>CM056995.1:291140739-291833473 GCA_029891345.1 Dryococelus australis | reverse complement strand
TGATTAATTAAGAGATTTAGGTATAGATAAATTTTTAACAAAAGATCAACTTGAGAGAAAAAATAAAAAATAAATAGAAGGCGAAGGTTTCTTGCTAACCTTGCCATTGTCATCACCCCAAAAAAATATTAAAAGAAAAAATTGGCAATGGTTTACATCATAGAGGAATTATTCCTCTCATAGTTGCTGCTTTAACTGGCCTTGGTGCTTTAGCAGGAGTAGCTACTTCAATATATAATTATGTTGAACAAACTAACAAAAAAAAAAAAAATTAGAAGAACAAAAAATACATAATTTAGCAATGGAAAATAAAGCTGGAAGTGGTGTCGTTGCAAAAAAAAAAAAAGAGGAAGGCCAAAAATAATTAGCTCCGTTAACCAATATCGGTATTGAAAAATATGTAAAAATATTAAATATTAAAAATTTCAGAAATGTTTATTTGATTGACGAACTACCAAAAATATTTGCTAAAAATGAGTGTGCTGGGTTTAATTTTGATATTTCAACAAATCCTGGGTTTGCTATTTAAAAGAAAATAATTATATCTATTATTTTGACTCATTTGGTTGCAATATTCCTAATAATTTAATTAATTCAGTGGAAGGCTGGAATACCGCTGCCCGGTATACCGCAGATTCGGTTATTCCGTGGGGAAATTTATTTCCCCCCGGCCTGAATAAATATGTAAGTGGAAAGTGTGCTGTCAGGTAAGCCTGTGGTCTGTCAGCGGGTGGTTGTGAGTCGGGGACATTGATGGATGAGGCAGAGGGAGCGGGCGCGCTTTCTCCCTCCTTTCAGCACCGAGATATATTTTACTGATTCATTACAGCCAATATTGTATGTTTTTCCGTATTCAGTTTCGTTGGTGTGGTGCGAAGATTTGACGGGAAGAATTCCTAGTGGTCCTTTTTTTATGTGACCCTATTATACCTGTTCTGCCGTTTGGTAGTAAATAGGTCAAAAAAATATACTGTGGCAACCTTTCCATCTTATCTGGGCGTTGGATCAGCATGGGGGGATCACACGGCCATATTACAAACTGTATATCATACTCGCAAATGTCCTGCTGTCACGCATTCACTGGACTTAGAAGTTAACATGAAATGTGCGTGTGTTGTATAACGTAACACATTTAAGCAATTACAATTATGCTGTTGCCAAAGTAAAGTAAGTTGAAATACGCTGGAGTACTGTCGTAAAAGGGATGCCGACTTCTGTGGCGCTTTCGGTATAAAACTGGCTTGCAATGCGAGGGGCTCTGGGTTCAGATTCTGGGTAAGGCAGGGACTAAGTCATTTGCAGGCCTATAATTAATCTACGGGGTATAGCGCTACGTAGTAATTATAATAATGTTGTCGTCACTTTAATTATAATGTGTATATAGCAGCTGTAACAGAAGGTCTTCCCATTTTCGGAAAAAAAAGAATCTCAAATTTGATGCGGACCTCGAAATCCATACTTCTTAAGTCATTTACAACACTATAGTTAATCTCCTACGGGGTATAGCTCTACGTAATCATTATAATTATGATCTGGACACTTTGATTGTAATGTGTATATAGCGGATATTCGGTATGTCTTCCCATTATCAAAAAAAAAATTCCGAAATTTGAGGCGCGCTTCAAAATTTGTGTTTCTATGTAATTTACAGACCTATTATTAATCTCCTACGAAATATAGAGCTACGTAATCACTATAATTATGATGTAGACACTTTGATTATAATGTATATATACCAAATATACGATATGTCTTCCCGTTTCGAAAAAAAAATTCCGATCGGACGAGCTATTGTGGACAAGGCTTAATAAAGAAAAGCGGCCTTTCTTTGCATGCCACAAATAATTAGCTTTTTTATTTGTTTTAGTTTTACTTTTGAAAATACAAATCAGACGAGCAAACGACATGTTTCGCAACACATCAGGCACTGATAGATCCCATCTGCAGTGCAAGTGTGCTTCGGCCTACGATTAGTTTTATTTGGACGTGAGCTTCGTTCCTCATTCTCACTTCCTCCCAACCAGTCCCAGCAGGTGGCGGGAGTGAAGCTCCTCCTCCAACACGCGTGACAAACAACTCGCCGTGAACACCGCTCTTGGTGGAATAAGTACATCCTTTGCCTGGAAAAATGTGGTATTTGGACGTGAGCTTCGTTCCTCATTCTCACTTCCTCCCAACCAGTCCCAGCAGGTGGCGGGAGTGAAGCTCCTCCTCCAACACGCGTGACAAACAATTCGCCGTGAACACCGCCCTTGGTGGAATAAGTACATCCTTTGCCTGGAAAAATGTGGTATTTTTTTAGTTATTCTTGCTTGAATGCATATGACCCTTCATCACAGCGTGTCTCTCTTCTTCTGTTTCCCTCCGGTGGGTGCTATCAAGTCCAGTGATGCAGAAAAAAAAATAAAGTTCCGATGGCAAGTGGCTAAACGTTTCACGAGATACGGCTGTAAATAACAACACTTGCTACGTATTTGACAGATAGGTGCCACGCCACATTAGAACACTGGCTTTTTTTTTGCTACTCCACTCGGTCACTCCCGGAATAGCGAGGAAAGCTATAACGGGGGTCTGAGTTATGTCCCCCAACCTCCGCGTTATATCGGGCTTTTACTGTAATTCAAAACAGTAATGTTTGTTACAATGATGATCGAGTTCAGAATTTCAATTCTGTTATCTATGGACATTTATGTTTAATTGTTTTACACTTTTTTTCGAGAGAGAATTTAAGTTTAGCGAAATAATTTCTATGTTATTAAATGACCGATATATTCGGGAAACAATCAATCGAATCTTTAAATAAAAACTTTGACAGTATTGGTAAAGATTTTTAAAAATATATATAGATTCCAAATGCAATTTGAGTGTTTCTTCTGTACAAAACGAACTGAGAACTTGTTTTGATTTTACAAAATCGTATGTCTCATTTTTGGACGAATAATTGTTAATATAACTGACCCCCTTGATGGAAAAGATGTAGTTAACATATTTTTAAATAAAATATAACTGATTATGTTTGAAACGAAGCCATAAATTTACAATTCAGTAACACCATTTTCTGATAACATAAAAAAAATAAATAATGCAAAACAGACATTAAAAAACGATGCAGATTCAAAATATAAAACTATTGTTGCTGATTATGCCTTAAAAAACTACGTCGAATCAAAATACAACACTAGCGTTTCTGATTTAAAAACATATGTAGATTCAAAATATAATACCATTGTTTCTGCTTTACGAGATCAAATAAGTAAACCTTTTTTATACAGCAGACTATGTTTATATTCAAAATCGCAAATTAATAATATGGCTGATCCTATTTATGGAAAAGATGCAGTCAATAAAATATATTTCGATAAAGAAATAACAGATAAATTACAAGATTTCAACAATGTAATTTTTAATTATTGCCATACACTTGTTGATTTGAAAGTTGAAAAAATTAAAGAAGATTCTGATAAATAATTAGATTTTAAATTTCAAAATTTAAACCAATCTCATATATTTTATTTACACGCAGAGTGGAATAAAATGACTAATGTTCTTCACTTAGAAAATTATATATATATTTTTTTTTAACTTTTTTGATGGATTGTACTGTTTATAACGTAGTTACAGATATTCTCATGTTTGATAGTAATTTGGCCGTTTTCGAGAGCAATACAAAAATTGATCACAGCAAGCCTCTGGTGTTAACAAAGGCGATAATTTAACTTTGAAAACAAAAAATAAAACATCTCTTTATGCAGATGGAGAGGTGGTGGCAATAGGAATATTCGTGAAATATAAATATTAACTATAAATAAACATATATATATATATATATATATATATATATATATATATATATATATATATATATATATATATATATATATATATATATATATATATATACAAAATTATTACTTGGAGAACACATGGTGTTTGAAATGCAAGAAAGTCACCTAAAACAATAATATAAAAAATGAGAATACAAAAATGGGCGATTATTCCTGAAAAGTATACGCTCATTGTGCAATTCTAAAAAATCAATATTCTTAAAAAAAGTTGCTCAATGTAAGAGAACAAATAATCAATTAATTATATAAAAGTACGCAAAAAACTCCAAGAAGAAAAGTTATATCATATGGCATGAATGATTTGTGCAAATTTATCTTGTATAAATGGATACTGGTAATTTAAAAGGTATATCTCGCATAAATAAAGGCTATGAATATATTATGACAATTATCTATGTATTTTCAAAGTTTGCATTTGCTTTACCAATCAAAGATAAACCATCAAAAAATGTAGCAAATGCTTTAGAAAATATATCGGATAAAAGAAATCCAAATAATTTACAAAGTGACAATGGCTTAGAATTTTATAAAAAAATATTTAAAGAACTTATGGAAAAGCATAATATAAATAATTTTTCTTCGTTTTCAGAATTATAAGCTAGTGTTGTCGAAAGAGTTAATAGAACTTTAAAAAATATAATGTGTAAAAAATTTATTTTGAATGGCAATTATAAATGGACAAATATATTGGATGAATTAGGGAAAGAATACAACACAAAGCACAACAAGCCTATTCAAATTAATACAAAAATGAAAGAAAATTTATTGCAAACAATTTTTGCGTTTACTAAACCAAAATATAAAATTGGAGATATTGTTCATGTGAGCAAACTGAAATTTTTATTTGAAAAAAGTTATACTGCTAATTGGTCAACATAATTGTTTACTATTTGTAAAGTTTTAAATTTTGATGTGCCAACTTATAAATTAAAAGAAAGAACGCAGAAGAAATAATGGACTGTTTTCATGAATACAAAATTTGAAAACTAACTATCCTGATGAATATTTGGTCGAAAAAGTTTTAAAAACTAAAGGCAATAAAAAGTATGTAAAGCGGTTGGGTTTTGATAACTCGCATAATTCATGGATTAATAAAACAGATGTAGTGTAAATTTTTATATTTTTGCTTAAATATTCTTAATTATTTGAACAAAAATACGATTAACCACATCATCAATATCAAAATTTATTTCATCGGGATTAAACCTTATAAATTTGCAATTTAATTGTGTCTCTATATGCTCTTGCCTATCTATTTCATAATTAATATTTCTATCTCTGTGGTTAAATTCGTCACACTCAATAGCTAATTTTATATCTGGAAATATATGAATCAATTCTATAATTGTCTATTTTATATTGCTGTTTATAATTAAAAGTTTTGAAACTTGTAATAATGTGGGAAATATATTTTGTTTCTTTTTTTTCTTGAAAAACACTAATGTATAAATTATGTTGCTTAGAAATTTGTTTTACCAATGATGTATTGTTTTTCTAGACTTTGCCAATATATATGTTATGTTAATCCATTTTTATTTATATAAATTGTGTTACCAATATTGCCAACATATTTATTCAATTTTATGTTTTTATAAGCATTTTTATGGTTTGTACAAACATGGTCTCTAATAGCTTTACTGGAGTTGGTATATTCAAAAATGATGCAAATATATCTTCCTCTAAACCATGGCTCATTATTATTATCTAATACAACATTCATTTTTTATTGTTAAAAATTAAATTATTTAAATAATTATTATCTTCTAGTTGTAGGTTCTGTAGTTGTTTTTCTAGGGATTCGGCCATCTTGTATGCGAGGAAATATATATTTTTTTAATATATATTCTTTTTCTTAAACAAAACGAAAAATTGAAGAAAATAATTTTATAAAATATAGCCCAAATTCTTTGATGAATATTGTATGTGGTTGCATGTTAGAAATCGTCCCTATTTTTGGGGCAGTTCTGAGTTCAGTAAATTAATTTTAATTTGATTTAAATTTCCAAGGATTAGCTTCTTAATCCCTGAAACACCATAATAAATATAAATATATAAGTATCCACGAATCATGGACACCAGAATCATTGATAAACTCTTACTCAATTTGATGAGGTTTATTTATATAATTAATTAATTGTTGTTAAGTATAGTTATTTCTATCAATGTTAAAAAAATAGCTACGAAAACACTCGATGTTGCTATTGATGGTTTCTTTCATTATTTGATATAAATTGATAGTATTTGGAATATATTTAAATCGCAGTAATATTTCACAATTTGGATGTCTATCTTCGATTATTTGCAACAGTTTTCGAAGATTTCTTCTTTGAGTTCTAATCACATAATAATCATATTCACAATCATCATCGAATAATTCTAGATGAATAAAAGTTGGATTTTAATTTTGGTTTTGTGTTTGCGGTACAACATGAGGGGCCATATCTCTAATTTCCTCATTTCTGCGATTTATTCTATCTACGACTCTGTGAACAGTTTTTGTTAAATTTTCAATATTTTGATCTTTAATTTTATTTATATCTTTTAATTTACAACTTATATTTCTATTATTTTAATTTGTTAATGTTATTTATTCTTTTTTATTTTTAATTATATACTTTTTAATTGTTACTTTTTAATTGAATTTCAACTTTAATTGTATAGTCGTTCATTAACAAATTTATTTTGATTACATTATGTTTTCTAAAATTAGATTATTAATTTTATATCTTAATTTTTCCACTATGTTATCCCATTTACATATTAGAATTGAAAAATGATTCATTAACAAACATGTTATATTTTTGATACACCAGTACTTTGTGTTTCACTTGACACCCAATTAATATATTTTTAATATTTTTCAGTAATTTTATCACATAGTTGTTGATTTAACCAATTATTTCAGAATTTGATCAATATTAAAATAAATAATTAAATTTTTATATCTAAAAAGTTATGTTTTTATCTTTGAAACAAATATTATAAAATTGTGTAATTATTTTAGTTTGTCGATGTTTTTCTAGTATTTGACCATCTTTTCAGGAAATTGTTATTTTTTTTTTCAGCAAACAAAAGTGAGAATATTTACTAAAGCCATTATTAATAAATTTTTTTGTCCACTTAATATTGACACAAATTTCTCGAATTGAGCTAATACACAAGATCAACACAAAATATCATTGGTTATCAGCTTATCTTGATAAAATTTCAACACCAAATTTTTTATCTTCTTAGCAATTTTTTTCTTTCAAAATAACCACAAAATAAATAAAAATGGTTTCTCTGCTCTGCAAGTTATGCAATTCATTTGAATTCACCAAACTACATGGTGTAAAAAATAATAAATGGTTTAGGGCAACAGATTTTGAAATTTACATATCTAATTTTGGTAAAAAAAATTAATTGTATTCTAGATAGCAAATTAAAAATTTCATTACCAGAGCGCTATGTCAAGATATTCGATAAAAACTCTTTGAAACTAATAAATGAGAAAGAAGTTTTCGTAAAGTATAAAGGTTTGAACGAAATGAAAAATTGAAAGTTTGTGCATGATCTAGAATTCTTGTAAGCACATTATTTTAAGCATTAGTTAATAATTTTTATATTCTCTTTAATAAATTTGTTTCTTTATAAATAAACATGTCTTTGCCTATTTTTCCTTGCAGTATGCCCAATATTTTAAAAGGTGGTATTGGCGCAAGTCCACCATCTTATAAATTAGATAAAGCATCAGAAGATCTTAAAAATTTAGTTCACAAATTTCATTCAAATTTACAAAGCTTACAATTATATCTCTTAGATAACATTGACGACAAATATGAACTTCGAGAAATGGGTGAGTATCTAGAGCAAATAGAAGAAGTGTTTAAAAAATTCGTAGAATTTTAAGTATAACATGGTTTTGTTTGTTTTTTTTTATCGGGTAGCACTGAATTAGCGCTACTTGAAAATATGCAAAATATTTACAATGTTTATCAATGAATATGGTTTATATAAAAAAATTGACATATTATTTTTCTTTATGTTAATAAAATTTGTTTCTTTATAAATACAAATGGAGAATAGTAGTATAAGCAAGCAATGTAAAAAATGGGATGAAGTTTTAAACATTGAATGTTTTCCACAACATAAACACACAAAAGATAAGCACATTATCACCTGCAAAATTGTTTACAATGAATATTATAGAAGTCGCTATGTGTTTAAAAAAAACAGGTAACACTTTGTGAATATGGAAAATTTGTTTGCAAGGTAAATTTCGAAAAGCACAAAATTACGAACTAGCACAATACTTACGAAATTTTACAATGTGATTCTTCAAGCAAGACCTGCATAGCATACAGGGAGAATAAATCTATCGAAGATTTCGCATCTCATAAAAAAATAATATATAAGCAATTTAACACCTCCAAAAAATGTTATACCGAATATGCTAAACGACATTATGAGTCAAAGAAGATAAAGTGCAATGCGAAAGCAGTAAATTTGTATATAACCATTCTTCAAAAAAGCATAAAAATAGTGAATCACACATTGCAGCAATAGATATTCTAAGTGAAACTCAGCATTCGCCGATTACATAAATTTGTATTATAAGAACACACACACACACACATATATATACATGGAGACGAGAAACCTAGTGGATGAGTTAAGAGAAAAGAAATTGCGTGAGTTGAGAATTATAGGTAGAGGATTAAAAATGCAAAAATTATATAAATTACATAAAGATGATCTTATTGAAAATATTATTCAAAAATGAGAATATAATTCTAAAAATCCTATCAAGAACCTAAATGATCTGTAAGTTCTGAAATTAAGATCTAAAGCTAAAAACTTTAATATAAGATATATATATATATAATTTCAGAAAAGCTGATTTAATTACAGCTCTTATGCCAATAATTAAAAATGAACAAAGAAAAAGAAACCTTGCAAATTTACCTTTTCCAAATGGCAAAATAATCTATAGAAAAGCTAAAAAGTTTTTAAAAGGAATTTTCCCCTTTTCCAATAGTGTATATGGAAACGACAAAAATTGAAATACTAATGACACATACAAAGTTGAGAAAGCTTGTAAGTGCAGGTTATCAACATATAACATTGATATCAATTTTAATATAGTGTTGCCCAGAGATTTTTTAGCAACGGTAAAGCAACAATTATTATTCATATTACACTATCAACTTATAAAGCTTAGAGCTGTAAAGTCCAACATTAGATTTGCTGCTCATTTTCGATGCCGAAAAAACTGGCTTGATTCGAATTTTCGGTGACATTCACTCACACACCTTTACAACATTGAATAATGGAGATATTAAACAAATTTACAAACAAATAACAATGAAATAATTGCACGAATAGAAAACATTGAAAGAAGCAACTCAGATTGGGCTTTACATAATATAATTGGGATGCAACTACCCATAAATAAGTTTAATCCATTAAATGGCTCGTCATATATTGAACTACCAGAATTGATTAAGAAGAAAAAACATGCATTAATGTGAAGAGCAATGATAAAAAATGTTTTCTTTGGGAAATAAAATCTGCACTGGTTCCTGCTGAAAAAGACCCACAAAGAATATCTAAATATAAAAATGTGGGTCTCAATATCGATAAAGCATTAGAGAAATATGAATATCCTATAAAATTGATGATATTCCAAAAATAGGAAACCAAATTGATATTTTTATAAATGTTTGCTCTATTGATAAATTCAATGTTTATCCACTAAAGCTTACAAAAAAAATAAGTCCAACACATAAATTAACATTATTTTAAAAATGGTGAAAACTCGCATTATTGCTGGATAAAAGATTGATCAGAGTTGCTTTCAGCACAAAAAAGCAAACACAAAAGTAAAATTTATATTTGCGATTGTGTCTTCATTTGTTTCATTCTTAAGAGAAATTAAATAAACACACAGAAGATTGTTCAAAAAATGAACCAGTGAAGTTAATCTTGCCTTCAAAAGGTGAACAAATAAAATTAAAAAATATAAAACACACCACGAAAGCCCAGTCGCAATATATATGCAGATTTAGAATCAATTTTAAAGAAAATTTCAACCACCAAACCAAATCCAAATGAAATTTATAAATTTAACCTTATCAGAAATATACAATTTTAGCAGGGATGATATTGATAATGGTCTTAACATAGAAATTCTCAAAGAAAAATATTAACTTATAAATTAGCAAATAAATAACATTGATTTAAAATTGAATGACGAATCATACACAATGAATTATCAGTTACTCGAAGCTTCTGGTTTTTGCTATTATATTGTATCTGCTTATGGCGATTATAAGCCACCAGTTGTATATTGCGGCTCAGATGTGCATAAAATATTTATACAATCAACAAAAAGTGAAGTGGATGAAATCACCCACTAACAAAATAAAAAAATACTATACAAAAATTTAAAAAATGCACTATATGCGAGTGCAAATATTCTAATTTTAGAAAAAAAAAAGTAAGTCATCATGATCACATAAGTGGAAAATTTATTAAGCCAACATGCAACAATTATAATTTACAATTAAAATTTCCTAATTTGAACCAATTTATTTTCATATCTTAGCTGGTTATGATGCTCACTTCTTCATTAAAGAGTTAGGCTATGATAAAAAAAAATGTATTTACTTGCTAATAACGAAGAAAAGATTAAACTTTTAGGGGGAATACCAGAAAATTCGAAGATGTGATTCATAGACATATTCAAATTTATGGCTAGTGGTTTAGATAAATTATCATCTGATTTAACTATAGACCAAATGAAAAACACACAAAAACATTTTCCAGAAGATAAAATAGATTTGTTTATTAAAAAAGGTGTTTACCCATATGATTATAGGGAAATTTTAAAAAATTTAACGAAACTCAACTTCCACCAAAGAGTGAATTTTTTCAATAAATTAAACGAAAATAGTATATCTGAATACAAACATGCAAAAATATATGGAACCAATTTAATATAAAAAAATCGTGGTGAATATCATGATTTATATTTAAAAAGTGATGTATTTTGTTAGCAGAAATATTAGAAATTTTTAGAAACACAGGTATAAATTCTTATGGTCTAGACCCTGCGGGATATTTAACAGCACCAGGTTCATCATGGGATGCGATGTTAAAAATGACTAAACAATCATTAGACTTATTACATGATTATGATATGTCTTTAATGATTGAAAAAGGATTCCGAGGTGGTATTTCACAATGTTGTACGCGATATGTTAAAGCAAATAACAAATATTTGGAAGATTTTAACGCAAATCAAGTATCAAATTGTTTAGTTTACCTAGATGCGAATAAGTTACATGGTTGGTCAATGTCTCTGCATTTACGATATGGTGGTTTCGAGTGGGTGTATTATGCATTAAATGATTTATATTATTGGAGTGAAAAAAACATTAAATTCGAAAAACGAATCTGAGTTTGGTTATATATTAGAAGTTGATTTAGAATATCCACAAACAATACATAATTTACACAAAGATGTTCGATTTTGTCCAGAAAATAAGTTAGTTCCAGGTACCAATGAATCTAAACTAGTGACAACTTTACCTAAAAAATAACAATATATACTACAATATCGTAGTTTGAAACAATGCCTAAATAATGGATTAAAACTCACTAAAATACATAGAATATTGACATTTAATCAATCTGATTGGTTGCAGAAATACATGGATTTTAATACATTGATGAGGACTAATGCAAAAAATTATTTAGAAAAGGGCTTTTATAAACTGATGAATAATCTTGTCTTTGGTAGAACAATGGAGAATATAAGAAACAGACTAGATATAAGACTTGTTTCAAGTTAAACATTTTTTGGAAGAAATTAGTGTGCAAACCAAATTTTAAGAAAAGGATTATATTTAATGAGAATCTTGCAGCTATTCACATAAATAATACTTATGTAAAAATTAATAAGCCAGTATATTTTGGCATGGTCATTTTGGATATTTCGAAAGAATTAATGCACGATTTCCACTATAAAATTATGAAGCCAAAATATGGTGATAAATTTAAATTGTTTTTTCATGATACTGACTTTTATTTTTATAAAATTAAAACAGAAAATTTTTATGAAGACACATAGTTGATGTTAGATAAATTTGACATGAGTGATTATCCAAAATACAATATTTATTACATGCCACAAATAAATAAAAAAAATTTAGGCAAAATAAAAGAAGAGGTCAATGGCAATGCAATTAAAGAATTTGTTGGTTTACAAGCAAAGATGTATGCATACAGAGTTGAAGATAAACAAAAGACTGAAATGTGTGAAGAAAAGTGTAGTCAACAATATAATTAATTTTGACGTCTATAAAAATGTGTGTTTGATGAGAAAATTCAATAAGGACAATGAATTCGATAATAGCTGAGAATGCATTTTGCATACCACCTATTTTTGAAAGGAAAGTTTTATATTTTGGAGATATTAAGGGAGCCCTAAAATAGGGCACACTTATGTTTTCTAATAAACTAACAAAATTTTAAACTTATATAATTTCCAAAACAACATCGATGTCAGGACCATCAAAATCAATTAAATTTCCATTTTTGTCTCTAATTTATAAAACAATGTTATTGAATTGCTCATTATTGATTTTATAAAAAATTGGATATGGTGGCTAATAAATAACATAGTCTCTAAAACCAAACATAGTTTTTGTGGATTATATTATTCTCCAAATGGTTAGATTCATTATATTTTTTAACATGCTATATGCCAAATTACAATGAACATTGATTGTTTTCTATGGAAAAAAATTCGGCATTTTAGTGCCCACGATAACTTTGTCTTTTTCATTGTCTGTTGTTATTTGTATGTTGTTTGTTGAAAATAGCCCAATTGAATTTATAGCTTCTTTCAAAGATTCAACATCATATTGTCTCTGGGAATATTTAAAACTGTATTTTATCAACAACAGGACTCGTTTTTTCAATTGCAGTTATATTAATATTCTCCACATTTGGAGCTAAAAATTTTGCGTGAAAACTAATTACTGCTATCTATTTATCTTTAAGAATAATATCATTATGAAGTTTCTTCTTTATAATGGAACTATTGTTTTTTAACTTTAAAACTCTATTACTATCCATTTATTACAAAAACTATTGTTGTAAATGTAAAAGCAACAGCCTATGCTGCGCAAAGGTGACTGGGGTGTTGCTGTCTTAATTTCTGAGGAAATTTCCAAGAATACGAAAAATGGCGAACTTTTGCCTTATTATATTAGATGGTTGGTTGCAGGGCCAAGCAACAGTGGCAAGACGAATATTATCATTAATCTTATTTATAAGATATGATGGCTAAATTTTTTAAACTCTATGCTTGCTCTAAATGTTTGAATCAACCAAAATATATTTAATTGCAAGTTGATTGTAATGTGAGATCCAAAAAATTAATGAAAAATGGCTTATTTTTAAAGTAGCAATGGTGAAATTGTTTCACTAGATCAATGTGAAAATAATTCTCTCATAATTTTTGATAATGTAATATCGGATGAGCTAGATATAGCCTGAAAATATTGTACTAGAGGTCAGCATAAAAATATTGATTTTTTTTATATTTTCTGCAGACATATTCCAGAGTCCCCAAACAATTAGTACGAGATAACACAAATTGTCTGTGTATTTCGACCAGATGAAACAAATTTGAGACACACACACACATATATATATATTGGAGGAGACATGAGTTTTGAGAAATTTAAAGAGTTATTTGCAAATTGCTGAGACGAAAATTATGATTTGAGGACTGTGTAAAATATTGTATTCAAATAAAAAATGTTATATTTTAACTCTCTCTCTCTCTCTCTCTCTCTCTCTCTCTCTCTCTCTCTCTCTCTCTTGTGAATTAAATATTTGTGTAGTTGAACAACTGCGACTAGCAATAAGTTTTACAAATTAGCTTATCTTCTTCATTTACTGAACTGCAGCACATTTTTGTAGTGATAGAAAAATGCTTATATGCTCTCTTGTCTACAATTAATCTTCAGTGCATTCTCGTAGTGAAAAAAAAAAAAAAGTATATCTTCGCTCTCATTCTCAACTGAACTGTGGCATATTCTGTCTGCGACGTTGGCCTTGGAGATGCAAGTTTTCCTCGTCAGTGAGCTCTGTCCACAACAGGAAATATATTATCAGAGGCTGTGTCGATATCTTGGCCACGCAACTGCAAACACACTGAAGCTCACAGCTTTTGGAGAGTTCAATTTTTTGCCCTGTCACATGGCTCGAGTGACAGGGTGTTTGGTTTGTACTGCAAAGTTTGGGGGGTTCGATCCCCTGTCTGAGCAGATGATATAATATTGTGGATATGTGTGACCGACATATTCACAATATTGGATTATTACCAAACCATTCAAAATTTTAGCCAAAACCTCGCTCAGGTCCTGTTGTGTAAATGGGAACATCGTAATATGTAGGTTGTAAATATCGCACAGTGAGGAGATGGGGATTTCTCCATAGGAAGTTTGCTGTTTTTAAAATTGTGATTATATGTAAGCATTTTTTATAAATTTAGAGAGATATCTATTGCAGATCTTGGAACAACTCAATAATTTAAATAAAATTCAACCAATTGCATGCTAAATTTAAAAAAATTTATAATTCCCCGTCAAAATTTTCAAAGCACAATCAAAATCGAAATCAGTTTTCAACTTGTGTTCACTATATATGTGGTTCTTTAAAGATTAATTTTCTAGCTAAATCATTATGTATTTGATGAAATTCGAAGAACTTTCATACTTTTCTTATGATATATTTTTTTTATTTTATAATTTGGAGTAAATATTTGCTTTTCTGACCTAATTTTGGCCTCATTCACCATGAAAATGGACCACTGATCAAAGATTTGGATCAAACTATCTTGATTTTGGAGGTGAAATTGAAGAAATGAATCATTTTTTCAGAATAAATTAAGAAAATGATGCTTGAAAGTGAGAAATTTGCATGAATTTTTGTTAAATTATTGAGTTGCGCCAAGATCTGCTGAAGTCTTCTACTATCGACGTTTTCGAATCAAGTCGGAAAAAGCTGCTATTCTGGAACTTACATGGCTTATGCTGACTAAAAGCCAACTTACATGGCTTATGCTGACTAAACCATAAGAGATACACCTAATTGATGGAGGGCCACGATGGCTGAGCGATTAGCATGCTCGCCTCCCGCCAAGACGAACTGGGCTCATTCCCCGGCCGGGTAACCTGATTTTTTTCACGTGGGAATCATGCTGGACGATGCCGCTGGTCGGCGGGCTTACTCGGGGATCTTCCGTTTCTCCCATCAACTCATTCTAGCGCCGTTCCATACTCACTTCAATCGCCTTCAACGGCTCTCGAAACCTTTCTGTTAAGAGCCGTCCAAATCTCTTCACTCACTCACCAAATTATTGTACTACAAAATTTTAGATTTCAAAAAGTTCTACAGAAAGGTCCGCGACAGCATATGTGTATATTTTAAGGAAGACCCACAGTAACGATTTTTGTCTAAAATAGATTTCAAAAATATAACTTTTTGAACAACACATTATTAAGACTTATAAAATTAAATAAGTAAATTATACCATGCAATTTTATGAGGTAGCGCATATTTATTAATTACACGCATAAAGTAGGAGCATGTATGTTCTGGCCCACCAAGTGCAAGAATTACCTAAGTCGCATTTGGTGCAAGAGTAGCCCAAGTGCCCAATTATGATATGCAAATGTGGTTAACTAATTGTTTGATTAATTGAATAACGAATTATATTAATTAACCGAATAATTAATATTATTAATTCAATTGATCTATTGATTAAAGAATTTTTATATAAATTATTTATAGTAAAGAATTCTTTGATATCAAATTTTTTTATTATTTTATTGGTGTTGAAAGGGTTGTGTCATAAGTGTGATATTGGTGGAGCAACATCATTGTGTACTCTATGACATCCTGGGGCCTACTGACCAGAGTAGTGGGTTGTGTTTGCCTATATAGGAGTTTATGATGGTGTAAGAGTGGTATAAGGGGCATTATATAATTTTTTTGTTAGTGACATATGCAAATAATGAGCAGGTCTGGAGGCATACTGAGTATTTAAATGAATATTTTCGGCAAAATAAATATTTTATAATGAAAAGAGACATTGAAATAGGTTACTGAACGAATTACTTAAATTACACCTCGAATAGCATAAGGAACAAACTATTTCGGCGAAGCAAATGAAATAAGTACGAATCATTGATCAAAAGACGTCTAATAAATTATTTAAACTGATTTTAATCATGCGATTACAGAATTAAACTGTTTTCCTTAGCAAAGTAACTGATCTCATTTTAATAACGCAATCGACAGAAGAAAAAATATATTCATTAACAAAAATGACTTTAGTAATGCGATTACCGAATTACACACAAAATTCATATCCACAAAATGTAACTGCTGATTAAATTAAACAAACGCCCAGCTAATATAAAATTACTTCGCACCCCCTCCCCCTCCCAAAACGAATATAAATACGTACTTCGCCCTCATCGGCTCTGAAAACACGCATCGAAACCTGATGAACAATCTTCAACCTATAGCATTACAAAAGTGAATGAATACACTAAGAAATTAATTTTACTGTACACATCTATATAATAAATTTGCTTCCCTTTTACTGCACATTAAAATTGTGGCAATACCTAAAAACATTTTCTGATAGCCGCCTAACTCTCAACTATCGCATAATAAAATAAAAACCGAAGCATTTATCCGAATACACAAGAGAAAATTGTATGGGATGTATTCAATGCCTTGTATTACCCAACGAGACAGACCGGCAGCTTGGTTGTAACTGAAGACCCTTGGAAACCAAACCTTTTCTCCGGCCACCCCCTCATCCGCACACATGACACAGTCAAAGACATCTCCCCAAGTTGTCACAATATTCGAGACCACCTGTTTCGCTGTTTCACCCACACCTTCTCCAACACTTACTCGACAAGGACAAAACTCTCATACCACACCACCAAAAAATAATTTTTGCTAGTCAAAATAAAAGTATTAAATGAGTTCCAGGCACACAGCTCTCTTGTTTTCAAATATAGAACATTTATTTAGTAAAAAAAAAAAACAATTTAAAGAGACACGTTAAAGGAAATATTTTATGATTGTAACATTACTAAACATTTATTTACAGTTAGAATGCAATTTCATTTCGAGACATAATAATGTTTTTTTTCTCTTTTCAGCAATATGCAGACCTTAATATTTTGTGGTGCTGAAATTACTGTATTCGGAAAAAAAATTTATTTTGTATGATTACCAGTGAGTGTAAACACCAAAGTGTTGCTAGTTTTTTGGACAGTCTTTTCGTTAGTGACACAGAATCTTAATCTGAATTGAATCTTGACAGCTTGCTAGTACAAGCTGTCAAAATGTTGTTTCGCCTAAATGCCGTCATTTCGATCTCTTGTTGGACAATATATTCTTGAGTGATTCGAGCACTGCTTCACACACAGAAAGGCCATCATCTGCAATAGATCGGGACACGATCGTTTCCCCCAAACATGGAAAAGTAGATCTCCTGGCAGACAATTTGTTTCTATCTGACACTGAAAATTCGAGTGATTCGGATTATGCTTTGCCCATATCACAGCTGACTTTCAAGTCAATTAGAGAGACTTTGTCTAGGGAAATGGAAAATAACTTATTTTCCGATTCCTCTAACACAGTGGAAGCTTCATAACATGATTTGAGATATCAACTGTTGGCCACGGCGTTCGCGTGTACGCATACTGATGTGCGGATACGTAATGATGAAGTACAGTCTGATGTGGATTTTGAAAGATTTTTCACAAGGTGCAGAGTCCCTTTGTTAGAGTTAACAACATCACCCTGGTCACTAACGCTTAGTGTCAGCATAGCAGTTAAATATTTGAAATTGTTTTTGGCTGAGGAAGGCACTATGCAGACTTTTTACTTTCAGAGTAAATATATTCCCATCCTGCATTCAACCGATGTGGGTGAAATCTACAATGAGACAATTAGTCCTTATCTCACAAACAGGCTTGAGGGATTTAGTACTCATGGTAGTGGCTGGAGTCTGTATTTAATTCTTCATTTGGATGTTCACATACTGCAGTTTAGAGCATTCACTGTTGATGCTGCTCACACTATGGCCCCCCAAGTTCATTGCCAATAGGAAAGCCTGCATTACTGTGCAGTTTCCTGAGGGACTGTGTTTCCATTATGCCGTTATATCAGCTTTGTTTCCTGCTGCTTATCATACCGAAAGACTGTCTTCATATCCAAATGTTGGTTACTGAACATCTGTCGGTTCCTGTAGTGTTACAGGATATTCGAAAGTTTGAGGAGAACAGTGGTATTTCTATTAATGTCTACTCTGCAGTAGACAAAGATAATAATATTATTGACGAAACTTTCGATATGCAAGGGGTTATCATACCAATGCATATTTCTCCTGCATATCATGTAAATGTATTGGCCATTTGCACTTGTGATAATGATGCACATTAGAATTTTGTTTCCATTAACGATTTGTCATGGCTGCTTCACAGTCAGTTGACTAGGAACTGTAGAAAAATCTTTGTTTGCGATCGTTGTCTCCAATACTTTAGTAGTGAGGATAAAATCACAAACCATAATGATCTCTGTCCTCAACATAAGCCGGTTCGCAATACTTTCCCTATTGGGGACGACAATTACTTGCAATTTAAGGGTTACAGCAAACAGCAAACAGCAAATATTGGGTTTCGTCGCCTATTGCGACACAGAGACATGTTTGGAACCCTTGTTCACTTGCCTCCCCAATGATAATATGAGTAATACAAATAGTATCAACCAACATGTTCCATATGCTTGTAGCATTTTGTTGTTTTTTTATTGTACAATCCAGCATAATCTAACTACTTTGAATTTGTGGGTGATGATTGTATGAACCTGTTAGTAGATAAACTAGTTGATTTCACAAAGTGGGTTGCAGGAATATACTGTGTGACTGTTCCAATGAAGCCAAAAACACCTGCTGATGAAGCTAGGTTAGTGTCTCAGAAATGTTGTCATATTTGTAAGAAGGAACTAGGTACAGATACTGTGGTCGACCATGGCCATCTGACCAGGAAAAAAAAGAGGTGCCGAACATAATGCAACTTGAACTTCAGACTGCCCAAGAAACAACTTGTCACTGTCTTTCATAACCTGTAAAGCTACGATGCTGACTTTTTCATGAAGTTGTTGGCTGAACATCTCATAACCAAACCTGACAGAACCGCGATAATCGAACATTTCAAGTTACATTTCATTGATTCTTTTCAGTTCATGAAAACCTCACAGGAAACTTTGGCAGGTAATTTGAAAACTGTGCAATTGATTATCACCCACTCAATGTTTCCAGACAACACCAAATTTGAATTGACGAAAAGAAAGGGAGTGGTTCCTCATGACTATAATAAATCCGAAGACAGTCTGATGTGCACATCACTCCCACCAAAGGATGCATTTCATAATGTCATGAAAGGCAAAGGCATTAGCGATGAGGATTATGCTCACACCCAAGCTGCATGGGATGTGTTCCACTTTTTTAACTTGCTGCAGTACACCATTCAGTATTTACATGTGGACACTTGATTGCTGGCAGATTTCAGGACCATATGTTTGGCTCATTACGGTCTTGACCCTGCCATGTACGTCACAGCTCTGTCTCTTGCATGGGGTGCTTTATTGTCGATGACAGATGTGCAGCTAGAGCTGTTTCCTGACCCTGATATGTAACTTTTCGTTGAATGCTTGGTTAGGGGCGGCATTAGCAAGGGTTTCAGAAGGCATGTAGAAGCCAATAACATTTACATGGGTGAAGAGTATGGCCCCAGTGTGGCTACGAAATACATCTGTTATTTAGACATAAATGGCCTGTAGTCACACTATGAAGAGCAAGTTTCCTATTGGCAATGTTGAGTGGGTTGAGGCTGACATGTTTTCATCATGGGATTTTGAGAACACAGTGAATCATGGGGACACATTTTTTTTTGCGGAAGTGGATTTGTCATTTCCAGACGAATGCCATTATGTGCTATCAGATCTGCCTTTGGCTCCAGTAAATGGCATACTTCCTAACAGTTCACATGAAAAACTCATTTCGAAACTGCATGTGGAATAATTATGTTATTCACGGGGAAACACTGAGGCAGTATTTGATGTATGAAGCCACACTTGACTCTGTTCATCGCGTTTTGCACTTTGAGCAGAAGACTTGGATGGCTCTGTACATCGAGTTCAATATTGTCAAACATGCTCAGTTTATGAACAACTTTGAGAAATAATTTTTCTAAACTTATGAGTAATGCAGTTTATAGAAAAACTTTGCATAACTCAGCCAGGAAAGGGACATAAGGGCCATTACTATGTATGACACAGTATATACAGCTGCAGAAATAATTGGGCATCCTATATTCGAGGCACGACAGATCATCGATGAGAACATTGTCCTTAATGAAATGTCAAACAGCGCCATTACATTTAACAAGCCTTTGTACACTGGTGTTGCCATTCTTGATCTTTCCTAATCAACCCTTTTCGAATTCAATTATAAGTGCATGTGTGATAAATTTCCTCTTCTAGCCTTGTACCTTCTATGCTATGATACAAACAGCCTGGTATATGAAATTGACTATATATATGTTTATGAAGTAATTTCCCCAAATTAAAAGATGCAGTTTGATACTACTAATTTTGCGCTCGATAACCCGCAAGGATTCTCGCCCGAGGATAAAGGTTGTACCAGAGTGATGAAGGATGCATGTGCCGGTAGCATCATCACACACATGTAGGTTTACATCCCAAGTTTAATGCACATATTGTTTCGATTGAGCAGTGTATACATAAGGCTAAGGTTTAAACATAACATGTTGCAATCCCTCCTATGCGAGGATTATCAAGACTGCCTCGATAATTGCACCAGGGTTCTGGGGACCCAATACCAGTTATGTCCGCATGGTCATGAGGTTTACATCGAACGCATGACCTAAGTAGTGTTATCAGGTTTAGACAATAAGTACTTCATTTAGCCGGATGGACTTTCGACTTTACCCTGGGGGCACTACAGTATTCCAAAGTAAATTTATTCTTTCCCCAACTTTATTTCAGCACCATTTTAAACTTAGGGCTACCATCGACACTGCCAGCTTCACACCTAACACCACACACTACTCCCCTGAAAACTGCATCACAGCTGTCTTCAAACCTACTGCATTTGCTGCATCGACATCATTCCAGATATTTCTTCAAAGCTGCTGCTTTGCCCTAGCTGCAGGGCTTTTAACATCGACCAAATAACCCCTACTGTCCTTTATATCACCCAGGAATTGCATTTCGCACTGTGGAATAGCATAATTTTAAATCTACAAATATGCACGGTATCTTGAAGCTATGCATGTGTGGAGTCATTGTAGGTGTGGTGTTCATGTGTGTCTGGAAAATATATATTCTTGGATACGGCATAGCGGACATCAACCCATAATTCCACAATGGACGCTGCAACAAAGTGCTGTTTTGTGTAAATATTTTAGTTTAATTGATGGACGAAATGTAAATATTTTTTTTAATAATAATATGTATGTTTTTGTAAATATCTTTGTTCTTGTTTTGTAATGTGAAATGTTAATTTGTATAAATGTGTGTATGTGAAAAGGATTTGGTAAAATATAAAGTAATGTACAAAATAGTTAAAAGAATTTGTGGGTTAAACTGTGTTCTATAAAGTCTTTTGGTTTTAGTAAAAATGTAGTGTTGTAAAATTTAGTTATAAGGATTTTTGTTTTAACTGTGTTGTATAAAATCTTCCGTTTTACTGTTGTAAATATAGCTTTCAAGGATTTATTTGAAAAAATTAAACTTATTATGGTATAAGGAAATAATGTGACTTGTTAATTAGTAGTATGATTTCCCTTTGTCACATTTGTAATGTATATTTTTAAGTTTGATTAATTTGTGGGTGCGATGTAATGTTTTTGCACCAACAAGTATTGAAATGGAAGTATGAAAATTAATGAATTTTGAAAAGTAATGGAATATGGGAGAATCTCGAGAGAATCTTGTTAATGAGCTCTGAAACATATAATGATGGAACAAGGCAAGGTAATCGGAAGGGAAAGTAGTTTGGGACAACTTCAGGTAAATGGACTCTTGCCCTGCAGAGCAAGGTTAAGGTATGGCGACCCTCACTAGCTGGCATCTACTTTGTTTTATAGCAAACCAAAATACAAACTTATAAATATATCGATTAAAAACATATGACTTTACTACGACTTTGAGTCAACACATTGATGTCTGCTGTGAAGAGATATTCTTCTTCAAATATATGTTGAAATGGATGGTACACACACTTATATTTTTATATAGAAATTATTATTTTTTCAACAACACTTTAAAGAGACCTTACACAATTTGCAAGACTAAGTCTACACTTGCTCCTCCTCATCCTCCTCCTCATCCTCCTCCTCCTCATCATCCTCCTCCTCCCCTACACACTTAACATCACATTAACACCACATGCTCCACAATTGGCTCCGCAATTAGCTCCGTAATCTGCTCCTCAGCTAGAGCTCCTCACACAGCGCCACAGTTAGCTCCTCACTTAGCTCCTTACACAGCTCCTCACACAGCGCCACAGTTAGCTCCTCACTTAGCTCCTTACACAGCTCCTCACACAGCACCAAAGTTAGCTCCTCACTTAGTTCCTTACACAGCTCCTCAAACAGCACCACAGTTGGCTCCGCAATCTTGGGGTAAGTTAATTAACGAATCAGTTGGTCTGGTTTCGATTCATATTTTCAGAGCCAATAAGAGTGAAGTACATATTTATATTCATTTTGGGAGGGGGAGGGGTGTGTGGAGTAATTTTATATTAGCTGGGCGTTTGTTTAATTTAATCTTCAGTTGCCTTTTGCAGATATTAATTTTGTATTTCATTCAGTGATCACATTATTAAAATTGATTTAATGGAATTTGTTTCAAGTCTTTTGGTTAATGATTTGTACTTATTTCATTTGCTTCGCCGAAATGGTTCGTTCCTTTTATGCTATTCAAGGAGTGATTAAAGTAATATGTTCGGTAACCTAGTTCAATGTTTCTTTTCGTTAAAAAGTATTTATTTCGCCGAAAACATTTACTTAAATACTCAGTATGCCTCCAGACCTACTCATTATTCGCACATGTCACCAACAAAAAAAAATTTAATGCCCCTCATACCATTCTTACACCAACATAAACTCCTATATAGACAATTACAACCCACTCCTCTGGTCAGTCGGGCTCAGGTCATCCCAAAGTACACACCAATGTTGCTCTGCCAATATCACCCTTATGGCACTTAAGACTTTCAATACCAATAAATTAATAACATTTTAGTATCAAAGAATTCTTTAATGTAAAAAATTGATAGCAAAATCCTCAATTAAGTGAGTAATCAAATTAATCAATTTATTTAATCTTATTAATAATTCAATTAATGAAACAATTATTTAATCTCATTTGCATATCATAATATGGCATTTAGGCCACTTGTGCATCAAATGCGATGTAGGTAACTCTTGTGCTTGGTGGGCCAGAACATACATTCTCCTACTACTCGGGCAACAAAATAACTACAGCGGTCGAGTGAGCTGATGAAGAAAAAACCATGACGTCACGGTTCTCACCGCGACCGGCTCTGTATATGTAAATCGCACCCGAGAGATGCCGGTTCAGTTCTCTAGTATATTGTTGAAACATATTTTTGGTATGGAAGTTTTTATTCCACGCATGATATGGGAAAATTTAAATGCTCCAGTTGGCGAGTCTAGGAGTGTTGAACGTGATTGTCATACGAATTTGCTACATTCGCTGTGAAATTATCTTTCCCCACATAGATTTCAGTAGAACTCCCATGGGTGAGTAGGATAAAACTTAATCATTTATACTATCTCATTATTCCTACAACTTGGTGTAGTTAAGATTCACACAGTTTTTTTTTTCAATGTAAGCAGCAGGATATAGGGAATTTAGGCCATAAGTAAAAACGAACTAAACTAAATTTGTCACTTGACTATAGAACAACATGCACAACCGTTTACACTTAGCTACAGCATCAAACGAAACATATCTAATTACAATTCAAGTTATGTTACATGTATCAATATGTAATATTGTAACACATCCTGGCTTAGAATAAATTAAACATCAAATATAGATCTTTGAAGTTTTGCGAACCTATTCTTGTCAACACATATTGATCCTCTCTATTAGGAAAAGTACTGCAACATGGAAACATAATTTTGTCTAATACCTTTGTTTTAAAAAAACTTAAACTTATGAGTGAAAGTAAAATATTTTTAACTTCAGCAGTGGCAACAGGGAGATTATGAATACGTATTATGTTATTTCATGCTCAGGCTAATAATATCTTTATGTATGTTGTAGACATGTTATATTTATCGTGTTTAGACAGCCAGTGTGCACAGTTGTCTATAGGCTGTTCACGGTAAAATGAGCACTTTTGAAAGCCCTGATTAAGATCTACTTGTATGCACGTTGTGTATTTGCCGCCTTATATATAAAATTAACATTGCCAAGGGCCTCACCATTTTATTCATGCGTTGGTCAAGTGAGACTGTTAAATTATTGGAAAGGTAAACATTTTATAAATCTGCTAATTTTTACACACTGAGGCGTTAGAAAAAAAAACCGAAAGAGTAAGGAATAATTTAATTATCACAAATGGTTACCTATCACTTTTTATTCGATGTTAACCTATGGAACTAATTTTCATCCATCGTTACCAACTTTACTGAGCGCATGTCAATCAGTGCTCCCGTTAAACTGTATGACTTTAGTAGCAGTGACTTTTTTCTCAGGTTGATTTCAAAAGTGCTCACTTTATCGCGAACAGCCTTTATACATGTAACGCACAGGAAATTTATTTTTGTTCAGGACTCTACAGTGTTAGGCCCAACGCCTAATTATCTTCCCTGTGGACAACTAATTTGAAAAATGCGTTACTCTTCTACACTATGAACACAAAACGAAGCGATGACGAAATAAGTTGCTGGGTCGACCTTAAATACAACACGCATCATAAGATTTATTATTTGTAACACCTGAACGCATAAATCAGACCTGGTCTGAAAGGGTTTTAATTAGGGGAAAATTTAATTACCGTTTTCAGTTAACCCGCTCCCCGCGCCAACCAGACGCAGCCAAGAATATGTGGGTGGAAGTTGCAGGCCGGGCTGGTGGGAAATAGGTCACGGAAGTATCCGAAGAAAGAGAGACCTCCCCAGGTTGCCTGTCGTGCTGTGCAATTAATACTTACTTGAGTAGCATTTCTGTAGGGATACCAACATTCGCATATTTCACAATGCTTTAATAATATTCCCGGCAATTAAATGCTGTTCACGGATAAATTAGCTCTTTTGAAACCAACCTTTAAAAAAATATTTACTTCTCCTAAAGGCTGTTCACGATGAAGTGAGCACTTTAAGAAAGAACCTTATATAAATGCAAATGCCCATGCATGCATGCATTTTAATGGGCGCACTGAGTGACATTTGCGGAGTAAAGTTTGTAACGATGAATGGAAAGTAGTTCCATGTCTTAACGTCGAATAAAAAGTACCATTTGTGATAACTTGAAATTATTTCTTTCGATTTCTGTTCTTTTTTATGTATCAAAGTGTAAAAATGAAGAGATTTGTAAAATATATACTTTCTTAATAATTTCACAGTTTCATTTGACCGACGCATGAATATAGTGATGAGGCCCATGGCAATGTTAATTTTACATAAGGTGGAGGAATACACAACGTATATATAAGTAGATCTTTAGCAGGACTTGCAAAAGTGCTCATTTTACCGTGAATAGCCTATACCTGGATGTATTTTAACAGGCACGTTGGTTGGCATGCGCCACGTAACGTTGGTCACGGCGGAGAGAAGGTAGTTCCTTCTCTTAACGTAGAATTTAAAGTGCTAAATAAACATACGTGAATATCGAAATTATTCATTTAACGCTTTGTTCTTTATGAGTGCGTTAGTGTGAGGATTATCAAATTTTTTTAAAATTAATTTTCTAATTATTTCACATTTTCGCTTGACCGACGCTCAAATAACGTTATCAGGCCCATGTAAAGCTTAATTTTACATACGGTACAAGAATACACAATGGGCGTACAAGTAGACCTTAAATATACAAGTCCCCAAAATCATCATTGAGCTCGCAAGGCTGGAAATGCGGCGCGGAAAGGTTGAGTTCCGGGACCGGGGTGTGGGAAACTCAGGGCACTTGATTCGAGAGTTAAGCTTCTTACACAATACAGAACTTTAGCAATTAACTTTACATTTCCTTTCCTCTGACGAAACCACAAATACATAATACAATTGTAAAGTCGAGAGTTCAGACAATTGAAAATCGATTCTGCGATCTTCGTGAAAATGTGTATATTGTAATAAAAATAGTTATATTATTATCAAGGAATGCATTTTACGTACCTTTTTTTTAATACGCTTAAAATTTATATTAGAAGTTCATATCAAAGCAAAAAACTCATTTGTTTACTTCATTAAAATATGTCGTCATATATTTCCTCTTCACATTATATTCGTTAGCCATTTATTTAATTTAAGACGTGCTTTGTTTAAGATACTGAGATTAAAATTGCCCTACAATAAAATAACCCACTTTCCACATAACCTCGGTAAGATTCTCGGCAAAATGGCTGCTTGACTTTGACTTTAAATTTCAACTTTTCGAAATCGTGAAGTCAAGAGTGCTTGACTTTACCTTTGACAGTTCCATTGTGTCAAGCTCCATAAGAAACAACATGTCGGGAAGCAAACGTAATGTCAAATCGTTAAGTCAAATGTTAAGTTTTGAATTGTGTAAGGGCCTTTAGGCGCGTGTACTGTAGGGGAGAGACTCGCTCTACCCTCCCTCAAGCTTTGCATCATTCGCTCTCAGCGATGGGCCGGGGTAACATCGCGAACAACTCCAGACTACCTGTTCAAGTCCCACACTTGTGGTCCTACCATTCAATGTAATAATAGGTTAAAGATTATAGTCTGTTTGTTGTTTCTTCAAACTTTTTGAATTAAACATTGGAAAAATCACCCCATGTATGACGTGACTGGTTGTTTCCTAAATAATGCCATGTATCAGAAATTTTTCTAAAACTTCTGTTAACATAAAAATACCTTATTTTTTGTTCTATCGAACTTTTAATTATATTTTATCCATAAATTATACTATTTTGTTTATAATTAATAAGTATAAATACAGGGGAAATGTAAGTGCGTTGGTAATGGCTAGTAAGAAGTCGTTCTTATGCAAACTGTTATATTAAACTGAGTACACACAACGCGGTGCGCTGTCCCTTTGGTGTCATTTTCTAGGCTGGGTTAAGCTGTGTTCGCATGAGGCGGAGGAATGTCCTGGGAGTATAACTTTAACAGAACCTCAGAAAAGTTTGAAGTGACTGCATGGACTACAATTGGTGAACGAAAAACGAGCGTATGAGATCGTGAACGTCATTATTTGTGGTTGTTCAAAAGAATTTGCTCTTTTTGCATCCAGCCAGTCACACACGGTTGTAAATTAATATGGTGTCCAGTTTCACCATATCATTGCCATTAAACTTCATAAATAATAGGGGCAGTGATTTCAAATATTTATTTTTGAAACTCTCAAATAACTGTGAACTATCTTAGTATTGTTCCCTTGCGGTTTGTTGTGGTCACGGAAGGTAAAAACTGCTCGTTTTGTAAACAATTGTGTCTTGGACGTCTGTGTACTATACTAACAGGAAATGAGTTCTCAAAAGTATGCACATAAAATATGTAATTCTATGCACATTTTCAAAAGCATATATTTTCGCTAGCACAAAACAGGCTATTCACTTTTCATGTTTAACACTCTAGTTGTAAAGTTATCTTAAAGATAGTAAAACAAAAAGAAAAAAATTATAATACTTTCATTGGATAAGTTTGTAGCCGTCTTATTCCCTCTCTCTGAATATGTCTCGAGGGATTTGTTCAGTATTAGAACTTCGCAGTGTTAATAGTGGTCCTCTGTTCTTCCCCTACATGTATGGTGAACGTTGCTTTGTGTCAGTGAATTGACGCTGCGAAGTTGTCACAGACATAAAAGAGATATTTATTTTTTAATTTCTTCTTAGATTTGCACTGAACGAAATGAATACTCATTATTCGTGGCCACGAATTTCTTCACCTACTTTTCTCAGCTCGGTGCCAACTGCTAGCTACTGTAGATACAGCAGCCAGTAAGTTAGAATATGTGCAGCTAGGGAATTTTTTATTTCCAAATGTTTTAATTTTGTTGGTTTGATTACGTTTAGTAAGTGTTATAAGTGCGTGTAACTGCTTGGGCAGTTGGAGGCAGAGAAGCAAGTTGGCGATAAGGGCTACACTGACCCCCCTGCCTACCTATTGTTACCATCTAGTTCACTCTTATTAAGTCGATACAAAACTCTATAAGTAGAACACTGCTTGGAAAGGCTAATAAAATGAATTAAAATACAGGTTGTGTCTAAATTCCCATTACACATTGTAAGGGCTTGTAGTGGTGACCAAGACGGCTACGTTTTGCATAGGAATTTATGTGCGGAAACGAACCGTTTCCCGTGACAAACAAAACACCACCACATCACAAGTTTACCTCTCCAACGTCTGCAAAATAGTGCACGTTGTTTATCTTTTGGGTCCACTTACAAGAAGGGCTTGATGTGACGGCCACCGACGTCTGTACAAACACGGTACCTACGTACCATGTTCTGGAACACACGATCGCCAATACCTGGAAGTCCAAGATCCGCCGAATCCATAATTCGTGCCAGCAGGTCCTCCTCTGATTCCAGAGGTCTCATAAATCACGCTTTTCATGTGGCCCCACTGGAAGTAGTCTAGCGGAGTCAAGTCGGGTGAACGTGCAGGCCAAGCAATTGGGCCATCCCGACCTATCCACTGTCGGCCAAAATGACTCCGCTAGACTACTTCCTGTGGGGCCTCATGAAAGGATTGATTTACCAGACCTCTGTGGAATTAGAGGAAGAACTTGCGACGCCTCACTCAAAAATTTACATCTTTTTGAGCACGGAGTTTGCTTAGAAAAAATTTCCATCACTGAAAAATTGCTAATTTTTCTACCCGCCCGAATTTTTCTGAAGAAGAGTGGTTTTTACCACATACCAGCTGTTTTTGCCTTTGTTACGACTCACCCCGGGGTGGGCTGCACCATTCAACGGCATCACCACCAGCGTGGTTTCCAGCAGCAGTTCAGGGTATCGACTTTCCACCAGCTCCTTCTTAACATGTATGGCGGGCGCCCGGCAACTTGGACGTTGGTGCGCGCATAATAGCGGAGCTCCGACGAACTACTGCTGCTGTCGTCACTTTCAGCTGGCCAATCGGGTGGGTGTGTGAGCTTCCGCGCACTTGTGACATCACTTCCTACAGCCTGCTTGAACGCAGGGAGTTTTGTGATGTGTGAACATGTGCGCGTACTATATTTGGACATGTTGCAGTCCGACGAGACTGGATTGGACAGCAATAAATCAACCCCTATAAGGAGTAATGCTTACTTTCAACGAACTTTTCCTTAAATGGACACCTGTATTTCTATTCGTTGTGGTATCTGCACACCCCTCTCGGGGATAATGGTTAGTGATTTGTATAAATGGTGGTGCACCTCTGGCTTGGGGTGGGATTCTGCCACTGTCCCAAAAGGAGTCACCTTGCCAACAGTTAGTTAATGATTAGTGAATAATTAATCTGCATAGCCCTTATGGCTCAAGAAATAGGCATACTTGATGTCCTAAATAGGAAACAGGCGCTTTGTTGGCGAGAAAACTTTAATGTCGAGAATGTTTGTAGTATTTTACTTGGCAGCAATTTTTAAAACCAATCATTTAGCTGTTTGCTGGTCATGCACCAAAATTTGCCCTGTTTTAAGATGGAAGTTTTTTTATGATGTTTTCCCATACGTTTTAATTGGCAGATTAGATTTTAAAATTTTAATCCAGCAAAAATTGGAAATGGAACTTATGTGTTTTTTCTGGATTTCGCAAGGATAAATTAAGAGGTATTATGTTTGTCGCCTCGTAAAGAGCATATAAAGCCATATTTATATACTTGAAAGATTTTGGAAAGATATTTAAAAAACAGAAACCTTTTCCACTTTAAAATTAGCCAAATATATTAACTTTGTAAATTTTTGGGCCATTGGTTACTTTGATGGTCTATAATATTAAAAATATATAATTTTGGCGTGTACTCGCTGATCATTTGTGGATAGAGAAAATTATTTATATAATATATTTTTATGGATAGTAAAAGAGTTAGCTTTCTGCCTTTTCCTATGCCTGGAGGAACTTTAAGCTAGGACAGCAGTGTAAATAAAAAGTTTTCATAAAATATAAAATTTTGCAAATATAGTCTGAACTGCTGTAGGTATAGAGAATCGCCTTGAAGGGCGGGTTGCTTATATATTTACTTGAAATATTTTTCTTCCACTTCTGGGCGGGTGGTCCGTCCACAGTCATTTTTGTGTCTTCCAGTATTGTCTATTCACAAGCGTGGAGCAGCAATTCTGAAAGCGAAGGTTGGTGTTGATGCAGTGTGGCAAAATGGTGTTGGACAATATGATACTAAATTGTACAAAATTGACTTAAAAACATTGTTCGGCGAGACTACTTTGTTTTCACGCGAAGAAGCCTTTATTGAGACTTTCAGAAAAGCCATACTTAGTCGTATTAGTGTTTATTTCAGTGGTTTTGAAGATGGTTTATACTATGTGTATCTTGAGAAGCCTGTAGAGAGTAAACAGAAGACAGAAAAGAAAAGTAGATCTATGGTTAGGGAAAAACCTAGGGGTTGGATCCACACGCTCTCACAATATTTCTGTTTTGAGTGATAGTACTGTTCGTAGTATCGGTTATACAGCAGGCGATAAAGTTTTGCCTGATGTCTATGTAAACTGTAGTATGTTTTTAATGGGGTTTTACAAGAATGGTCATGATAACGATTTGGGTGACATTCAAATTTATGATTTACAGGTACAGCGGCATAAATTGAGGCATGGTCAAAAGATGAGGTTTTGCTTTTATCCTCATTCTCGTATTTATTCCGACAAGGTAGTTGGAGATGTAATAACTGAGAAAAATTGGGAAAGTATTTTGACCACATGTGGATGTACTGATATTGTTCCAAATTAAAGTATTTACATTGAGCCTTGTAATTTAGGTACAGACAACAATGCTTTTAAAAATTATGTATCTGAGATGTCATTGCCATTTAACATTGACGCATACTTTGTATTTTCTCTTTGTAGACCGAAATGTGAAAAAATGGCAAGTGTGAACCGAAATGCATGGACTGAATTCATTGAAGACATTGGTGGTTATCGCCACATTCCATATTTCTTAAGATAAATAATTTTGGTGTTCTTACATGAGATACACTGGCAGAGTGCGTGTAGCTGCTTTTTTTGGTAATGGTTTCAATTTTTACATGTTGCTCATTTGTAAAGATATTTAATTGGAAATACAATTATTCATAATTACAACAATGCTGATTTAGAAACGTCAGAAACAAATTGCTCGAACCATGCTGCGATGTTGACGCTTCGCCTTTACCAATAGTACTAACTACATGAGCCCTACCACCTCAATGTGATACTCCTTGGTAGCTCTCCATATCTCTGACACTGCCACTCTGCCCAGCGAGCCTATCACCAGACATACTTCCGTTCCTATCAACCGCACCATCTGGTTGCGACCGGCCTATCGCAGCGCCAACATCCAGACAAACGCCAGCACTTCTGAGGGGTGCAATGGTCTGTCCACGACCTTGATTACTTCCTCGCTCTCCAGAAATTTTATGCAAGTAGTGTCAGCTGACAAATAATTCTTACAACAGTTGCAATTAGCAACCCAATTAAAGTTTTTACAATAAACACACCAAATGTAAGAAATACCTCGTTGCAAACAATTATGACACACAAGATTGCAGTAGTATTATTCATCGCCATCAGTGTGCATTCTTAGAGTGGAGTTCTTATTCTTGGATGTGTTAAAGGGACCATGGGGGGGGGGGGGCTGCAGCCAGGTACCGTAACTGGTAGTGCAGGTGGTCCTCCTCTTCCAATGTTAACTACCTATACCTTTCTCTCCTGAATATGCATGTCGCCAGTAGTACCAACTAATTTCCGATACAACCAAATCTGATTACTAAGTTCCATCTTCATATTCTTACGTGAATACATAGATGCATTACCAACAAACACTAATTACAGCAGTATTGTCTGCCTAACCCTCATGAACTGGAAAAGTTTTCCAGCAGATTATCCTGTTTGGATCAATCTAGCTAATCTCTTTTGGTGCAGGCTCCTTCTCGATATGAGACCTTCTGAAGAAATGCATTTCCAACAAACCACTGCCAGCTTTAGCAATTATTCCTTGAAGACCAAAACAGTACAAAAAAGACAAAAAATATAACTCTCTCCTATATCAAGGATTTTAACTGTCCAAGACCTATCATATTTATTGATATCCTTAGTAAAAGACACAGTATTACCATAAACCTTCATCGGGTAATAACCAGAAGAACGAATTCGCCTCCGATTCATGTCAGGATGAAATCTAAAAAAACACATAATCAATACTGCTAATAATAATAAAAATTAATATAATATGCAGAAAGGAATTAAACTATTAATTCAACACAGATACGTGCCTCAAAACAAGGCACGTACACAAAAAAACCGAAAACAGAAAAGTCCAGGATCAGCCTGCACCTACTACTTTAATCTACTCGCTCGGCTTTTAATTTGCGAATGGGAAACTCCGCGGCAGCTTTCCGTAGTTTTAACGTTGCCGCGACTTGCTGGAACCTTATCACCGGATGTACTTCCGGGCCCCACCAAGCCGCCACTTCCAGGCGATAAACAACTTCCATAAATAAATGTTGTGTAGGTACGAAATGTACTGCGGCGTTTTTTTAATTCCTTTCATTTATATTAAAAAGGGCGGTGTATTGAGGAGGGAATATTTTAACATTTATTTTATACTATTAAATATATGGAGTGATATAAATATATGTCAAGGACATCACACTAGATACTCAAAAAGTGCACCCTTCAATGATCGTATTATTAAAATGTTTAGGGAAATTTATGGAGCTTCCTTAAGGAAACGTCCAAGATGGTATACCGAAATATACATAAATAACATTAGATTGACAATAGACATGCAAGAAGAGTTAAATTAATTTCCCCCTCTTTTCCTCTCGATGTGATCCCTCTAACATGCCCGAAAGGAGTAATTATATTGGTTAAGTTGGAGGATCAAATGTGTATATTGGCCAACATGTTTACACTTGTGTGTGTGTTGCATGTCTCAACATGAGACTTCCTGAAGAAACACAATTCTAACAAACCACTGCCTGCTTAAGCAGTTATTCTTTGAAGACCATAACGGTACACAAAATACAATAAAATATAACTCTCTTCTACATCAACGACCTTAACTGTCCGGGATAAATCGTCTTTATTAACATCTTTCGTAAAAGACAAAATATTACGATATGCCTTCCTCGGATAATAACCAGTAGAACACATACGCCTACGATACATGTCAGGATAAAATCTGCAAGAATACATAATAAAAACTGTTAGTAATCGTAAAAAATAATATAATATGCTGCCACTCTGTTCTGGGGTCTTACCACCGGATGTAATACATGTTGAGAAGGAACCTGAGCCTAAGGAAATTGGTCATATTGATGTTCGTGATATAATATCCTGGAAGACTTTTCCTGTTCATGAGGGAAAGGTTGATAATATTGCTGTAATGAGTGTATTTGGTAATGCGTCTATGTATTCGCGTAAGAAGATGAAGATGGAACTTGGTGATCAAATTTGGATGTATCGGAAATTAGTTAGTATTACTGGTGGCGTGCATATTCTCGGCCATATGGTGTTGTTTTTCAATCCTTCGTCGGTTATTGATCTGCGGACTTTCTATCCATCGTGTCCGTCCTTGGGGGCAAGGGCGTTTCAAACGGGTGGCGCGGGTTATGGCTACGGAGAATCTTGGACGTCCAGGTATTGGTGATTGTGTGTACCAGAACATGAAACGTAGATACCGTGTTTGTGTAGACGTCGGTGGTCGTCACATCGAGCCCTTCTTGTAAGTGGACCCAGAAGCTAAACAACGCACAGGATGTTGCAGACGTGGGAGAGGTCAACATGTGATTTGGTGGTGTTTTGTTTGTCACGGGGAAACTGTATGTTTCCTCACATAAATCCCTATTGCAAAACGTAACCGTCTTAGTCCCCACTACAAGCCTTTATAATGTGTAATGGTATTTTAGACACACTCAGTATGTAATAAAGGATACATCAGTCTCTCCTTTAATATCACAATAAACTCTATTACATTAATTTCGGTTATAAATTTATGTTCAACGATTAAGCTCAATTAATCTTTTTAGCAATAGCTCTGAATAACAGTCTAAGACACTGATGAGATTTCTACCAAGAAATTACTGCACTATAAAATAACTGATTTACTGAAACCCAACTCACACCTGGACGATCACACACTTACCACTGATAGCTTTCTTTAGTCTAGTGATCTAGTGGTCGGAAACGCTCGTGGGCTCTTGCAAGGCACCGTAGATAGCAGCGGTCCACTGGACACGGACTCCAGCAGCACGCCAGGCGACGGCGAATTAGAAAGTCCTTGCCCCGATTTTTTATTTTTCTAAATACCCTATTACTAAGTGTTAAGTGAAAGCCCGGTGGGTAGAGAGAGATCTTACTGCGTCTCAGGGCGAACCGCTTACGCCTACAAGGAAAGGAAATCATGCAAGGAGACATGCATCGGTGCAGAGAGGGATTGGGCAGTCATGGCCAGCGATTGGGGCCATGATTACCTCCCTGAGTGTACCTATAGTTAAGACTATAACTATGAAGAGACTGGGAAAAACAGTCAAAGACAACGTAAAAACCCAGTCGACAGGAAATAATGATATATTATGCATGCACTAAACAGAAATGCTACGGGAGACAGAGGTAGAAACTAGTGTTTTATTGTAGAGATGAAAGACTAGTAGAGAGAGGGTGCTGTTGTTGGAATTCTTCAAGTGGTGCTGGCTTCAGCCAGGGTAATGCAAGCATCACCCTGGTAGTCATTGACCCACTCTCGTCCGTGCCTTATACACAAGGCGTTGTTCTCTATTCCCAGTGCGGCAGTTCTCTTTATACACATCTCTCAAAACACGCAGCTCAGGCCCCTCTCTGGCTAGCTCCAATCGCTCGCAGCACTATGGCCCTGGCGCATCTGCACACAAGGTTACATTCCCGTTGTACTGCTGGAAGTATGAGACTTTAACCGGTGATCCAGAAATTTCATTAGTGCAAAGTCGGTAGCAAAGTTCATTACATGTCCCTATACTAGTTTCGAGTGTTTCCAAGCAGTAAATTTTGCGATAGTGCAGTGTAAAAGGCAGGTTTTAGCTACTGTGTCGGAGAGCTTGGAAACAGTGTTTGTAATGTGCGTAGTGTCTTGAGTAGTCACCGTACCTCATCTTAAGCGTATTTTCTTTTCGTAGATCAGGATATACGACGCACATAAATTTGTTTCGTGGGAAAAATGTGTATTACGAACATTCTACAAAGTGGTTCAAGCTTCATGTACACAGTCTTCTTAAGACCCCCCTCCCAATTTTATGCAGGAGGACTAGTAAGAGATTATCTGACGGAATAAATAAATATAAATTTAGAACTTAGAAACGAAGACAATGTCCAGAGATATAACCTGTGATGGCAGCTATATGACAAAAGCAATGTTATGTAGACTTACATCGGTCAGAGGTCTTCGGCTTCGTCAAAGACTAAGCCAAAATTATGTCATGGCAGAGTGCCTAACGCAACATATAATCTTTTTCGGAGTTGAAAGTGTTTATTAAAGCTCCAATGTTTGCGAATTGGATGCCAATTATGATTATAAAAGAGCTTATAGCCTAACTAGACATATCACCATTTTGGAGATTGGTGGTTCCCCTCAGATATTAATTTAGTGGTTCTATAGCCAATGGTTGCGAAATAGTGCCCAACTATGCTTATAAATGGGTTTCTGGCTTAACGCGACATATTTGCTTGTTCAGACTTGTAGTGCCTAATACATTCCAATATCCAAAATGGTCGTTGAATTACGGCCTACTGTGCCTTTGCATTCGTGGTTACTGGGGGTGGCATATTATGCTTATAACAAGACAGTTGGGCGCTACCCCATATTCGAATTTAGGTTGGTCACTTATACTTGTTATAATTACTTCAACACAAGCTGAATAACACAACTGTACATAAGATTTCGCTATGAATTTTAATGATTGATATTGAACGAATCTGATTTTAAAATGAAAAAAAAAAAAACATATATTATTTAATAATAGACCTACATTGGCATATTAATTAAAAGAGAGATATTTGTAGAGTTCCACGATACTATCCGCACAATTTCACTATGAATTTAAAATATCGAAGTCAATGATTTTTTGTTTTTATATGAAAATAAGGAAATAAATTGCTATGGGAACATGAATAAAAAGTGAAGGGATTTTGTATATGGAGGCTTCAGAGCAAATGTAGATGAATTCCGTTTTTCATAATTACTGGTAAAAGTCATTATCCTAGTAGTTCTCAAAGAAATATAAATAGATTCATTTCATATGAGAAATATTAATGAAGCTTTACACAAAATGTTACCTCAAAAAAGTGATAACTTATTTACTTAATGTTGATGTTTCTCGTTAACATTAACTACATGGACTTTATATAGTAGTGCACTGAACCCTCCACATGGCTCCACCATACCGTAAGAACAGTTTCACACTTTATTTTTAGAAAATATATTTTAAAATTTAGCGATATTGAAGTTTTTTGTTATTAGGTGTATATGATAAATTAAATAAGCGTAGTAAATACAAATTGATACTCCGCGTGTGTTTTACACATAGGTACACTGGCGAATGAAAAAAAAATTGGGCAAAAATATGGATTTCCAATTTCGTACAGACCTATGCTACCCTGTATCTAAAATATAGCTGTCAGCTTACTGAAACGGTGTGTAGGTCACGACCACGGTCACAAACATCGAATATAGTTGCTTCCGTACTCGACATGGCCGACGAAAAACTGGAATGAGTGGGCATGAATCCTATTTGACATGATTCTAGCTTCTCTTACCCACATCTCACTCAAAGAGAAACCAAGTAACACTACTCATATTTTAAAGGTCTTGGTGCGCCTATTCATTTCTTGTTTTTTCCAAGTCAACTGGACTATACACCTTCCGCACTGGGAACACGCAGTTCAAAATTTCTTGTTTTCAGCCATATCATTCATGTCTTCGGTAACTGTGGTCTGTCGTGAATGCTTTACCACGGCTCAGATAAAGAATATCCAACGATGGCAACAACCATCCAAAGACAAATTCCAAGTGTTTTGTTGTTGATTTTAGGCCAGCATTCCCGTCAAATAATGTTTCGCTATTACAAATTAGGGACAATTAAATCGTCTTAAACCTTCTCCCATGATTAAAACAAGAATCCCTAGATTTACTGCTCTTGAGTTTGTTTATTAATTTTTTCTTTTTGCGTAAAATATTCCTCAATCATCTTGCACTAAAACCATGGAAGTATATGTATTCTATATACACAGATTTTACTGTCTACAAATAATGCTTCCTTCCACAAATTCTTTGATACGGTAGCAACATTTTCCGATGCTGATAGCAAATCTACATACTGCGCTGCTATTGTTTACACCGCCAGATACTCAATACTCACTGAAATCTTTGGAAAACATACATCGGTGGTATGACATAAAAGTCACCGAACCTCATTTCCCCATCCCTGTGTTAGAAGAACTGTGAACGTTGAAACTAGGCACATCAGATCAATTTATTTCACGTCCGACGACGAACTGAAAAATATTTTCGTATTATAAATGCTTATAAACAGCAAAATTCAAGTTATTGATGAGTAAATATGTCCTCAGAGGTTATTTACTGTTAATGCCAACCATGACCTTCATGCTATTCAGATACATACCTACTAAAGTGCTGAATGCTTATTTTACTTGAAGCAAGGCAATGATGCTGTCTTCAATGACATACACATTGTCTTTCACATCTTACTCAAGTCTATTGTTGTTTCCAGTACAGCTCTGCTGTTGCGGAACTCGCTTCACACAGAAGAAATTCCTGTACATCACAATAATGGTGTAGGTATGGAACAAGTTCTTGTACGTACACACACCCTTGTGTGGTGAATGATAAAACAGAACCTCCTTCGATAAGATTTTTTTACGTCCTTTGTCATAAGCAGTTAGCGATCTACACGTTACCTCCCTATGGAATATTAATACTCCGGAGTAAAACACAAGTCCCTTAAAAATATAAGTAAGTGCATGGTACGATCAGTAGGCCCCCTTCAAAGGTTTTATTTGGCGACAGAGCCACTTGAGGTTGAAATCATACTGACAGTAGTTGAAACTTCACGTGTTGGAGGCGATCTTGAAGTAAAACTCTCCCTCGTAATTATGGGTCGACACAGTGTGCAGCTACACTGTCCTAGCACTGTAATCAACAAGCGATATAGTTGAGCATAGCCAAATAACCATAGCAGGGGGCAGCGTGAAAGCAGGTTAACTCAGGAAGATATATGTCACGAAAAGCACGTGACTGCACCAGATGTGACGTTGTGGTCTGGTCAACTGGGATGTTACCAGGAGATGTACTGCACTTCTTGAGGACATTTCCATACCCGCCTTCAGGAGCCATGTACAGATATTGCCATTATAATGTACCAGTTGCTGTCCAAGGCCTCCTGTTGTGAGACGACGACTAGGAGGGCTGACAGCCACTCTGCAGGCCCCTCGCTTTGAGGATTACCATAGCAGTAAGAATCATCTCACAGTGGCACCAGCGTGAAAGTGATTATGTGTGCTTGCAACGGGCACAGGCAACTCCACAGAGGAAGGAGGAATGCTCATCTCGGCTATTGCAGATAGCATCCCTATGTGGCACACTGCTGTTGGTGGGAGTGTTTGGAAATGCAATAGTGTATACTGGCATGCACATCCATCATGGTGTAAGACTAGTTATGTGTGTGTTGCAGGTTGGCATGGGCAACTCCACAGAGGAAGGATGAATTCACACCTCGGCCAATCTCGATAGCATTGCTATGTGGCACACTGCTATTAATGGGCGTGGTGGGAACTGCAATTGAGTGTGCCTGCATGCACGTCCATCAGAGTGTAAACTTTTACTGTGTTTGCAGGTGGCATGGACAACTCCACAACAGAGGAAGGAGAACCGCTCGCCCCGGCCGTGCTGGTAGCGTCCTTGCACGGTGCGATATTGCTGGTGGGTGTGGCAGGCAATGCTGTGGTGTGCGCCTGCATGTGCGCCCAGCAGAGTGCGCGCATGCGCAACCACCTGCTGCTGAATGTGTGTGTGGCTGACCTGCTGGTGTGCGCCCTCAGTGGCTCGCTGGCCGCCGCAACTGCCGCCGCCCCTGCTTTCACCGCCTCCGAGCCCGTCTGCCGCGCTGCTGCCTTCCTGCAGGTGTCTATAGTACATTCACTCTTTCTTCACACTTTTTGAATCAAACATTAAAAATCACCACGTGTATCATGTGCTTGGTTGTTTCCTAAATATGTCATGTATCACAAGGTGTTTAATACTTCTGTTAACTTGATTTTACTACTGTCTTGCTTTTGGGTTAAATTGACCATTAACTTATATTTTATCTATAATTTATAATATTTAATTTATAGTTAACATTATTAAATGCAGGGATAATATAGGCGAGTTGGTAATGCCTGGTGTAGGCTATTCACGATAAAGTGAGCACATTTGAAAGCCCTGCTTAAGTTCCACTTGTAAGCACCTTGTGTATTCTTCCTCATTATGTAAATTTAATACCATGTGCCTCAAGAAATAATTTAAATTATCACAAATGGTTACCTAACACTTTTTATTCGACGTTAACATATGGGACTACTTCCATCCATCGTTACCAACTTTACCGGGCGCATGTTACTAAGTGCACCAGTTAAAATATTTGCAAGCAGGGGCAGTGTCATTTTTCTAAGGTTTATTTCAAAAGTGCTGACTTTATCGTGAACAGGCATTAAGAAATAATTCTCATGCGAAATATTTTTAACTGAGTGCGCGTGAATGCGGTACGTTGCCCCTTTAGTGCGATTTTCTAGACTATGTTAAGTTTGGTTGCATGACGCGGAAGAATAACCCGAAAGTTGAACTTTAGCAAGGCCTCAGAAAAGTCGGAAGTAACCGTTAGTAGACTATACATATCTAGTGTGGCGATATGTTAGACCTGTGATGTGACAGTAGCAAAAATGACATATCTCTGACACGTTTTCATCTACCTCTCTTGCCGCATTCAACCATTCTTAAGCAGCAATTTGGTACATAGTATTTTGTAAGCCAACTGTACTGTGGATGTTCCGCTTTCCTTAGTATTTTTATGCTCATTTGCGGGACACTTGCTGCTTTTTTTTTTTTTTGTCAACATTCTATACATCCGCTGAATATATTTATTTTGCGTGTTATTAAAATTAAAATAAAACAGGAAAGAATCAATGAAATGTAAAATGTAGCGACAAGAGAGTAGCATAGAAGTTTTGTCCATAACTCATGCCCGATAATATGTATTCCAAGTGTTAGTGGCGCTCTCTACTCACTCTTGCATCTCGATGATTCTCGAGTCGAGCCCTTCAAGACGTTTGTTTGTTTGCACATAGCTGCTAGAGAAGCAGGCGGCTCAAGCAATACCTCATCCCAACTCTACTCGAATCAAACAAGTAGTTCTACTCTTACTGCATCCACACTCCCTTCCCGAACTTCTGCTTCCTCGCTGGCACAACTTTCCTCGTTTGTTTTTGCACTCTACTGGAGCAGTAGTTGGAGTTGCATTTTCACGATGAGTCCGCACTTTTCTGTAACAGATTATACGCTTAAAATGATTCGCTTATGATAGCTAATGTTACATCTTTAATACCTGCTATCATTTAGTATTATATTTTGTCTTTAATAAAAGGAAATAAACACCTGTCACCTTAAAAACAACTTTTTTGATTTATTAATAAATATATCTTTCATAATAATCCTATAACTTTACGTTTAATGTATACACATGTATAATAAATTTAATACTTGCGATCTCTCTAATAACATATTTAACTTTGGTAGTGTTTTTATATAAATGTTTGTAATCATTAAGTTTAAAATATACGTATATTTTTTATACTACTATAAGCGGGATTTGTGGTGCAGCGGTGGCGTAGTGGCTAGCCCACTCGTCTCCCACCACGGCGATCCAGGCTCGATCCCCGGCGGGTTCGCTCCCAGATTCTCGCATGTGGGAATCGTGCTGGAGGGTGCCGCCTGCCGGCGGGCCCTCTCGGGGAACTCCCGCTTCCCCCGCCCATGCAATCCAGCGCCGCTCCATTCCACGGTCACACTCCACGTCACGTTCATGGAAAACCCGTCGCTCGGAGGGTGTCACCTCGCCCTGGGTCTACCCATAAGCATTTATTATTATAGTGGTATTTGTAACTGAACTCATTTACAATTTCATCTCATTTGGATTTTCGAGGTTAAATAAAATATTTCGTATTATGTTGAACATCAGCTGACGTTATATACATGTTCAAGATACGTAAATGTATAAATATATACGTGCAATTATTTAATTAATATATATCCTCGTATGCCGTATATTATTACTACTTTAATTATCTGTAAGATAAAATACAGCAATAACTAAGAGATGAAGTGATTCCACTGAAAATAATTTTGCGAAGTTCCTGAATTGTAAGGGAATCCCGTGTGTGTTTAGGGAGTATGTAAGAGAGAGAATAGAAATTCAGTCTTCATGCAAGGAGTAGCAAATCAACAAAGAAAAAAGAATACATAACTCTCTGAAATGAACTGGACCGGGAACTAGTTTTAATAAGTGGACTGACCGTCTTCAAAATGATTTGCGACACGTTTCAAAAAAGTTTCAGTCTTGCGATTTCATTCAAACTTATCGACAGTTAAACTGAAATCCCTCCGTTTGGGTTTAATTCACATTTGTCCATAAATTATTTTCAGATTCGATATATAGAAACCAAGCTTGCCAGGGCAAAAGGCGTACCTCTACAATTATTTTGAGTTCTACGTGGTTAGCCGTTGACACTGTTGTCATATCTTTAACGATAATCGTGAGTAGAACATTGCTTATCATTTAACTCTTTTTAAATTTTGAAAGGTTTTCATTTTTTTTTCTAAAAATTCAAGTGAAAAATCTCCGATAGAAGTCAGCCTGTATCTCCTTGAGTTCAATTAATCAGTACTGTAAGCAATAAATAACGCGATTATTAACGAGGTAAAACCTCACGCTGGTCCTGCCTTCATGAGAGGTAGGCGCGAACTGAAGCCGGCTGTGAGCGTAAAGCCTGGTTCACACATACGTCGATCACACCAAACAGACAGAGCGAGCAGAACCAATGGTTGTTCACATGTATAGTCCATTCACGACTTTAACAGACTTATGGAAATCAACCGTTGAAAAATCACTCTAGCTCTAGCATAGCTAGCAAAAAAAAAGTGGTGGGTGCGAGTACTGTACCCGCTCCCGCCACCCGCTCCCGCCTCTTTTTTTTTTCTAGCTTTGCATGTAGCTAATGGCTTGGGTGTTTTTTCGAAGGTTGATTTTCATAAGTTTGTTTCAGTCGTGAATGGACAAGATTCTAAAACACGTTATAAATAGCAAACTACATTCTGTCGTCTTTCTACTCTTATTTATTAATTATATTATATTGAGATTTATTTACTAAATGATTTTCAAGCGATCGTAATTTTATTTTTGCATCCAAAAATATTTTACACTTTAGCGCTACATTTCGGTTCAAATAAGACGTGTTAGGTACCATTTGTGATAACTTAAATAATTTTTCTCGCTTTCTGTTTTTTTTTAAATATTATTTATCGACGTATAAAATGAGCAGCTTTAAACGTTATTTTAATTTATAATAATTTCATAGTTTCACTTGACCGACGCATGAATAAAGTGATGAGGCCTATGACAGTGTTAATTTTACGTAAGACGGAAGAATACGCAACGTGTATACAAGTAGCAGGGCTTTCAAAGTGCTCATTTTACCGTGAACAACCTATACCTGCTTATCTCCCGTAAAGGAGGAAGGACGAGCACACAAATTTCTCACATAGTCACGGACAATTTTCGGACATTCACTTCAGGACAGCATAGACTTCAAACACATATAGGAGGCCTCAGTGGCTGAGCGGTTAGACTGCTCGCCTCCCACCAAAGCGAACCAGGTTCAGTTCCCCGGAAGGTCAACTCTTGGATTTTCGCAAGTGGGAATCGTACCGGATGACGCTGCTGGTCAGCCGGTTTTCTCGGGGATCTCCAGTTTCCCCCGCCCTTGCATTCCGGCGTTGCTCCTTTCTCACATTTCATCCTCATCGGTTCCCAAGACTTCGTTGTTAAGAGCCTTCCAAATCTGTCAACTCAGCTCAACTCAAACTCAAACATATGTACTTTCGAGTTACTTTACACTGTGAATCTTAATAAGTGATTTCAATCAGTAGCATTTTTTTATTGAATGTTCAGTTAAAGAGCTATGTTATCTACTGGCGAGTCAGTGAAATAATGAACTGAAGTATTTCTGTAATGCCAGTGCGATTCTCTAGGAGTCAGTAGAAATCACTGCTTAATCAGTGCATACCGTCAACTTAAATGATCAGTAGAATTCTAATGATTTAAGTGGAGCAGTTTCAACAGATCCACAGTCGAATTCGCTGATTTGAAACAGTTAAAAGGAGTGCAGTTATTAGACCGTAGTGTGGATAAGACGTGCCCTGGATAACTCCTGAGCCAGAAAATGCCTATTCACTGGAGCAGCAGACTATGTAAGAATATCGTGCTAACACACTGAGGCCGCAAAATTTTCGCTGTTCGCTGTGCTCGTTGGTGCAATATACCTCGTCAGCGGGGAAATGAGTAATGCACTATTTTTAGCGCACTGCCCCCCCCCCCCCCGGTTTCTTACATCACAGGCCATTTCTCCTCCTTTCCAAACTTTTTTTTCCACGCCCCGCAAAAGCACGTATTGATTAGGCCCTACCTTAGCGACGCCCTCCAGCCCATTTCAAATGCGGGCTCCCTTGCTTTCGAAAAAAATAATAATCCCTCCTTCTTTGTGCTCCCCTTCCCTAACTAGAAACCTTAGGGGATGAGCTGCACGGTGTTATTAAGAGTGGGATGGACCCACGCATTTTTTGTGAAATAGTTGTTTGCGCGAATACGCTTATTTCCGTAAATAAATGTTCTGCAAATACGACTTTTGATCAGAAAATATAAAAAACAGTTATCCGTGCCCTTTTTTTTTAACTTTTGTCGTATTAAGTGTATTCTTGGAGAGAGAGAAAATGTGGAAATGGTAAAATATCGCATTTTTAAAGCTTGTGTATGCAGTTTTCTAAAGCGACAAGAGAAAAGTACGAAGATACGGGCGTAGTTTATTTTGTGTGCTATCATCGCGTGTAATAAAACACCACTATTACAGATCTAATTTGCACAGTACAGCGTTACGACGGACACACTGCAAGCCTTGCGCGTAGGAGCGATGAGGCACTAGGCGTGCGTGTAAGTGTCGCCCGTATCGCTCCCTCGTTTTTTGACCTTGGACGTGTGGGTCCACCGCACTCGACGCGTTGGCGGCTGCCTGGTTGGGGAAGCGGCGGGCCGAGCACAAGTTTTACATGTTAAAATGATTTTTGGCGTTTCTTGGCCACATTTCGCGATGACGCTTTCAAACCAAAACCATTTTGCCCGTCTTTGCCCCGGCCACATATCTCCACAAAAGTTTCTGTGTAAAATTTTCGATGCCCTGGAAGTTGCTGGTAAATTACGATGACCACGTAGCTGCGCGTTCAAAGTCAAGAAGCGAGGGAGCGATACGTGCGACACTAGCACGCACCCCAAGCGCCATGTCGCCCCTACGCGCATGACGTGCAGCGTTTTCGTCGTGACCCTGAACTGCGCGAATTCGATTTGTAACGGCGGGGATTTATCACACGCGATGGAAGTCAGCAGATTAAACTACGCGCGCGTGATCATACTTTTCTCTTACCGCTACGGAAACTGCATAGACAAGATTTAAAGACACGATACTTACCCATTTTCATTTTTTTTCTTCATAAATACATTAAATATGATAAAAGTAAAAATACATGAACATAGATAATTGTTTTTTACATTTTTTTCTACTCTACCTTATATCTAAGTGTTGGGTGGAGTGGAAGCCCAAAGGTTGGACGGGATTTTATTGCGTGTCAGGGCTAACCCCGTACGCCTGAGGGAAGGGAATCATGAAAGGCGACATGCATCGCGGCAGAGAGGGATCGGGCAGCCACGACCAGTAATTGGGGCCATCACTACCTCCCTAAGTGTACCTATGTTACTTATAGCTAAGAAGAGAAAGGGGAAAAACCGGTAAAGGACCGTAAAGACCACTTTCGACAAATTAGAATTCAAAGTCTTTCATGCATTACTTAGTCTAAAGAAATGCTACGGGAAACAGATGTTGGAAAATCATGTTATTTATTAAGAGGGATGAAAGACTAGTAGAGAGGTGGAGTAGGAGAAAATGTTCTGGTACATAGTGCTCTTGAGATTTATAGACTCAACAAAAACACAAACTCTTATTAATCCACTCCTACTCACTCTCTTATAGCACGGTTCTTCTCTTCAAAAGGCAAGAAGAGTTTTTTTGTATAAAAGCTATATCGTGCAATGTAGCCGAGACTAGCCTAAAATTATTTGTAAAACTTTGTCCTTCCGCATGGCCAGTCTTGCACTGTGCAGCGGCCTAGACTGCCGACCTCGGGCGAAGAATGATTCTCACTTCAGACGGGTCCCCTGATACGCTAGAGGAGTGGCACTTGGCCCCGCACATCCTATCCGAGAAACATTGCGATTCCAGCGTCACTTAGTTACAATATAAGTGTTAAGATACCTTTACTGGAATATAGCCTATTCAATGTATCTTAACACTTTTTTAAAATCAAACCTTTGAAGAATTCCCCCTTGTATTACAGGTTTGGTTGTTTCCTAAATATGCCACATATCAGAAGCATTTTGTATTTATGTTAACATAAAAGTATATTATTTATCGTTAAATTAAACTCTTAATTATATTTTATTTATTTATTATGATATTACAATTATAAGTAATATTAATAAACCAGAGAGAAAATAAGTGAGTTGGTAGTGCCTAATAATAATTCTTATGCAAAATACCATTAACTTAAAGGCGCACGAAAGGGGTGCATTGTCCGTTTGGTGTAATTTTCTAGACCTGGTTAAGCTTTGTTTGCACAAGGCAGAGGGATAGCTGGGAAGTAGAGGTTAAGCACGGCTTCAGAAAAGTTGGAAATAACCATATGTGCACTGTAGCATGAATTGAATACACGCTTGTCACGTTATGGATATTTTTGTTCATTGATTTATTAGTTGAGCAGGTTTCCATTTTTAAGGTGGATCGCCTGGTGTTTAGACAGGTTATGTTCTGTACTTCCAGCCGTCCCCTTCCTTACACCTACATGTAACCTTCATACAAGTGTTGCTGCTTTAAACATCTTGTTTTGAAAATCCAGCATCTTCCACGCCAATGTCACATCTCCTCTCCGTACAATTTGTCACTCTACGCAAGTAGCACGAACTACTACGGACGATTCTGGAATACAGTTTTCCTCTCATTTTGACCTTTTTCTCACACATTCTAAAAACAAGTCGGCGTAGCAAAAAAAATCACATTTCTTTAGCTTAAAACAAACTTACAATCGTTCGCGGTTAAATGATCGCTTTTGAAATCAACCGTAGCGAGAAGAATCCCAGCCCGCGGCGTGATACATTTTAACATTAGCTTTTACTTACACTGAATTTTCCAGAGTATCAGGAAAGTAGTTCCCTGTCTTAACGTATTCCTACTATTGTAACAATAAAATTTATGGTTCCTAAAATACCGCCACTGTTAAAAATTTCCATATATTTACGGAATGTTTTATGGAAATGTACAGTGTATATACGGAAAGGCTATCCGTAATGAAAAACGGGTTTAAGTCCGTAAACACAAAGTAAGGAATGTCTCCGTATTCCCTTTGGCTTCGAGTTACGGGGACGAACGATGCCTATTTTACACGAAGCTTTCTTCGCCACTGTAACAAGAAAATTATCGTTTCTGCTACAGTTAAGGTTATCCACGCGACTATGACCTATTCTTTCAAACATTAAAAAATAGCATCTGTCATCTGTAACATTAGGCAACACTAAAAATGCACTAAAGCGAATAGAAACTGAATTTTTGCTTTAGTATTTTGAATATAAATATTAAAGTTATACCACAATTTTTTAATTGAGGGTTGTAGATGAATGGTTAGAGTCATGGACCGGTAATTTTTTGACTCTGGTTCAAACCTCGTTTAAGTACAAAATATTTTAACTTTATTTATATCATTTTTATACACGGTAGAACACGCACATAACGAAAATTAAAGACATTTTCACTATCTCTTTTTATTTTAAACGGAAAGTACATAAAACTAACTTGGAAATTAACGGAGAGGTTCCGTAAAATTTACGGAAAGTCCGTTTCTGAAAATCAATGTGTCCGTAATTTTACGGAGAATTTACGGACACTTCGGGATAAATTTTTACCAGCACTATTCCGTTAAATGAAGAGAATTCTTTTAAACAGTGGCTCTTTTTACTGTCTTAAGCATACAATATTAAAAATTGGAGAACAGTGGCATATTTATGTTTATAGAAACTTCGAAACGACACTGAACTTGATGAATTATTAAAGTTATCAAGTGGTTTGTTCTTTCCCCTCCCGTTTTTTATGATGTGCGTGTTTCGTAGCAAACGTTAGGGCGTGTTTACACGGCGATAGTACTGCGCGATAGTTCATATCGTGAGAGCAACTCTCGCATTACTATCACCGTGTAATCTGCATTATAGCTACTGTCACACCGTTGCGAAAGTACTATCGTGATATCAGCTCGAGCTAGATAGTGATAGTAACTGTCGTAACAGAACATGTAACTATTGTAGTGTAAATCGTGTATCATCACTATCGTGATAGTGCAGGTCACAAATTTGTACATGTGTTTACTTTAACAGTAACTTTGCAGAATTATTTGGATTCTGTTAATATCTGTCGCGTTTTGACACGACGTATATTATCATACCTATGACACTACAGTATTGACAGCACATTTAGTGTCATATAATAAACCACGGGAATAATATATGTTTACATGTCATTAATATTCTGCCACGATATTTAACCACCCCAACAAATACCAACTTCTTGACCAAATGATATAAATGTAGACCTATCAATGTATTTACACAAGTGTTGTCGGACATGTCCCTTTTGAGGTTAACTATCACAGCATGTCTCGATCATGTGTGTAAACAGGACCTATCGCTGCAGTTACCTTCACACACTTTCGTGATAGCTACTATCGTGGTAGCAACTATCACTGTGTAAACGACCCCTTATACTAGGTGTCAATTCGCAACTCCAAAAGTGAAACATTAACTTACGCATTAAATTAAAACCTTTCATTCCTCTTCTCAACTAAGGTACGTATTTTCTACGTTTTTTATACAGTCAAATGGGATGCAATTTTCATAAACTAAATATTAATTGGGTATACTCTTCTGAATCGTATTTTTTTAACCTGCGTAAATAATGCACTTTCGTATTAGAGTGACGAAACATGTCCCTATTTATGTATCTATCCGCAACGTGGTGGAAAGATACATAACTTAAATGGTTGGAAGTAGGACCTATGAAGGGCTTTCAAAAGTTTATGCTTATATTTAAATTCATGGGTTTGTGACTGAAAAGGTTTCATTTTTACTATCCAACCCTTGGGGATTTTGGCCTTTGAATTTAGCAACATTGAATTAAACATAATATTTAATTACGCAATTAAAAAATTAAATTTTTAAGTAGGGGTGAAAAATTACTTTCGATGAAAGGTGTCATAATTTCACCTTTTAAATTTCTAACTCTTTTTACTGCAATAAGATTATATACGTAAGCTCAGTGGAAAAAAACAGCTATATTTTCTACTAATTACGCTTGCATCTGCGAGCTTTTACGATGCTATGGGAATATTTTTATTCGCTAGCTTGTTTATGAAGTACTAGACTTGTTCGTCTTACAAAGCATATGTTTGAATAAACCAAATCTCTGCACTGGGCCAAAAAAAAAAATAGACTGTCAACTAAATATTTTGTTGAATCAACTGTATATATTTGTTTGGCCACTCATTTGTCTGCCTTCATTCGAAAATACAGCTCGAGAGTTTGTTTGTATTTTTGTGACGATTATAACCGTGTTTGTTAGACATATATTGATGCTAACAATGGTATAAACACATTGATAAAACAATGCAACAAGCAACTGACAAGTAAAGCTGTAAAACTTGACATATTTGTTTGCACACGTTGCCCAGTATGTCTATTTAAAAGCTTCTTGGCATTATTAGTTGTCACATTTGCTGATATACCAAAGGCGTAGCGCTCGTACGCAGGTGATACAGGTTCGAAACTCGGTCGAAATTGTAAAACGTTTTTATATCGGCCCAAACTGTTTCACGTAGGTGTAGCCAAACCAATATTTAGTTGCACCAACCAAACCTTACAGTTTGGGGCAACCAAATGAGAACAACAAAATTATTTGGTTTCAGCAACAAGATATTTCATTACCCCATTACAAACAAATAATTTGGTTGCACCAAACAAATCTTGTTCGATTCAACAAAACCTTTTTCTCAGTGTAGGACCGTGTTTTAAAATAGCAAGGAATGCGCGTTCGCATGCACTCGCACTTGTCAATGACGTCAGAGAGTGCTGTTCCAAATGTTCTTCGATAGCGAGTGCTAGTGCGAGAGCGAGTGTTGGTTTGCGCGTGTGTGCACATGCATGCTCTATCCGTGCTCGCAACAACCGCCATTCTTTTGATTGTTTTCTTACATCAGGAGAAATAAAGGAACTGCCTTAATTTCATTCTCCTTCGTGTGACTTTCGTAAACAAATATATTATAAGCCTATTTTTTGTTATTGATAAAATTAGGGCAATGGAAATAACAAAAGCTTGAAGAATTTAATTTACATATAATATATTTTAAGAGTTCGAAGTTTTTTTCTTTTCAACAACAAACCTCTTTTGTTTTATCAAAGCATTACATAATTATTAGAGCTATCACATTTGACATTTTTCATTGTTATCAGTCCTACATCTCGACAGAATCTTTCAAGAGAAACTTTGGATACTGGCTTAGTTAAACTGTCAGCAATCTGGTCGTTAGTGTTAATAATTTCAGATTAATCACTCCACTGTCGAGTTTTTCTCGTGCAAAATGAAATCTGGTGTCTATATTTTTCATTCGCTAGTGAGAGGTTGGATTTCCAGCCACATAAATAGCAGTCTGGTTGTCTTCGTTGATGATTATAGGACAGTTGCTCTTCACACCGATGTCATCAAGTACATTTTTGATCCAGCAGGCCTCACTTACTCCACTGCTTAACGTGATATACTCTACCTCAGTAGAAGATAAACGGACACACTTCTGCTTTAACGAGTTCCATGAAATGGTACATCCCAGGACTTTAAACAGGAAACCTGTCATTGACCTTCTGTCTGTGGGGTCACCTGCATGGTCAGAATCAACAAAACTTTCTACAATAGGTGCCTCAGAGTTCTTGCTGAAAACGAACTTGTAATTGATGGTTCTTTTGACGTACCTCAAAACTCTTTTGAGGAAAGTAAGGAGATCTTTACTTGGCCGACTTTGGCATCTGCTAGCAAAATTCAGACAGAATGCCAAATCTGAACTGGTTCCTAAAACCGTATATATTAATGATCCAATGATACTCCTGCATGTGTTTGCCCAAACTTTCATCAGACGTAGCAGAATCAATCCTTTTAAAATTTGGGTCCATTGAGGTTAACGTTGATCTGCAATCTTCCATGTCGGATCTTTCAAGTATTAATTTCAAGTAGTCAACTTGATCAATTTCAATTTCTCCTTTCGAAAGATCTTGAACAATGTTTAGTCCCAATTCACTGATCTTATCTTTATAATCTTTCATATGAAAGGCAGATTTGAATTTTCGTTTTAAGGTTTCAATGAGATGCAAATATTGGCAAAAGATTAGGATATCGTCAACATAAACCAAGATATAAATATACTTCCCTCCGTGGTTCTCGGCATATAAGCAATAATATGCTTTGGATCTCGTAAATCCTTCCTTCAGCATTAATATATAACATTTCGAGTTCCAATTTTTCGTAGACTTTTTAATCCATATAAGGGTTTCTTGAGTAAAAGAACTTTTCCATATTGGACCATTCCTTCTGGTATCTTGAGGTAGTCTTCTTCTTCAATTTACCAATGCAAAAAGGCATTCTTCACCTCCATTTGATGGTTCTTCATGTCCCTGTTCACAGCAATAGCTAGCAATATTCTTAGTGTTGGAAGTTTTGCCACTGGAGCAAAAATGTCATTAAAATCAAAATCTTCATCTTGTTGAAAACCACGAGCAACAAGGCGGGCTTTCAATACGATATTCTTTTCTTTCTGCTTCTTTCGGAAAACCCACTTTGTGCCAGTTGTTTTCTTTCCTTCCGGTAGATTTACTTCAATCCATGTTGCATTTCTTTTTATCGCACCCAGTTCATCTTTTATTGCAATCTTCCATTCTTCCCGATTTGGTCCTTTAACTACTTGCTCATAAGTCAAATCTGCTTCTTGAGACACTACGAGACATGTTTCAAAGTCATTGTATTTGGATGGCTTCTTTATATCTTCTATTAATCTTAGATTCTTAATTTTTGTGGACGATCTTGGATATTTTCATTTTCATAATACTGTGACGAGATTTATTCTGGATGGAAATCATAGAAATCATCTGATGAGTCACTGAGGTTACTAAATTTATCTGAACTCTCAAGAATGTTTCCTGGTATATGATTCCCACTATGATCCTGTCTTCTTTCATCATTTACCGTTCCTTCAAATATTTTTGTATCCATCCTAGCTTATTCAACCACAATCTCCTCACTTCCTCTATCAAAACTGTTCTCAACCTCCTCTGACTCTATCCTTAATGTTTTCTCTTCTGCAGTAAGCCCTCCTCTGACTCTACAGTTGTTTTTAGGTTTTTATGAAGTAGAAACTACATTCCACGCTGTTAAAACGTTATTCTTGTCAGAAAAACAAACCCTGTAGGATTTGGAATCTACCTCATAACCTACAAATTTTCCTTCTTTTCCTTTAGGATATAACTTTTTCTCGTCTGGTCAGGAATGTGTACAAAAACCCTTGATCCAAAAAATTTTGAGATGATTTAATTTAATGGTCTTCTTAACCACAAATCATATGGGGGTTTCCCTTTGACTGAACTTGTACCTGTAAAGTTAATTGTGTAAACAGTCGTATGCACTGTCTCTGGCCAGAAACGCTTGTCCAGTCCTAATTCAATTAAATTGTTCTTGCTGCTTCCACTGAGGTCTTTATTTCCCTTTCAGTTCACCCATTCTGCTCTGGGCAATATGGAGTTGAAAATTGGTACCTAATTCCCACATATGAAAAGTAATCTTCCATTTATTTATTTGAAATTTCTGTCCCATTATCTGATCTCACAGCCTTAACTCTTTTTCCGGTGTCCCTTTCTGCCATTTGGATGGATATTTTAATTAAATCAGGAATTTCAAACTTGAATTTAAGAATAACAAAATCTAAAATGAGAGTAATCATCCTTCACTAAAAGAAAATATTTTGATCCACCAAATCTTGTGATTTTAAAAGGACAGCAGAGATCAATGTGCAGAATCTCACATACATCTAATATTTCTGAGTCACTCGGTGGAAATGATGAACGATGCTGTTTCCATTGGATGCAAGAATCACATGAGAATGGTTTGTCCTTAACAGAGCATTCAATGTTTAGTTTAGATAAAATGTCTCTTACTTGCTTCATATTTTGATGAGCAAGTTTCATGTGCCATATTTCAAGAGATTTTAAGTTAGATACACAGACTGCTGCTGTCTCGATTTTCAGAACATCCAAATTTACAATAAAGATCTTTCCTTCCAAGTTTGCTTCTGCAGTTACTTCATTATTTCTAATTAACCTACACTCATTTCGCGCTGATATTAATGTATATCCTTTAGCCAAAGCTTGAGAAACTGAGAAAAGGTTCAATTGCAAATCCGATACAAAAAGTACATTTTTCAGCACACTCTGAATTTCTTTATCACCTACATGGCAAACAAAATTTATATCACCAACACCCAATGCCTTCAGTAATCTTCCTTCTACCATTTTAATTTCATACGAGCAATCTCTAAAATTTATAAAATAATCTTTGTAAGGAGACATACGCTCACTGGCTCCACTGCCCAAGTGAAACTTATAATTTTTGATTAGGTCTACTTTATTAGTAACACTGACCATGCTAACAAAAGCATTTTTGAAAACCTTGCCTCCCTTTGTATTCGTACTTCCAGACTTTCCTGAGGTCACTGGATTAGCCATAATCTTGTTCAAATAAAAACGGCAATCCTTTTTATGTGCTCTGGCTTATTACAAAAATGACAAGTCAGAGTCTTTTTACTATTTGCTGCATTAGTTTTCTTTTCAAAACATTTTTCAGTTGTGTGGTTCCTTTTATTGCAAATAGTGCAATGCCTTGGAAAAGCGGCAAAAACCTAATTTTGTGAACAAGATGTATCTTTCAGCCTACTTTCCTCTATAATAAGTCGTGAAGTCAACTCATTTAGCGTTTGTCTGACAGGATCAACAGATTGAAGGGACATTAGTATTTTCTATTTAACTTGGTGGTCTGAGATTTATTCCCCAAGGTTTTTAGTTTTGTCACAATATCCACAGCAGAAAATATGTAAGCAGCTACCCCTTTTCCTTCATATTGAAAACTAAATAATTTTTCATGAAGCAAATGAATTGATGTTTCAGACTTTTGTTCGTATATATGGACAAGAGCTTATTCCATATTTCAGCAGAAGATTTGCAATTTAAAATATGAACAATAGTTTCCTCCTCCATTCTAAAGACAATTAATTCCTTGGCCTTGGAATCCTTTCCCTTCCAAATATCTTTTGACTTATCGTCTTCATTGGGCATGTTAACCTCACCCGTCATGACATCTAAAAAGCCTTTTGCTTCTGCTGCTACCATAAGTTGAGATTTCCAGATGTTCCAGTTGGCTTCTCCCTTCAGCTTTGTTACCTGAATTTCCTTTGTGTTAATTCTTTTTACGTAATTCCGTTTGGGTTTTTACAATTTTGACTTGGTATCCTTCCGTCAAAAATAAAACACGTATTTTACATAAAAACCACTTTCCTCAAAAACCAAACATCACTGGGCCTATATATAACCTGATAAAATTAGGGCAATGGAAATAACAAAAGCTTGAAGAATTTCATTTAAATATAATATTTTTTTAAGAGTAAGCCTTTTACCCTTTGAAGTTTTTCTTTTCTACAACAAACCTCCTTTGTTTTATCAAAGCATTACATAATTATGACAGTTATCACATTTGACATTTTGCAATGTTATTTAACAGTTATACATTACAATTTACGAATTTATAAAGCAATACTTCATTACCGAAAACAGTGCAATGGCGCAGGAACAAGTATTCTTTCACTGTAAAGTATTTCCAGTAAATATTTGATATATGTATAAATTCGGAAATTATTAATTCATAATTATAGTATAAACGGTATTAAAATTCCAATCTCAGACTGTTGATTTCAGATCAAATGTATACCTAACACTCTTTATACATTACTATCATACCCATCATCATCCCTACTAATCAATCCATTGTTAATTGAAATGTAAATATTAATTAATAATTTTTTTAAGTCAATATTATTTTGTTTGTGCAGAATAACAATTGATTACAGATAGTGGAGATTATTTTGAAAAGTGTGAGTGACAATAGTTCCATAAGAAGGGAGTGTAAGTGCGAGTGCAAGTACGAATGTGATTGCTAGCTATTTCGAACACAGCTTAGGTCAGCGCCATGTATGTCAAACAGCAGCTGCCAAAAAGTGAACAATGGCATGCAAAAACCTAGGTAAGCCTGTGTGCTACGAAACAATGTTCGGCACAAGCTCCGCCAGAAGCTTGTAAGAGACCAGCTGTAGAAGCCTTCATGCAAGCAGGTATGGAGGCGTCTGTGAAATAACGTGTCACACGATACTTGCTGCCACACAAGTATACGGTACTGCATTTGTTTTTATTCTACTTCTTCAACTGTAAACATTTTCGCGGTTTTTACTTACTATTTACTATATTCTCTTTTGATGAACTTAAAATAAATTACAACTATTGAGACATTCCTGTACCCTCTAGGACTCAGTTCCATCAATGAAACCTCACTCTTAAACAGTCCTACTTAATATTTACTACAACTTCGGGTACACGAGCTCTAGTCTTCAAACCTATTTATTGCTGTAACGCCCTATGAATATTTAATAAATAAAATATGCATCCTTTAAGATACTTTCACTAAATTAAAATCTCACAGATTAATTTCTAAGTTATATTGGCATGAAGTACGACAGGGTATTACGACACTATCAACGGATACACAATCAAGTTGGTTTTACTGTTCATTTATTGCTTTTTATATTAGCTGACATCTGTACCACTCATCAATTGGCACTAGCATAAAATATAGGCAAAGGCCTTAATATTGTAAAAGTTAATCATTGACACTATAAAAATTTATACGTGCCAACGGTTCAAACCTCATAATAAAATAGTATTAAAATGTACAGCACGCAAACACCTTAACAAGTGGACGCCATTTGGTTTTCGGCACGAGTGGATGACTAGTGACAAATACGGGCAAATATTATGACGTTAGCGCCCGCGATGTAATCGGGCTTTGAACTCGATGGCACAGTACCTTACACTGAGAAAAATATTTTGTTGATTCAAACAAGATTTTTTTTTGGTGCAACCAAATTATTTGTTTCTATAGGGGCAATGAAATATTTTGTTGCTGAAACCAAATTATTTTGTTCTCATTTGGTTGGCCCAAACTGTAAGATTTGGTTGGTGCAACTAAAGATATGTTTGGCTACACGTACATTAAACAGTTTGGGCCCATATATGAAAAATATACAATCTCGACCGAGTTTCGAACTAAATATATATTTGGCCCTATACAAACAAATATTTTGTTCGATTTTCTCTCAGTGTAACTTTGCTTCATGATGAAGGCGCGTATGCAAAACACCAAGCATATAAGCAAGCTGTTCGACTTCCCTTGTGATGTAGTTAATTCAGGCCCCCAAGCCTGCTGCGTTGCCGAAGAAAAATGAGACAGCCTCGGCCGCTGCTTCCCAGCTACGATAGCACACCTCTCGATGCAGCATAGCAAAGCCTTCAGAATGCTTGAAACGTCCTGCACAGTTTTAGCAGGAAATGGTTGCCATTTACACTCCCGTGAAATTTATCACAGTTCCACACGTTGTCGTACTCAATGTTACGGGATAATCCAGCTTGTTACTATCAAGTGTGTCGCGCATACACGTTCAAAACTAATGAATAACTCTTGGAGTTTACAGTTCGGTACACGGTAAAGGAATAATTAACTTATATGTAGCGAAGGTGTTAGTCCCGTAGGCACCGTTGGTAAAGGCTGTTCACGATAAAGTGAGCACTTTTGAAATCAACCTTAGAAAGAAATTACTGCCCCTGCCTGCATATATTATAACGGGCGCACTTGGTGACATACGCCCATTAAAGTTGGTAACGATTAATGGAAAATAGTTCCATATCTTAACGTCAAATTAAAAGTGTTAGGTAACCATTTGTAACAACTTCAATTATTTATTTCGCTTTGTACTGTTTTTAAATGCATAAAAGTGTAAAGAGAAGATTTGTGACACATTTACTTTTTTAAAATTAATTCAAAGTTTCACTTGATCGACGCATGAATAAAGTGATGAAGCCCATGGCAGTGTTAATTTTACATTATGCGGAAGAATACACAATGTCCATACAAGTAGGTACTATACAGGTCTTTCAAAAATGCTCATTTTACCGTGAACAGCCTATAAGCACCCGACCGCCGGCTAATATACACACGCAGAAGCATTATACACTACTCCTTCTCGGCACACCGAGCAAACAGCTGATCGCCATACGTCCAGCTCGCACCTTCGCAAGCCAACGACCTTCTCCTGTCCGTGACCTACCTCAATATTCCGCGCCACTCGCGCCCGCCCCAAACGGCGGCTACTTGAAAAACACTTTTAAAAAAATACCAAATTATCGACGGCCACGTTAATAGTTAACACGCAATGACTTTAAAAGATTACACTATGCTAAAATATAAATCATTCATAAAAGGAATGAAATACGTGACCACGGTTATTAAAATATTCTACAATAATAAAAACTTAAATAAAAATACTTACTAAAATTACAAAGAGTTTCCAAATGACTAAATGTCACTGTGCATGGTGTTGCCAACCTTAACATTTTATAATCAAATACAACAGTGATGATCCAATCATCACACTATCGTCACTACCGCACTCCATCATCTTCTCTATAACTGACTAGAATTTCATTTCAACCCGTAGAAAACCTTTCACTGAAAACTGCACAGGACCAATTACTAGAGACCTGCAAAATTTGCGCTATATTTCGGTAACATGATTGGCTCCAATTCCTTAGAAACGAGTGACTGCAGTTCGTGATTTCATTGGCCGATGCACTGTAATCAACGTCACGTATCTACCCGATCTTCTTCAAAGCGATTGGTCACTCCACCGCTGAACTTGTATTATTGACTCAAGAGCTCTCCGAGGCGTGCCAAACATATTATTGGTCAATGGCTGAAGTTGGTCAAACGCATAATAACTTGGAGTTCAGTCTGTCGTTAAATCATAACGCGAATTTTGCATGTCTCTACCAATTACGAAAACGTCCGTGAAAACAGCCAGCAGATGGTTAAATTCTCCATAGAACAACCCATACCAGCTTCGATGCAAGCTTGCATGTAATCTTCCAAGTGAACTTACATCGTGGTACATGGGCTTTAACTTAACTATATATCTTGCAGGTGGCACCGCAGTAGTTCAATTGTGCTGAAGCCAGGTACCCGCCGCCTGGTTACAGATGCATCTCCGTTGCTTGAACTCTACACTTACGGGGGCCACCTACTAGGCGCTTGAAATGTGTTGCAGTGTGTTGGCAAATCCGTTTTTTTTTCTGACGAAACTATCACACGTGCGAATATTGTACTAATTTACGAAAAGAAAACAAACTTCAGGCGATGACGGAATGTCGCTTTCAAGACACTACGCATGTTAGAACCACTATTTACAACCCCCCCTCCCCCCAACATAGCTAAAAACAGCATTTTCAGACTGCCGTATGTCAAAATGTGCTGACCGGATCTACGTGAAACTCAGATACAATCCTGCATTGAACTTTGCATCAGACTTTCCATCAGTAAAATAATGTGGTCACCTCTTAAGTCGCATAGAAAAAATGGTTCGACAAAAAGCTTGCGCGCTAGTTTATTTTTTCACGCATTGTGGCTATGCGGCACTTGATGTGCATGCCAGTGTTGCTCTTGGCGTTCGTTCGCTTCTGTGCCATTTCGCGTCAGGTAGGCGGCCCCCTTAATGCGTGTCTGTCCCGCTCATGAGCGGTGCTCCATTGCCACAGGACACCACGCTAGAAGGCTGCAGACAGCTCAAATGTCTGCAGCACTGCCCTCCCACAGCACTCTTATAGTATTTAAAATATCCTTTTAATAAAGATTATCCTTTCACAACTTCTCTTCTAGTAGAGACAAACTATTTACTGTGATTAATATTTTATGTATAAACTGTAATGTAGTAGTTTAGCTTCCTATCTTAATGGTACCTTTTTTAATTTGTACTTTCACTGCCTCATAATGGTTATTTTTTTAATTAATGGTTAAAATATATAATTACTTTTAATTTGATGTATGTATCTAGATATAACATATATTGTTTTATTTTTTTGGTATATATTCTATACTTTTTTATGTGTCAGATGTAAATCTTTTAAAAGAAAACTTTCTATAACTATATTGACATGATCCATATCCCTGCTGTCCTTAAGGCACTAGGTGGGATCTCAGGAGTAAAAAATTAAAGTAAAAATAAAATAAAAAATAAGTTGCATGCGGTTTTGCAATTAGTTAATGTCGATGGGTTCCTACGGCGTCTTTCCTGGATCCCTTCCTCCTCACTTCCCCCGTAAATCAAGTTATAAGTTAGTATGGGAGGTAAACATGGCTCCAATAGCAGCCGCGTTTGCCAGATCTCAGAAAATCAGCGATTCATTAGTCCTGTAGTTATAATGTTTCTTACATGCCTAGGCGTATGGGGCTCTGGCCTGAGACAAACTTAGGTCCTTTCCCTACGCAGGACATCTGGCATTCCTTTTAATATTAAAGTATGTTAAAAAACGATGCCGCGGCACCACTACTGGCATACGCCAAGACATGTGTAACTCTACAGTACCAACGGGGTCGCGGTGGTATAGTGGTTAGACTTTTTTAAATTTATTTCATTAACCCTACTTAGTAGTACAAACATCCAGGGTGTTAAATTCTATAATGACTACTACAATTTAACAAACAGTATATAAGCTATATATATTCACGACTTTTTGTGCGAAGACGTCTGTTTTTCTGGGCGCCCGTAATTTAAGCTACAAATTCAATTTTTATTCAAAAGCATCATTCACACTTCCTAGGAAGGTGGTGAGCTATTCTGCCTCGACCGATACAGCTTCCCGACGGGTATCCTTTCGGCCGCCTCCCGTTTCGCCGCCCCCGCCGGAACAGACCAGGGACTCGGATTCCCACGAATCCGCCCGCGCGACCAGACGCCGTCGGGCCCGCACACAGCTAACTAGAATTTCGGCCGGTCTGTCATGGCACCCAACGGTCGAATGGCCCCGCCCACGAACCCGAAGGCCCTCAGCTCCCTCCCTATCTGTACTATTCTATCCTGTTCTTTCTATTTTTCCCCTCGCCCACTGTTCTGCTAAAACCTAAGCATCGTCCAGGACATCGAAGTACCCCTTCTGGACACCCAGGCCTTCGTTTCCCGGCGGACGAGGGAATGGAACTCCGCTCCTATAGCCCCCCTTTTTTTTATACACAGACACATACACAGACATCAGCCAACATATTATTACAAATCACATATTTCCCTCATTTAGATTTTCTTCTCTGCAGTTTCTTCCGTTCTTCGTTCATCCGTTTCAGATGTTGTCTTTCTTCTTCTCTTTCTTGTTGCTTCTCCTCCTTTTTCTCTCTTCTGATGTTCTTCTACTTTACTTCTCTGTTATCCTCATTTTCTTTCCTCGTCTTCTTTCTCTTCTTTTTCTTCTCTTCATCCTTCTTGTTCTTCTATTTTTCTCCATATTTCCTTCAATTCTTCTTGCATTTATTTCGGATCTTGTGTTCTTCTTTATAACTTTTTCGTGTTTGGAGCTTTTCAATTTTCAATATTTATTGAAAATTCTGTTTCTTATCTAAAAGAGAGAATAATTTTATAATTTTTATTTAATTTAAACAATAGAACACTAGACAAAAAACACTCACTCTATAATTTCCTTAGTTCCAGCACACTCTTATCCGTTTCCTTGACTACTCAGTTAAATCATCATTCATAGTATTTACCAAATCATATATTTTACTAATACTTTCATTTATTATTTCTACAATTTCCTTGTCATATACATTATGTTTTTATAATGGCCATTTATCATTAAAAGGTATTAATTTCGGTTCTAATTCTTTCCTTTCTTCTTTAAACATGTCACACAAGTACATAATATGGTATACCGTCTGAGCTCCCTTTTCACATTGACAACTGTCGTCTTCTATTTTATTTATTTTAGTTAAATATTCTTTATTCGGACAGTGTTCCGTTATTACTTTCAACACACTATTATTTATATTGCTTTTACTTTCGTACCATTGTTGTATATTTTTAATATAATTTTTAGTATTTAGGCCGGTTTCTGCTGCATCGTACTCTGTTTGCCAATTTATAACACTTAGTTTATATATTTCTTTCTTTAATTCTTTTAAACTAATAGGTTGATTATTTATATTTTTTTCAATCCAAATATTATTGTGCTCTACTATCTTATTATATGTATTTCCGTTGTATTCTATTTCGCCTACTTCATTTTTGATTTGATATATCATATTTCTATCTTTTATCCTATAGTCAATTGGGATTTCTTTACTAATAGTTATCGTGGATACATATGATGTTGTTGGTGTTAAATTCATTATTTTTATCAATACATATCTTTGTGATGCTCTTAGTATTCTTTTAATGTGCGTATTTTCAATTTTATTTTTGTAACAAGTGCTAGCATATTGTATAATATTACGGTATAATGTCTGATATATTATTTTCTTCTTCTTCTTATTATTATTTTTGATATACTTGCCTCCAACCAAGGCGAACCGGGTTGGATTAGCGGTGTGGGGGCCACCGGATTTTCGCATGTGGTAATCGTGCCAGATGATGCCGCTGGTCTGCGGGTTTTCTCGGGGATCTCCCATTTACCCCACCCTTTCATTCCGGCACTTCTCCATACTCCCCCCTCTCCACCCTCATCGGCTCCCCAGACCTCGATGTTAAGAGACGCCCAAATCTCTTCGCTCACGCACTTCACGCCGCTGTACCGCATGCAAGAGCTGCAAACAACATGCCTGTCTCGCACCGTTAGTTGCCGACTGATAGGTGCTGCTTGGACACTCGTTGACGCTGAACAGCTGAATTTGCATGTATATGTTTATGAATTTAATATGCATATCTTGTCCTCTTTATCGCCCTTATGGGTTTGGATATCGAATGAAGGGCCTTACATTAATATATGTAAGTTATATAATGATTTAATAGAACTCGAACTAACACTAGATGTTTGAATGAACTGGCCAGCCTATTACTGTATTCCCACTTTTAGAAGTAGCTAATTAAGTCCTGAAGTAAGGAGTATAGTATAAAGTGAGAAGTACGAAGTAATGTTTATTTACTGTGAACAAAGGCAGCTCAAGGAAGGTTTGTTTATTTGCTCTAATGGAAGTTAATGATGCAATAAAACAAAAAACGTAAAAAAGAAAACATTATTAACAGCAAACCTCACGTTTCTGTAACCTTCTCTTTGAATTAAAGCAATATTGTGTTACTGTAAGCAAAACAGCCTCAAATAAATGGCTTTCTTTGCCATACAGAAAACAGTGGAAGGATATTTTTGAGTGTCCAACATGTTCTAAGTTTGGTATTTAACCATCTTACACGAAAAGTGGTGTCTTAATTTTTGTTGTCAATAATCCCATCAGAACCTTGGAGTTCTCGAATCTCGGTAACCATCAACACAGGATATACATTCATATAAATTTATTTTTTTGTGAGATGTCTAACATAACTGTCTCCGTTAATTCCCTACGCCGATACATATGTCATGTGTATAAAGACACACTGAGAGAAAATCGAGCAAAATATTTGTTTTTGTATATGACCAAATATATATTCAGTTACCCTAACAAAATATACCGTATTGTTGAACAAACAAAATTTAAAAAGCAGCAAAATTAATTTTGTTCGTCTGACAAAATATATGTTTGAATAAACGAACTTATGCTCTCACGTTAGCTGAGATTACTAAGGCGTAACGTGCGGACTCAGGTGATATAGGTTCGAAACTTGGCTGAACTGGTAAATCATGTTTTATATCGGCCCAAACTGTTTAATGTACGTGTAGCCAAACAAATCTTTAGTTGCACTAACCAAATCTTACAGTTTGGGGAAACCAAATGAGAACAACAAAATAATTTGGTTTCAGCAACAAAATATTTTATTGCCCCTATACAAAAAATAATTTGGTTGCACCAAACAAATCTTATTTGATTCAACAAAACCTTTCAGTGCACGAACTAAATATCATTCAAAGATTTCAGCTGCAGAAATATCACGAAACTTTAGATTGAGCACACATATGTGACTTATTTTCTAAAGTTATTCTCACTGTGCCAATGCACCTTTGAAGTTGGAGCTGAACCACTATGTTAAACACGATGTTGAGCATGAAACACCGAGTGTCTGGATAACTTATGGATGAACCAATCTTTGCAACCACTATAAAAGCTTGTCGTTGTCATCAAGTCATTTCATCTAGGAAATTGCGGTTGCGAACCTGTTGTTGCATTAAACATCGTGTTGTAAAGTTTTTCTAAAGTTTTACAATGGATGTTAAACTTAACAAGAAAATATCCCTTATCATTATCCTAAAAGCTCATTGCTTTGTACGAAATCTTGTTAATGGAAAAACCATCAACGCCATGAAAGTGAGAAAATCTCATCACAGTTGAGGTAATATACTGTAGTGTGTCACAGGATATAATTTTACGCGCACACAGAGAAATATGTGTATTGAGAGTCAGTTAAATTTGTGATGTAAGTATATGTAAGTAATTTTTTCATTCGTTTGTAGACGTCTGTATTATAGCGATTAAAAACAAGCCACAGCTCTCAGCGGCAGTTCGAAGTTCATACTCCTACGTTTAATGCAAGAACAGTGCATTGGTGTATGTCGGGTGTGTTTTAACATGGGCACCAGTTAGCGTTAACATGCATACTGGCAATACACTCATTATTAAGATCCATCTTCAATAATAAACACCATCCGTAGGAAATACTTCAGACAACAGGCAGTATAGTGAGGTTCAATTTATTTTTTCGTGAAGAAATTGCAGCTGCAGTTTGTCTCAGTGCGTTTCAGTTAGACCCTTGGTGTGTTTGTGAGTACACGTGTACAGTTATAACATCATTCGTGTTATAGACTTAAAGATGTAGCAGAAAACCCTGAAAGTTCGAATTTTATTAGACAACGCGTGACTAAGACTCGTTCTTGAAGAACTACGAGTTCTAGCAACTAGTCTCGTGGTGCTAATACAACGGTGTGTCTCTGAATAAGAACAAAACTGCAAACGATGTTTTAAAAGCACAGTTCTGATAATTAACTCTTCTCATTATATCCACGCAACACTGATCTCATTGGATTTTCACTAATAAGAAAATTACCCCAGGTACAGTATATTGAAAATCTTCAGTAGTGCGTTGTCTATAATTCCTCCGTGGTTTCAAAGCGAATGAGGTGTTGTTGAGATGTTGCAGCTCTGTAAGGTCAAAGTGTGAATGGGTACCACGGTACCGAATTCATATTTTTCGAAAGTCTTCAAGTGGAACACCCTTCAAAAATGTTGTGTGTGTTTGCAAGAAAGCATAATAGACTTATTCATTCAGACGATATTACAAACACATGAATTCCCACTGCTAAACATCACATGATAAGCAATGGTATGAGTGCTTATCAAAGGCTCATTAGCAACTCTCCCACAATACTTTTTAACCATTTAACATTTCAAACATGCATGGTTGGGTTGTCTCGTGTGAAAACTACATTTGGTAAATACGAAAAGCAGCACATCCATTCTGTCTCCCGCTATATAACATAAGTGTATGTAAGCTAGCTCGAAATGTTCGTATTCTATAATTGTTTTAACTAATTTCAGGTTTATATTTCATACTCACCTGCTGTGAACTGATTGCAAAGTACACTGTAAAAATGTCTTGTTAACTTCCTTAACTGTAATGGAAGTTTTTAACCTGCATATACACTGTATGGAAATAATACCATACAGCAAGGTGCAGATAACGGAATGTTTATCATCGCTACTATACATAGTTGAAAACTACTCGAAACATATGACTGTTTCCTGAGCAAATATAGCAATGCTACAATGAATGTGTACCATTCTCGCTTTATCATAAGCGCATACACTGGCACGGTAAATTTCCGAAAAACTTCTTAGTGTAAGGTGAACTGAGTCAAGTAATCAATCAAATGGTGGACTGCAAAGCCAGAGTGAAGGAGAAATATATTCACACTATTCAATTAAGTTGCCTACAGACAGATGCCAAGTGTCTAGATTATAGGATACGTAGCTCCTCACGCATTCAGCGAAGTACAGGAGTTGTCTAATGAACTTGATATTTTCAGTGGGTTCTTCTAGGTCATTCTCAGTTTTTTTCGCAGGAATTGTTACATAATGTGTGTTATATATGCACGTATTCATGAATGTAATCCCATAGTTTAAATGTTAAAGTGTAGTACAGTGATGCTCAAACTTTGCTTTACCACGGCCCACTGGCTGTAAACTCTCAGTCTTACACGGAATGCTTACTCCCTGCCTACTCTTCCAGTCGAGTGCCAACATGGGAGAATAATGATTTAAAAGCTAGTTAAAATCAATTATCGCCATAAAACGTTAACAATATCATTAAAAAACTGATATTAAATAAGTTAAATGTATAAAAGTTAAAAATAAAATAACACAACTAACTATTAAATTAATTTTGCCGACCACCCAGGCCAAACCCTCGGACTGCCAGTGGTCCTAGGACCACGGCTTGATATAGGCTGTCCACAGTAAAGTGAGCATTTTTTAAGGCAAATATAATTTTTCCTTTCATCCAATTTCCATCTTCCTGCTGCTTTTTAATATAAACATAGCAATGTGACCAATAAAATCAGTGAATATATTTCACCACTCTCAAAATTTAATGCCTGAGGCTGCAATAAGATATATTTCTTAGTGGTTAACGCCTGTTGGGAGGGCCTTAAAAAGTGCTCGCTTTACCGTGAACAACCTATAGCCGCTTGCGTAATGTACAATACTGGCACTGGAACCGCGGTGGTGACGTGGTTAGACTACTCACCTCCCACCAAGGTGAACCGGGTTGGATTAGCGGTGGGGCACCCTCGGATTTTCGCATGTGGGAATCGTGCCGGACGATGCCACTGGTCTGCGGGTTTTATCGGGGATCTCCCGTTCCCCCCACTCTCGCATCCTGGCGCTGCTCCATGCTCACCTCGCATCACCATCATCGGCTTCCCAGACCCCGGCGTTGAGAGCCGCCCAAATCTCTTCACTTTCTCAGTATTGGCACTGTTGTTTCCAGTGATTAAGAGTGGGATGGACTCCCGTGGCAACCACGCGTTCAAGGTTAAGAAGCGAGGGAGCGATACGGGCGACACTAACACGCGCGCCTTGCGCCTCATCGCTCCTACGCGCAAGGCGTGCAGTGTTCCCGTCATGACGCTGTACTGTGCAAATTAGTTCTGTAACAGTGAGGTTTTAGTACACGTGACGAAAGACGGCAGATTAAACCACGCCCGAATCTTTGTACTTTCTCTTCATAGACAAGCTTTAAAAATGCGATATTTGACCATTTTCACGAATTTTGTTCTCCAAGAATACACTAAATATGACAAAAAATAGGGGCATTGGTAATTGTTTTTTTACCTTTTCTGACAAAAAGTCGTATTTGCAGATATACTGAGAGGCACGTATTTGCGCAAACACCTATTTCACAGAAAATGCGGGGGTCCATCCCACTCTTGAAGATGATGTGAGTGTGGTGTTCTGCGAGATGGCAGGCAGTATAGTAGTGCAACCATAAACTAAATATGAGGTAGACCGATGTCGCTGGCTGCGTACATCCATCTCCATGTCCCAACATTGAACTGCTTTTCTGCCAACTCGCCTAGTGAAATCGACATGGCTTGGATTTTAGGTTAGAAAACTGATTTGTAAATAAATGATTTGATATGTATGTTTCCGTCGTCTAATCAATTTGTAATGTAGTTTGATTAAATTTAAACTTGTAAAAGTGTTTTATTTATATAAAGCGGATGTCAATTAAAAATTAATATGTAAACAAACACGTTTACCACTGTTGACCATGTAACTTTGACAGTTGTGTAGGAATGGGGTACGTGAATGTTGGGTACATGCGCAGAAGACGAATAAGCGGTCTACTTCATCTTTAGTCTATGCGTGCAACAGTGTAGTGTGTGTGTCGGGCCGGCAGAGCGCGCCGGTGGCGGCAAGCACCTTCTCGCTGGCGGTGATCTCGGTGGACCGCTACGCCTCGGTGCAGCACCCGCGCCTGCTGACGCGGCTGAGGCACGGCCGCTGCCCGCTGGTGGCGCTCCTGGTGGCGGGGTCGTGGTGCTGCGCGCTACTGGCCGCCGCGCTCGCCTGCGCCGCCGCCTCCTGCGACACCGCCTCCACCGCCGCCTGGCCGCCAGCCGTGGGCTCCTGCCGCGTCGCCGCTGTCTGGCTGGCCCCCGCCGCCGTCGTCGCCGCCTGCCACGTCGCCGTCGGCCGCAAGCTGTGCGAGGTGTCGCTTACGGCGGCGGCGGCGCGCGGCGAGCTGCCGCTGCCCATGCCCGTCATCCGCCGCCGACGCAACGTCATCATCGTCGCCGGCGGCGTCAACGTGCCCGCCGACGGTCCGTCCAAGGTAACGTCTCTTCCATCCAGGTCAGGAACAAAACGAGTTTTCTAATGGGAGAGTTTGGGACAGAAAACATTTTCGCCGCTAGGTGCGCTGTGTTCTAAAGAGGCCAATTTTGATTAAATATTTTAAGGCACGTGAATAATGAAGGAGAAATATATATTTTTTTAACGTAAAAATAGAGAAAGTTCTGTGAAGGCTGTTCACGATAAGATGAGCACTTTTGAACTCAACCTTAGAAATAAGTCACTGCCCCTGCCTGCATATATTTTAACGGGCGCACCAAGTGAAACTCGCCCAGTAAAGTTGGTAACGATGGAAGAAAATAAGTTCCATATCTTAACGTCAGATTAAAAGTGTTAGGTAACCATTTGTAATAACTTAAATTTCGCTTTGTGCTCTTTTTAATGTATGGAAGTGTAAAAATGAGCTTATTTGTGAAATATTTACTTTTCTAATAATTTGAAAGTTTCACTTGACCGATGCACGAATAAAATGACGAGTCCCATGACAGTGTTAATTTGACATAAGGTGGGATAATACCCAACGTGCATACAAGTAGATCTCAAGCAGAACTTTCAAAAGTGCTCATTTTGTCGTGAAAAGCCTTTACACATGCGACACTAGTGCTTACCTATTAGCAAAATATTTCATTTGCCAAACTGAAAGCAATGATCTTCTTAACCTGAATAGAATAAACCTTGGTCCACCGCACGGTTGGTCCAGGGTGAACGTTTTACATACATCACGCTGCTACTGCGTCACGTCCAGTCCAGTGTTGCCAGATCATCCGAGTACAAATCCCGCAAAGCTGGCCACAAATTTTCTTTCATGCTTGGTAGTAAAAAAGACGCCGGGCGTCTCAGTGTTAAAGAACTATTATTGTTACTCCGTAGACAACTTAGCTAGGAGCTGGTATGCCATTGTATAAAATATTAATTATGTAATAATGAACAGTGATATTTTCAACGTTTTGTTTGGAAAGTACTCACTTGGCCGTGCACAGCCTACAGCACACTTCTCAATAGTTATTATTTGTTTTGGGGGGGGGGGGGGTGGGATACATAAATATGGACTGTGGTAGAAAATTTAAAATGTGTTATTTTGTGCACGGTCGAAGTATAGTCTATACGCAGTATCTTGACACTTTGTAAATCGATCGTTTCAAAAATCATCCCTTGCCCGACGTGTTTGGTCGTTTCCTAAATCTGTTATGTATCACAAGGGTTTCCACTTCTGTTAACACAATAGTATCTTATTTTTCGTAAAACTGAACTTTTAATTAAATTTTATCAGTGAACTGAAATATTCCTTTTATAATTGACATGAAGAGAATCGGAGGAAATAGATGTGCTAGTAAAGCTTCGTAATAAATAGTTCTCTTGAAAGATGTTATTAAACTGAAAATGTCCAAATGCGGTGCGTTGTACCTTTGGTGTAATTTTCTAGACTTAGTTAAGCCTTGTTTGCATGAGGCGGGAGGATAACTTGAAAGTATAACTAAGACAGAGAAAAATCTGAAGTAGCCATAAATAGACTAGAGAAGCTGTACTTAGGGCCGGTTTCGCCACGCGAGATAATGATAGTTTATCGAGATTAACTGGCAAAAAATCTCGATCATCAGTATTTGATGTTTCACCACGCACGTTAATATCGATTTTCTATGAATATCTCGATAAAATATTAACCCACCGATTTTGGTGGTTTAAGTCATATTATCGGGATTAAACTGTAAAACATAAACAACTACTTTGGGCAGGTGACGAGAGAGCAAAGTTATTTAATCGAGAATATAGAGAAAATTGCTCAGGCAATGTACAATTTAGTTTTTGAAGAGGAAAGTGATGACGAGGATTTTATTGTTTGTCGTCCGTGATGTTTACGTGAAAGAAAAAATTATTTTGAACTTTATGATTAAGAGGTTAAAGTACACTTTCGCCTTACATCAAACCCATGATTGTCAAACAGACAATATTGTTTTATTATTTTCCTTTACGACAACTATTCTGCATTAACATAGGTATAAATGTAAAATAAACAAGTTGCTTTTGTAGGCCTAATACAAATCAAGAATATGACTAACACCAGTAGCGTTTTTAATTAAAAAGTTCTTTGAATATACTCAAAAAACATATTTTGTCAACTAAACAATAACAGACAATACATTAGTTACTTAGTTCTGTCTTTAGTTTTAGGATCTGCGAAGTTCAGAGCTCTTTTTGAAGCTTCTCCCGTTTAATTCTTTCTTGTTCCTGCTGTAACTTTAGTTTACGAATTTCTTTCATTGCCTCGTTTTCTTCAATTGAATACTTTTTGCTAACTCAATTAACTCAATATCTGCTCTGTGCCGGGCACTTACTTCAGCTTTTTTGTTTAAGTGCATTGCTGGTCGTCGTTTACTAGTCCAGGGAGATGACGTCATACGGTTTCTCACATGGCTGGCAGAGACTGTCCTCCCACCTTTTGACCCAGTCGAGGCATAGTTATTTGAAGCATATGCAGGGTTGCTCATCTGAACTGTGTTTATGACAACTGAGTCTTTACTGGAATGACATTCCGCTGGCTTTACTGGTGGCAGTAAGTATACAGTGAGTGTGGGTGGCTATTTTGAGGGCAGAACTCAGTGGACCCCTTAGCATGGACACGTTCGTCTACATAGGTATTTCGCGTATGTTTTGTTTTTAGGTTATCCCACACCGCCTTCAAGTTGTCTGCTGTCCTCTAGTGATCACGAGATGTACAATTGAAACTATTCGCAATCGTTTGCCACTGTTTCGCTTTATTTTATTGTGTAACAGCATCAGTTCGTTTATTTTCAATGATATTAAAATATTCTGTGACTAATTCTAACAAAATGTGTTTTTCATGGGATGAAAAATGTCGGCTACGCTGTTTTTCTTACGACCACGATCAATACCTTCCCGACTTGCCATACTTTCTCAAAATGATTTCTCCGTACAAGCTCAAAGCGAATTCTCTAATGTTTAACTAGAGAAAATCGCGATTAAGTCAGAATATCGAGATACTTTTAATGAGATATTCTTTAGACGATTAAACGTGGTGAAACACGCTCGACATTATCGAGATAAAAATCGAAGTTACACCTCTCATCTGGATTTAATTATCTCGATATTCCGAAAAGTTAATATTCGTTGGTGATACCGGCCCTTAGCGTGAGTAGTGAATGGAGGGAGAGAAGTGTGTGTCAGGTGTAGACGCGAGGGTGGTGGTGATGTTGGCGTAGGTGATCCCCTTCCACTGTGGAGACTCGTCCTCGGACGAGGAGGCGCTCGCGCTGCAGGTGTGCGCCGACCTGGACGAGCTGCGGCGTCCGCCGCCCCCGCGCCGCCCCCACCGCCTCCGGAGGCTGCCCGCGTGCCGGGGGCGGGCCCGCACGCGCCGCGCCTCCCGCTCCGAGCGCACCATCGTGCGCGCCAACCGTCGCCTCCGGCCCCTCGCCGCGCCGCCACTTGTCAAGGCCGGGGGCGGCCAGACGCCTGCCGCCCGCCGCCGCCTCGCGCGCCTTCTCTACCTCCAGGTAAAGGCTGTTCACGATAAAGTGAGCACTTTTGAACTCAACCGTAGAAAAAAGTCACTGCTCCTACCTGCATATATTTTAACGGGCGCAATTAGTGACATACGCCCAGTAATGTTGGTAATGATTAAGGGAAAATAGTTCCATATCTTAACGTCGAATAAAAAGTGTTAGGTGACCATTTGTAATAACTTAAGCTATTTCTTTAGCTTACTGTTTTTTAATGCATAAGTGCAAAAATGAGCAGATTTGTAACATATTTACTTTTCTAATAATGTCGCAGTTTCACTTGACCGACGCATAAATAAAGTGATGAGGCCCGTGGCAATGTTAATTTTGCATAAGGCAGAAGGATACGCAATTTGCTTATAATTAGATACCAAGCAGGGCTTTCAAAAGTGCTCATTTTACCGTGAACAGCTTATGGGCCGACCACTTCACCTACGACAGGGCTCCGTTCCTGGTGGCGCGCGTCGCTCCCGGATTTTCGCTAGCGGTAATGGTGCTGGACGATGTCGCTGCTGGGCGGGTTTGCATTACGGCTCTGCTCCATTCTCACCTCATTTCACCCTCATTGGCTCTCACGATCATCGTTGTTAAGAGACACCCAATCTTCTCAAATCCCCTGTACATTTTATGATTTTCCAACCGCAACATTGACGAGATACGGTGGGCGTGTTTACTGGATAGATAAATACATACCATTAAAAATGCCTATGCATTAATAAAATGATTAATATTTATTCTATCTAAGATGTGTTTTGCCCTTATATGTAACAGCCAAAATCGAGTGTAATTCGATAGTTATAAACTCCATTCACTGGTTGCAATTTGTAGTGTATTCACAGATCGCATACGGGTATCATAAGAATAATAAATTGAAACCCCACGCATTATCTACTAGGATCCTCCACCCAGAACGAAAGTAATGTTGCCCATTTGAGAATGAGTACTGGGTAATGGTACGATCATTCTCTCGCTTTCATATGCACCAACTACTTCATTGATAACTTATATTTTGCAGTTTATGTATATTTTTTCTGTGACTTACTTAGTAGTTTGTTGTATTTCCATACTAACATTTTCAAAGCTTAGCAGTTGTTAAGCCCCTGTCACACAGTAAAATCGGAAGACAAAATATGGACATGAAATTTTTCCTTCCAACAAATATTATCAAATAATCTGCGATGTGTTTGAAAATGTTTCACGCTGTCAAACTTTTTTACTGGGGAAAATCTAATTTGAACCATTGTTTAGAAATCATTTTGTTTTTCCATGCTGTCCATTACGGAAAGAATTGTAAGGAAAGTTGGAATTTATTTTCGCTTCTTGACTAAATTCAAATGTTATTTATCAGACATTTTTCCTGCACAACGAAATTTAATGCCTCTGAGTTCGTAATATTGTGTGAAATAGTAATTTAAAATAGCATTCATGCCCAGACAGCTTCTACATAAATTAATTATTTTCATAATCTACTTCGTTTCCCACAATTGTTCGTTATTTTAAAGTTTTTTGGCGTCAAGTTTTGTCGTGCACGATTCTGATTGTCTGAGACCGTCAAACACCAAAGTCATTTTAGAACCGATCCAATCATCAAATGTTTGATGGAAACTGAAACCATCCAACTTTCTCAGTCAAATATGGTGGCGTTTATGGCGTTTCGATGACGTCATGAAAGTCCAACTTTATTTGACCAAACTTATTGGAAGCAGTTTGACGGAAAAATTTGACAGTGCGACAAGGACTTTGGGCCTATACTATTACCAGGGAGTTTGGCAGCCAACGTGGTATTTATCGTCTCGTACAGCCGGATTCCGTTCGAGGTTTCGTAATAGGACCTGTATTATACAAGAGGTGTCGAAAAAGTGCGGTGCTGAATGGTATCAGAAAAGAAAGAATACAGAAGGTACAAACAACTGACCTGTAATGACCCTCAAAGTAATCGCCACCCGCTACAACACACGTTTGGCAATGTTCATAAAGCTTCTGGAAACTGCCCGCAAAGGCCTTTTTAGAAATCGTTCGCAGAATCGCTGTCACATATTTCTGGATTGCCTCTATGGTAGCAAAAGGCGCTATTATGAGGGCCCCGTCGTGCGCCCTGTTCCGAAAAGTTCCTGTTTACACCGAGAGGAACACGCATCAGTTTTTCAAACACAAAAGCCAGACACGGAACCAGAATTGTTATCAGTAAACTACCGAATGAATGCGCCGAGGACGACGGAATATGTGGGTACGACAAACTAAGTAAACTTTGAAGTAAGCACAACAATCCTTCAGCAGACTTCACCCACGGGGCACGACGGGGGCCAGTCATAATCTTTTACGTCACTAACACACGTGGTTGGGGCGAGAAGTGTGGACGGAGCCACGAGGCTCAGGAAAGAGGCAGTCGGCGGTGTGGCAGCGAGCAACGCGGCCAGGGATCCAGGCAGCGTCGGCGCAACCAGAGTGTCCAGGGTGCGAGACCCGGTGAGGCCTGCCAATATGGATTAACCTAGTCAGTCTGAACTCCTTCCTTTCTTCCCTTCACTCCAGTGGCCTCTATCCAATCAGAACTTATTGTAACTGACGAGGTTATTTTCTAGTAAACTTGGCTCTAGCCCATCTTTAATTAAGTTATTTTCTTATCATTTAATTCGCCTACTCCCACTTCCTTCCCTTCATCTTCCACGTTTATGGTCTTCAACCAAGGAACATAACAGTGCGCCATTCAAGACGCTCTTCAGGCGGGGAAACAGAAAGAAATCCGCACGCGCCAGATCAGGAGATTATGGTGGGGGGTGGGGTGGGTGACTGAGAACAGATACGCCTCGCTGAGCCAAGAATTGACGCACACGGATCGCGAAATGCGCAGGCGCGTTATCGTGCAGTAACATCCACTTTCCAGTCCTGTGCAACTCTCGTCGAACACGGCGGATGCCCTTATGTCATATTTAGATATAACTAAAAAATTTAAATCCTTTGATATGTAGCTAGGTATATAATTTTGTGTTTATGAAAGTTTTTAAAATGCAAAAAAAAAAAAAAAAAAAAAGATAAACTGAAATAAAACTAATTAATTTACTGTGCCTTTTTTAAAAACATAATATCCGATTCGGAATAGTTTTTCAAAATAATAGTGATCGTAAATATGTCCTGTGCCATAAATGCATTCATAAAAAAAAAACTAAAATATAAATAATGGACGAAAAAGTATATAATACACACACTAAAAATTGATACCAAGAAATGTGCTGGGATCGATTTGGATGCCAAGTGTAAGACATTTAAATTAATTATTGTTCATCGCTTGACTACAGCCATTTATTTCACTGTATTACATGGTGAATGTAAAGGATAATTATCATGGCGATGGGGTGAGGGTGATTAGCATGGTGAATGATGAGGGGGATTAGGATGATGAGAGGGATGATTAGCAAGGTGAGGGGGTGATGAAAATTAGTAGGGTGAGAGGCAGAGGTGGGGTGGTTGGTCATGGTTTCAGGGGGTAGGTGGGGTGGGAAGCTAGAGGTGTGGTGGTGGGTGGGGAGGTACAGATGGGTGGTGTGGTGGTTAGGGAAAGGGGGCTTGGGGGTGGAGTGGGTATGTGATATTGGGGTTGGGGGTGGAGGTGTTTGTGGTGGTGCTGGGTATGAGCGGGAGGGGGCTATTTAATGTTTATATCTTACTTGCTCCACAATGTCACTGAGGTTTTATCAACTTTTGTGGATTTTCAGCCACAATGTAGAGTCTTTCAGCTAATATTTTAGAGCAAGAATTTTTGCACGCTTTTTTTTTTTTTTTTTTTTTTTTTGTGGGACAAAACGGAAATTCTGGGGGTGAAATAGATATATTTAATAAAGCCAAACAGATCGTTTTGAGAGGGAAATGGATAATTTTGGTCCTCGGGTGTGGTGAAATTCCAGATGACAGACGGCTCTCAGCTTCGATCCCTGATTCCTTCACCGCCGACTACGAAATTCCTCTGATCCCAGAAGAAGGAACTAAATCTTACTAATTCTGCTATATCTCTAATATGGAGAAGGAGGAAGAATACTTTAGCTGTGAGACACGCGGAGATTTGCTGTATTTTTTGTTTTATCAGATAGGATTTATATTGGTGATGGTGAATAAAAATTTTAAAACCACACTCGTTTTATTTTTAGCTGAATCAGGTTCGCAAAAATTTAGTGCTTATATGCAGCAGACTTATTTTACATATGTGGTTATTTAAAAGTGGCAACTGCCATAAGCAGTTTCCCTGTAACTGTTTATTATCTTTGTTTCCTTCCATAGCAGTATATTTGTGTTTCACGCATCTTACGTGAGTGAAACCTACTTAGAAGCTATACAAACATGACTGGTAGCCTTTACAGTGCCTCATTTAAGACGCCCACACACGGCCTACTGTGGATAGCTTAATTTCAGTAGTGCCATTGGCGGAGGTGAACGAGACAATTTTACGAGCACTTTGTTGGTATCTTGTGCCGTGTTTACCTTTAACCGAGAGGCAGTGCACCATATACATATAAAATGAGAACATGAAAAATAACTCAATGTGAATCAACAGCGAAGCATGCAAAATAAAAACAAAACAGTGAAATCGTATTTTCTCTGGACGGAAATTATTTCTCGCCGTTTACTTTTCATTTTTTATTTCAGTCCATATTCTTTGTCCATCACAAAAACGGAATGTAAATTAAATTTGAAAATTAATTGAAAAAGTGCAGCTTTTAATAAAGACTAATAAAGGAAGACTTTCAATGTACATGTGAATGCTTATCGAGACCATAGTTGATGTCCTATTTAATTATATTTGAAAACAGAAATTATCAAATAATTTAGGGCAATCTGCCTTTTTTATTTATGTCAGATAAAAATAAGTTTCACAGCATCTCATTATGGAAATACATTAATTCAAAAACTTAGATATGTTTTTCATTTTTTTACGTCTTGTAACATATGATACAATCTTGATTTGATTTGCTCTTACACTTCTGGTAAGAATACATAACATATAAGTAAATACAGTAATGAAACATATAGTTAGGCATATTGGAAAAAAAAGCTCCATGTATAAATGCAGCTACAAAGTGCCATCAAATATAAATGCGAGAAATATGAAATACAGTTTCATTAACTATATAGGATGAGTTTGAAAAAAACACCGACAAACTCCACCTATTTATTCCTTTTGAAATGTATAAGTTGAAAACATACATGCGGAGTATGGTCGACCATGCTTCGTAAGGGTGTTACGCGTCCTTTAAAGTGGAGCTGAAACACGTGTTTATTGTAAATACTACACCAATTATTTTGAATGCAACAATGACATTCAGGTTAAGGACACTATAGCCAGTGCGTTGAAGTTGATGGCGTGCCCTTATAACAAATCCTTTAAGAAATAATATGTTGTGTGTGATGCGTATTGCAAGCCTGCGATTTCAGAAAATCATGGAAAACCATGGTCTGAACAGATGAACCTGAAATCAAGCTCGAGTCCTTTCAAATACGAGTCGTTCATAATGGCTATTATTTCCTTTATTAACACTTGGCATCGAAAAAGCTAATGTATGGGGTTCACGAGGCGCGAAATGCCTAATGACCTTTTTGTTGACGAGACGTTGAGCCTAACTACCTAACTACATTGCTACCTCCTGATTATAGTTGGCCCCAAACAATTTGGTAACTGATTTACTGATCAAAACTATTCGAGCGATGCCGAGGACTTCAGTAGTCTGACCTCAAAATATATGTCCCCTACAGAGCCACTTCACAGATTATTGTGAGCCCAGTAATTACTCGCGAGTAAATATTCATAATTAACTTTATTTTTACTATTTTTTATTATTTATTTATTATTATTTAATTTTTATTATTTATTTTTATATGTTATATATTTATTATTATACATGGGATCTCCACTGTGCATATCACATGCCGCAGGGCAGGTAGGTGGTTTTTACACCGTTTTGGGTTTTCTAGCCTTGATTACTTCAAAGACAGCTGCACAACGCACCTGTACACTACACACGGTTTTTCTGACAAAAATTAAATGTTTTCCAAGGGGACACGCTTCTTGTTTCGAGGGGTACTCTGTTTATACGCTTCTTCCTCATAACTAATTTTTCCTATACGGGATTTTAAAGTATTTTCGGTATCTCTTCCTACATACATGGCCTTATTTTTCGTTTATAACACTCGCCTTTAGTTGAATGGGGTCGGTTGTACAAAGATGCATTCGAGCCATAAATTACATTTTACAGATGGTATTATGTGGAGAGCTAACAGCGAATTTCTTTTTCCAATCCTGGCTAATCATGAACAAAAATCCTTCGACAACGGATCCCCTTACGGACGACAACGGCCTTTTAGACTGCGATGGAATGAATTTTCGGCCTTTCAGGATGTGTTTTGACATTTCATCCTAAAACCTACTGTGATTCTGAAGGGCGTAATGGACAGTCGCACGATGATGAAGTTAATCTCGGGTTATTGCTGTGAATGGTTTATGAATCACAGTGTATCAAATTAAGGACCCGTAGCCCTAAAGTACTCGCATGTCTCTTCGCTTCGTGAAATAAGTTTTTACGACACGTATGCGAGCCGCGATCTGTGTTCTGGGCATGACTAATCCTTTTGTGTTTTAGGACATATTGTGTGAATACAAAAGGAGCATTACAGTAGCGGCATGGGTAATGAGGCGTCACCTTTACAAATGAGATCAATGGCTGATATATAAATTTAAATAAAAAGTTCCAGTGTACCGTATTTTTATGAGGTTACATATTACTCTAGAGGGTAGCTGGCCCGAACAGATACTACAAATTTGAGCATATAATTGAATTTCGCGGGAAAATATACGATTTTTACTAGCACACATGATAATACCCTGCAACTTGTAATGGAATGGCCGAATTAAAATTATTTACCAAACTGGATGCTACAAAGACGATGGACGAGAGAGTGCGGTTCTTCACCTCTCGCATCAGACGAGGAATGTGGCGAAGGACGAGTTTGTTCCCATTAACTACTTTCCCCTACCAGCGCACGCTCTGGCAGAAAATGCTGAAAACAATAAAGGTAGTGGTAAGGCATTAAGCGAGGGCCAATAATTTTTCGAACTGTGGAGGTGGAGGAGGGGTTATAAAAATACCCAATAAATAACAGGCTAAATTGATTGGAGACGGCTGAGGGAAGGGAGGGTTGTGTGGAGGTGTGGAGCGAAGATGTAAGTAAATTGAGAGAGAGAGAGAGATGGAGGGGGGAGGGAGGCAAGAAGAGGGGGTTGAGTGTCTTGTAAAACCAATAAAATGTCTGATGATGAGGAGGGGGGAAAGGACAATTGAAATAGCCAATACAAATTGGCAGTGATTGGGACGAGGCGAAGGATTTGAAGAGAGCCAATAAGATTTTGGGGTGTGGCATGGGAGAGGATGTGACGTAAATCCAATGAGATATTAGAGGGGAGCAAACAAGAATGTTTCGTTATGGTGAAGGGGATAGTGGGGAGAGCCTAATCATTCGAGCTATGGGTTGGAGGGGGAGGGGTTTGACATATTAACCTTTGAGAAAATAGTGGTTTGGGTCAGTATACTTCTGGTCGTCATGCCTGGGGATGTGTGCTCTGTAATTTTTGTTTCGAACCTGGACCTCCTGCGTGCAAGTCTTTAAATAGATTTTTTATTTCACAATTTTTGGAAATTTTTGGGATTTTTTAAAAACTGTTTTTAAAATTTAGAGATTTTTTGCTATTTTGGGGTGTTAGATCATTCAAGGTAACATGCATGGGGTGAAGATCACGGTCGTGAGGTCAAGGTCAAAATCACCCAGATCCAAGATAGTGGCCAGATGACATCACAGCATGGTGGCCAGCAAGTGCTCTATGCCCTTGTGCCAGACTCGCCCAAAACTACTTACTCTTGTGCTATTATAAAAAAGTTTGTAGTCTGATAATAAACATTTGGTCTCACAACACAAGTCAACATACGATTGAAAAATTATTTTCCAATAGAAAACAAAGCTAGTGCTTACATATATTTACATACATAACTGTATGTGTATGTTTATTGGCTGTCCCTAGCTTATGTTGGAGGCCTGATATTACTTCAAAATTTTCCATGACATCTTATTGAAATCTGGTGCAGTTGGTGAAGCAACATGAATTTATGAGTGTGTGAAGTGTAAACATATAGCAAGCAGGTATACAGTGTAGTATCGCAGTGTGTAGTGGCAGCTAACAGCAGCGAAGGATGGTGGGTGATGTGTTTTGCAGGCGGGCGTGTTCGCGCTATGTTGGCTGCCCCATGCAGCATGCCAGCTGTGCGAACTGCTGGGGGCGGACTCTGAAGCCGCGACTGCGCGCTCCCTACTGCCCTTCACACTGTTGCTTGGACATGCACACTCTGCGCTACACCCACTGCTGTACTGGCTGCTCAACCGTCAGTCTCCCCAGCTGCAAGGATGTGCACCCTTCCGCTGGCCGCGCCTCCGCAGCTCTTCTCGACTACCATCACATGGTCTATTCCGCCTTCATGCCGGACATCGCCGCCGCAACCCCCCTCCCTCGTCCACCAACGAGGCGGCTTTGGGTGCTTTTCACCCGCGCTACACTGCGCCGCGTAATCAGGAGCGCCAGCGCTTCCCCACCTCGCACTTCCTGCCCTGACCTCCATGTCACGCCATGTTACAGTCTCTACAAGCTGCTTGCTGCTACCACTTCATTAGCTTCCTAGTCCTTCCATCTGGACTACACAACGCCGCACAGTCACGACTGTCAACATTTACTCATATTCCACTACCTGCCCTGTCTGTCACGCCGCTCCACTGTCTCTACAAGTTGCTTGCTCCTACCACTTCATTACCTTCTAAATCCTTCCTGCGTTTTACAATGCCATACAACCAGGGGGCCTTTGCTCGAAAGTACACCTCGAGCGCTCGAATTCTAAAAATTGTAATAATTTTCGCATACGAATTCTGCTTTCCGGAAACCACTTTGCTGCACTCGTTAAAGCTCATATACGAAATGAGCGCTCGAGTTTAGAAGCCCTGACTGTTAAAATGGCGGACATTCGAATAATCATCTCGACTTAAAAATATTAGTTTACGTGACAACTAGGGCCTCAAAACCGTTTATTAGACTGATTAATTATTCTTCATATTTATGTAAACGATAATAACGCGACCGAATGAACCAAACGTAAAAAGAAACAGCTGAAAAGCGAAATATTCATATTTACTATTACCTTGATTATTAGACGTTACCTCTTCTTTGACATATGGTTTCGATTGTTATGCTCCCATAGCTCAGGGGTAGAGTGGCCGACTTGTAGTCGAGTGGCCATGTGTTAGCGCACCAGCCCCTTCGCAGAGGATTTTAAGTTCGCTTGTCACACTGAGAATTTGTTAGCAAGTCGGTCTAACTTTAGCTCGACAATGTCACTTCAATATAACTACAACAACAAAGACAAAAAAGTAGAGCAACGAGTACTATGGTGGCCTGTCAACAGGAATTTTCGTATTAAAATCATGATCGACTCAGGAAAATCATTTTTAGTATAAATCATGGATAAATGCCCAACATAAATGTAGCTTTACGAAATATAAATTTATTTCTCATAGTGACCTTGCTAAATATATTGATACTATATTTAATTTGCAGTGCATGCAATGAAGGTACAGCAAACAAGTACAAAATAGATGTATGAAAGCTACATGAAACGTTAGTTATTTACAGTGAAATAAGACTCGGCTAAAAATGTTCAGCAACCTATACTTATTCAGCAATCAGGACGTCAATATGCGTTATAGTGTAGTAGCATACTGTAATATGTAGGTTTGATTTATACAAGTAAAAACAGCCTACACGAACGCTATTTCACAATGCTAATTTAGTAACTACCTACTAAGATAACTACCACAGACTCCATTTTTTTTTTTTTTTTTTTTTTTTTTTTTATAAACGCAATTCTTTAATGTATGTAATGCCAATAAATAAATATGGCATTAGTGAGAGGAATAAAATAATTTTATTTATAACGTTTAAGTTTATGTGAAGTATTTCACTAACTTGTATGCTTAAATAAAGTGTTTCATTTCGATACCAATTCCCAACTTACTCCAAAATCTATCTAACTAATGTCCTGAAAAGTTGTTTTGCGAGTCTTTAATGCAGATGTATGCAACATCAAAAAAATATGTTTAGAAGTGGGAGAAAACGAGTTTTCTCTGTGCAACAGTAATCTTTACCTGAAAATTTATGTATAGTCCATTCACGCTTTCTTCAGCCTTTTGGAATCGAACATTTGAAAAATCACCCTAGGCGTAACATGTCAACCTGGTTTGTTCAATCATTTGTATTCCACAAATAGATGACACTGTGATTAACTCTAAAGTACTGTATTTTTGAATAAATTAAACTTTTCTCAATATCTTCTATAACTTGTAATGTCTATTTCGTATTATATACCAATTAAAAACAGCGAGAGTAGCGGTGTATTGGAAACGGCTAGTAAGAAATAGTTCTCAGTTCAAATATTGTTTCAACATAGTTTTTTGGTATGCTTTTTGTAAATTAAATATTGCTACTGAAATATTTCAATATTTAGGTAGCCCCGTTAGAAATATATTTCATTGTTATAGTTAAAAATAATAGTGCAAAATAACGTACATAGGCCGTAGTAACGCGGTGTTTGTTTTTTCGACCGATGAAACTGTTGGCTGGGTGGAGCTTAACGCTCTCTCTCTCTCTCTCTCTCTCTCTCTCTCTCTCGCTCTCTCTCTCTCTCTCTCTCTCTCTCTCCCTCTCTGTCACTCTCTCCTGGGAAATTTCTTATCGCGAGTAAACAGTAGAATTTTACATATTTAAATTCATAGCATATTTCGTATTTATTACAGCAAAAAAATGTTTTTTTTTTTTAAATTTGGAATTTACAACTGGAAATAGACTTTATTGTTTAAATGCCTATGTTATTTAGATGCGATGGCGCAACGTGCGATGCTTACAAATCCAGCAGGTTGGCCGAAGTGGTGTGGAAGGGAGAATCTAGAACTTGATCGCCTTCCACACGCTTGTCCCAATATGGCGGGTGATTATAGCCAGTTTTTATATGGCCTTACAACTGACAATAATGTGGCGACATGTCAATGATACGGCGTATTTCTTAACGAAGCGTCAAGTTCGCACTCGTGTTTTTTAAACATATAGGCAAGTTACAATGTTGTGATAAATATGTTGCGATAGTTGCGTATGAAAGGGAGTGGTGGCTGTGTTGTAATCGTTAACGCAGGCCAGGTGTGTGTGTTGATTTCAAATATGTGCAAAAACTATACGTTTTAACCATGAACTGATGTTATGACGAAGTTAATTATTTAAATTCACGTCTGCTTATCACAACGTTGGACCTTTGCGCTAGGTGTTTGAAAAACAGCTGTGTAACGAGCTTACATTTATGTGATTTGAATGCCTGCAATAATTCCAACGAAATACTAAGCCCACCCAGATAAAATTAAATAAATAATAAAATAAACTTACAAACCAGTAAGTACCAATGCATGTAAATATTAGCGAAATAAATGTTACGGTAGGCATATGTGTTTGCATGTTCGCCACTATCTTTTACGTTTGTCGATGAACAATAAATAAGCGACACGAGTTGCGTGCGTTTCGTTGGACTGGTTGTCCCTTCGTTTAAATTTTTATTCCAAAAACATATTAATAACAACAGGTTGAATACTACTGTGGTTTCCGCCACAATTGTAACAAACACCGTCGTGGCAAAATATTGTGTATTATGTGTAACGCGCTATATCGAGTGTAATAAATAGTTATAAAGCTGACCTAAATATTGTTATAGGTCTAAATTGTGGAACATTCGTAGTAAATGGTTTCTGCAATATAACATAGTTCTCTGAACAGCTGAAAATAGCAACCAACGCGTTTGTCAGTTATAAATTTAGGAGTCACATGGCAGTGTTTATGTTTACATGTAATCGGTAACCAAAAGTAGAAATTTAGCAGGACTTCAGAAAAGGCCGAAGTTATCGTGAATCAACTATATGTAGTTAAAGTTTCAGGAAAATTATAAGGTTTTTTTTTTACTATTATGTTTGTATTTACGAGGTTTTCCTTTTTACTTTGAATTGTCATTATGTGTACAAGTACAATTTGTTTTCTTTTTAAAACAATTATGTTTTCACATACAAAAAAAAGTTTTCATGCAAAATTATGACATATAAAAAGTTTAAAAGAGTTCAATATGTTTGTTTAAAATGTAGAAGTACGTACGCACGCCAAAGGGTACATGGGTGTAATTTAATTATTTATTATAATTATAAAGTGTAATAAGATATTCCTTCATTTTAAAGGTTTATGGGTATTCCCAAGAAAATGCTATTGTCAACAGTTTTCCTGTCATCACTTTAATTTTCCTGGTAGTTCGAATACGAGATTCCCAATTCGAGTGGCCGAACCTGGACGAGTAGCAATTCTTACCTATATGAAGCTCGTATATGAAGGCGTGGGAAGTGTTTAAGCATAACAAAAGCGCATTTCGAACGGTAAGGCGGGCTGTTCGTATACGAATAATACGTCGAGCAAAGACTCCCAGGAGTGCCAACACTTCCACAACTCGCACTTGCTGCCCTGGCTACCATGCCTAGCCACAATCTCTACATGCTGCTTGCCGTGACTTCTTCATTACCTTCGTGGTCCTTCCGCCCGTGCTATACCACGCCACTGTCACAAAGAGCGCTAGCACTTCTCAACCTCTCACTTCCTGTCATAGTTACCATGCCTCACCACAATCTCTACATGTTGCTTGCCACGACTTCTTCATTACCTTCATGGTCCTTCCACCCATGCTATACCATGCCGCTCTCCCTAGGAGCGCTAGCACTTCACCTCGCACGTCCTGTCCTGGCTACCATGCCTCGCCACAATCTCTACATGCTGCTTGCCACGACTTCTGCATTACCTTCATGATCCTTCCACCCGTGCTATAACGCGCCACTCTCCCAAAGAGCGCTAACACTCCTCCATCTCGCACTTCCTGTCCTCACTGCTACGCCAAGCCCTTCCTCATACCACTCCTACAACTGTACAAGGAACGTGGGGCAAAATGTACATTCCAGCTTCGCCGTAATCTATTTCCCTACCCAACGTTTAATAACATCTTTGCATATAGAACTGTCAAAACCTCATTGCTCACTAGGTTTGACTCATTGTTTATATTATAAATATGTAATATGGAGTGACTAAGCTGTAATACAACTAAGCTGTATTATTTACTATAAAGTTTTTATAAAAAATGAGACTGTTAAGAAGATGTAACCAAAAAGCGACATCTCTGATTTAACATGTGGTTTTGACAGTTCTGTTGGGAAATCGTGAGGCAATCCCGTGGCCATGTTAAAAAAAAAAAAAAAATTAAAAAAATCTGTCCACCTCACCTTTATATTGTGATTACGTAGTTTACTTTCATTCCTTAAAATGTGACCAGGTGTTTTGGTGTAACGCAAAATAGCTGAGCGTCGCTGGTCGACAGAACGGCAACTTTTAACCAGTGCGATGTGTATAAAATACTCGACCCAATTTCGTGACAGAAAGTTTATTTGATACCCGCGTAGTAAATAACAGTGTCCTAATCACAAGACAATATTTTTGCCTTCTACAATCACAAACACTGTGACTCTCGTTGAAAGTTTCGACCAGAAGCAAGCACAAGTGAAATGTAAATGAAATATATGGTGTAAGAACATTTCGGGCCATAACATTACATTATTTTTGATCCTTTTTGTATGGTTATACTATGTACGAATTAATATCATAAAAATTTCGCTGGACTGTTAACACCCATATTCTGATGGCCGCTTGCTTTTATTATTGCAAACCTGACGTTGCTGATAGACCACATTACAACAACTGATCGGATAAGAATAAACCTTGTAGCAAGCTGTAGGTTTACTTTTGTCTTCTGCAGTCCCATGCTTTGGTGGCCATGAGATTGAGAAATATTGTTTCTGGTTGCTTATGACTGGTTCACTATGGCTGAGCACTTTCGAAATCTACCCTACAAATTCCAGTCCGTAGCTACATGTCTTCCTGCAAACATTAACTGTGAAGTTGGCGGTGAATTAATGAAATCAGCTCCATTTCCTGTTGTTTGAAGAGAGCTGAAATATTCGAATTAGTTGCGATTAAAAATTTTATTTTATTTTTTGTGCACATTATAGAGGTAACTGACAAATTAGAAATATTCAGGATACAAAATCCCAGAAAACTTTAATCCAGAAACGTTATAACTTAGTACGAAATAGTAATCGAAAACGGCTCAGCAATTCTTGGAATTCGCACCTGTCTGTAGGTGCACGTACAAATAGTTGTGAATAACTGGGAGTAAAGAACCAGATGCTAGTGCTGACTAGAGCGTCTTGTGATACATAATTTTTTTTGTACACATACTTATCGACAGCTGAATACTCCTGAAGTCACGTGCTACGTTTAGAGCAAAACTTCGGACTGGACTGGACTGACTCGTACTGGAATCAAAACGTTGCGAACACGTAGCGAACATGGACTGAAAAGTTTTCAATTGACATGTAAACAAGAGTGAAGATGAATTGAATACGGACTGTAAGCTGTGTAGTAACATCTTTCGGCAACTGCGTTAACTAGAAGAACAAATGGTACTCGAAAAATAGATAGATTAAAGTTTATGTGTTTGTTTTCGTTCCAGAGTTATTTTGAAGCCGGCGTTTTTATTTTCTACTCTGACCAAATAGAAAATGTTTCTCCAACATTACGCTTAATAATCTGTACGTCCATTTTGGTCCAAACATTTCGCATTTCCTTTATTTGGATATATTATTTTCATTGTTCTTTAGAATTTTCTTAAAGCAAATTTTTAAACACCGTATGTGCCAACATGTAAAAAATGCACTTCCAAAATGGTGACATTTGTTTTGCTCTTACTCCCAACTCACTCCTATCGGCAGTGTTTAGAGTAAACTTTCAATCCGGATTCTATAATCCAGTCCTACTTCGGCTCAGTTCACGTGTGTTTACGGTAAAGTTTCAATCGGTATTCTTTAGTCCATTCAGAGTTCAATTCTGATTGAAATGTTACTCTAAAGTTACTTACTGTGTCTTTGTTGAATGCTGTTCTGTATCATTACCTTGCCGAATATAATTTTTCTGGGATTTTGTATTTTTTTTTCTGTTCACACATGTTTTGGTATAAGTTCGGGCACTGGGTTTATAAACATACTGTATTCGTGTTCCTAAAGATTTCCCAATGCTGCTTGTGGGTCGCATGGAGGCTGTTCAGGTTCACGTTAATGATAATTTTTACATGTGTCTGACTGTAGAAGGATAGAGGATAGAAAGCACGAAAATAACTAAAGTGAATTTTCGAAAGTGCTCAGCCGTGTACAACCTGTAACATAGCGATGGTGCCACAGTCAGAAACTTCGGTAAGCTGTGCAGAGAGAGGAGAGGGGTAGAGGGCGGTTACGCCGACACGCCTACAAATTCTGGGAACCATTCATAACTTAGAAAATTACAACTTAGAACAGTTGCAACTTAGAAATGCATAACTTAAAAGTATCATAACTTAGAAACACATAACTTAAAACTATCATAACTTTTAAACACTTAACTTTTAAACATATAATTTAGAACCACATAACTTAGAAACATCACAACTTAGAAAATCATAACTTAGAACGATCATAACTTAGAAACACACAACCTAGAACTATCATAACCTAGAAACACACAACTTAGAAACATAATGCAGAATCACATAACTTAGAAATATCATAACTTAGAAAGTCATAACTTAGAACAGTCACAGCTTAGAAACACACAACTTAGAAGCACACATCTTAGAACCACATAACTTAGAAACCTTGCAACTTAGAAAATCATTACTTAGAACTATCATAAAGAACTATTACAACTTAGAACTATCACAACTTAGAACTATCACAACTTAGAAACACGCAACTTAGATCTGTCATACGTTAGAAACACATAAATGAGAAAGTTCATAGGTTATAATCACATAACATAGAACAGGCATAACTTAGAAAATGCTAACTAATGTGTTTCTAAGTTATGTGTTTCTAAGTTAGCTATTTATAAGTTATGACAGCACCCTACAAATTCTCTCTCGCGAAGGTAAGTTCCACTCTCCATGTGATTGTACAAGTGGAGTGGCAGGCTGTTGCTTCATCCCTAAACACGTACTGTTTCAATTGGTAGGTTTAGGTAATTCAATTGAAGTAAGATGTATTTAAAATATAGCTTTCACAAAATAACACTATTTTCGAAATGATGCAAGCTCATATACTGCGAAATTTCAGTACAAAAATATGTCGTTTTTATAACTCAGTGTAAAAAGATGTAGAATATTTGATGACACGACAAAAAATTTTGTCTTCCCAGTCACCCCATCTCGCCAATTTTTCTTTTCTTTTTTCTTTAAATGACACCGTTTTAAATTTCTTGCAAACATCGGTAGGAGACAGGTTTCGTCATTGGTCAGTCTGGGCCTACATTTTGTCCCCTTCTTTGGAATTTCCCAATACATTAAAATATACGATGATTTATGAGTTTCTAATGCCTTAAAACCAAGGTACTCTAATACATGTGGTTGTTTCGTAGTTTACCAAAACAGTTAATGAAAATGACACTAGTAAAGAAAGCACGCAATGCTGTTATACGAGCTGCCAAACAAACATTGAAATCATTTAAACCAATACATGTTCTAATGCCATTTTGGAGAAAATGTAGAACTTAAATTCATTGATCACGGTATTACAATAGATGCAGTGTGAGATTCATAAGTGATATTTCACGGAATATGAAATGTTTATTGCAACATTTAATTCCATGCAAAGTGTATCAAATATTCTGCTCTTAAATGTTCCTCGGTAGTATGTCAAAGTACTACTAGACTGTTATATAGTGCCAAAAACATATTTATTAATAATCTTTTCAGTGTACAATAACTCAAGAACTGTAATATAGTCGTACCTGCAGATCACTTTCAACGGAAATGTCTGAGTGTTTTCATGTGTTATGCCATGTATCTCTTACTAAGTCAGTGTTTTTTACGATTTCAGTCCAAATATTTTCTTGTTTTTACTTAGATGTTACATGTCGTGTAATGATGGTTCTCAAATCAAAGTGCTGTGAATATGTTACAAAGAGTATTGTTAAATAATAATAGCACGTTTGAGTAGTGTAAGACAGCAGGATGATACCCTAGTATTGTCCTCTGGATGTGTACAAAATTCATCTCTCCCCACGTATTCCCAAGTCTGGCTAAGTTCACATTAACTGGAGAGACATTGCCTCTCATCTCTCAACAAACAGATGCCGCGCCCATACCAGCAAGGCAACACAAGCGACACGTGTCACTTACTGCTGATTAACATTTCAGCAGTCTAAAGAGGGGCAGCTTGCATATCAAGGTAACGTAAATTGACAAATAGAAGACACACGTGCATGGATTATCTGGGAAGGTAACTCGAAAACCCGGGTGCAATGGCAGCTGTATAGCGACCTCGGCCACGGAGATCGCCAGGAAAATGAAGAGGAGAAGGAGGAGACGACAGGAACAGAAGACTGTCGGGTCGTCGAATGTACTTGACAGGTCTCAGAGGTACGCAGGGCAAGGAGTTACGTGCTGCCACGGGTCCGCTGACCTATGACCCGCCAGGGTGCACTGTTCGCTGGCTTCCATCCAATCCTGTGAGAGTCACCCCACCCATACGTCATCGAAACTTCTGTCACTCCTCACCTTCACAACTGCCTGCCATCACAATGCCATATGACCTGTCACTTTATCCAAACGTCTCAAACTGATTGACTTAAATGAGCTGGTCTTCAAAAATGAATTAATTTATATTTGTATGAAATACTGTGCAATTTGTATACATTATTTTTAAATACTCTTTTATCGCATAAAAAAATTTAGACCACATATTTATTTATTTTTGCATAAAGGCATGTCAAAATCACAGTTTTAGATGTTTATGGAATTTGCAAATAAAAATAAACTAACTTTTCGAAATGAGACATGAAGTTATCTTTGCTACAGGGTTGCAGTATAATGTTAATAAGCCTGTTAGTAACGAACAACGTTTTGATATCTAAATGCTTAATACTACGGACATTTCGACTGGATGGCGAGGTCTTGGTGCAAGAACCAAAATGAGAGTCTCGCGGTTTGCTCAATAGAAAAGTATGTTTTGGTATGCTGAAGGGCGCGAAATACCGTTTAACCCGTAGGCCTTACTTATACATAATCTCTCTCCTGGCGAAAAAAAAAAACTTTTTTTATTCTCATAGTTTGTAGATTATGGCGTTTCAAAATCACAATTTTGGTGTTTTTGGAATGTGCAGAAAATTTAACAAGGGTGACGAAGAGATCATGTCAGTGGCGACTCGTGAGCACGAAAGTAGGTGAAGCACCCTGAGCAAAGAAGGGGAAGGGGGAGGGGTGAATAGAATTTGGAGTTCACTGAGTTAAAACGATGTTACTGCTAGGACTTTATCACTAGAAATGTCTAAATATTTGTGCCAATAAAACTAACAGGTATCTTTCGAAAATTATGTCATATTGTAAACTTATACAGCTTGTCGAAATTCAAACCAGAGCATCTATGGGCTAATACAAACAAGCAATACTAGTAGTACAATATTCGTAAAATTTCTCTAGTATTTTGAAATTGAAATTGAAGTTAGCAGAACAGCGCCGATAGTCCGCAACTTCACGTACCTGCGTGCAGTATAAGTTGAATATCACGTAGGCGAACTGAACTGACGCGCCATGCGGAGGGTACCTGGACATAGGCCACCATAAACTCGATGGAGATCAAATAAGTGGTAAATACTGCTAGAAGGGATTGCATTTCATTTTCAGCAACACATAAACAGCTGTATTGGCGATGTAGAGTATGCATGTTTTTCATGTGTGTGTGTGTGTGTGTGTGTGTGTGTGTGTGTGTGTGTGTGTGTGTGTGTGTGTGTGTCCATATTGTAGTAGTAGTGTATTTCAAATTACAATTAGGCGTATAATAAATTAAATATTTTAAAACTGAATTTAGCAAAACAGCGCCTGGAGTCCACGACTTCACATACCAGTGTCATAGGGCGACTGCATGCACGTACATAGGCCGCCATGAAAAAACGTGCATACTCTACATCGCCAATACAGCTGTTTGTGTGTTACTGGAAATAAAATGCAATTCCTTCTAGCAGTATTTACCACTCATTTGATCTCCATCGAGTTTATGGTGGCCTATGTCCAGGCACCCCTCCGCATGGCGCGTCAGTTCAGTTCGCCTACGTGATATTCAACTTATACTGCACGCAGGTACGTGAAGTTGCGGACTACCGGCGCTGTTCTGCTAACTTCAATTTCAATTTCAAAATACTAGAGAAATTTTACGAATATTGTACTACTAGTATTATTATTAGTATATATATATGTGTGTGTGTTTGAAAATTTTTATTATGATAATCTCTATACATACATAATACAAACACACACCACTCTCAAGCTGTATAAACAGACACTTCAAGTACTTGTTGAAATTCCCAAAACATTGTTTACGATTAGCCCAAACCATATTGATTTTTCCCGAAAGAGAGAGCCAACGCGATTACCTACAAAGAGATAATCGCATGGAATAAATCATGTATATATTATCTGTCTTAATATATTCCCATGCTCTCCGCATGTGTATTTAATATATTTCTGGGAAATGAACACTCATGAAAACACAAAAGTGCAATATTTTGTTTGTATAAAAAATCTTCAATCTTCCTTCAAATCACCACATCTGCAACCAGATTTTTGCAGAAATCACTAATTTTTTGAGTTGTCGCGAAAATGAAATTTGGCCACCAGACCGACCATCTTCTGAAATCACAGTAAGAAAGTCACCAAGTTGGCGATTCTAGAGGCGGGCGGATTATGGGCCATACGTTGCTTCTTTGGCCGGGCAGGTAGCACAGTGAGTTGATAACAGACTACTGGGCAGCTCATTGGCGAATACAAATCCTACCATGTTGACACCACCAACTGGGCACAGCCTACCCATAGCACACCAAGTCGAGTACTGACACAGCACCCCAGTATATATACCACATAAAGTCCCATAAGTCATTCATCCTCTATTTCTGCTATGTATATGTCATGCATCTGGCTAATGTCGCCAAGGTTCAAGTTCACGTTTATCTTACCTCTAACTGGTATGTTTTCGGCTGTTAACCATAGTCAAATAGCATCATTTCCGCTTGTCGTCGTGAGATCGTCTTGGGGAAAGCCTGTAGACGCCTGATCTTACTACTTTTATGGTCGCCCCAGTGTCGACGACCATCTGGCAAGGAACATCATTCAGGCTCCCCTACATCAGTATTACATCCAAATTATGTTTCACCGAATGTACTTGTAAGGTTTTCCCTCTAGCAGTTAATGACCTTCGTCCCAAAAATCGGTGTTTACAAGTTTTCCTAATGTGTTGTACTCTTGCTTGCCTTATTTCCGGGTGTTGGTTCTGTTTTTGCTGCTATTGTGGCAGTAGGCTCTTAGGTGACCCAGCTGTCCACATGATCAACGCTCAGGCCATTGATGTGTGTTTGTGGGAGGGGAGGGTGAAGCTCTGTAGCGCGGACCCTGGCAGCTATGCCCCTTATGGCCGTCTGCATCTCATTCAATGTTTTCTTGATTACGTCGTCGTCTCCATTCAGCGTCACTGTTAGTACCTGACGTCGAGTTGTGGACCCCTATCTTGCTGACTCCACCTCGAATGCTCGGGCCAGGGCGTCCTGCGAGGTGTGAGGTGCAGCCAGACGTACCATTTGCCGCGCCTCTCTGATGTCGATGGCATCGATGAAGAAGCCGACTGTGACAATGACGCTAGCCTCCTCGTGGTACCCTTCCAGAAATAGATAGAACAACCGAACGATGTCTTGCCATAGCTCCTGAAGTGTATCTCCTGTTCGCTGGGTGCGGCTTCGCAGTTGGGCATGTCGCAGGTGTCTGTCACCGAATCGTGGCGACTATTTCAAGTTGGTGTTGGTACTCCTGCCAAGAAGTCTGGCCATCACTCCTGTCTGCACAGTACTAATGCCACAGAGCTGCCGACTGTCTCCCGAGGTTGTTGTATTGTTTACGAGTTATACGGCTTCCCCACTGTTCATCCTTTCGTTTACACTGTTCACTGTTTCATTTACACTGTCCAATTTTTTCATTTACAGTGTTAATTTTGTTGTCCATGCAGTCAATGCTTTCATTCACTAACTCACTAATGCCTTCTGTTTTCCTATAACATTTTCATTTACTGTGCCTAGTTTTCTATGTACTATGTACTAAATCACATTATTTTTATGGTTATTTACACTACTAATTTGGGTATTTTCAGTTTCATTGAAACTATTTACACGTGTGCTTTTATTAACCATTTGGCTATCAAGCCTCTCAATTAATGCTCACAGTGCCTCTACTTTTGCCGAAAAATTTCCAATTAACTTCCCTGCGAAGTTTGTGCGAAACCAGTCTTAATTTGTTACTTTTTGTTTGCATGTTTTACAATTAATTAAGGCCGTGTCCCAACTCGAAAGTGTGCTCACTCTCACTCGCCACTATCACTCTGGCACACTCTGGCTCACTTTGGCGAATAGAGACTTGTGCCCTCTTTAAGCCTTTGGCATTATTTATTTCTCTGACAGAAAAAGTAATAAATAGTGAAAAATAAAAGATTACCGGCCTTTAAGTTTCCTCGAATAAATGTAAGTATTTTCTGAAACAGTAACTTACAATTAACCTAAATGAAACTTGAACATATGATCATAATTTGTTATGTCCAATATCAAACGGAATGTTGTTGTTAATACACATTTCACAATCGCAATGATTAAGTTAAGTCGATAAAATGTTTCTAACACTGCTTTAGAAACAACAAAATATATCTGGATATTTGAGGTTAGACTTGAAAACAACATGGCAGCCAGAGAGGGTGCGAGAGTGAGCACCGAGTGTACATCGTCGTTCACTCTCCCTCTCGCTCTTTCTCCTCGGAGTTAGGACAGCATAGAGGACGCTCTGTGACGTCAAGAGTGAGCGAGATAGTACTCTCTCAGCGAATTGGGACACGGCCTAAGTTGTTTTAACGTCACTAACTACTAACCTGTTGCTTAACATAATTTATTAATGAATGCCTCCATCCTACTTCTGACATCAGTGTTGCAAGTCGCCAGAGGGGCGTGTTCGATTTCGTGAGGGATGGAGGTCTTAATAAAAAATATAAGTACTAAATCTGATTTTAAATTAACCACACAGCTATTATTTAAAACATTAAACTATCTACCTCCACTATTACTTTGGTTATTTTCAGCGAGCGCAATATTTAATGTCAAAGTCCTTCTCAATGTCTCTATATTGGTTGTAGTCACTTAATTCACACTCAAAATTTACACACGTTTTAATCTGTCTATTGCCATCATTCCAAATGTCTTACACTTCCGCTTATAGTTCAACAGTCCCCCCCCCCCCCACCCTCCAGTCAATCACTCACTCCACTGTACCGATGCTCGCAGTCCGCAGACTTTACACCTGCTGGTCACTCTCACTGCCACCTGTCGCTTAATGTCGCGCAATCCTCCAAACTCTCGAACTCTCATGACTGTCCACTCGAGAGCCAGCCGCGATTTAAATACTCCCGCCGGCCCGATCTAGAAGATTCCATGCGCCCCGAGTCACGCTGAGAGAGGCTATCATTGACTAGAACATTCTTTATAGATAAATTCAGAAATTCGATTTGCCCAAGGCGAGGAGCGCGCGAGTCGCTATATGCCAATCGTGGTGGCATTCCTTTGTAAATATCCACAAGTTTCTAGGATTACCTCCGCCTGACCTCCATACATTCCTCCGCTCTCGCGAGCAGGAGGGGCTAGGGAAGCGATGTAAACCAGCATGTTACAATATTCTGCCTGCCCTTAGTCTGAGGAACATAGGTCTCAGTAAACTGAGTTTATTAGCTATGGGAAATTGTACATTTACCGCCAACCATGCATGTTATTAAAGGTGATGGTCACGCAAAAATGCATTATTTAATATTTGTACGAAATATTGTTCCACTTGTGGATATTACTTAAAAGTGCTATTCCCTCCTATTAAAAAATTGAACTTTATTCACAAACATAATTATAAACATGAACATACGCATTGTAATTATACACGCACATAGGTATAAATATACATACATACATTGTGTTCTCCAACGCTAAATTTAATAGAATAATATTAAGAATTTTCGAAGACATTTTACATTGCCTGTTCTGCCTAGATAATACAACGATCTAGGGAAAACTATACAGTATTCTTCCTCACTTTTTCTCTATCATTTATTCAACATGTAGCTAATTTAGGTTTTTATTACTGCAATATGAAAATGAAAAACTACGCGCTAGCCATTTCGCCTCAAAAAAGCAGGTCAGGAAATAGAGAATGTGGTGATATAGACGGTTGTTGACGGGGAACGGTGTTTGGAAACTGCACGTGTTTCCTGTCCGCTGATGTGCTCTGGCAGCCCTCATAGTTTTTTATTTTATTTTATGAAAACTCATAGACTCCTACAACTCAATGATATGCAAAAAGCCCTTATTTTAACCAATTTTAAAAATGCGAGAACGTTTTAGGCCTATAGCATGTTTTTAAATATTTATTTTAAGTAATCCATGGTTTATTTTGACGTGAATTATTTAATTTCGTTACGTAAGTTATTATTATTTGTATGTTAGAAAACATTAAAGTTGTGATTTATCATTATGCAAAAAAAATGCGGTCTAAAATTTTTGTGCTGTTTCATTTATATATATATATATATATATATATATATATATATATATATATATATATATATATATATATATATATATATTAGTCGACGAAAGGGAGAACATTTATTTTAAGTTTATTGTATAGAAAAATGATTTCTCGTATTCTAACATTGCAAGCTCACTTTGTCTTTCACAACACGTGTATTGTTTGAGGGGGAGGTAACGCCCCTGTGGGTTGTATTCACACAGCTGTCGTTCGATAGCTTCCGAGGCTACATCAGTCATTAAGTTCAATGAAGTTTATCGCCGCTGCCTGGTTGTATTGGCATTACATCTGGCCTTGCTGTGTTGAAGGGTTGTGTAGGAGGTAGAAGAAGCAGAGTTTCATAATTTCTTTAAGGTATGGATAGTCATCACCAACCTGGCGAGTTTTACACTCTAAGTGGTTTTGGCTAAGACTGTCGCGCCACTTACTGTGTATACCGTTGTATTTTCCTGTATATATTATTACTTTTCAATGTAACACGGAGAGCTATAATCTAATACTGCACTGACAAATCATTTAAAACCATCCGTTTATGCTGTGCAAGGAAAGCATGTTGACAGCACACAGTTCATACAATTTTCATGTACACGTTACGTTTACGTGCATAGTAAAACAATCACGTGTGTATATATCTTGACTAATTTTCCTCCGTCATGCCTAGGGCTTGGGTTGAACTCCCATAGTGAACTATAAATGTGAGAAAAACGTGTTCTTTCAAATGCGTAACAGTAATAAACAAAAATATTTTCATATTTATCTTTAATGAATCTTCCTTATGTGAGTGCTGTGTACACGATGATGTGATTATAAAATGATCAATAAATTTTTTGTTAAAATCCTAAATATGTGTATTCACAACTTTCACGCTTCCTTTTCCTGTATCTGGCATCTGGTTATCTACCGTATTTAAAAATTTTGCTTAGTTCCTATATCCACGTTGCTTGCTTTCACCTCGCGTTGAAATTATAAATACCACGAAGCTGTCATTCGTTCCTTGTTCATGCGACTCTGTGAAATTCTTAAACCTCTGTCACACTAAGGACCGTGGTGGTTGAGCGGTTACACTGCTCGCCTTCCATCCAGGCGAACCGGGTTAAATCCCCGGCCGGGTCGCAACCGGATTTTCGCAGGTGGGAATCGCGCGCAATTTCTCGGGAATCTCCTGTTTTCCGCGTCCTTCGCATTCCAGCGCTGTTCCATTCTCACCTCATTTCACCCTCGTCGGCCATTCTCACCTCATTTCACCCACGTCGGCTCTCCAGACCTCTCTGTTAAGAGCAGCTTAAATCTCTCAACTCAACTCAGTTCTGTTAGACTGTGAAATTTTCCCATTCAAATACTATTTGACAACATTTGAACAGGACTGCTTGGTGAAATGCAGTCATTAATGTTTTTTTTTTCTATCAATGCCAGTCAAATCATGCCTTTGAGAATGTGACACGTGGTCAAAATTGTTTTGTCTGACTGGCCCATGTTTGAGTTTTCTAATGAGAATAGTTTTCAAAGCTGGTTATGACTGTCGTTAGCAAGCAGACAGAACAGGAAGCAGTGCTAAGAATGCCACTTCTAAACTAAATGTTTAATTTAATTATCAAAAAATATTTTTCTCATAAAGGAATTTGATACTGCCAGTTTTGTAATATTATCGTGCAATGTGTTCTCCAAAAAAAATTCTTTCTACGCGATATTTTTTGTAACTTAACTACAGAAACTCATTTCGTTTCTTTTATTTTTCACCATTTTAAAATTGTGTAGTGTCGGAAATTACCATTATTGTTGTGCATTGTTATGATAAGTTGGACCCGTAAAATCTCAAAGGAATTTTAGAGCTGGTCCTACATCTGAAATGTTTTATGGTAACTGGAACCTTCCAACTTACTGAGCTAAACATTACGGCATTACTGACACTTCGGTGACATCACTGCCTCTCGACTTTCTGTGATAACTTTACGTAAAGCAGCTAGACGGAAAAATTTGGCAGTATGAGAGCAGCCAGATCTAGAAATATGAATGTATTCATGCAGCGCCAGTTTGCACTTGAATGATTATGAGGTAATAAATTTCACAAGCCACAAATTTCTAATTTTACACACTGTAAAAAATATCCGTAGATATGTATATTTACGGAAAATTTTAGGGACATGTGCGTTAAATGTATGGAAGCACAATCCACAATGACGAAAAACGGAGTTAAGTCCGTAAATGTAAAATACAGAAAGTCGCGGATTTCCCCCAGCTTTGGGTTTCGGGGACGAACAATGTCGAGCGTACGCAAGACCTTTCTTCTCCTGCACTGTAACCAGAAAGTCTATAGTTTGTGGCGCAGTTAGGTTGCCCACGCCACTAGGTTCTGTTCTTTCAAACATTACTAAGTAGCGTCAAGCATGTGTAACATTTAGCAACACTTAGAATGCGCCGAATTTAATAGAAACTTAGAAAGGTGCTTATGAGAATGTACGAGAAATTTCAATGGCATAACACAAATATTGCGTGAGAGTTGTAAGTGAGTAGCACTGCCCTCATATCTCAGGGGTAGGGTGACCGACCTGTAGTCGGAGGGTCGCAGGTTCGCGCCCCGCAGTGGCGCTTATTCTATAGACGCAAGGTAAGAAATGCTTACCCTATACATATTGGAAGTGTTTGACCATTTATAGTTTTCGCTGTAAATTTAAACACATTTAAATCTGAGTCTCCCGTGTCCGATTCGTGAAATAGTTTTCGTAACTCCCGTACTGTACACGCATAGTGCTGCTATCTAGTATTTATTTCCACAAACGGGAGCGACTAGCAATTATTCGAACTCGCAAGCAACAACACGCGACCGCGTATCTTCGGCAGGGTAAGCAATCGTTGTGTTTGCGTCCTCCAGTCCTACATTTTCCCTTGGGAAGTGGATGAAAGCGTTCCGGAAAAGGGGAGTTTTCCTATAATTTGTAATTTCTCTCCGATTAATATTCAGTTTAGTTATTATTACATTCATTTCGTTTCCGATTTTACAGCTAATGTCAGGTATTATAAAATGGTAAATACATGTGGAGGGTAAGCAAAGTTGAAAGTTGCGTTTGTTAGTAAAAATTGCTTATCCTGTAAAAACTCACTACACACCACTGGCTCCCCGGTGCCTCTGAAACAACAGATTTCCAGTTCGCCTGTTGCACTGGGAATTTGTCATCAGGTTGGTATTACTAGAGCTTCGTCAAGGTCAAATATCACTACAATGTCAAATGGAGAGGGAAAAAAGATTGGTTAGAGTAGTACAGTTTTGATTTCTTGACTCCGTTTAAATTCTTGCTCGAGAATAAAATATTTTTACTTTTTTAAGCGTCCTTTTTATACACAGTAGAACACTCACTTTACGAAAATTAAAGACTTTTTCACTATCTCTTTTTATTTTAAATTGGAAGTTCAGAAGTTCGTCACTTTAAACTGTGCGCTGGCTTAGGGCATACATTCTATTTTAATAACCATTAGGCTCCCGCTCAAAACGACTGCTAAGATAAACATTTTCAAAACCTAAGTCATTTTTTTCCCCGATTCCTATCAGAAAAGTAGTATTTGTAAATAATTAAAACTTGAATAATTAAGTGATGCAGTGCTCGCCATATTTGGACATTTTTGAAGATAACAACTGTGGTTGGCTGTACCGATGAAGACCTCTCTATAGCCTAATGAACATTTCAGCATCCTACTACCAAGGAAAATTATGTTGTATCCATATTTGGCAACATACGCCCTTATTTGCAGATTTCAATTATGAATTGTATTCACCCCTCTAACATTGAATTGAGATATTGTGTTTATAGGGGTTGCAAATGTTCGTTCGAGGTCAGATGTTCGGCCTCGAGGGAGCATTCATATAAGTTATGTTTTTGGTAACTATACATCCTTAAAATTACTGGCTCTTAAAGCAACACCTGCCGGCTGGCGAAGAAGGAACACCAACGCTCTATGCTGCACGTCTGCGGAAGCTGGTTCTACCAGCCACAGTGACAGCTAGATTATGGTCTACACCTGTTGCTCGGGTGCCAAGTGTGAAATTATTCTTAAAAAGTACAGTGAAAAAAACTTTCAACTGCCCCAGCCTTCACCAGAAGCAGCGTGCAGCAAACAGGTTTGCAAATATGTAAGTTTAAGTGTGTTTAAACAAGTCCAAAATATAAATTTTAATTGTGGAACTTCCAGTATTTTTCCGTGCATGCAGAAAATGAACTACAGACACTGTTGGGTTGAAAAGGATGGCCAAGAGACAACGAAATCGCATAGTTTTGTATGAAATTGTCTAAAGTGTATGTATGCCAGTTTTGATGCAGGCATCAGGCATGTCGGGTCCAGATCTGTACGCCATCTTGGTTGATGCCACAGATGCAGCCGGCAGCCTGGAACAGTCATACTATCTACAAAATGCATATTTCACCCTAAAAATCACTACCGAAATTAATTACTTCAACAAAAAAATCACTTTTTTTCCTAGAAAATTTAAAATAATTGAAAAATGAGGAAATAAAATATGTAGCTCTTCGAAGAAAGAGTAGAAAAATCCTCAGCGGGCAAGACGATTCGAGGCTCTTAGCGGAATGAGCCACATAATTAACAGATCAGCAAAAGAGGATTCGCGACTCCGAGCCATGTCCAGCCGACCAGGGGAGGATCAGCAGACGTGACTCCCTCACCCAACCAACATTCTACACCCCCTCCACCCGTCACCCCCCGCACCACTCTCCAGCCTCACATCACCCTTCTTCCCCTCACCTCGCCCACTTCACTACCACAACCTCTGGCAATTATTATAAATATCGCAAAAATCTAAAACAAATTATAAAAATCGAAGAACATATAATGTTACCCTACCCCAAAACTCGCTCATCACACCTCCCTCACCTCACCCTATCACCACCCCCTCCCACTGGTAATTTTGATAAAAATCGCAAAAAATAAAAAAAAAGTTTTAAATCAAAGAACATATAATGTTACTCTACCCTACCCCTTGCTCATCCCCCAAACCTCAACTCACCCCCTCTCCACCACCAATCATTAAAAAAATCGAGAAAAATGGCAAAAACTCGAAAAAAAAATTTCTAAAACATTGAATAACATGCCATGTCACCTTACCTCTCGCTGTTACCACCACCCTCACCTCACCCCCTCTACACACCACAATAAAAATCAAGAAAAATTGCAAAAAATAAAAAATAAAATAAAAACTCGAAGGACCAAGTAATGCTAACCTACCCTACACAATGTTAACCTCACACTCGCCATATCACCTTAAACAACCCCTCACAACCCCCCTTTCCAACAATAATAAAAATATCTAGAAAAGTCACGAAAATTAATAAAAATCGAGTAACATAATATTAGACCCTTGCCTTGCTCACCCCCACCCCAACTCCTCAACCCCCTCACCACATCACACCCCTCACCATTAACTCCCTCACAATCTAGGCCCCTCGCTCCCCTCAATCCTCTCACCAACCCACTCCACTCTTAAACCCCTCATCAACCCAGTGACCATGTCCATGACCTTGACCCATGACCTTGGCATTGACACATGACCATGATCACAACATTGACCCTTGATCTTGACTCATTACCTTGACTCGTACCATAAACTTCACATTGACCCATGACCTTGATATATGACTTTGACCCCACTGACTTTGACTCATGGCTTTGAATCGAGTGACCGTGACTCATGTGACCTTGACCTCAGTGACCTAGACCTTGAAAACAAAATATTAAAGATCAGAAAATCTAATAAACATAGAGGAAAAGTATACACTTAATAAGAAAAACATATTGGATGTGCATTACCCTAAAATTTCGATTCGCATGAACATGGCAGAGCACAGCGACTCCCTGAAGTGACGATCAGCAGCCGACTGAATCCACTTCTTTATTTCATTGGCTATATAGCTGATCAATCTTATGGCCCCAAAGCGAACTATTGACTTTACATAATATGCATACCCTCCTCCAACCCCCCTCCCCCCCAACACACACTTCTCATCGTTTCACTTCCCTTGCCATTTACTTACCATACCTCAACTAATATCAACACCCACGCAGGCTGCCACCCCCTCACCCACCCAAACCGTTACTCGCCTTAGCTCGTCCCCCCCCCCCCCCACACACACAATCTACCTTCACAGTATCCATCCATCCCATCTAATGCCCAATCATTGCCTGAAGAGACTGACTGCCCACGAATGGCTCCTGCCAACACTAATTCCTGCAAATATTACTATAACAGTGGACAAAGCCAACCGACCATACCACCCAGCTATACCAATAGTCGATGATGATCAGTCTCGACAAAAGTCGCCTAGAGTGAATCTTGTTGCTTGCCTCTTCACACACATGTATCACAAACGTTCACAAAATATTCGCAAATTTTCGCAGACACTTCGCAAATCATCTCACCCACAACTGTACACCCCCCAGGGGCCATATCAGCCAGCAATACCAACCATGCAGGATGTTGGTCTCGAGAGGGAGCCTTGTCCGCTGATCATCTTTTACTGATCTGAGGATTAAATGACGCATTCCGCTAAGAGCCTCGAATCCTCTTGCTCGCCTGAGGATTTTTCGGCTCTTTCTTCGAGGAGCTTCAGATCAACTTTCCTCATTTCTCCATACTGATTATTTTTAGTGAAGAAAGTGATTTTTTGGGGTAAAACAATTGATTTCGGTAGTTATTTTTGAGGTGAGACGTGCAGTTATGTCAATAGCATGGCCGTCCCAGGCCGCCGACCGCTGGCCGCGCCTGTCATGTCAAACATGATGGCAGACGGATCTGGATCTGACATGCCTGACGCCTGCACCAAAGTCGGCATACATACATTACTGTTGCGGTTACAAACTGTTTCCAAAGGGGACTTGGGAAGTGTTTAGTTAACTAATCGCGAGAGGGAAATGCAAGAGACTCCGTGGAATACTGATGATGTAATACTATACTGATGATGTAAACGCTCTAAAATGTTTCTCTATTCGTACAAGGAATTATTTGGAGATTAGTTGCCAAATATATTTTTTTACACTACAAATTAATTAGAGTAAATTACACAAAACCTTTGTATAGAATGTGTAAACTAATCTTGAATTTTAACAAGCAAATGTTGTAGACTTCAATAAAGTTTATTATAAATATTGAGTTACATAAACAGTTTTATATGTTTCCGGAAATAATGTCTTGTAAATGCACGTACAATAATTCAGCTGCAGATTGACAAGAAAATCCTTTTCAATTAGTTTCCAAAGAATATTGCTTGTAATAAGTACAGGCATTTATTTCATCTGCATGTCAACACCTGTTCCATTCCAAGATGAGACAAGGTATGAGTGGGCAGACGACAAAATGCAATAGCGGAACAATATCATAACTATTCCGAAAAAAAAAAAAAACGCAGCTGCCGTCTGTAAAATCGCATTTCCATAAAGCGGATTTCTTGACTAGGAAAGGATTTTTCTTCGTACTATGTTAGCTTTTCTTGGTCAATTTTCACACCACTTCAAAAAAATTAAGAAAATAGTTTGGTAGATAAAAGAAAATATCTCCATTTGGCAGAATCAACTTTGTGGCGCAAAATATTCACATAGCAATAAAAAGCCGCTGTGAAAATAACATACCCAATAATTTTTCTCAGCTTCCAGTTCAAGAAACCAACGCTGTCCAGTTACAGATCGCAAATCGATGATAACAAAGGGCTTTATTCATAGTCGTTTTTAGTCCGGACTAGGAAAGACCATCCTCCGACCAACATTTTTCGTATTCAGAGAGCATTTTTATTGCTAGTCCGAGGATCATCTTGCTTTAGTACGGCCTAACTTTTAGTCCGGACTGAGGGTAGGACTAACTAAGTATTAAGGTCAAAAAGAAACATTGCGAACATAAAATATGACAGTTTCGTTAGTATCACATGCCAGTGAAAAGTTCACGAGACACAAAAATTACATTTAAGGCTGATGCTGTCAATCTGTATAAAAAAAATATGCCTACCAATGGATGAAATGTTCCGTGAATAATAATTCAAAGGAAATATAGCTAATGCAATGCATTGTGTTAACACTCATACAGTTATACATCATTATTAAATTTGCCACACGTATGGTGAGACAAATTTTAATACTGTAATACTATTGAGATGTATTACAATATTGCAGCTATAAAATATTACTTCTGTGATGCATAATATACGAAATGAATATGTAATGCAATGATAAAATATCGTTGTATATGAGTGAGTCTGATAGGTTATATTAATGGTATTCCTCGGCTTAAATATATGCTGCTACTCAAAACATCAGTATGCTCATTCAGATTAGAATTATCTGTGCATTTTAAAACAGCTGAACACAAATTCTTGTAAGCAACCAGAGAAGTCTTAATTCGAGTAAATCAGTAGAGGAGGAGAAAGAAATTTGAATAAATTTTAATTTATATAATACTTTTGCATAACTTTAATGGTGAAATAAGATACGATTATAAATTTTCAAAATTTTATTACAGACAACACCAGCCTGCACATTGCATATCAAGATATCTACCAATATTAAGATTTACTGGTGCTGGTGTCATAAATAGGTTGACTTTTGCCTGGGAAAAATGCCACTTAGCTGTGTTGATAGCGGGAAATAACCGCAATTGTGCTAATGTCGTGGAGTAATTCTTCACTGGTGTAGAACCCAGGAACAGCTCTCCCGCTCACCATGGACATCACATCTCCAGATGGTGCTAAGCGAACTCGTCTTCTGCGGGCCGGAACAGCGGAGGTGGGTGCAGAATCGGAACCTCGCCAGAATTCGCAGCCAGTAATCATCCTCTCGCAGAATTGGCTCTCCGAACACCAGACACCGCGTTGTCCTTGGTGCGAAGTCGAAAACCCCGAAGCCCTCCTTTACTGGGCCGTCCTTCCGTCCGGGCTCATCGTACAGCTTATACCGAATTACCTCTTCTTACAAACATACACAGGCTCAGCATTTCAATAGTGCTTGAATAACTCTGAATCGCCGTCGTAAATATCAAAGTTTGCCAATAAAATATTATAGATTATCTTTCATACTTAGGACTGACTTCTTTTCTCAGCTGACCTCTCAAGGACTCCAAATTAGACTGAATGCCTTTTCTGTTCTATAAGACTATTGTTTGAAAAATCAACCAAATGTGATAGGCCGGTTGGTGTGGCCTGATTCTTTTGAGAAAACAAAGGGCAATGCTTGTTACAAAACAAATATTCATGCACAGAAACCATAGATAATCATTCAACTTATATAGCATACACAATACAACTGTCAAAAGTAATAAGTTTACACATATCACATTGAACATACGTTAAACATCTTAAACATTGCATTAAAGTTTGGCATATAAATCAAATTTAAAATCGTAGAATAATCATAATAAAGTCATAAATATTGAAGTGTGCACTAATAAGCTTAATATTGTATCAGTTTTTAGCTACAGCAATGCCTTTCTATTTCTGTGTCAATCGAATGCCTTCTCTGAAAACAGATTCATACGAGACGTGATATTAATACACTCAAAGATAATTATAATACAAGATAATTTTAGCTTACTAAAATGTATATGTAGCTCAATGGCAATATCTTAGGCTGATGTGCAGAAGAATGCAAGTTCAAATCTCACCTGGGAATCAGAATTTTAATCAGTTTATACCTAATGTATTTTTGTAATATATTTAGCATCATAACACACATTTAACGTCATTATAAAGACAGTATTGACCTAATCAAATGAAACCAGCCCATATTACCAGTGCATAAGGGTGTGCTATTAAAATTTAACAAATCGATATGGAATAATAAGATTATATTATATTTATCGTATCGTTCTCCATGCTGCAATATTACTGTATATGATAGTCATGAAAACAAGGTTAAAACGAATAAAGTGTCAATATAGTGAAAAATAACGAAATTGCTATTCATCACTTTTGAATTGCAATAATCAAATGCAGATATTTTTTTTATTGTCTGGCAAGCCCCCAAATGCCACTAAACCAGCGTGAGCACCTTCACAGTTCTATGTGCCCTCCGGCATGCGTGTTAGTAGCTAAGACGGTTGGAGAATGGGATGTGTCTCAAGGCGAGCACTAGATGCCTTAGGTCGGGTTTAATTTATCAAATGGGGGCATTCATCGCGGCTGAGCAGGGTTGTCTGGTGCCATGGCCGCAATTGTAGCCAAAGACACACCCCGAAAGAAGAAGTATCTTGTACGGGGTATAGAAAACCAGGCAAAGCGGAGAGGGCCTGGGAAAAAAATATGCAACAGTCGCGGAGGATAAAAAATAATTCCTTTTATTGGAGTAGGGCTGGAGAAAGTAAGGTAAGATAGACTTTGCGAGGTTAATGAGGGTGATATTAAATGTGTCGATCCACTGCTGGAGTGCATCCAGGGTCGTAACGCAGTATCATGGCCCTGGAGGCGGGAGAAAGAACTGCGCCACCCACCCGCAGATGCCAGTTATCTTTCTGGAAGTAGAAAGAAGTATTAGTTTCCAGGCATTATTATTAAATGATTATTATTAAAAGACTTTATTTATCATAATTTACAACTTTTGCCCATGTGGGACATACATCAGCATGAGGTAATCTGAAATTAGTGAGTCCCAGTGCTTTCGCACTCTTCCACACTTAAAGTTCAAGATAAAAGAATAAAAGAAGAAGAGAACATAATTTGAATTTTTAAACAGAAATTAAATACAGCAGGAAAAAAAAAAAAAAACACACACAGTTCAGCTGAAAAACACAAGACAGCAAAATAAAAGTTCAGGAGAAATTTAAAGTTAAAGTTATTGCAAACAATAAATAACATTTAAATAATTAGAGCCCATTGTATGAATTAAAATCAATAGTACAGAAGATGGAGAAAGTAAACAACACACTGAACAAATATTTATTCACCAATAAAATTACAAGTAATCAAGAAGAACACAGAGAAGGCAGCAAGCAAAAGCATAGTAAAAATTTAAAAAAACACTGATTTATTTATTCTATAAATGGTTGCTGTAAGTGATCCTGGCGTGCAAGGTCACCAGGCATCATGTGGGGGGCCAATACCCTCATATAAGCAGCTGCGAAGGTCGGCATCCGAAGCTCGACCCCAGCCACATGTCGGTAATCACCCGGCAACACGTGCTGCTCTCACCTACACATGTACACATCAAAATAAAACATAAAAGACACTCAATTAAAAAAGAAGTAGGAAGAACATACATGAATACATAAGAAATTCAGCCGATGGGGGCACACACACATAGGCTTGGCCTACATGGGCCCACATGCAAGAAGCATTGCCGACGGGGCACACAAGCAATGGCTTAGCCCACGGGAACTTACATGCAATATCTCAGCCCTCAGGGGCCCACACACAAGATCTTCGGCCTACAGGGGCCCACACACTAAAGCTCACCAGTGAGCGAAACAAAAAGGCCATAACCACACACAATGATGATATGGAGCACATGCAATGGTTCACTGGATAAATGCCCCAACATTAGAGCGGGTTGTCATGCAGGAAATCACAGATCTGTTAGTGAGGCCCAGGTGACTCGATGTTATAGTCTCCAATCTCAGCGATGAGGGGGTTGAAGTGAGCAGCTGCTCGATGGTAGAAGCGAGATGCCAGCCGACGAATGAGAACAGCAGGGCTCTCCACATCAGCCATCTCGTACAAGGCGACGACCGCAGTTCAACGTGGGCATCCCAGGATCAGTCAAAGAGCACATTGTATGCCCATACTACTGGTCGGTAGCATGAAGGTGGAGCATAGGCCCAGACCACTGCGGCATATGTCAGGACCGGGAGGACCAGCGCCCGCCACAGGCACACATGGTCATCTTGTGACAAAGGGCAAGCTGGTGTCAACACAGGTGATAAGTGTGACAGGAGTCCCTTTGCCCGCCCCACCATTATTGCGATATGGCGATGCCAGGTGAGTGTTGCATCTAAATGCACACCCAAATATTTGGCAACAGGTGGCCGTGAAAGAACAGCAGCCTGAAGAGTAGGAAGAGGGGGTGGACGCCAGTGCTGCTTGGTGTAGAAGACGCAAGAAGTCTTGGCCATATTAGGGCTAATGCTCTAGTAATCATAGTAATGAGAAAACGAACGGAGTCGACTCTGAACTCGGGCCTGCAGAATAGGAGCATCCTCCCCAGAAACAAGCAGGGCAGTGTCATCTGCATACTACATCACCAAAGCTCCCAGATGCTGGAGGCTATCAGATGTAAATAATGCATATAAGAGCGGGCTCAAGAGAGATTCTTGTGGAATGCTAGCACGCACACCATACACAGTTGAACAACAACCTTCCATGCGAACCATAAAGGAATGAGAAGCAAGGAATGAACAGAGAAGAACCAAAAGACATGAAGAAATCCCTAGGTGAAAGAGCTTGTGAAGAAGGGCATCATGGTGAATGGAGTCAAATGCTCTTGAAATGTCGAGGAGGACCATAGCAGAGTGTTTGTGGGCAATAAAACCAGCAGTAATGTGATCTACAGCAACAGTAACGGCATGGAGAGCTGAATGTCTACAGCAAAAACCAAACTGTGTGGGTGGCAAAAAAGGCAGACCTTCGACTTCAGTGAGAAGCCGAGAATAAATAATGTGCTCAGCAACCTTAGAAAGGACAGACAACAGACTGATGGACCTATATGAAGTTGGAAGGTGGTCACGAGCTCCCCTCTTCGAACCAGGCACAATAACAGCATGATGCCAAGCAAGAGGAAATTACATGGAGCAGAAGATACAATTAATGATCATGGTGAGTGCCACCACAGCCTTAGAGTGAGCAAAGTATAACAGGCGTCAACCATTCGGAACCAGGAGCAGAGGATAGATGCAAACTAAGCAATGCTCGGGATACCACTTGTGGGGATGCAAGCAGACGACCAGAAACAGGTGGAACAGAGTCCGGATCGAAAGAAGACCTAGGTAGCTGCATCGACATGCCATTTGGAATACCCCCATGAGGGAGAAAGGTGTCGCAAAAACGAGTGGCAAGTACCTCTGCACATTCAATGGGGTCATCCACCAACTGGCCAGCAACCTCCAAGGGTGGAACAACAGTAGGCACCCCATGTAAACGACGCATTTAAAGCCACACAGAACCATTAGCAAAACTGAGGCGCCGAATCAGCGCAAGCTGTTGCTCCGACTGCCACCGGCGAACTTCCCAGGCCACCTGGTGATGTAATGAGTTGTTTTCATCTAGAAGATCAGCAGTATGCCACTGTAGCCATCGAACACGTGCACAGTCATGTGCCCGCACCAAACAGCGAAGTGGTTGAAGAAACGGGGTCCCACAGCGAGGCACTGGACGGGCAGGAATTGCCTCTTCAACAGCCAATAGGATGACCTCGGTGAGCGACTGAACTCCAACATCCAACTCTATCGGAGTATGTGAATCCGACCCTAGGTCCATCTGAGCATCCAGCAATCGACGATAATGGCGCCACTCTGCCTGAGAATATACTAAACCTGTAGAAGTACCAGAATTTCGAGGTAGTGTTGTAAAACAACAATAGCAGGCAGATGATCTGAGTCCAAACCTGTCCATGTGGCAACAGAGGAAAAAGACACCCCACCAGAAGTAACAAAGAAGTCCAGAACCTATGGGCAGTGATCACTACAGGCCGGGATGTGTATAGGGCGATGAGGGGGCCAAAGATGAAGGACCTCAGAAGCCACGAACCATTCCAAAGCATGTCCTCGAAAGTCGGAAATAGTACAATGCCGATCGATGTGATGGCAATTAAAATCACCAGCGAGAACCACCATGTTATCTAGATGAGAAAGAGTAAATAAGTCGGCCTCAGGAAAAGAACGATGGGGAGGAAGGTAGACTGCCAGAAATGTGAATGTAGGGCGACGACCAGTTACTCGAATAACCATGGCCTCGAGCGAGGCCAAAGGCAGGAACACCCTACGATCATGGTGCACCGAGCGATGAACAAGTATGGCCACGCCACCACCGTGAACATCCACCTGGTCAACACAATGACCAGTGTATCCAGGCATAGAAAAATGATGAGTGGGGCAAAACAATGTCTCAGAAAGAGCGACTAGGGAAGGATGCTTGCAATGCAGCAGATGCAAGAACTCTGGGCCACGGGCAAGAACAAAACGGGCATTCCATGTTAAACAGACGTCATTCATGCAGAGGTAGAAGTAGGGCCGACACCAACAGCTATCACAGGACCCAGAGCTGAAAAAAGTGACTCCACCACAGAGAAAAGCGCGCACATTTGGCAACAAAGTTTGTAGCATCCCGAAAATGCTGGAGGGCTGCACGAAGAGAGGTAAGGTAGGAACAGAAACCAAATTGGTGAAAAAGGGCCAAAATCTCATACAACATTGGAAGGGGATACTCGCTCTGGGCAGCAGAACCAGACGGAGGAGCAGCAGAGGCAGCACCAGACAAAGGACCCTGAAACAAGCTGGAAAAAGGGCAGCTGGCAAAACACGAGATATAGTGGCTGTACTGGCTGAGCTAGGAGAAGCAGCATGCGTGGAACTGTGAACACGTTACTGCTGGCATTGTTGCCGAGCAGTGATCAAGCCGGTACACATATGACAGCTGGAAAAATTAACAGGATGAGAACCCCCATAGTGACAGCATGTGGTGGGTTCTGATCTTGGCTGAGGGCATATGTCCAAAGAGTGAGGGCCAGCACAACGGACACAGCGAATCGCTTCAGCACAGCCATGAGATGAATGACCATCTCCCTGACAATGAAAACATTGAATGGTGCGGCCACCACCACGAAAAGGCTCCACACAAACACGAATCCCAGCCAGATGAGTGATGTTGAGGGTAGCATTGAAGTGAGTGGTGCCCTTTAAAACCATAAGAAAAAGTGGAAATGGCTGGTAAAACTGACTATCTGACTGAAGGCGGACTATCTTGGAGAACTCAACCCCTGCATTCGAAATACTGGTGTCACTGTCCTTAATAGGTGTGTCAACATTGAGGTCGTGGATGACAATATGGGCATTCCGGTCCTCTGGGCATGTCCATGAGTGAAAATGGACTCCCGATGACCTAAGCAGCTCGCACATACAGAAGTGGACTTCCTTATTCGCCGTCTGAAAAGTGGACGACAAAGGATAGGTAGTAGCTCGCAGAGGACCCTGAAATTGTTTTTGTTGAGCAGGAATCTCCAGAGGCGCAGATGAGGGTAACCATCCTTGACAAACAATCAAGGGGGGCCTCATAGTGCGACTTGATGTCTCCCCAGCAACAGTAGATGTTGCAGCTGAGGACCGAAGTCTCGTCATCGATGTCTGTATACCAGAACGCCCAGCAACAGCAGAAGCACCAGCTGATGTGCCTACTGAGGAGGTAGAAATTGCAGCACCAGATTGAACAGTGGCAGCTTCAGAGACAGATTTACCTACAGCTGAACCAGACAGTGTGCGGACAGGAGTCAGGAGGTTTGCCTTTATGGCGATGCTGCTGTTTTGGAGGGGGCTCCATGGACCCAGAGATCTGTGCCCCACCACGTGCCGTTAAATCTGCTAGGAAAAATCATCCCCAGAGCTATCTGAGTCTGAAACACCACTACCACTGGCAGCAGGTTTTTCTAAAACAATACCATCAGTGTCCATCTGAGCATCATGCTCTGCCTCGTCAGCCCAAGAAGCAGTGTGACCCTGAGCAGCAAGAGCTGCAAACAGAGAGATCACAGGGTTGGTACCAGCAGAAGAAGAGCCTGTGATCTGGTAGTAAGTAGTATTAGCATTCATCGAGGTGGACACCACGACAGATCATTTAGTACTGGAGGCACTGGTGGTAGCCGCTACCTGGGTGGTAGTACTGATCTTAGGCAGTGCCATAAGAGGAACGAAACACAATGACTCAGAAACAAAGGAGTCATAGTACTCAATGTCAGGGCCGAGATAGAAGAATCGTGTGAGAAAACAGTGTTAGGAAAATCAGGGACAGAGGTACCAGAGCAAATCGGAACAATGGGAGAAAAGCCAGGGCTTGGAAAATCAGAAGCAGTAAAAGGTGAGGATTGTATAGCAGACGAAACAACATGTTGCCCCTGAGAAATGGAAGAGAATGAAAATAAGCACTTTGTCGAAGAGAATCAAAGTATGCTGAGTGACCAACAAGTAATGTTTCCAGGCATAAAAATAGAAGTAATTAGAAAGATGAACTGAAATGCAATTTTTTTTTGTCTGCTTAGGGACCAGATCCTTACTCATTACAAGCCAGGCTCATGGAACCTTTTACAATTTTATTTTGAAGTACCGAGCCGCTCGACTGCCTATTGACCTAATTTACCTGCTGCTTTTTTTTTTTTTTTTTTTTTTTGTGTTTGTCTAGATTTTAAATTTGAGTGAAAATACATTTGCCTGATTTGTATTGCAATGTATGTTATCTAGAGAATATAATTTTTTTTCTTGAGCTAGGTCTTTTTTAGCATGAATTCATGCAAGCTTATGCTTGATGGTGGCCAACATGCAGATGAATTTTTATTTTTCACTTTTTTATTATTTCTATTATTTTTTCGCTGTATTTTATTGTTTGTGTGCCCCTGTGCCTATTTTTAAAGTATTTGGATATTCATGAATAGAAATATGTGATCCTATGTCTATAACCACCCCACTTAGGTAACATATGCACCTAGATGGGGCTTCCCTGCTGGTTTCTATCGGTCTGTACCTATCGGGGGAAGACCGAAAACGAAGTCGTACAATTATTGTGTAATTTTTGGAATAGTTTCATGCAGTTTCGTGCAGTAAGTGTGGTTTCATGCAGTAAGTTAGTAAAATGTTGTCATATTAAATGGATGTGATGTTACATTCTTGTGTATTTTGTAATTTTTGGTGTTTCTGTGGATTGGTATATGTGATCAAGTGTCCCTACTAACTTCATAGTTTATTGTTTAAGTGTTGTGCTTTAAGTGCCCATTTTTGGAGTGATTGCGTTCCCCAGTGTTCAGGGTTCCTGGCGACCCCATCCGCCTAGCGTGGCACTCGAGGGTGAAATTCACCACCGGCACTGTCCCCGCCAGGTAGTCCCCATCTTTGGTTCCGTCTCTCGCTCTATCCTTGTTAGTGTTGATTTATATTGTGAGAGTACATCTATTAGATCTGTTGTATCTTCCTACTTTTCTCACGATGGGGCTGGGAAGTGTTGCTGCCTTGTTGTAGAAATTTCTTATCTTCTGTTGAATTCCGTACTTGATCATGTTGACATCCACTGTTTCATGCAGGTCTTCGATTCTTCTGGTGATTGGGTCGTTGAGAATGACTCTTAGAATCTTGTTTTGGACTACTTGTAGACTATGAATGTGAAGTTTTGCTGCTTTACCCCAGACCTCTGCTCCATTTAACATTGCTGGTCGGGTGATCATTTTATACAGCATGAGTTTCGTCTTTGTAGGTCTTTTTTTAAATTTAAGTAGTGGATAAATTTTTACAAAATTTCCTAGGGGTGCGTTAACTGTATTGTGGAAGTGCTGATACCATGTCAGTTTGTTGTCTACTTGAATTCCCGAGTATCTTGTGTGTTTTACTTCTTGTAATAGTTTATCATATAGATGGATTGGTTTGTTGTCTCTTTTGTTGTAATTACATATTAATAGTGCACTTTTAGACGGATTTACCTTGATTGCCCACTGTCTCCAGTATTCTTCAAGTTTTTTGTACATAATTCTTAGAATTGCTTTTGCGAATGTTGCCTTTCTGTCCTTTGCGTAAATTGCGGTATCGTCTGCATATAGGGTAAAGCCAGTTCCTATGTGTGTTGGAATATCTCGGGTATATAGTGCATATAACACTGGTGAAAGCACTTAGCCCTGTGATACACCTTCTGTAATTCCTCTTTTGGAGGAGAGGGCACCATCGATTGTTACTTTAAAAGTTCTGTTTTGTAAGAAGCTGTAAATTATTTTCCAGTATGCTGCCGCCATTTCTGCTTATATTAGCTTGTGAATTAAAAAGGTATGGTGGACCTTGTCGAAAGCTTTCTCAATATTTGTGCATACCATTACAATTGTCTGTCTTTTGTCGAATCCTTTGATGATGTGTTTGGTTACTCTGGATGCCGTATGTATGGTGGAATGTTTCTTTCTGAACCCTGTGCATTGGTTGGGTAGTAATTTCAACAATCTCTTGTAGCCTCCTTATCAATATTTTTTCGAAAATTTTGGCCAGTGAGTTTGGGAGGCTGACGAGCCTGCAATTTTGTGGGAATTTTGCATCTTTGCCTGGTTTTCTTAAGGTAATAACTTTTGCTAGTTTTCAATTTGTGGGGTTCTATGATGCATCCATGATCTTATACATGTATTTTATATATATAATTGCTTGAAGAAGTAGATTTTTAAGTGCTTCGTTAGGGATTCCGTCTGGACCTGTGGCTTTGTTGTTTGGGAGTGTGCAGATTGCTGTCATCGTTTCTTGTAGTGTGAATTTTTTGTGGTGATACTTGTGCTGTTTGGCTGCTTCCTCCTTAGTTGCTTCTTTGGAGTTTGTGAGTTGTTCTTCATCAAGCCGATTGTAGTAGGGTTCGAATTGGGTTTCCAGTGTATCTGCAATGACTTCCATCTTGTCTGCTGGTGTATATGGTAAACCCCTTGAACCATGAATGGCTGCAGTGAAGGTTTTTGCTTTTTGCCTGCGAGAATGTTGTTTAGTTTCCAAATGCCACAGCATTCTTAGTGCGTCTACTGTGGATTCCATCTTTTATATGTGTAGTCTTGAATTTTTTGCCTGATCGTTGCACTCGGCTTATTATCTTCTTTTCTAAGATCTGCATTTTGTGATTGTTGGAATTCTCGTCTTCTGTTATTTCTAAGTGTAATTAGATTGTTGAGTTGATCGTCATCAGTTACCTTATCCATTGTCTCAGGTTTCGTTGTAGTAGCTTTTTTCATGTGCGACCTGATGGCATCTTTTATGAGTTTGACCTCTGTGTCAATATCTTGAAAGGTTTCTGGTGGTAAGCAGGGGAAGTTTTCTTGAGTGCTCGACTTTCTCCCAGTCGGTCATTAAGGTAATATGTTTGTTTTTTTCCCTGGATGCTGGGAAGGTCATGCGGGCTATGATAGGCATGTGGTCTGAACTGATTTCTTTTTTAACTTCGAGATTGATTAAAAGGTCCGAGTTTATTAGAAACATATCTAGAACTGCTGGTGCATGTCTGATGTTGACTGGGTAATGGATAGGTTCATATGGTGCTATAATATTAAATTATAGTGTTTCTACAAGGTTCTCGAGGATTCTGCCTTTTCGGTTTTAGTGTTGATTTCCCCGAACTGAGCATTTGCTATTTAATTCCCCTCCTGTTATGAATACGGGGGAAAATCTGATTGTGTGCTCTATTAATTCCTGAATATCATTGGCTTTGGAAAGGCTGTATGCAGCTTGTAACACTTTCTGTCCTCCAGACTACTAATTACCTCTGATATCCGACACTCTATACTCACTCCAGCATCAAACTCTAGATTACTGCAAGGGTGGTAAGGGGTGTCACAGGGGGTGCTCGCGATGGTGGCTAAATAAGAAGGATCATTTATAAAAATATAGATCTTTCCTATAACAAACTCTAAGTAACAGAACACTATAAATTTATGTAACAGAACAACTGTGGGATACAGTTACATTACAGAACAAGGAGATTACAATTTCATTATCAATTTATACTAAAGCAATAGTTCAACAGTATTCACAATATATGCAGCTATGCCCTAACCTTGCCATAACTCGTAACCAGAATGGTTGCCTGCTGCAAACACGTTTGTACTCACCCACTCTCATAGAACTGGTTGGCATCAGAACTCCTCTGTGGACTAGTGTCGTCTGCTTCCTTCGTCTTCGGCCTGCAATCTCACTCACAGGTATATCGCATCAATACACTGTGTAGTCTTGGGGGGGGGGGGGCAGCACCATTCGGTGTCCCTTTCATATCTGGGCCATGTAGGGCACGTTTGCGAAATCACTACACTCGGCCATCAGTTATACCCAGCACGACCTTAAGCAGTGTAGCGATGCCAGGTTATCGTTACACTACCCCCCCCCCCTTCCCCATCGAAAAACCAGCCGTCTCGGCTGCAGAAGAGACCAAGGGTCGCGAAGCTGGCAGAGGGTGTGAGTTAGAGAGGCACAAGCATACAAGCATCCTGGGGTACGTCAGCAATGGGGAGGCCTAGGAACTCAAGGCGGTGGCGAACATCGCGCATGGACGATGTAAGCATGGTATCGAGGGGGCAATTACAAGTAGGAGCTACCATCGAAAAACGTTTAAAATTGTAGTGATATACAAATTTAAAATGCACAAGATACAAGTCGTTATATGGAGAAAAGGCAAGGCGGGGTAGTCGTAAAATACAGTACAGTGATACAAAAAAGTGGCCAACCATGTTAAAATTACAAGGTCTGAATATGTTGTGACATGTAAGGGAGGGGATGAGGCGAAGTGTCCATGGCCACATTTAATAATTAAGAAAAAAAATTCCCCCAATGACTAGGCGGTGAGCACGGGAAAGCGGGAGGTTGGAATAGGCATGCCTTTAGTGAATCCTTGACAATATGCCAGAAATATTATCTATAAAAGTAAACAACATGAAAGGCACGACCGTCTGGCTGAAGATACGATTTAAAATTACAATACAGAGTGCCATTGGTTGCCTGTAGTAGGGCAGTAATAATACAGTTAATTTGTAAGAGAAAAGATAACAAGATAACAGGTTGGCAACGCAAAGGACGTGCGAAACATAATTTAAGTTTGAGCTGTTGGCTGTGGCAGACGCACGTTCAACTGTCGACAGCACAGTGTGATGTACGGCATGCTGGGCACGTTTGTGTACAATGAGTAAGTACTGCGTAAAACACACGAGAATCTTGAGAAAAATTACAGCTACATAGTTCAGATAAGTATACCTAAACCTACAGAAGTAGTTGCACATACATGCGAATTAAATGGTCAATACAGTACATTCAGTGGTATTTTGAACTAACGTCTACGTATGGTTGATATAACCTAGCTAGTTTTGTATTTAAAAAAAAAAACATACATTTCTTATAAACTAGTAAATACTGGAGAAATAACAGAAAACATGTGAAAACACAAAAACTTAAAAATGTTAGGCACAGGTGCCATTGTGAGAAAGTTTATATTCGGTAGGTGGTATCCCTGGGCATAGTGCTGAAGGTATATTTATCTCATTATCCACTTTGTTTCACTGAAGTTGGCACTCATGCAGGAGTGCAAAATATATGTTTATACACACGGAACTGTGAAAGCAATGTCTTGACATGTCACTGTCTTTGAGGAAAGTTTGTAGCACAGTAATATTTATAAGTGTCCTTCATGTGTATGAGCTGGCGTTGGAGAGAAAGACTAAGGGCCTTGTACCAGAACTAGGCAGTTGAAGTAATTTACAATATTATGCTTTATGGTGATATTAACAAGAAAACAAAGAAAGGAATTATAAAATACCTTTTATAGTGAAAATAGTATACTTAAGCTCGTCATTAGAACATAGTTACAAACATCTTACTGGCTAATGGTAGTTTCATAAATAAGTTTATTGAACATCACACATACAAAATAACATAAAAATCTACAGATATGGAGAAGCGATAAAAAAAAAAATGGGTGGAGTACTCCTTTAAACTTAGCCCATGAACTAGAAAGAAAATACCATACCAGAAACAGAACCTGTGTCGTTCTGGAGATTAATAAGGTAAGTTCACACAAATAACACTGCACACAATGTAGGAGACATTGGGAAGATCACACTGGCAACACTAATCGATGCTAGTATCACTGGCAAGTGCAATGCACTGATAAAGGTACTCTGGTTTTGCTTTTTTTATTGTTGTTTTTGGTTTACTGGTAACGCCATGAGGCAGCTAAATGAATTAAAACCTAATTATATACCCTGAATCCTAGGCCTAAGTGACAAGCACTGTAAAGAACAACGTAGGACTCCACATTAATAGGGAGTAAAAACAATTGAACATAACTCTCCATTAGGAGTAGATACTCATGACCTTTAAATAAATAATCCCTTAATTAAAAGTTCTGTATAAAATGGCTACTGCACCCAGAGCAGGAATAAAATTGCAAAATCTGAATGCTAATTTTGTGCAAAACTGCTTAAGCATTGATAATTAAATTAATATTAGAGTTACTGAAACTGTGAGGTATACTAAAGCAAATAGTAATAAAGACCCATAGGAAAAGACCCTAAGGAAAAGTACTTGTAAACACACATTTTCCTTATTGAATGGTGAAAGTAATAAAATCATAGTTCAACCTCATTTCGTACCATAAAATATAGTTAAACATACTGAAATCTTTGGGAAAGTGGAAAAGCAGTTTGTATTGCAATAACTCATGTACAAATAATAAGTAGAGAACTTTAGCCACTGGCATATGAACTTGATATCAACCCTAAGTGAGGAATAATATTCGACGTCTTTTTAAGGTAAGAAAATCATGTATTAATCAATAGGGGTGACCCCAATCCTTACCAAAAACATTTCAAACATACTGGCTTCCTTGTAAAAGGGCAAGAGCAGTGTGAACTGCAAAATAAAAAAAACACAAACATTTGTAGTTATTGAAATGCATCGCGGGTAAAGACAGAAAATCTGAAGCTATGCGACAGTCCAAACTGTAGGCCTAAGTTCAATTACAAATAGATTTTCTATAATGCCAGATGGCATCACACCTTAACTTCAAAATGACCTGAATTATAGCAAAAGTCAGCAGAGCAATATAATACTCATATAAGATCAAATTTAAGCAAATAACTAACACACACACATGCACACAAACGACATATGATGATGTGAATGTACTGAATATATCTCAATAGAGCAGGTACAAATGGGAGAACTGAGCCTGTCGACGATATAGAAATGTTTAAAAATTTAGGCTGGATGAAAACACTCTATAACATGCAATATCTCATAATCCGCTGTTGACGCTGTGGAGGCTCGTTAGACCTCATGGGAATGCACCTGAAAATCGCTGAATAAAAAAAATTTGAAACAGTACACACACAGGGCTGAATGGGAAGCGATATTAGCATGCAACAAGACATAATGCAATGTTATTATTGTGGGGAAAAAAACACATAAGCAAGGTAAGTGAGTCTGCCATAAGGCAGACTCCTAAAGGACTCATAAAAATTTACAATAAGTTCAGACCTGTAGGTCTAAGTTGCAATAACATGAACGTGTAGGTAAAATAATGTTTTATAAGACAGCTGGGACATCATGCAAAAAGGACAGTAAAAATGTTTGAGTGCAATAAAAGTATTATAATAACATCATTAAAGACAAAGCAAACGGCAGGAAGCAGCTAATAAAAAATAAACAAGGCTGCAGATTGGGGTATTCTGGCTGTTGTTTTTCTTGGAGAAGCATATAGGAAGTGTGTCGTTTTACTGTGGCATCTAGCCTGAAGTAATCAAATTAAACAGGGTCCACAATATAAAATAGCAGTGGGGACAGGAACTTACCACTCGGAGTAACTGGCACATCTTGTAGAATTCGTAATAAAGGAAGGTAATTATATGCACAAATAAAATTGGAGAACCTATTTCCATAAAGTTCAGAAATCGCATACAAGAAAAAACAATTAGCTATTTGAGAAACTTGGTTCGTCGCTCGTGCACTGAAATGAATAAAACACAACACATAGTCAATCTAGAAGAGGCAGGGGGGTGAAAATAAAATTCAGGTGTGGCAATAATCGTTGTAACTACCTCTGTGGGGACACAAAACAAAAGCATAGACCATACTTAAATAAGACAAAATGATTTTAACAAATGTGATATCTTCATGCTCGTGGCTAATGATAGACTGGGTAGGGGAGATTAATGGTTATCTTTCTGCTCTGTGATAACAGTACACACGTAAGTAGCCGACATCAGATTGCATCGTGATGTAACAACCCTCTGTGGATACGGAAGGTAGGCTGCTTGGAGAGTCCAGCTGCTGAAACAAGAAAACAAAAACACAAGGTCGCTATGGCCAAGTGGGCGGAGATAGCGCCTCTCCCCCTGGAAGTGGCGCGACCTGAGCACCCATTGCCCCAGCAATGGCAGAGGCCCGTGCAAGGTGGCTCCGCCCAATGACAGTGTGGCTAACCTGGGCCGGTGGCGAGAAGAGCATCGACGCTATACTGTGAGGCGGCGAAAAGTGAGGAGAGTAGTTGGCGAGCCTGATATCCCCTCTACTGTGTAGCAGCCATGGAACAGTGGCAGTATGTTTGAAACTTAGAGATATAGTCTGAGAAAACATTCCGTGATGTATGAAACAACCATGTGGAAGTCACCGAACACTTGCCAAATGTAATATAGTGAATATGAAAATCCTGAATGATTCTGAAGTCAAACAATAATAAATTGCCCTTTGAAAAGACTTATGAAGCCTACTTTATACTGTATGAAAAACCAAATCTGTGGCACTTCTTCAGTCATTAGGGACCACGCTGTTTAAACATGTCAACAAAATGAATACTTAAAGAGCTTTGATTATAATAGCAAAATAAGTGAATATGATATATTAAAATTATTTTAGTTAAAAATAATTATATTGACCGCAAACAGTATGGAAATGTAGAACATTTATCATTCCTATTATCATATTGTACAAATTAACTACTCTCTGTGTGTGCATCAATAGAGAAGCAAACTATCATGTGATATTGAAATGTAATTAATAATCAATAATAAATTCTGAATATTATAAATTAGTAAACATAAAATAACTGTGGGCAATGAAATATAACAATGGCGGTACACGTGGAGATTTAAGTATACAAATATGGGAAAGCTAAGGAAATGAGAAGGACTCACACTAATGGGTAACATGGGAAAACAACTTTCTCTTAGATTCTAACACATGAATACAACACGGAACAAAGAAAACTGCACTCACAGCTTACCCTCACCGAGGTCACAAATGGTCAGTGCTCTCGAGTACACTGCCAAAGGGACATTACTGTGTCGCAAGTACGAACCCCACAATAAAAAGGTTCATGCCCCCGCTGCCTGAAGCTCCTTCAAGGCCAGCATGGTGAAAAAAAGGGGGGGAGGGAATTGCCTGGTGGAATCCTCCTTCTGTCCATAGGCCCGCAATTCCGAGTCTCATGCGAAATGATGGGGGTTAAAGGGGATGATCTCGGGGGCAAGTATCCATTCAACCGGGCTAAAACTGTTAGCCACAGTGATCCATTCCCATTCAGTGTTCATTCCATTTGTGTTCACGCTGTACTCGAGGGTAGCATTTCATAGAGTTGAATTGTGGGACTGCGGGATTAGTTGAACTTATATATTATGCATACCTGATCTTGTAATCATATTATACCAATATAATATTTATTTTCACGTCACTATGTATACCTTTAGTTTGTTTCTTTCAAATTTGCCATAGAAAAATATGCTATCGGCAACACGGATTATTCATATAACACTATTATATTATATATTATAATATTATATAATATTTTGTTTACACTTCCCAGTTGAGAATACACTTGCACTGGGCTCAGCCTACAAGCAGGGCAGTACATACAAAAGACACACTCGAGGTCAATAAGAATTATGGTAGTTTTAAGTCCCCCTGGCGATGCAAAACCACAGGGGGAGAGGTCAGGCATTCCGGCAGCTAAAGTAATGGTTCCAAGTGATTTAAAGGCTACTGCAGTTAAGATGATATGTTGCAAATATGAATGCCGCATGACGTGCAGGACACAGCCTTTCCCTCGCGAGTCTCAGACACTAACTGACTAGCCGGCTTTTAGCCTTCACCACCCGGGGGTGGAGGAGCATGGCAAGCGAGCACTATTTTCTACTGTCTACAACACAACTCTCTCACTTGCATAAATAAAAACATACCTGTTCAAAATGAAACATAACAAATTAACCAAACATTTTAAACTAACAAATAAAACACAACACCCTTGCAATGACTGTCATGGACAATGTAAACAAATTAGGTGAAAAATACAAAACATTATAACGCTGCTTTATTTTCTTAAATTAAAATAAGGCCAATTTAGGGCATAAGTTATAGCACATTCCATTAGGAATGTTCCACAGTACCTGTCTGAAGCCCTTTTCAACTTGGATCTATTTTTGTTGGCACCCACGTGCCACATGCACCTGACAATCTGTGCACTAACTTGCACTGGCTTACACTTTACCCTGTTAATGCACTATGCGCAAAGGCGCATCACTCACACGAACATGGCACTGTGTGTGTTGCTCGTAGTATGGGCTTCGGTGTTAGGCCAAGTGAACGCTCTATGAGGCGGGAGACTCAGCACATGCCTAATTGCCTACCCCCGCCCCTTTTTCAGGCGATCATTCGCAGGCATGGTGGGCTACTGGCAGCACTAATTTCTGCTTGCCTCTGTCCTGGGTCGCAGCATATACGAATGGCCCTGTTGAGCCGCTTATGGCTGTGGCGACCGAAGTTGATGCTACTGTCGCCATTTCGTTTCGCAGGTCGTTGCGACGCCCCTGCACGTGATATATGATGGTGTCGGTTGCACTTGCCAACATTTTCCACGGGGGCAGAACGAGCCAGCCGACTCGATGCTGCTTTCCCCGTCACTTGCGATTGCTTCTTCTCCACTGTCACTGTCGCTTGCATGTTGCCATCACTGGGGGCGACCCGGACAGACAGCCGCTAGGGTCCGACGGCCAAACACATGTGACGCCCTAGCCGACTCCTCTCTTCCTTGCTGCCTGCCAGAGTTGCCCATCTCTTCGCCTATGGTACTTGTACCCACGGGCCGCCCTGACACTGTCGACGTCATGGCAGGGGGACCCATGTCGTCATATGGTGCAGGTGTCCTCAAAATGGCTCCTCTCTCCACGATGCTTAGCGTCATGACATCGCATATCATGGCATCCTCGTGCTGTCGCTCCACTTGAAGTGTCGGCACTGTTGGTTGCACTGATGAAGTTATGGGAGCGCTCAATGCCATTGTGCTGTCAATAAAACCCGGGCCAACCGTTGGAAGCTCCCTGCAAGGCACAGTTGCATTGGGCGACATCAGGTTTTTTTTGTCATAGCTGGTGGCTCACTTGCTGGAGGTGCTGCTGCGACTTACACTTCACTACCCCCTGACCTGCGGTTGCTCGTCGTCGGCGACGCAGTCCAGGCTTGCCAGGGGTGGGTCGCCGATTTCTGCTCTACCTGGCGGATCCTCTACAGGCACTATCAGGAGAGGTGCCTCACCACTTGCTTCCTTGCAGCCTACTTCCAGGAGTTCGTCAGGAGCGTTTCCATCAATGGTTGATGGGACATCAGGCACACCTTTCTCGGCAACGTGGTCTCCTGCTAGCAATAGGTCGTCCCAATGTACCCGGATTCTTTTTCTCCCCATCCGGACTGTATAGGTTGTTGGTCCGTGGCTTCCTAGGACCTGGCGCAGTCCGCTCTACTTTGCTGCAAACCTCGCTCAAAATTCCTTGCAGGTGGTGGATTGCGGATGGGCTAACATGTATACTTGCTATCCTGCGTTGATCGGTGGTGGTGGCCATGTGATGGTCGGCAGCCATTTTGCCATGTACCATTACTGGTATTGCCAGACGTATTGAAGTTGTTGTAGATGTCTCCTTTGTGGCGTATCACTATCGGGTTTTCAATGCTTCGCCCGACTTGCAGGCACTGTGCATCACCTGGCAGTTGTAGGTTATGTTCGAGCGCTACATCTGCCAGCGTTTTTCCTGCTGCAGCATTCACTCGACGGCGTATTGTATACAGGATGGTGGGCATGTGGTCTGCCTATGTGGCATGTTGTTCACTGACACATAGGTGGAGTTGCACTTTTAAATCGTGGCTATGCCTTTCTGTTGGGTTGGCTCTCGGGTAGTAATTGTCCATTTACCAATGTCTCACTCCCCACCCTGCACACAAATCCACCCACTTGCATACCGTGAACTATGACCAATTATCGGCCAACAGGTTTTTCGGGTACCCCCACCTGGGGAAAAAGTCGTTACTCAATACTTGCGCGATGTTGCCTGTTCTTGCGCAGCTGACATGTTAGGCCTCCACCCACCATGAAAAAACTGTTTGTTACTACCACTATTAAGCACTTCCTTTTGGTTGTCCTAGGGTAAGGCCACATGAGGTCGAGGCAAACGGTTTCAAGCTTTTTCTGGGGGGTCCTGGGCTGTTGTTGTCTCCCATCTAACCGCCTAGCCTTGTAAAGATAGCATGGAATGCAGCACTTAATGAACTGGTGCATGCCACATGACAGTCCGGTCTAAAAGAACCATTCGCACACGTTCGTCACTGTCTGTTCGCAACTGGGATGTCCCGCCATGTTGCCACTATGTATATGTGCATTGGCTATCACTTGCTTCCTTGCATCCGTGGGGACATACAACCTCCATATTGAACTGTCAGTTGGCGAACATGTTTCAATCTGGCTGTCCATAACACGCCAGTTGTTTACATTATGTTGCGCGCATATTTCCCTCCTCTACTGACAAAACTGACATCATTGCTGCTCTTGTAGTACTGTGTTGTAAAGTTCACTAATCATCAAAACATCACTATCCTCAGTGTTTGTTGCATGCTGATCTCTTGTACCGTTCCTTGTGTGACCAGGGGAAGGATGTCATCCGATTCCGTTTCGTCCCTCACAACAACATTGCACTGAGCGCTCGGGAGAGCACGTGCGCCAGCTAATTATCATTTCCTGGTATGTGCTGTACAACGAAATTGTTCGCCTGTAACATCAAATCCCACCATTCTAGCTTGATTCGCCTCACGCATGGAATGGAGCCAGGCTATACATCTATTTTCTGTATGAAGTGTGAATCTCTGATATTCTAAATAGCCACGATACTTTTTGACAGCCCACACGACCACTAGGCATTTGTGCTCATTCATGCCGTAATGGTGTTCTGTCACACTGATATTAGCACTAGCGAAGTCGATTATTTGTCTGTTCCCCTTATTATCATATTGGTACATTACAGCTCCCATTCCATATTGACTAACATCGGTCTGTAAATACAAATGTTTACTAGCATCGTACCTGGCGCATATGTGACAAGTTTGGAATTTTCTTTAATTTCACAGAAAGCTTGTTCGGCTTCCTCTGTTCATTGAAACCGACGCTGTGGTGACAGCATATCAGTCAGCAGCAAAGTTGCAAAGCAGTTGCAAAGCCCTCCACCTGTTCACACATCCAATTTGCCAATCCGAAAACTTCCTTAACTGTTTCCTCGTGCATGGAGGCGGATAGTCCATTATCAAATTTATTTGTTCCGGGTTTGGCTTGTTCCCTTCTTCGCTCACAACATGCCCAAGGAAGTCAAGCATAATTTCCCCACGTGACACTTCTCTCATGCACAGGTAAATGCATTCAGTTCCAAGCGCTCTAAAACAAGTGACAAATGCTGCATATGTTCCTCCCAAATATTAGACCATACAATAACATCATCCAAATATGCTAATGTAAATTTTCTTATAAGGCATTCTAAGACACTAACTATTAAGGCCTGAAAGGTAGTGGATGCACACTTCAGCCCAAAGGTCATTGCGCAGAACTGGTATCTATTTCCATCAGGCATAGTGAAAGCTGTTTTCTCATGGTCCGCGCCTTTGATGGGTATTCGCCAGTAACCACTTTTCTGATCTAGCGACGTGAACACTTTGGCTTGTCCAGGCAAGCTGAGTGTGTCTCTTAGACGAATGTACCAGGGTAATAAGCTGTGCATAACCTGGTTGAGCGGCTGGAAGTCAACGCAGAATCTACACAAACCGCCTTTATTAGGGGCCACATAATAGCAGAATTGTAGGCGATATTCGTGGGCTCAATTACACCATCATTAACCATATCCTGCTTTGTTGTCTCATTATTCTGGCCTGATGCAGATAATAGCTCCTGGGCGGAGTTCGGATCGGTCCCTCTTTCTCTAGTGGTATTTCGTGTTCCGCAACTTTCATGCGACGCAGGGTATCATGCTGTGCGAAAATTTCCCTATGCTCATTTAGCAAGCGTTTAATAGCTGCCTGATGTGCTGGTAGAATTTCTTTATCTATCTTACTGAGATCATTTGCGGGTGTGTTATTTACTGGGCGATGGTCTAAGTTGTAAACTGTGCGACGCTCTTTCGCAACGAAATGTATACGTCTAGCAACATGTTCGACAATAGTTTTCTGTTCCATTAACCAGGGAATACCCAATATCGCGTCTTCACGATTATCCGGGGCAATGACAGCTGTTGTCGTCTCTATGTCCCTCACACGTACAGTCACTACCGCTTCTACTACTACTTTACTGCTATTTTGGTTCGTGGCTAGCCTAATAACCTGATTAGTAGACACGACATCGACATCCTTTACAAAACTGGGTTGCAAGAAATTATGGGAAGCCGCCGTATCGATCAATGCATGATACAACAGTTGTTGATGGTTACCAAGATGCGAATAAATTTCGCCGATGCGCTATTAACCTGGTTTACCAGCTGTTGTTGTAGTGTGAGCTCCAGCTGTTTACATTGCGGGGGGGGTGCGGGGCGGCCGGAGTGTCCAGCCCCTCACCGACGGTTTTTGTTTCCCTGATGTTGGCTGCGTTCCTGCTCTTGTCGGTTGAAGTGGGGATTATTGCCGCACTGAGTACGCCAATGAAACTGCCTCCCTTAGAAATACTGGCATGGCCAAGGTGGGGGTTGGCTCTTGTCCCACTTTACGTTCAAATTCGCGATTCCCACACTTTTCCTGGAATTCCATTCCCGCGGCTGGAACCTGTCACTTTTCATATGCTCTCTGCCCGGTTGCGGTGTATTCTGAATTTTTGTCCAGTGTTGTCCGAATGGCATTTCACTGTTTTGATGCACGTCACCACTCGCTGCTTTTTCACAATTGTGCGACTGCTCATCTCACCATCGTGCAGCAACTGTCTCGCGGCGTGGTTGCACCGGCGACCTTTCTGACATGGCTGCAGCTTGCATCACATGTTTCATGGTCTCATTCAACAAGGGAAATAAGGCTGCCCGGTATACTGGCCGGGCTCTCTTGGCCACAATTTCCAGTGTTTCCCATTCAGGTAGTTATGGATAAAACCTGCGCACAACATGCATTTTCCGGTTTATGAAGGCAGTCAGTGATACGTGCACTGTTTGTTCTTCCATTATAAGCTGTGTTTTTTTTCGCAGTGTTGTCACCACACCACCAAATGTGTTCTGAAAGGGTTGCTGGAATTCCTGCCATTGAGCTCCATAGTATTTGAATGATCACCACCAAGTGCGAGTGCGCCCCTGGCATTGCTCTCCGATGGAATCCTCCCACTCTTCCTCCCAAATACTATTGTGTTAGCCGTGCTGTACATACTTCGACGAAGGGTATTGGATCTTCAGTCGGTGCGCCCATGAATGTGGACAGTATTTGGAACTTGGTGGAGGTTTTAGTCGTGGCCGTTATTGGAGATTTTTGTGGGGTTGGAGGTTTGATGGCTTTCAATTGCCTTCTGTTCCCTTGTTGCGGATCGCTAATGAGACTTGTTTCCACACCACTTGGTGTATACATAGGCACAAGCGGTACAGACGGACACAGCCTAGATATTGGTTGTAACTTAGACGGGAATACAGGTGTCTGAAAGAATGGAAATTGCAGAAAATAGCGTGCCGGAGTCGTAAATATTGCAGGAGTGGCCATACTGGGCGGTGCTTGTGGAGGGCTGGCCACGTGTCCACCAGCAATGAGCGGCAGCTTGGCTTCATTGACCGTGGCTGTTGTGTCCTGGCATGTGATCCTGTTCCACTCTCCTTCTTCTTGCTTCACGGGCTCCTCGACCCTGCAACTTTCCTCCTTGCACACAATCACTTCTCCCGTTAAATAATCCGTGACTGTTCTGCTTGACTTTGGCGCGCTACTACTCACATGGCACTGTTGACATGAGAATTCAAATCCGAACACAGTACTTCTCTGCTTCACTCATGAATTCCTGATGATACTTCTCTTCACACTGTTGATATTTAAGCGTTGTCGCGCCTAAACTGGTGCACAGTAAATTGCAGCACCAATTCGGTGTGTAAAAGTTCAATACTGCCTGTGCTGTCCAAGTTCATACTTCGCTATTGTATCTTGTGGTAGCGGACGCAAGCACTGCAGTGAAAGCGGTGCCGGGGCACTATGCTCTGTCTGGCCCGACATGTGGATAAACACAAGTCCATATGGTGTGCGACGTGGATGCACAGTACCAGAGTGTGACACAGCAGATGAGGGGTAGCACCTTCCCCTCCCACAGCTATCCCTCTCGCGCCTATTGAGGGGTGGTGCGAGTCCGCCAGATCAATATTGCAAATACCTGGCATGGAGTGAGTGGTGGGTGGAGGGACATCACGTGCTCTCCAATGACCCTCTGCAGCGTGTGTTCACAGATCTCGCAGCAATGGCGGCCAACTTCCGTACTTCATGCGCTTTTCCTTGTAACCCATGTAGTGCACTTCCTGGTGTCTCCCAGGCGTCCAGAAGGCGTCATGATACTGATGTTTGTTCCTTCCTTCACTGTTCCTCCTGTTGCTGGTATCCAAGGGTTAGAACAAAGATGGACAAGGATGAACTTGGTAAAGTGAATTTTCTGGGAATAGGCATGATGAATTTTACACCCTATGGAAGGGTGACAATTCGACACAGTGTGGCTGGACTATGGACGGATGAGGGGAAATTGGCATGCGGTAAAAGTCGAGGTTAGGATATGTACGTATTACCCAGGGTGCCAGACATTGTCCCAGCAGTATCAATGTTAGTAAAGCTGACTCTTCTGTCTCTGGGCCGTGTGGCCAACGACCCTGGGAGTATAAATACGCACTGCTCCGCTGATTCCTTCCTGTTAATGCTTAATAAATTTTACTAATTTCCCTTAGGTAATCTCTCAGCTGGTGCTATGCCTTACTACGTGATAATTACTGGCACTGCCGGATGGCCTATCGGCTGGTCCACACACCCAAAAATATGGAAAACTTGCAATAATAATAATAATAATAATAAACATTTAACACTGAACACTTGCATAGAAAATGGCGGGTATTCTGAGGGCCCGTGCCATGAAGAACCTTGCGGTCTGACAAATGATAACATATCAAAGTATTGTTTCACATGTTTCTGAGTACCTTTTATTTAAACTTCCCAATAGAGAAAATTTACACTTGTGCTTGGTTCAGCAGGCCAGCAGGGCGATACATACAAAAGACACACATGTGGTCAATAAGAATTATGTTAGTTTTAAATCCCCTTAAGCGATGCATAACCACAGGCGGAGAGGGCAGGCATTCCAGCGGCTAAAGTAATGGTTCTGGAGTGATTTAAAGTCTATTGTAGTTAAGATGATAAGTTGCAAATGTGAATGCCACCAGACGCACACGACGCAGCCTTTCCCTCGCGAGTCTCAGACGCTAACTGACTGGCCGGCTGGCTTCTTCACTGTCTGGGGGCGGGGGAGCACGCAAAGCAGGCACTATTATCTACTGTCCACAAAACAACTCTCTCACTTGCATAAATAAAAACATACCTGTTCAAAATGAAACATAACGAATTAACAAAACATTTTAAACTAACAAATAAAATACAACACCCTTGCAATGTCTATCGTGGACAATGTAACCAAATTAGGTGGAAAATACAAAACACTATAACTCTGCATTATTTTCTCTAATTAAAATAAGGCTGATATTAGGACGTAAGTTATTGCGTATTCCGTTAGGAATGTTCTACTGTACCAGTCTTAAGGCCATTTTAATTTGGCCCTACTTTCGTTGGCATCCACATGCCCGGTGCTGCACTTACCTGCACCTGACACTTTGTGCATTAACTTGCGCTGGATTGCATTTTTCCCTCTTAACGCACTATGCTCACAGTCGTATCACTCACACGAACTTGGCCCTCTGTGTGTTGTACGTAGTAGGGCCTTCGGTGCTAGGCCAGGCGAACAATCTATGATGTGGTAGACTCAGCGCATGTCAACTGTTGCAAGGGAATTAACATAGAATTGTATGAAATTTAGATATTTGGCTCTAAATTACGACTGACACACACAGAGGTATTGTCACATCATTTAAAGTACCTGAAAAATATTGATTAATCTTATATATAAATTAATCTATAAAGAATATTGGTATTCTGTAAATTTAATGACTTAAAAGGGAAGTAACTTAGATCTTAATTTGGAAATGTAAATTATTATAAAATGATAAATTAATTTAAGCTCGGGCGGGTGGGGAATTTTTATTATTATTTGTTATATATTATATAAAATTAGTAAGTACAGGATATTTAGATGATTTGAATCTCTAATTGATCATAGGTCCGTATGGAATAGTTACTTAGATCTTAATTTGGAAATGTAAATTATTATAAAATTAAAAATTAATTTAAGCTCGGGCGGGTGGGAAATTTCTATTATTATTTGTTATATATTATATAAAATTAGTAAGTACAGGATATTTAGATGATTTGAATTTCTAATTGATCATAGGTCCGTATGGAATATATTCAACTAGTGCTGCATAATAATATTTAGCTTTATCAATACTGTTCATGGTTTTCGCTACACTTATCACATTTTAAGTAGAAGGAACTCAAGAACTTATAAAGTATTACGCCCATTATTTTAACCGCCAAGAAAAACGAACTCCTTTTTGTTTAGCCACACATTTACATATTTATTCTTTATTGTCTGCATTGATTTTACAGGGTGTACTTATGCGCACTTCCGTTCCAAGTTCTGAAAGCAAATCTATTATCCAGATCACCTTGCGAGAGACCTCAGCCACAGACATGTACTCCACATCCATCGTCGACACAGCTACACAGCTCTGCTTTTTACTGTAACATGACATTGCTCTCCCTGCTGTTATGGTTACATAGCCGCTTACATACTTCCTCGAGTTAGTATCCCCTCCCCAGTCTGCATCACAAAATACCTGTACAAATTGTTCATGACCCTTAAAACGTAGTTTTAAGTCCTTAGTTAGACACAAATATCTTATAATATGCATGACCTCTTTCCAATCATTGACCTTTGGATTCTGATATGTTTGACTGACCTTGCTTACTGCGAATGCAATATCTGGCCTAGATTTTTTTTTTGATAAATGTAACAAACTATCTGCTGAACTTCGATAAACAGTGACACTAAATTCCTGTTCATTGTCTTCAGCTGCTGTATCCCCAGAAGGTAAAATTATTTTACTAGGTTTGCATTCCGTCATACAGAAGTCATTGATAATTTTCATTATGTACACCTTTTGAATTAACATGACCCCTCCTTCCATTTGCTCTACCTTAACGGACAGTACATTTGCGGCTATTCCCAAATCTTTTATTTCTAACTTAGTTGCTAAATTATCTATCACAGAATTCACTTCTTCTTCCAACCCTATTACAATAATATCATTTTACATACAACCCTATGATACAATTACCCTTTACATAAATACATGGCTCTTAAATTATTTTGTTTGAATCTAGCCTTCTCAATACATTTTCAACACAAATGTGCCAATCCTTACCAGAGTTGAGAAGACCATATATGCTTTTCTTTAATTTACAGACATAGGTGTGTGAATCACGTTCTCTACACATTTCTTGTTGTTCCATTTTATGGTGCAATTAATATTGCTATTCAAGTAGTCATTTGTCACGTTAAGGTGTTCCACAATCCAACCCTCTTCTACTGCTATACCCATGAGAAGCCTCATTGACTTTCTTCTTATCACAGGACTGAATGTGTCCCCATAACCAAAATTCATATGTTTCTTGAACCCCTGAGCTACCAACCCAGCCTTATACTTCTGAATTTTACCCTCGGTATCATGCTTCAATGAGAACACCCATTTATAACCAATCACCTTCACATTTTGGTGGCTCAATGATTTCCCAAACATCATTTTTTTTCCATCTCATTCATTTCTACTTTCATGGCTTCTATCCAATTATCAGACTCTAAGCTCGACAGAGCTTTACCAACCATAATGAGTTCTGTCACTTTCTCCTGTCCTATTTATTTTACATTTACTACCCTACAACATGCACAGGTATTTTCTGTCCTACGTCTAGCCGATCTCCTCAGATTAGGTATTGTTTCCGCTACATTTGGCTCATTTTGTCTGATTAGTGAGTCAACCCCCAATATCCCCTCATTGACCTCAATTTCCTGCCCTACACCTTCCAGTTCAAACCCTATTTCTACTTCTGGACCCTCTACTTGTGTTATGTCAAAATATGTCTCCTCTCCTTTGAACTCTAGCACATTTACTTTGGGTACTTCTTTAACTTACCCCTTTTCCTTAAATAGGAATTTCTCCTCTTCAAATACTATGCTCCTCCTTATGATTACTTTTTCCCATTTCAAGACTCCACGGCCTATAGCCATCTTTTGTACCCGCTTCATACCCAATCATAACACATGATTCTGCCTTAGAATCTAACTTCTTTCTGTTTACCCTTACTGCCCATGCTTGGCATCCAAATATTCTCAATTTAGCAACCTCTTCCTCACCTAACTTCCTGTTGAACCACAACTCATAAGGGATCGAAAATTTATCGTAGATGATGGACACTTATTTCTTACATGAACATGAACTGTAGTCATAACTGCTTCTCCCCGAAATTCCTTTGGTAGATCAGATTGAATCAATAGACACCTAACTGTACCAAACATGGTTCTGTTTTGCCTTTCTGCCAATCAATTTTGTTGAGGAGTGTATGGTACAGTCCTTCTGTGTGTAATGCCTGATCTTTGTAATTGCTCTTGAAACCAACTGCAAGTGTACTCTGTCCCATTGTCTGACTGTATCACCCTAATACCCACACCATGTAACTTTTCTGCATTTGCTTGATACCTACAGAATACATCTAGTACTTCATACTTGGTTATTCACAAATAGCCACATTATACCTAGAATACTCATTAATCATGGTTACAACATATAATGCTTGCCCTAGAGAAGGTGGATTGATTTTTCCCACTACGTCTGTGTGCACAACATCAAGTGGTTTCTCAGTCTTACGTTCACAATATTTTGGAACCCCTTTATTTCACAATTTACCATGAATACATACTCAGCAAGTTGCATCCCCAGGTTTCTCTTTAACTCTAACACATGTAGATTAATTAAAGCTTCAGGGAGTGCAAAGCCATATATCTAATGCCGCAATTTAACCTCGCCAATGCACAAATATGCCATACTATTGATATTTACAGTAAGTTTTTGCTCTGTCACATCATTACATTTAGGCATACTCACATTTGCATACTCATTTCTACCCTCTGTACTAGATACGTATAATATCTCCTGTTGGCAGTAAACAATGTTTCCTTTTTACATGCAAAACTTACCTTGAATCCTTTGCTGGTCAACTTCCCTACTGAAACCAAATTTGTTTCTAGGTTAGGTACATACAACACATCTATAAAGGTAATCGTCCAACCAGTTTCCATCCTTACAATTACCTTACCTATACCTTTAATACCTAGCTTACTGTTGTCTCCAATTTCCATACTCCCTACTACATTCCTTGATATATCAACAAACATTTCTTCTGATGGACACATATGATGTGAAGCACACTAGTCTAATAACCAATCTCTATTCTTTCCACTTTCTACTGACACTTTCTTACTCATGGCTTTATCTACTACGTGTAGCACTTCTGAACTCACAAATTTACCACTAGCGTCTACTAATTTACTATCTTCTGGCGGTACTTCCTTTATTGGTTCTCTGCATACCTTCGAGTGATGTCCAAGCACCTTGATGCATTGTGGCAGTATTTGGATACATGGCCTTGTTTCCCATAGCTGTAGCAGCTGTACTGTCGCCCTTCTTTCTTACCATGATGTTTCTGCTGCACAACCAATGCCTGAGCTTCATCCTGCTCATGTTTGGATATGTTTTATCCTCTATTTCACTTAAATAAATTTTCTTCCTTCTTTCTTCAGTTAGAAGCCTCGTTTTCACCTTGGAACTTACACACCCTGCAAATTCTTCTGTGAGGTTTCCAATAATCATCCGTGCAACTTGTCGCTCAGTGAACTCGTATCCAGCCTTGGTAGTTTTCTTCCACAATTGGTTAATTTTGACAAAGTATTCTTGCACACTCATGTTTTTAGGTTTAACAAAATGAGTCAGCTGCTTCAAGTTCATGGCACCATTCTAAAGTCCTCCATAATTGCCCAACTCATCTAATTTCTTCCATGCTTTATTCGCCGAATCAATTTTTGCAATAACACCCTCAAAGTTTTCTACTACATACTTAAAAATAATTGCCAATGCTATTACAAAATTTCTTGCTCATCTTCTTGTTTCCGTCTGGGGCAAAAAAATCCAGGCATGTCCTCGTATCCAATAACCGCTTCCCAGATGTATTTCAATAATAACTCTGGTTTTAATTTTAATGCCCACGAGAGTAAGTTGTCTACCATAAGCTTGGCATAAATTTCTATTACATGTCTTTTCCCCTGTGAGATATCCTGTGGTTTTGTCAACCATCACTCATTTGTCTTTCGCATTACTTCCCAATATTTCATTTACGTTTATTTCTCTCTTCTGGGACATCCTGGGTCCATAATCTGTTTGTGGTTTTTGCTACACCCATCACATTTGAGGAAGAAAGAACTCAATAACTAATAAAGTAATACACAGATTATTTCAACTGCGAATAAAAATGAACTCCATTTTTATTTTTGCCACACATTTACATTTTTCTTCTTTTCTTCTTTCCTCACAACAACCAACTTAACAAAACAAAACTTCCCAATTGAAATATAACAGAAATAAAATTTCTGTGAGAAGAATAAAGAAAATACATAAAATATTCCAACAAATACACATAATTAAACTCTAGTGAGGTTGTCATATGTTGGGAATGTGGGATGTAGTGGCGATGAGTAACGAGAGTACGGCACATGTGTAAAGCACACGTTATTGCAACATGTTGCTTACACTCGCTGCCACCGCTTCCTGGCTGGACGGAATGGGTCGGGGAGAGAGGGTGGCAGAGAATGTGATGGTTTTGCTGAAAAACTGGGTTACAATCCAGTCGGTCGCCGATGCGGTAGTGCAGGTTGCACTCTATGTAATCGACGATGTTGAATATTTGACAGTGTTACACTGTCCAAAACGTAAAGTTCTAATCTATACTAGGAACAAATTTAAATATACATAACCCACCATCATTTAAGCTTGAAAATGCTTGACAACGTATATAAATCAACAAGTTCACCTGCAGCAATTCGTATACAAACAAAAAATTAGTCTGTTAAGCTTTAAAATGTATTCAATATGCCACGACTCTGTTCTCTATTCTGCCTTACCATTAGACATTAAAAGTCCGTAAGTAATGAACTTGCTGTAAAACATTTTAAAATGCATTTAAATTATTAAGTTTATTGGATGATAAAAGTAATATAGGTAATTCAAAACTTTATGAAAAAACAGAACATTTCTATATATTACTATGACACTGTCCCACTGAATAGCACTTCAATCAACATTCACTTGGGGATAATACCAACTTTCAACTCGCTGTGAGTCGCAATTATGCTAAAGTAAATACCCTCTATACTAGGCAATGGCAATACATGTAACTAACTTACACAATACGATGACATTATTCCGAATTACCTTGATTGATTTAAATATTTACTTAAACTGTATATGCTAACTTTGATTACTTATGACATCCTAGAGAGTTTATATTTTAAGAATGGGTGACTTTGCACTCGTGGGAGGACCTGCCGCGATATGGTAATGTTTTTGAGAACATTTTCCACGGCAATTCCCCGTCACCACACGTCACGGCTGCACTACTCATACGACATTGTGCAGGTTTCTTTTTCCATTTTCTCTTTGCGGGTCACCATTATTTTCTCTGGGTGATGTTCGGCGACCATTGACATATGGTTTATTGTGTGTTTGTATTCTTTACTAATTATTCGAGTGATCTACTGTGGAAGTTTCTCGCTCAGGCAGGAAACAAAATTAGGGGAAAATGACCGATTGAATTTATGAAATGATCTGTAGGTGAGACTGTTGTTGGCGGGTAGTGCGGCGGATTATGGCCGTGCATGTTTGTGTAAACTTAAGATTTAACAAACTACAGGAAGGACTAGAGAATCCACTCCGACAGCTCACAACACAACTGGAGCGGATCAGGCAGACAAGTGAACAGTATGTTCTGGATGCATGATAAGTGTTACAATTAGAATACTCTGACTACATGAAAGAAGCATTCTGAGGGGAATGGGTGGGCAGGAAAGGTAGCTCGGCAAGGCTGCTACACAAGTGCTGAGTCGCGCACGTGGTAACTGACCTAGGCCACGCTGGCTTACTGTGGGAGTAGAACAATGATTAGCATGGGTAGATGGGGTGTCTGTTATAGACGGGGAAGGCCGCTTATTCTCAATGGTATTGCACGTCTGAAAAATATTAATTAGAATATTTAATGGCACGATAATGAAATGGCCTGAGAACAGGCGGAGCTTGGCAGCAGAGAGGTGGGAATGAACCCGCGGCTCCACCAGTGTAACACTTCCCTTCCTCCAGACTACTAATTATCTCTGGTATCCAACACTCTATACTCACTCCAGCATCAAACTCTAGATTACTGCAAGGGTGGTAACGGGTGTCACATGGGGGTACTCGTGATGGTGGCTAAATAAGAAGGATCATTTATAAAAATATATACCTTTACTATAAAAAACTCTAAGTAACAGAAAACAATACATTTTCATTACAGAACTACTGTGGGATACAGTTACGTTACAGAACAAGGAAATTACAATTACGTTATCAATTCATACTGAAGCAATAGTTTAACACGAATCGCCGTATACACAGTTTTACCCTAACCTTGTCGTAATTATTACAAAGGGAGAAAAGGATGATGACTCGGTACCAGAATGGCTGCCTACCGCAAACACGTTTATGCTCACCCACTCTCATAGAACTGGTTTGCCTCCGAGCTCCTCTGTGGCCTAGGATCATCTGCTTCCTTCATCTTTGGCCTGCAATCTGACTCACAAGTATATCGCCTGAATACATGGTGCAGTTTGAGCAGAAAAAAGGGGGGGGGCAGCACAATGCGGAGCCCCTTTTATATCTGGGCCAAGTAGGGCATGTTTGCGAAACCACTACATTCAGCCACCGGCTATACCCCGCACGATGTTAGGCGATGTAGCGATGCCAGGTTATTGATACAAGCTGTTATGCTGATTTCTCCATTTTCTTTGGCAATACAATTGTGCAACTTTCCAGTTTCGATTGTACATGGTGGTGTTTGATCCATTTTCCAATTATGACTGCTACACCTCCTCCTACTCTTTTTTCCCTGTCGTTTCTGTATATGTGGTAGAAGGGGATATTCAAACGGTTTGTTGGTTTTAGCTAAGTTTCTGAGATTAGGGCTATGTCTATCTTATGTTGTTTCATAAATCTAGTAAGTTCGTAGTCATTGTACTTGAGGCTATGAGCATTCCATGTGAGGATTTTTAGGTCAGAGTGAAGTATCATTGCAGTGCGATTTTTGTTGTTTGCATTAGGATCCATGCTGATTTTTTGACTTTGCTTTAGTTTCTTGGCACAGAGGCAAATGTATGTCTGTTTCATTGTCATCCATAGCTTCGTTTCCACCCCCTGTTTCAACCTCTATGTCTTCTGTTTTCTTTTTGGTTTTTTCTTTTTTCTATGGTTTTCTATTTTGTTGTGTTTTCTGCCTGCTTCTCTTCACGACTCCCTCGGTTTGAGTTTGTTCTTTTGATATCTTGACTCCATTGTCTGGAACATTTCTTGGCTGGTCGCCTGTTGGTGTGTGATGTAGGTGTAAAGCCTGCATAAATCCCCACACGATTACCTGCTGTTTCTGTTCACAATCATCACATTGGTTTGCTGCCCTTTTGAATTTGAAAATCAACATAACTGTTTGTTGGAAGTCAGGGGATCTGATAAAGGACACGGCCTCCTGGAGTTCAGTAATGCCTATTGTGGTTATTTCATTTTGTACCATCGGTTTTTTTCCCGGGAGATTTGGGAAGTTTTCTGTATGGGTTTTGGCCCAAGTCAAGTAAAGATCAGGCATGTCTTTAAATGCTTTTGTTGCATTGTTAGTTGAGGTAGCATTTCTACTTTTTGTGGCTATGTTATGTATGTTTTGTTGCTTTCTGTAGCCATTTTCTTAGAAAGTGCATGTTCTGTCGCTGGCCATGTGTGGCCACCTGCAGTTGGCACACTTGTGTGGCATGGTTTCTGTGTTACTGTTAGGACAGAAGTTTTTGTGGTGAATTCCTGCGCATTTTACGCATTTCTCTGGTTGGCCGCAGCATCCACTGTGGTTTCTGAAGGATTGGAATCTGAAGCACTGAAGGGGCCTTTTATCCTGTCTGTAGCGTTCGGCTTTTATCCTAATACCATAGATACCTGTGAGTGAGGTTAGTTTGTCCTTTTGTGACAAAATAACCTCAACAAAATGCAGGGGCATAGGCACCTGTTGTTGTGGTTCGACTGTTTGTATCTTTCTTTTCATTTGTGTAACCTTGGTCACTTCTATGCCTCTGTGTTCCATCATGTCTTTAGCTTCTTCATTGTTTATTGATGAGTATAACTTCCCGATTACCATTTTGAAGTTTTTAGGGCTCTCTAGATAAGTGTAGTGGGAAATATGTTCCTTTTTAATGATTTGCAAGCACAAATTAAAATCTTCCGAATTCTGAGTAGTGATTTTGCCTCCTTCTTTCGTGAAAGAAAGATTAGCTTCCTTGTTTGTAGCTGAGGAAATTATTTTTGCAATATTCCTGAAATTAGTTAAGGTTGTTATGATGATTGTTGGAGATCACCTTTGTTGGAAAGTTTTTGACTCTGTTTCAGCTTCCGACTCACTACTAGAGTTTCTTTCATCCTCGTCTGGATCTGACACTTGAAAACCTAAGTTGTAATCAGTGGTTGGAGTATTTTTGTCGTCCCATCTTTTGTTTGTTGGAGGTGTAAGGCTAACCCTATTTTTCCTTTTTTTTAACCTGAACCCATGGTTGACTCGTGTTCTCTTGACTATGTGAGGCATTGACATTATTTATATATTGAATTTTTTATACCGAGGGTGCTAAGTTTATTTTCTTAGAGTTTTTTGTTCTGCCAATTTGACAATTTTATTTTGTGTGCCTATGCCTTCCAGGGATCCCTCATAGTGCAGAGGGGATATGCCCACAGAGGGTGTAGCACCCAGGATGGGGCCTGGTCCAGATCTTACTCCTCTGTCCAAACACTGCCTAAGTTGTCTGCACTGAAACTCGCAGCAACTGACCCATTGCAGGCTAGGCCTAGAGGGACTGTCCCCGGTTGCGAAATTTCAGTGTTTGTACTTGCCTTATTGTTGTCAACCCCTTTTGTTGCCACCTTTAGGTTCCTAAGGGTTGATTGTTGCTGTTTTCCATATTTGTTGGAAGGTTTTTGGCTAATCACAGTGCTCTTCTCTTCTCTGGCCACTCTGATGCCACTGTGGTTGCTCTGGCTGTATCTTGTTTTATTTCTGTAGTGCTGAGGGCAGATGCTGACATCTGGGTAATGTTTGCTGCCATGTTGACTCTCTGCCTGTAGAAGTGCTATTTCCTTGAATTCTGGGTATAGGCTGCCTTGAATTCTTGTAGCTTGCTCTCCTGGTGGTGTGCTGGGAAGTCGTGAAGAGAAGCTACATCACTGTTGCCCTCCTGACGTCATGCTCTCCCCGAAGGAGAATCTCCATCTGGCCTGCTACCCAGGGCTCCTCCCTTCTCCAGCATAGCTGTCTTCGCTTTGGTCGCTCTGGCCTGCTTAATGTTCAGGTTTACCCTACTTCTTCTTTTTTTGCTTTTCTTCATTTCATTCAGCCTGGCTAAAGTTAGTCTCACTCTAATCGGGGTTTATGAATACGATATATTTAGTCCACCCTTAGGCCGGACTAACCTCAGACCAACTCCGAGGAATATCATCTCTGGATCATCCTTGGACGAAGCTCTGACTATGATAAAGGCCCTAAGCATCATGAAACAAGAGCTGACTTCCCAGCTCAATGTTTGACTGCAACAACTGATATGAAAAGGATGTGGCTCGTGTTAGCTACAATTCTCTAGGGATCTATGTAATAACTAACTGAATTCTGAACCTTAATAAGTTTTGAGTAAAATACGCACGATGCAACACAGACTTGGCAATTTAACAAATATTGGGTGTGTCTGACTGTGAAGGCTGTTTGCTGTATATTTACACTGTCAAACTATGTATGCTACAAGAAAAAGGTATTGATCCAAACTGCTTAATAATCCTGAGCTTAGTAATATAACATCATACAAGAAACCTTTCTCCCCTAATTTGTGTAGCTTAGCAATTGGAAAACGGTGAAACAGGTGTTTAAGCAATAATTTTAGGTGATAATTCCTGTACGGGATCTCGAAAATAATAATGAGACTTGCAGGACACATTATTTTTACTATTACACAACATAAATGTATGAGATCAATAGTGTTCTAATAGGGTCACACTGAGGCATGTGATGCATCCTGATTTAGCTCTCAGCATTCATGAATGTGTTCCTAGGTCACGAACAATCAACTACAGCTCTAGCATACTTAGAAGAACAGCGGTGTTCGGAAAACTGTATGCTACACACAAGTATCTGCAAGTGAAACCAGTGTATAAGCTGAGAATCCCCAACAGCCGTATACTCATACAGCCACTTTCACCAGAAAAAAATACAACACACATAATTTATGTTCAGTCTGAGCTGCGTAAAAGTGGAAACAATCCCAATGATTTCATTCTAACTGGAATTAAATTGAAAAATCTTGAAATCGAAAATATTTTAGTATGGTTTTAGTAATGTATGCTATCTTTATTGTACTGTGATATGAGTAGAAATGTGGCTCGGTGAGATAAATGCTAAACAACAGGCAAAATGTGTAACATGTGTGTCGGTACGATAGTAGCTCTATTTTCATATTAATAAATTTCGCACTGACACCCTGCATATCAGTAACACTGCAAGAGTGAGTGAGTGAGTGAGTGAAGAAATTTGAGCGGCTCATAACAGGGAGGTATTGAGAGCCGATGAGGGTGATTAAGGTGAGTATGGAGCAGCACCAGAATGAAAGGGCGGGAACACTGCAAGAAATTGGGATTTATCACAATGAGTAATTATATTAACACTCACTATAATAAGGTATACTGTGACTGTGTCCAAGTGCCATGAGATGTGTTTCATCGCTCGTGGTCCAGGAGCCAGAATAAAATAATGGAAAAATTAATGATTTGAGGAGAGGGTGTATCTGTGTGAGGTGAAATGGATAGTTATTTTACCCGGGGCACCAGGAACAACCAGACTTAGTGCCGTGAAGTGGTATAGCAGACTCTTCTCACTGGGCCATGTCATCGACGGCCAAAGGCAGCTATCATTCCATGCTGCTACACTTCTCTGATGAATCTTGATAAACTATATTCATATTACAACATGGATTATTGAGGGCATCCACGCCCCTATGCTGTGTAACACTGAAATACTTGCAACCAAAATACGACAGTTTCACACATGTGCAATATGACCATTTGTGCCGCCGCAATCAGCTATCGCATTAGTGCATGCCAGGGGCGAGTCGAACAGCTCAGAATACGTTGGTGCAGGCCACCGGCAACTGCGAGTAACTTTCCCTTGACTCAAATCGCGTAACTCCAAATGGGCCATTTAACCTATTTCTCACAAGAGGGAACTCTTGGGGGCAATCAGTTAGTTGTCTGGCATTGCGTTCCTGTGAAGCCAGGGCCATCATATGATAGTACCATTCAGGGAACGTGGGGACTGCCTGTAAACAGTATAACATGTTTCTTTAGTTTGGCGTGTGTCGGTGGGCCTGTAGGCCTAAGTATAAGTATAGCGATGATGTGAAGTGTTTCAAAAGGCTAGTTCATATACCCCATTCATTGTGTCAAGATGTCACACGTGTGGTCACAAGTGTTAACATGGATTCCTTTGTAAGCATGCAAAATGAAGCTGCGCTTAGATCGTTTTGGCATTCAGCTGCATCTCATAGAAGAATACCATAAGTGTGACATTGAGGAAAATGCATGTTCACAGGGCGTTACTTTATGCAACCTACACCCTGTGAACGACAAAGTGCAGTACTCTCGCCAGTACCAGATTTGGGCGGAGTTTTCCAGATACTAAATGCACAGAGTTTTAAATCATCTATGTCGCATTTTTCACACAGTGTTCATGCAGCATATTCATGTTTATATAAAACATTTGTATGGGTGGCGGCATTCCCATGACATCACCACAAAACCTGATAATTTAGCATTTAGAGCCACAGGAAAATTCACCAATATGTGTAATGTAATTAATAGGAATTAAGAGGGCATGTAGAAGTGTTGTATGACCTTTGTGTAAGAGTAAGGGCAAAAAACATAATGAGCTAGCAGGAATCTGAACGCACCCTCAGCTTTCGCTCACACAAAACTGAGCATCGTTCGGAGTCTGACGTCCACCATCAGCCAGCACGCTGTTCGGGAACTATGCTCTTCAGTGCATCCCCTCAGTATATCAACTATTGAGCATGAATCATTAATTTATCGATAGCGTAAGTTCTGAAACCTCTTTGCTTTTATTCGAATACAGAGAGGCCGACCGGCAGGTAATTTTAGCGTAAGAACTTAAGTATGCAATATGCATGTTTCGAAAACAGCATCGGCTATCGGCAGGCCACAGTACCGAGCATGCATAATAGAGTTGTGTAGAGTACAAGGTCATTTTTACTCAGTTAGATGCAATAAAATTGTGTGTGATTAATTACCGCCTTTTATTGCTTTCACCTTAGGTAATTTATGGCATGGCGTCCTTAAGGCCGAAGTTTAACCTCAGTGCTTTGTGTTGAGTATTTTGGCTCCTGCCCTCCAAAGGCATAGTAGAGTTAGCATTTGTCAATAGCTGTGTAAGAGCGACTTAACCCTTATGCTTATATAGTGGTAGAAACCACTATTTTAACATCAGTACCGGTAAGTGCACGACGAACATAGCAATCAGCATGATGGCAACCTCCAGGAATTGCAGTGGCCGTTGGCCCACGACCCCTAATTTGGTCAATCGAGCTGTCACCTTGCAACACATCATCTCGCCCCAGCCTTGGGTAAGATGCAGGGCGACTCACATCATTCCTGAGAGGGAGCACACATCAATTGTAAGGGTCCCTACCCTGAAATGCCTTGTGGCTTACCTGAATAAAAATACCCGATTTACATAGTGATATATATTTGACACTTGCTAAACATGCCCCGAAGGAAACACTTGACAAAATACAAGCCGGACAAGGACTGGTCGGCAGTGGTAAACCTGTGTAAAACTGACGGGAACACGTGCTTTACTTAAGGTGCAGAATTACGCTTCCCCAGGTGATTCTAACATTGGGAAAGGGAGAGACGTTTACTTCTGTCCGTGCTGCATCTATCTGGTTGAGCTGCGCCTAGCGTAGTTGTTCCCACTCTGCCTCGTCATACATGAAAACATCCATGTTCGGTGCTCGCGACAATGCATCTGCCAACTCATTCTCTCGCCCAGGGACATGCTCTATAGCAAAGTCATTTGCTTGTAGCAGCAGCGCCCACCAGGTGAGTTTACTCAACCGGATGAGTTTACTATGTGTCTCCTTCATACTATCGAGCCAAACCAAGCATCGGTTATTTGTGCATAAAGTGAATCTCTGGTATTCGACATAAGCACGGTACTTTTTGATGGCCGACACTACTGCCAAACATTGCCTTTCATTTACATTGTATCTGCATTCCATCGGACCTAATTTTGCACTCGTGTAATCAATTACCTTTTTCTTCCTGCCCTCTTGACACTGGTACAAGATTGCACACAGCCCCTCCTTACTGACGTCGGTCTGCAAAAACAATGGCTTTGTAGGATCATATTGTGCTAGGTTTGTACATGCTTTAAACTGTTTTTTGATTTCCACAATCACCTGCTCTGCTTCACTGGTCCAAACAAACCACTTTTTCTGTGACATTAAGGCTGTCAAGGGTGCTGTTATGATGACAAAAGCTTTTATGTATTCCCTGATTCAATTTATAAAGCCGAAAAATGTTAGTAATTGTTTATGTGTACGTGGTGGACTTAGCTGGTCAATAAGTTGTATTTGCTCTTTATTCGGTTTCTTTCCTTCCTAGCTTTACTGTGATAAAAATATGTTAGGGTGCATTCGCCTATTAGCCCATTGGTAGCGGGTTCCGTCAGGTGCCAAGAAAGGTGTCTTTTTCCTATCTTGCAATTTTACTGGAATCTGCCAATATCCACTTTTTAAGTCCAAGGAGGTGAGAATTTTTGCTTTTCCTAATGATTATAGGACATCCTTAACATAAATATAGGTTGATAGTGCACTGCTTGTTACTTCCAAGATAGGCTATAAATCAGCACAAAAGCGCAAACCTCCGCCCTTCTTTGGGGCAAGTGTGATTGCAGAATTAAATTTACTACACGCTGGCTCAATCACACCATCCGCAAGCATTTCGTTTATGTGTTCCATAATGATCTTTGCTTGAAGTGACATGTAGCTGCATGGTGTGGTGTAAATTGGGCCATCTCGTGTTAAGGGGATGGCATGCTCCGCTACAGTAGTATGCCTGAGTGCATCATGCTGTGCAAATACTTCCCTGTGCTCATTCAGTACCCTTTGAAATGTGGCCTGCGTGTAGTGCTGGTATCTGGTGGTCAAACTCTGTCAGATGTACTGCTGGTGTGTTATCTGTGCTACGCCGGTCAATATTATTCACAATGCGATGCTTAGTGGAACCAAAATAAATTCGCCTGGCAGCAGGCTCTATGACAGTATTCTGATCGCTAAGCCAGAGTACACCTAATATTGCCTCTTCCATTATTTCTGCCCTTACCATTACAGTGGGTATCATCTGTAAATTGCGTATCCTAGAGGTGACTGTTGCTTGACCATTCATACTGTTACATTTCTGTCCAGTTGACAATTCAATGACATGCTTTGAAGGTGTAATATCTGCTTTGTTTACAAACTGTAGCTGCAAAAAATTATGTGAGGCAGCTGTATCTATGAGTGCGTGATGTGGTTTCTTGTTGACTAATACCAAAATGTGGATGGATTTAGCAATTGCGCCACTCACATGATTAATCAGTGCTTGCTGGGGTGTCAGTCAGGTTGTTGTTGTTGTTGCAGGACTGGGGCGTCAGAGGTGTCTGGTCTCCTTACCCCTGCTTACAGTTTCCCTGCTCTGACTTGACAGATCGTTGATAGCTGTCAAGGTGCGAATTATTGGGGCACTGTCTGTGCCAATGGTATTCTTCCATGGGTTGGCAGTAGTGGCAGGTATGCTGTGGTCTCCCTGTCACTTCCCATCGGACATTTTGATTTGCGGAAGCGCACGCGACACTGTTCTGATTGTTAAACCCACTATACCTTGCACTGTTTACACTATTGTTGACACTTGAGAATTTCGAAGTGTTCTTTCCGAATTGGGGTTTCATGAAGGTTTTCTGTGGTACACTGTCACGTGCGTTGTTGTCCTCTTGCGACCCATGCCAACATTGTGTGCCATCACTTTCGCAGTGCGGTTGACATGGGTTCTATTCGAGTATGATTACAGCTCTTATTAGTTCTTCCACAATGACTTTTAGCAGTGGCACTACTGCTGTGCGATATTGTGGCAGGACTGTCTCCATCACGACCTCCATCACTTCTCTCTCAGGTAGCTGAGGGTGAAAGTGCCTTACTAAGTGTACTTTGCGTGTGACGAACATGGTGAGGGGCTCGTCAGGTTGTTGGGCTTGTAATGTTAGTTTACTCTGCGCTTGCAATGATGAAAACGTGCCTCCAAATTAGCACTGAAAACCATGGACGAATACTTGCCAGGGTAGTCCATAATGATTTAACGAATTCCACCAAATCCTTCTGCCATATGCCGTATCTCTGCAGACATGCTGTACAGTCGCAGAGTAATGGTTGTGGGTCTTCTATTGGCACGCCTTCGAAAGTGGGTAACATTTGAAAGTGGTTTGGTGTTTTCTTTTTGTCTGCTTCTTATGGTGCTTGAATCTGGTTGCTTTGCATCCCTGTTTGCTGTGTGCTAAATGGTCGCCATTTGTGCTCTGTCGTTGCTTCCGTATGGCTCGTCGACATGGGTGTCTCTGGAATAACAAAGTTGTTGTTGAATGACAGAAATAGTTGTTCGTTAGGAGTGACAGGCATAAATGGTTGAGGTGCTGGGGTCAGGGTGGGTTGCTGTGGAACTAACTGTATCTCTTCGTTACTCATGCTGTCAGTTGCCACATGCGGCTTGTTTACATGTGCCCTCTACTCCATGCCCTCTTGTGCTGTGCAGTCGTCACACAATAATTCTGTACCCTGAACCATTGTTTTCTCTTCCTCTGTCTGACACTTCTCATGTACTGGTCCTTTACAGTTGCGACATTTATAACTTTCTCCCCTCACTTCTCCCGTGCATGATAATCATGAACATGCCGTGACATATCTACAGAACTCGGAGAAAAACTCCTCCCAGTTGAACGGTGCTGTGGGTTATGTTGCAAGTTTTCATTACACTGTTTACATATGTATTTCTTGATGGTTGCACTTTCCACTTCTCTCCTGTTGAGGCATTCGTGGTGACGATGAATTTCACACTACATAGAGGAGACAGCCTGTGTTTTCTGTCCCATGCACCACAGACTGCTACACCAGTTTTCTATTGTTATTGCAGTAAAAAATTTCTGATTTGGATTGTTCTAAATTTTTGTTTTCCGTTTCAATGTTTCCTCGCGGTTGTCGGCGACGTACTTGTTCGCTGGGTTGATCTTTAGGTGGCAGTGGCAGTTGCCATTGCCTTACTCGAACTTAGCCCAAAAGGCTAGTGGCTTAAGTTTTAAACAATGTGGGCAGAGGAAGGCTGGCACACTTCCCTCTGTACGACCAGCCATGGTTTATAGTTGCTGTAAACCTCGTGGATACAGTAGTGCGGAGTGTGGTTACATGGTGCATTTGGAGCATTTGGTGGTCCACCCGATAAGATCCGCGGTCAATGCATTGTGGGCATACAGCTGATTGTTAGTCGTGCGGCAGGCAGATGGCGCAGGATGGAGGAGAGTTTTGGTTTCTCCTTCCCCAGCATACAGCTTCCTTTGTCCTCCTGTGCACCGGGGTCACACAGCTGACATCACTGTGCCGCTCAAAAATGGCTGCTTTGCTGGCCACGTGCTCGCCTTCCCATGATAATGGCGGGCACTCACTGCTCTTCCCGTGTTTCCTTCAGGCCACGTGCTCACCTTCCCCGACGTCTTGCAGGCGTTGGAAGGGCGTGCTGTTGCAGTACTTGTTGCCTTCTCCATTGCAGGCAATGGGAAAACAGTGGGAAAATTGTTCAGAAGATACATTGAAATTTGGCGAATTTTGTCGGGAAATTTCGTGGAGTGATTTTGCTAGATTTTGATGCTCAGGAAATACTGATGAAGAATAGGACACTAAGTTCCAGCTCCATTTGACCGCGTACAAGTGCCGTGAGATGTGGTTCATGGATGGTGGTCCAGGTGCCAGAATAAAGTTTTGGAAAAATTTAAGTTTTGAGGAGTGGATGAGTCTAGGTGAGGTGAAATTGATGAGTTTTTTTTAACCCGGAGCACCAGGCACTACCAGACTTAGTGCCATGAAGTGATAGAGCAGACTCTTCTCACTGGGTCATGTCGTCGATGGCCAAAGGCAGCTATTCTTCCATGCTGCTATACTCCTCTGATGAATATTGATCAATTGTATGCATATTACATGGTGGATTATTGAGGGCTTCCACACCCCTATGCTACATTACACCAAAATACTTGCAAACAAAAATAAGAGTGTTCCACACACATGTCATTTGGCAGGAAATTGTAAGAGCCAGTACCCTGAAATGCCTGATGGCTTACCTGAATAAAAACACCCGATTTACGTAGTGATATTCATTTGGCACTTGCTAAACATGCCTCGAAGGCAACACTTGACAAAATACAAGCTAGACAATGACCGATCGGCAGCGGTAAAACTGTAAAAAATTGGTGTGAAGCCAGTGCATTACTTAAGGTGCAGAATTACACTTCCCAAGGTGATTCAAGCACTGGAAAAGTGAGAGACAGTTTCCCGGGCAGCTAACAAAAAAGTGTCCTGATTGGTGCTATCGAGGCATGATGCCCTGGTGCAGAATCGAATGGTATGCGTCCGACCTCTCTAAACTCTCGGCGTCTAATAACTTTCCAATATGGCATGCTCACCAGTGTTGCTGCCAGAGTGTGCCACTTGGGACTACTTCCTTGCACCATGCACACTAAAGTCGATGCTAAACACAACATATACTTGCCAGAACCTGCTTAAAATATTCAACACATAAGTAACAAACATAAACTCTGCAAAAGTACGTGATATCAGGTGTAGGTGATAACACGTGAGTGGGTACACTAACAAAGTACTTGCACACATGATGTTTTGTCACTATTGTTGCCCTTTTCATGTGATAACTTGGAAATAATAATAACAGCAGTAATACTTACTATATAATTGCACTGAGCACTTTGTGGCTGCATGGCCACTGTCCTCCCATTCATTGCGGTGTACCGACAACACACATTTGCATTGCGCTCTACACTGCACTGTCTGGCTTTTGTGTCGTGTAGCTCCCCGACGCGCTAAGGCATGTTCTAGAGGGAGTCTCCTCATTGCAAAAGTTGTTGATGGCGGGCAAACGGTCTAAGGTCCGAGATCTCGGCTCATAACAAGCACCTGAATATTATTTATTCTCCTGGTCATCTTTATGGTTTAAAGACACATCTAACTATGTAAATTGGGATAACTACTAATTTTAGACTCGTCATGATAGTTATCAAACTGTAACAATTTTTAGAGCAAGAGTATGCGAAACACTGACAACAGTACATCAACGTGCCATTCATTGGCCATTGGCTATGCACCAACCAACCGACCAGAGTGGCAACGGCCACCACAAAGTTCAAACCACCTTCATGTGTCTTAAAACCAACTTACAGAGTATGATGATGTGGAGTGAGTGAAACAATTAAACAGTGCATAATGTGTGGGCCACTAGCTATTGGGGTTTTTCTAAGTGTGCTGGGAGTGTAGTATGTTGGATGTTGGAAAGTGTGTTGAATGAGATCTCACAGCTAGGACTGTGTAAGTAATTATGAGCATAAACTAAATGGTGTTGCTTCGAATTTAATATTTTAATTGAAACTCCTAGGGGCCTTATTCATAGTCAGATCATCGTCCAAGGATGGCCCAAAGACGATCTTACTCGGAATTCTTCTGAGGATAGTCTGGACACAGAGTGGGCTAACAATAACATAGGTATTCATAAATCCCGACTAGAGTGGGATTAACTTTAGTCGAAGGATCATCGAAGTACACTGTTGCCAGGTATACTGCACATGCACATTGGAGATTATCATCACAAAAATCCTTTACTATGAAATAAATATCACAATTGAGACAACACACACATTAAAAGTAGCTACAATCTATTCAAACAGGTATTTTTTCCTTTACCGAATGACCAAATTTTCGTTACTTGAAACTTATTAAATATTTAATTTATGATTTAATGTTACAGAATATTTTAGAAGATTAGTCAAAATAGTGTAGGTCTACGACTATGTAGAGCAGTGGATAAGGTTCTTACATTAAAAATGTAAATTTCAGGTTCAAATCTCGCTTGTTCATTCAAATTTTTTCACTATGACTATGATACCTAACACATTTCCCTCCATTAAGACTGTTTGCCCACTGCATTCCACATCAGCACTGCATCAGGGATTAGCGCTCTACCTTGGTGCAGCAGTGCGTTGATGCGTCCCTCGCAATGCACGAGAAGTGCTAACATGTATGTATAGTGCAGTGTAGGGCCACAATTGCCAAGCACAAAGCAATGTGGCATGACGCACAAGTGAAAGGAGGGCATGTAAAATACCAAAAGAGCTTTACTGCCACCGCCGGACGAAAACTTAAATAAGAGGGACACTAAATACATCCCAACAAGTGCCATCAGTTCTTATTGTTTTCATTAGGGTGTTTATTTGCAAGTGCCATTTTTAACCTCACAAATTTTCATCCACATTCCATTCCATGCAAGGGCAAATGTTTTGTTTTATGTTTAAAATATAAAATAATTACAGTTATTTTATAACCTGTTGAGTTACATGTGTATCATAAGTTTTGTTTAAAGTAGGCCAGTATGTAGTCCCAAATGACATATTGCCTACCAAACTGGCCAGTGTGCCACATGGGAGAAGTTAGTCAGCATTCGGTATCTCAAGAGGTCAGTTACGTGTATTTGCACACCACTTCTCTGTGCTCCAGGTGTCATTCGACCTTTATTTCATGTCATTTAATCAACAATATTGTAAGTTTTCTGGAATCTCATTTATTTTAGTAGCCCAAGGACACCACCCCTCAACTTCCCCAGTGCTTGCATTGCCTGGGGAAGCATAATTTTCACTTAATCAGTTTTCACGGCCTTCGTGTCATTCTTTAGTTGCACTTGTTGGTGTGTTAAACCCAACAGTAGTGTCAATGGCTTCCTAGAGGAGCAGTGTAGTGTTTATGATGGATAAAATACTGTCGAATAGAAAAACAGGTATTTTATTTCTGTCTGGCCTTCAGAAATTTAAGTTTGTGGGTCTTCGCCACTTACCGCCAAAATCTCAATTATTTTATCTAAGTGTTTCATGTACTTATATCAGTTTTCTCAGTGTTTTGCATAATTTTCTAATAATCTAGGGGCTTGTGGTCAGCCCATACAGGCCAGAGTGTCAAAAACACATAAGTTTTAATTATTTAGAGGAGTACAAGTTTTTCCACCAAGAGGATTATTGCAGTCGGTGTCCGGCCCAATGACACTGGGATCTCCGAGAGTCAGCACTACCAGAACTTCACAGAATTGCAGTGATGATGCGTGGCACCTACCAAGTAAAACCAAAATTTTCCAAAACTTTCTTAACCTCAAACATTACTGTTCCTAAAATATCCTCTCAACCCAAAACCAACACAGACTGCTGTCAAATGGTGGCCATCTTTGTGGCATAATCCTTACATCTGAACCCACCAAATAAAAAACCAGCCAAAATTTTGTGCAAAATAACCCAGCTCAAAAATTTCAGTGAAAATTATCCAGTTTCTTTTCCTGTCTACGCACAACAAACTGTGCCAAAATGTCAAAAGCAGTGGCCATTGCGAAAGCCCTCAACAGCTGACAAAGGAGCAAGTGTGCACCAGCACAGCCTTTTCCTTCCCCACTCCATGCCGGGCCAACTGGGGAGAGCATCGATCGATGGCAGCATGGGTCATGTGGGCGATGCTGCTCACAATCCCCACTCCCAACCGGGTGGCCATCCCCTCAATTAGTGTGCACAAAATTGGTCAGTCGTATGAGGTTATATGCTATCCCCCCTCCACCCGTGCTTCCACAACCTGCACAATGGTGCCGCACATATAGTTTTATTGACAAACGATGGCTAGCCAGATGCAAGGAAGTACCCTGGCACCCTTGTGCTTGCAGTGCTTGTGCCCTAAACTGCAAGATTTAGTGGACAAATAGGAACAAGGTAACATGTACTGTTGTTGTGATCACAAGTCCAGGCTAACAAGCAACTGTGTCGCAAACAACCACTAAACAACCAGTGATGGGGAAAATAGAAACATTAACACCAGTGAAATTACAAATATTTCGGACAATCAAATAGCAAATTTTTTTTCTTCTTCCCAAATATTAAACACCGAAGTTGATGCGACAATATTTTTTGTACAGGCAAAGGAACTCTCATCTTTTGCTGAACACAATGCCAAGTGCAATTTATAAAGAGCGCCTGTAGATTTACGTAAAACCGAAACCGAAACCAGACAATAATTTGTATGGAAACAATGTAATGTGATCCTGATAGCAGAGAAAATGGCCTATAGTTATGAGAACTTTTTCGCGGAACTGCATCAACATGTCACCATATTTCACAATGCAGGATGTGAAGGAGAAAGTGGCAGTGCCAATAAGCAGTGTTGTGTTTGTAGGGCAATGGTACACAAGCTATGTGTCACCGCAGAAGAGAGACAGTTGGCACAGGGACCACAGTTCAGATGTCACGACTATGTGGCAATGGCAAATGAAAAAAAAAACAGATGTCACATGCCTACAGTGTGCACGTGACAGAAGTAAATAAAACAACAAAGAGAGCCCAGTCAATGCCTTACCTGCCAACCCTTGCTTAAGGACCTCTCCCACTTCTACCAATCACTCAGCACTTACCACAAATGCCGAAATGTTATCCAGCACCCATATTTCTGCAAAATTTACAGCCAATATTGCCCACTATTCCCATTCCATATCCTGCAATAACACTGGTAAAGGAATGCACAGCTGGCAGGTATGGGCAGACACACAACTCCATCTGGCCTCAACCAAACAGGTACAAAACATTTATTTACAAAATAAAATAATAAATTACACAAAATCACGGATTGAAAAGTCAATTCCACATGACCAAGAATATACATGTCACCAGCAGTACCAACTAATTTCTGATACAACCAAATCTGATCACCAAGTTCCATCTTCATCTTCTTATGTGAATAAATAGACACATTACCAAATACACTAATTACAGCAGTATTGTCTACTTTGCCCTCATGAACTGGAAAAGTCTTTCAACAGATTATCCTGTTTGGATCAATCTCACTAATGTCATTTGGTGCAGGCTCCTTCTCGACATGAGACCTTCTGAAGAAACACATTTCCAACTAACCACTTTAGCAGTTATTCCTTGAAGACCAAAACTGTACAAAAAAGACAAAATATATAACTCTCTTCTATATCAAGGATCTTAACTGTCTAAGACCTATCATCTTTATTGACACCCTCAGTAAAAGACACAATATTATGATAAACCTACCTCGGGTAATAACTAGAAGAACTAATTCGCCTCCAATTCATGCCAGGATGAAATCTGCAAAACACATAATCAATACTGTTAATAATCGTAAAGATTAATATAATATGCAGAAAAGAATTAAACTATTAATGCAACACAGATACACATCTCAAAATAAGGTAAGAACACAAAAAAACCGAAAATAGAAAAGTCCGGGATCAGTCAGAACCTACTACTTTAACCTACTCGCTCAGCATTTAACATGCATATGAGAAACTCCGTGGCAGCTCTCCATATCTCCAAACGCTGCCACTATGTGACATAAACTACTTCCAGTTACAACCAACTGATAACAACATCCTGTTACATGCAACACACACAAGTGCAAACATGTTGGACAACATAAACAGTTGATCCACCAACTTAACCAACATAACTACTTCTTTTGGGCATGTTAAAGGGATCATCATATCGAGAGGATAAGAAGGGGGGATGAATTTGACCCTTCTTAGATGTCTTTTGTCAATCTAATGTTATTTATATATATTTCTGTATACCATTTTGGATATTTCCCTAAGGATGCTTCGTAAATTTCGCTATTAATTTTAATAATAGGAATTTTGAAAGGTGCACTTTTTGAGTATCTAGTGTGATTTCCTTGATGTGTATTTATATCACTCTGTATATTTAATAGCATGAAATAAATATTTTTAAGTATTCCCCTGCAATACACCCCCCTTTTTAATATGAAGGAAAGGAATGTAAAAAATAATATTTAAAAACACTGCAGTACATTTCGTACAAACAAAACATTTATTATAAAAATTACATAACACGTAATCAGGGATTGAAAAACAATTCCACGTGACCAAGAATATGCTTGTCGCTAGTAGTAACAACTAATTTCCGATACAACCAAATCTGATCTCCAAGTTCAATCTTCATCTTCTTATGTGAATACATAGATGCATTACTAAAAATGCTAATTACAGCAGTATTGTCTACCTTGCCCTCATGAACTGGAAAAGTAGTCCAACAATAGTTGCTACTACTGGCGACATGCATATTCTTGGTCATGTGGAATTGTTTTTCAATCCGTGATTGTGTGTAATTTATTATTTTATTTTGTAAATAAATATTTTGTAGATACAAAATGTACTGTGTTGTTTTTTCTCTTTTTATATTCCTTCCCTTTATATTAAAAAGGTGAGTGAATTGAGGGGGGAATATTTGAATATTTATTTCATGCTATTAAATATACATAATGATATAAATACATGTCAAGGACATCACACTAGATACTCAAAAAGTGCACCCTTCAAAATTCCTATTATTAAAATTAATAGCGAAATTTATGAAGCTTCCTTAGGGAAACGTTCAACATGGTATACAGAAAAATATATAAATAATATTAGATTGACAAAAGACATGCAAGAAGAGTTGAATTCATTACCCCTCTTTTCCTCTCGATGTAATCCCTTTAACATACCCAAAAGGAATGATTATGTTTGTTATGTTGGTGGATCAAATGTTTATGTTTGCCAACATGTTTGCACTTGTGCATGTGTTCATGTAACAGGATGTTGTTTTCAGTTGCGATAGTACATTGCACTTGGTTGTTACTGGAAGTTGTTCATCGCCCGGAAGTGGCGGCTTGGTGGGGCCCGGAAGTGCTTCCAGTGATAAGGTCCCAGCACATTGCAGCAGCATTTAGAGATACGCATGGCTACCGTGGAGTTTCTCATTTGCATGTTAAATTCTGAGCGAGTATGTTAAAGTAGTAGGTGCGGGCTGATCCTGGACTTTTATGGTTTTGGTTTTTTTGTGTTCTTACTTTGTTTTGAGGTATGTATTGACATATTTCTAGACATTGCCCACATTCTCTGGTGAACCAAACAAAGACCCTACAGCCTTAATTAAGAATTGCGCAGCACATCCCAAAAGGTACTGTGTTTGTGAGGAGGAATGGGCAAGCTGTGTGGGTAATCAGCTTCAAGGTGATGTAAAGAATTTGTAGAGTTCTACTTATATTTAGTATTTTACCTGGAAAGAATTCCTACATTCGTTTCAGTGCAGATTTGAGGGAGAGTTCAAATCATTGCAAGCACTGAGTAAGCTTAAGCTCCAAGAATAACAGCCTAAAGAGCAGTTAATGGCATTTATTACATGGCAAGTCCACCTCGCGCGATGTTTCTACCTGTAGCTCCCTGAACAGGAAATTTTTGAAGTGATTGCAGAAACTCTCAGACGGAAATACCATACTGTGCTAGACCCATTACTTAATGGCAGCTTGGAATAACTGATTACAAGGGTGATTATATTGGAATGTAACATAAGTCAACCTGGTTGCGATCCCGGTGCAGTGCGATGTTGCCATGAGCCTCAAAGTGGCAGTGATTGTGGAAGCAGTCTGCCCATGAATCAGTAAAAAAAAAATACCACTATTTCGACCAAAGCCAGATACAATTTCAGTCATAGGGCCCAACCCAAGCAGTGCATGCAGAAATGTAAACAATTTTAAAATTGACAGTCAGGCAAGAGTGCCGCAAAGTTGTTCGTAAAGTGGGATATGATCAAGCCACAACCGAAAGCTTTACTGTATTGTAAATAAGAAGGTGTTTTCCACTAGCACAGTGAGTGCCCGAATAACCCCCACCTTAACAACAAGAGCAGTGAAAGATCCACATCGAGCAACCAGGGAAATGGGAAGTGGTGGTAATTGGGCCTGATGCCCTTGATGTCCCAGTCCTGCAGTCATCATAAACCAGGTTAGTGGTAACCAAGCACAATTTATTCACATTTTTATGTATGAAAATGGGCTGCCGTGCCACGCCCTTATTGATCCTGTAGCCTCGCACAATTTCTTGCAACCTCACTTCGTCAATAATAGTGACATATTACCGACCAATCATGTCATCTGGGTTGCTACTAACCAGAATAGTAGCATGGCCATATATCAGGACAAGGTAATGGTAAGAGTGTGCGATCTCGAGACAGAAACAAAAGCAATTATAAAAGCTGAATTCATGAGGATGCGTTATTGGGCGTACCCTAGTTGTCAGAATAGAACACTTTCATAGAACCAGTTTGAATGATGCATTCATTTTGGCACAAAGGAGAGGTGCACTCTGTACAATGTTGACCACAGATCAGCTGATAATGCACCCAGAATTTGTTTGAGGAATTTGACCATAATGTAACATTAGAACACCAAGTTACATTTCAAAGGTTACAAAATAGACGTAGAGAAGTTTTCGCACAACATGACGCCCTGCGACGCACCACTGTAGCAGAACATTAAATTCCTTTAATGCAATAAGGGCCCCTATACACATTACCAATAGCTACCTGCCTCACAAAGCACAAATAATCAGACAGCAAATCAAAGAAATGCTAGCTGATGGTGTTGTTAAGCATACATGAAGGGGCTTTAATTCAGCAATAATATTAGCACCAAAAAAAGTATGGTACATGTTGATTTTGGGTATATCCCCCCCCCCCCACCAAGTAACGTGTAGTGCCCCTCCAAAGTACAATAGTGTCAAGTACTCACTCAGTTTGCTGGAAAAGGTAAAAGTTCTGTAATTCCTAGACTTAAAAAGAGGCTAATGGCAGATCCCTGTCAAGATGGAGGACCATGAGAAAACTGCTTTCACAGCCCCCAAAGGAAGGTAATTTCATTTTTGTGCTATGCACCCGAGCTACATTTCAGTCCATAATGATTTGTGTGCTAGACTGCCTTATTTGAGACTTCAAGCTCTCATACTTGGGCGATGTGTTTGTGTGGTCAAAGAGCTGGGAAGAGCATGTACATCATTTATCCATGGTTCTAGAGTGACTGGCTATCAACGAGTTGATGTGTGTGGTAAACATTTGTTACATAGGCGAAACAAGTCTGAATTTTCTGGAACATCTTGTAGAGGAGAAAGGGAACAAGTCGGATCCAGAACAACTCCATCTAATTGACGAATACCAACAACCACGCACACACAAACTGTTAAGCAAGTTTTTCGGATTGACAAACTGGTTGCTTGAACAAATTGAAAACTTTACAATGGTCCTGGCCCCAGTTACTGACTTGTTATCCCCACAAAGGTAGTTAGTGTTGAGCAGCAAAGCAAACAGGGCATTCCAGGAAAATAAGAACCATTTTTGGTGTTCCCCAACCATGCCCTGATATGACCCAAAAATAAACATCTTTATCTGCTGACCCACACCAACCAGGAGGGGCTAAGTGTGGAGCTTTATCAATGTAGTGATGAAGAAGCATGACAGGTAATAGATTTTGCGAGCACAAAGCTATGACAGACAGAAAATAGATATGACGCCAACGAGCGCAAGTGCTTGGATTTAATGTGCGCCATAAAGAAATACCATGCATAACAAGAATATCATACATTCAAAATGTGTACTGATAATCGTTGCCTTGTTTTGTTACTTAACATGACAGTGGCATGAAGCAAACTCACCTTGTGGACATTGCTCATGCAATGTCTTTGTCATAGAAAACATCCCCAGGCGAGAAAACCAACTCGCAGACGCATTGTCCAGAGCACCATGCGCTGACATGAATGTATGTGATGTGACGATGTGGAATGGGACGAAGTCATACCTCCAGACATTCAGGAGTCTTTCCATGAAGGAGCCTCCAGCAGGTAAATGTTGACAATACCAACACTTTAGTGTGCGATTAATACCAGGAGGGGAAATATGTGCAAACAAACAGCACATTTGCGCAAATTATGAAAGCAAAGTGTACTGTGCAGATTGTATAGCAACGGCACGTTATAAACAACTGACTGGAAACTTGCGCAATGAGTGATATGCACACGTGGAGATTTTTTACACCATCGGAATGCAGTGAACAAGTACTTGCATATGCACAATAAAATACTACAGCAGGCCAACCAGGCACAAATTAGACCATCAGGAACGCCAGAGAGCAATTTTTCTGGCCTGGCCTGACACGTAAAGCAAGGGAGTACGTGCAGCAATGTGCACAATGCAATAAATTCAAAGCACACATAGCGTACAGTGAACAACAGCAGCAACTGAGGCTACCCAGATGGCCTGTCGAGACTGTTTCACTCGATCTGATGGGACAATACCCGGAATCCACAGGGGAAAATGGTTTATTGTTGTAGTGACCAACAATTTTTCTCGCAGGGTGGAGGCATATGAAGCCAGTAGTGCATGGGATCAAAATGTAGTGAAAGTTTTACAAAGATAATTTTTCACGAGATGGGGCTAGCGAAAGTATTTGTTGAAAACCAATTGCACACAGTTCACCGGCAGGAAGTGGTGTGAGACGTGCATCCTTTGGGGTCTGCACCATCTGAATATGGTGGTGTATCACCCACGTACGAACCCCATGGAATGCCACAACCAGGAGTTGAAGACACAGCTGCAGTTCTGGTGGATGAGTAGTACAACACCTGGGCAGATCACCTATCCATCACCCCCTTCACTCTGCTCTGGTGTGTTAATGCTGCCACCGACAGATAATCTGGGGACATCCTCCTAGAGAGAAATATCAAGTTGCCAGGCGAGAATAACTACCCCACAGCCATGGTAAGCAGCAACATGGAAACCAGCAGTGCGAATCAAGAAAATTGCAGCAGGAGTGTGTGGCAAAGTGGGGGCCGACTTCCACTTAGCCACCACCAGCACTGAGCTGCAGGGCAGGAAGTATATTTGTGTATGCATCTGCAATCCATTGCTCGCCGAAACATCTGTGCAGGATTAGCAGTTAAATGGAGCGGTCCACGCCGAATACTGTGCATCAGAAAAACCACATACCTGATCAGGATAGGCAAGAAAACTGCCAGAGTACATTACAGCGATATACGGCTATCAAATGGAGACGTTCTGAGTAAAGAGATTACATGCACCTCAAGATGAGGTAAACCCTGCCGAGCTCCCAATGCAAGTGGAAGAGGAGGAACGTGACCAGTACCTCCCCCAAGGGGATCCTCACCCATGACCAAAGACCCGCTGATGCCAGATATCGACATGTCCCCCAGGGGTCGTTACGAATGAAGGCAAAGTGTCAGTGATGATGCGGCACCACAAGATACCACTGTGCAGGTACCACGAGTGAGCATCAATGATGATCAAGATGCAAGCATACCTGCAGGTCTCGTGACCCATGACAACGATGGCACTATCGAGTGGCTAGAGGGGGTTGTAGAGGAGGAAAGTACATCAACACCATCCCCAGGAAGGCCATCAACAGTTGACAAGGGCCTGATATCGCCAGGGAAGTGGGCATGTCAGAATTTTGACACTGCAACGTTCAATGGCATGGTGCATACGAACACTCTAGCTCAATTCCCTGCACTGCAACCAACGCAGGTACTCCTTGCTGATGGGGTTTTTGAGATGAGGGTTTTTGGGGCTCTCATTGTGCAAGTGGAAAACCTCCTCTATCCTTGCAGTACCAACACACTGTCAGTGTTGGCTTGCTCTTGTCCCACTTCACGAACAGCCTTGCATCACTTTTAACCACAATGTCAGTTTATTTGTTTAAACTTTTATGCAAGGTCTTTGGGTTGGATCCTGTGGCTGAATCTTTGTTTGGTTTTAGTCTGAAATACTGATTTTTGTATTGGTTCGGAAGTTCACTTTTTGAACTTTCAATGCCACTTTGCATCTCGTGCCACTATTGCACTGCCCCGGAATCGCGACACGGTTGACACACTTTACATTCCAAAATAATCACCGCTCTCATCAGCTCCTCCAAGCTGCTATTGAGTAATGCGATTAACACCGCATGGTACTTGGGCCTGGCAGCCTCTGCAACTACTTTCAAAATTTACAGATCCAGGAGCCACGTGCATAAACGTTTCACAAAGTGCACTTTTCTTGTAATAAATGTTGTTAGTTGCTCACCAGGTTATTGTTCCTGGAGCGCGAGTTTACTTTGAACTTAAAAGTATGGAAACACTCCAATGATTCGGCATTGAAACGAGTGTAAAGATTCTCCCCCATGCAAGACAGTAATTGTTTGTTGCACTACACCAAGTCTTTGGATCTCCTTGTAGCTGACAACCCACACAGCTAGCCCATTCCTCTTCACAGACACTGTATTGTTCGACACGTGTGGTGCTTACCTTAATGAAGGTAGTAGGGTCTTCGTTTGGCTCGCCTGTAAAAGTGGGTAATGTTTGGAAATGTGATGGTATCGGCTTCTTGACGGATTCCGTGTTGACACTGGTTGATGCTAATGTGGTTTCCTCTTACTTTCTGTGGCTTTGACGCCAGCTATTGGCAAATTTCGGCCCATACCCACCAGTTGTGCACTGTGTCACAGGTGTTGTTCTAGAATATGTAATTGGAATTGTTGGCAATATTAATTGCAGATCCTGTGGAAAAATTGGTGTAAGATTAAATGCAACAGTGGTGGTAAGTACTGAGCAGTTGGTATAAGTGGGAGCGTTGCTGAAGATAGGGTTGGCAGTTAGGGTGTTAACTGGGCACTGGGTATTGCTTTACTTAACTTTGACACATGCATGCTGTGGGTCTATGACAGCTGTTTGTTGGCATTTTCCATTGCTGCACAGTCTTGACACATGAATTGTACTCCATGTGCCGACAGTCTATCTTCTGTAGTGAAACACTGTTCATGTACTGTAACCCTACACATGATACTGTTTGCTGACAATGCCACTTTCCCCTCCTGCATCCTGTGCATTGACACGTGGTGACTTGTTGCAATTCTACTCTTAAAAGGTTTTGGTTTCGCACGAATCTAGGTACTCTTTATTGGATTGTACTTGGCACTGGGTGCAGTTAAGCATGACAGTTCCTTGGCCTGCACTAAGAATATTATTGCTCCAGCTTGGTTACTTAGCATTTGGAGGAATTTTGATTGGCTTAAAGTACAGAATGTCCATGAGTTCACTGTGAGTTTCGTTCCCGACTCCTCCGTCACTGCTTGTTTCACAGTTACTTGCGACGTGGTTTTGAGTGGGCTGGCCTTACAGTTGCAATGGCAGTAGGTTGAGCCTAGTTTGTATTTTGTTATTAGATCTCGCAGCATTGGGTGCAAGCAATGCGGACACAAGAGTATGATTATTATTAATGCAACTTTTTATGAATTTCCAAATCATTTTTTATATTTTATATTTTTAAGTGTGTTTGACCAGTACTGGCAGTATTTAAATACTGTACTTTCCTATCACGTTCCAAAAGGATGCTTCAAAGTGGACTCGTGCACAAGCCCACATGGCAAATAGCCACTGTAAAATATTAAAAGTATTTTTGAAGTGTTTTTATGTAAATTGATATGAACTCACATGTTTTGTCATGGACACAACTCGTATAGACATAATAAACTTGCCTGGGGACAGACCCTGTAAAGATATTATTTTCTATTTGTACGTGTCAATGTTGAGGTTAGTTTGCCACGGAAATGTGGTTTGGTCGAACATGAGTATTTATTTTCATATTTTGAACATGTGCTTTTGCATTTTGTTGTTAAGAGTTTATTGATATGTACATCTCATCGGCATTGTAGAGCCCATTTTGTTTCATTCATTTTATTTCACTTTATGTAAAATTATGTCATGTAATGTTTGGGCAGGAGTGTCGTCCAGTGAGCTGCCTCCATGTCAAACATACAGTAGTAGTGTCTTAGATCTCGTGATAGTACCACCAAGCCGCAGTGCTCCGGGCAGTTCATCTTTGTTTGATAATTGCAATGTAATTCTGCTTAATTAACATTAGTCTACTGGAACTATTTGTTTATTGCTCGCCTGGAGTACATGGCCTCTCACCCTCGGCTCGTCTTTTGCATGGCCGATCCTTACTATGCAACAAAGCTCATAGGCTCTATGGCAATTTCGTCTGTATAACAGCCCTACTGGCTAAAACGGCGGTATGTAAACTTCAGTGCCCCGATGGGGAAGAACTTGTAATAAATACTTACTAGTGAGATACAAACATTTTATTATGATTAAACACATATCGGTTAGTTAACCTTTTCTCATAACTTTACATTGGCCATGTGTCTTTAATGATGGCATTGGTTCACCAAAATAACCCTTCGGGAGTGAGCTGGCGTATCAGGGGGGCCGACATCCCTGACTAGACGAGGCGATTTGGAGTTTAGCTTACAGCTGGCGGAAATATACTTTCAGCTGATAACATCCATCAAGACATGGACATGGGGGCAGGTCAATGGTCGTAGGCAATCATGACCCGAGAGGAGGAGTCTCTAACAAGTATACCTTCGTGCTCGCACTGCGGGCTGGCGCCCTCAACTCTGGAGAGTAGCATTTCCTATCCACCATACCTCATTCCCCCCATGACAGAGCTCACCCCACATCATAGTTATTTATAAAATATTCTGAATTACCATAACCTAAAACACAACACTTGCCCTTGTATGAATAAAATGGAATATAAACATTTGAAGTGAAAACATAACACTTGCATAGTAAAAGATCTAATAAAAACAATATGCACTGTGGGCTCTTCACAAGAGAGACGACCTGAGTGTCCCCTTTATTTAGGATTTTATCCAGCATTCACTTTTAAGCCCTTTTAGGTATTTGACCTGTCCTGTTTGCATTTAAATAACCTTCCATGTAGCACGACGATTGACTACTCTGGCCATAAATCGCACTATTCGCACGATTTGCATAGCTTGTGTGACACATGAGATGTACCGATGTGGTGTCGCAAGAACGTAAAGTGCTGATCTCTGCTGCATTGCTGATCTGATGTACGGTGGGCAAAATGTCAAATGGATGGAGGTTTTGTGCATATTAGGAATGTAGTGGGGAAGGGGGTAATGTTATGTGTCAGATATTTATAATATGAAACTAATAAGATTTTAATTTTGGTTGTATTCTGTCTGATTGCTGCAATGAGTACTTAAAATTTCATCAGCAAATGTTTGTACTGTTCACAAGAAGGAGTCCAGCTGGACTTATGGGAACTTAGAGTAAATAAATAAAATAACCATACACAAGCGAAACCCTATCTAAAGCCCCGTATCAAAATTATGTTACCCATTTGAGGCTACGGGAAGTCAATGTGAGACTAGCCTATGGTACTTGTCGATAGCTTGTCCAGGAGATGTATCAAGCTTATTAAAAGGCTGCGAGATGCTTATTGAGCTGTGGGAATGTTCTACAATGTGAGAATTTTTTAGCTATTTTGCGTAATATTGTTATATATTATCCTTGAGTGTATTTTTCTTATTGATTTTGTGTATTTGCAAATGTCAAGTTGTATTTAATTACCATATTTGCCAATATGTTGTTTGCTCACTTGTTTCTCCACAGACCAAGAAGCAGCATTGCTGTCAGATACACATACCGACAGCTAGAGTTTATTTTAAATGGTGCTAATTATCGATGACAGTATTTGGGAATTTCTGCATAAAGGAATGTTAACGCTAAAGGTGCTAGAAGTAACTAATGTTGTGTATTATATTTAAGCCAAATACACTGTTTCTTGTGTATTTGATTATACCTACACAAGAGTGAAAGTAAATATTCTTGCCTGACAAGCTCGCACGTAATCTGATGGAATGATGTAATATATAAGCTCGCCAAATAAAAACACAGTGGCACTAACACGCTGATCATGCACACTAGTTGTTTGGCACTTAATTGTCGGAGGCATATATTCCTTTAGTTACATAGAAATTTTATTTGAAAAACCAAATCATTTATTGGCGATTTCTCATAATTGTTCAAAGACATTGTTAAATGCACATAACTTCACTTAATTTATTTCACATGTATTTTACTCTAAGTGGTATTGTTGAAATTTGTTTACAGTGTTGTAAATAATTGAAAATGTAATGATAAAAGTTTCTATCCATGGCTCTGCACCCCAAAGCACAACATGGGGCCGATTAAATACACATTGCGTGAAACACAAAATTTCCTCTCGAGTTGCACCAAAATGGTATTAAATATGAAAAAAAACTGAGGTGCAAAAAGGTGCATACCGACGCAAAATGCAGAGAAATGTGCAGCCAGGCAAATACAACAGGGCAAGTGCAATCGCTCTCACTGCACATATGCAGTCGACACATGCAGCTAATGAGCAACATGGATATCACTTAGTAATGGTCAAAAAATATGTATAGGTTAATTTTTGTTGGTTGAAAATTGTGTGAATTACTAAATTAGAATTATTTAAATCAAAAATTAAAGTGGCAAGAATGTGGTAATCATGTTTGGGGGGGGGGGGGTGTGTGGTTTTGGCTTAACTTTTCACATAAAATAAACTACTTTTATTTCCATCAAAATAGTTCGAAAATAAATTTTTATTGAAGTGCTTAAAAAAATTTTTGCTTCGTATTTTGGAGAGGGATTCGTTATGGAAAACAAAAGAGTCTGGTTTTACGATCTGTATGTATTCATACGTCCATAATCATCCATGTAAAGCTACATTTCATTTAATATCATCATTCAAGTGCGATGACATGCTCTTGATGTCATATTCTTAGCCATATCAGAGGCTAGGTGGGTGTGACCTCGTGGAGCAGCAGGGGGTGCTACGACCCTGTGGTGCCTCGTGTAACTTCCTTCTTCGTTATCTCTGGGCAGTGGCTCATTGGGTAAAACAATCTTGGTTCAAGGGGATGGCGACTGCATGCCGGAATCTGGGTAGGCAGTACAATTTTATAATCAAACGTGTTGATTATGATCGTGTCTGAGGGTGTCCAACATGTGGAGTCAGTGCAGGTGCGCTGCGTAGCAGTTTGGCGTGCATCAGTAAATAACATTACAAACCTGCTGCAGCTAAACACAAACAAAATATAACTTTGAAAGTTTCTTTGAGTGTTTTAAAAAAGAAAACTGTCTTTTACTTGCATTTTCCAAGAATGTCTTGCCCAGGGAAATTTTCCTGATAAACTCAAATATGCGAAAGTAGTATCAACACATAAAAAAAGTGACAAATCATTCATGGATAACTATAGGCATATTGCTCTTCTTACGTCCTTTAAAAATTTTTTAGAGAAATCGATAGCAAAAAACTGACACAATTATTAATAAAAGAAAACAAGGTTATTCCATTGCATCATTATGGCTTTGTAGAGGGCATTCCACAGAACAAGATAGTTACAGTTTTACTGAGAAAATATTAACTTCTTTTTAAAAGACAATTCTCATCAGGTATATTCGCAGATCTTTCAAAAGCTGTTGATTGTGTCGACAACAATATTTTTTGCAAAAACTTGAACAGTGTGGAGTAAGAGGTGTAACCAATAATATGTTAAAATCATATCTTGAAGACAGAAAACAGATCACCTCCATAAGATATTATGACAAAAATGACATTACAGATGTTATGTCCAATACCAGAACTACTCGATTAGAAGTGCCACAGGAATCAATACTGGGAGCAATTTTATTCTTAATATTTATTTATGATTTTACAGAACAAATAACCAACGGCTTAGCTATAATGTTTGCGGATGACACAAAACATTATGGTAACTAGTTCAAATAACGCTGTTCTTGAAGAAAATTAGAACATACAGTGACTGAGATATCCAGTTGGTTCCAGTATAATAAATTAATACCTATTAAATGTAAACAAATATGTGCTCTTGAATTTCATGCAAATAAATAAACTTACAATGCAGGATGAAAGATGCACAACAATAAAAAAACGACGGATTACAGGCAGTAAATAATAGGCTACTAAATTTCTAGGGCTCATTGTAGACAGTAATTTACATGGAAAACATTAAAAAAGTTAAAAATAGTGATCTAGACCATTACTACACCGGACAAGCTATTCATCTTCACCGATTCTCCTACAGAACCTCAAAATTTACATCAAATCCATACTATGCTGGGGCAAAAATAATGAATAACCTACCCAGTCATTTGAAGTAAGTTAATAGTTTACAGAAAAAAAAAGATCTCTTAAATTATTTTTTTTAAAGAAGGCCTTCTATTCCATAGAATAATACTTATATATATATATATATATATATATATATATATATATATATATATATATATATATATATTACATACATACATTTTTATAATGCAGAAGAAGACTGATATAAGGAGACTTCATGTAATACCTTGTGTTTAAAACTAATGTACACTTAACATATTTAAACTTAATATCTATCTGTACATGAATTGTAACAACTTGTACTACAACCAAATGTAGTCTTAACATGTTCATAGAGCTGCTAAAATTAATAAGTATGTAAATTATATTATTTATCTGTTATATATTTTTATGTCAATGGTATCGTGTGCAAATATCCATATTGCATAAAAAAATAGTAACTGAAAGTCATTTCCAAAGTGTATTGGATGTATATGGGATGCAAAAAAAAGTGTGGTTCGTGCAACAGCAAATACTCTAGTTGCTATACCACCATGGCCTCCATCATCTTAAGACGGGAGGAGTTGAGAGAGATTTGGTGGTTTGTAACAACGAAGGTATTGAGAGCCAATGAGGGGGAAGTATGGCACATATGGAGCAGCATTGAAATGCAAGGGTGGGGAAAACAGGAAAACCTCGAGAAAACATGCCAGCTAGCAGCATCAATTACCACAAGTACTAAATGTGAAAATCCATGATTAACCTCATAGTTAAAACAACATGGATCACATTGGTGGAAGGCAAGCATTATACTTCTATGCCCATGGCAGCCCCACTCCCCCCCCCCCTTTTGGGAAGGGAAAAGAGGAACCTAATTTCTTCAGCAATAATGCTTTTTGTTAGAGGAGTGTTTGTTTGTCAAGTTTCTGCAGTGTGGTTCTGAGATATTGGAACTGAATAGTTTTTAATGTATTCAGAGGAGAATTTCACTCTAAAAATAATAATTTCACAAGTTGGTAGGTAACCACACAGAAATTTTGTCACAAATACGTGGGTGAACCACATTGGCAGTGGTTTATACATGTGCACTTGTTATTGATATAATTACAGTGCACATGTCTTTTACCCATTGTAGTTCAACAATGCATTCTAATCTAATTATATTACCCAAAGTAAACTAAAATGCTGGTGAATAATTGTTCATACATTTTCACCTACCCATAGGGTGGTTCCTTTATTATCCCTAAAAGTATATTTATAGAAATAATATCCTATTGTAGTTTTCTCTCCCATTGTGAAATGTTTTTAACATGTTGGGCAGAATAAAAATTGTGGCTATTGACTGATTAAAGCCTAAGCTACAATCACCATATCGTTCCAATAACCAAATAACAGTGGTGTTGCCATGGAAGTATGAAAATGAACTGGTGACAACCACAGTAAGAAAATTGTTATGCGACTAATGAGAAATGTACACAAAAAAAAATACAGATGAACATGTATTGCGGAAATTTTCAAACAGTGTCTTGGGTAACCTGATATTTATTTTTGTTTATGTATTTGTGATTAGAAAAGTTTCGCAGGAATCATGTTTCGGGATATTTAAAGTATGGTATACATGTTAATAACTGTGTTGACTATTTAAATAAACACAAATATTAACTGTACCGCAAAATTCTTTTAATAACTATGTTCTTATTATAAGCTTGCACTGCACTGTCTTTCGTGGTTGGAAATGTTGTCTCATGATTGGCCGGCGCAGAACTCGGCATAAAAGAATTTAAAATATGCATTCCTTTTAACGCTGCTATCGCGAGCAGGCCGCCATCTTACGCCATTACGCTGTGTTGTAGTTGGTGCCATATACAAGTGTGGATTAGATTTTTTATTGTTGATTCTTATGGTGATTGTAGCCGGGGTTTAAGCCCTTGGTACTAAATTGCACTTTTAGAAAAAGATGTAACACAATTTTTGTAGATATAGGAAATAAAATTACCCATAAATATCTGCTGTCCCTCCCCCTTTTTATTTTTTCTGAAAAATTTCTAAAATACTTGATTGTCAAGTGCAGACACTTCAGAAATGATTTTAATACCTGTGTTTTAGTTATGTGCCAAGGGCAACTTAACCCTGTCCAACATTGTAGATGCAAGAAACAAAATTGTACTCTACAATAAGGGATATAAATAAATACATACACTCGCAATTAGGCTACCGCCTGGTGGCGAGCTCTCTCACCTCTCCTACACCCAACCAACTCATTTTCCACTCCCTTCCTGAACTTAACAACCCCTCTCCCTCAATACCAATTCCTCCCTCAACACATTCTACTCCCTCACAGACCTCACAAGCATGGACTGCCTAACCCGATCTGTTCTCCTCCACACCCCCTGAAGCTTCTCACTGTTGTTTCCTCTTCTTCTAAACACTCCCTCGCTTAGCTTGCAGTGTGGCCTCCACATACTCCCTCTTCATTTGCCATCCTGTACATCCTGACTAGCACTCATAACTGATACTCTACCTGCAATACATTACATGACAACAGTAGCACACTTATGATACTTTATTTAATAATTTATTCAAAAAATAGTTTTCCACAAATCCTAATATATGAGCACTATATCTAAATATGTGCTTATTGTCGCACATAACCCAACACTGGTCCGCAGTACACACACGATCGGTAATTTTATGAGGAAATTATTTTATTGCACAACCAACACAAGCCAATAATAAACTTGAAAAACTTCCCACGTGAATTGTAAAATATATTTATTTATTCCTCATCTTCTTTGTTCAACACGAAATGCTTCAATACCTTTCCCTCGTCATTCTAAAATAAACACAATGTATGAGTTACTGGTAAGATGGCCGCTTCCGTTCCTAAATTTTTACCTTTTTCCAGCGGCTTAACCAACTTCACAACATGCCATCTCCTGCATACTCCTAACTCCATGTATTCAAACATGCTTTAATAGTAGCAGGTAGTCTATGGTATGTGGTTCCAAGATTTTTGTTTACATTTCGAATATTGTAGATTGTAGTTCAAGAATTTCTGCGACCGTTTATGAATTGTGAAGATGGCTGATAATTCTTACACTAGGATTGAAAAATCACTGGGATTGCTGACAATACGCTTTGTATCTCTGTTACAAAAAGCGCAAGACGGTATTCTGGACTTGAAAGTCGTAAGTTTGTTCGGATCTTTCGTCGTTGTCTATATTTTTTGAGGAAATTGATTTTAACACTAGCGGCAAGCAATGTGTTTTTGTGAAATATATTTCTGGAAGGGAAGCGGTTATTTCATGTACTATTAGTATTCCTAAATAATTACACGTTTATCCGATAGTGGTCGTTGTAGCGCCATTAAAAGTACACGTGCGCTACCTTTGTCATTCTTGAGGCCGTATAGTTTTTATTGTTCAAAATTACTATATATAGATGTAAATAAATACTCTTAGTAATTGTCCCCATATATTGTAGGTACCATTGGTAAACGAATGCATTTTGCCCGCAGTATTGTTGGTGATATGTAGCATTATGGTTAGCATTAGAAAAAAAAAAAGGGCTGTAGCAGTGCATGTAGTGCCTAGGCTTGGTGTGAAGCTGGACTCGCAACCATCCGTTTCATCCGTCAGTCGACCATCCGTCCGTCGGTCACATGATCTTCAACCAATCACATGGCAACATTTTCCGCACCATCAATCCGTCTAGTACATCTCAAACTTTAACTTTCGACCGACCGTCGGATGGTCAACCGCTTTATATTACCGTTCCTTGAACGTGGCTGTCGGAAAATAGTCAGTTGTTTATTTGTCTGACTAATTTTATTTGTAAAAACACAACGGAGTATAGTTGTTTACTTTTTTATGTTTCACCTTTGGATTGAACTGATGACGACTTGTAGATTTTCAGAGGAAATGCTGATAAATTATGTTATTTAAAGGGACTATATTTATGACGTTCATTAAAAACATTTGTGTCTGCGTGAGAAAGTTTGTGTTGTTGGTTGGTAACACTGAACATTTTCTTGCCAGACAGATTGATGGATAGCTGACTGAAGGGACGGATGATTGTGAGCCAAGCATAACTAGGATGGTGTTTGTCAGGTGATTTAATAGAAGTCGTAAAAATGTTATGGAACAATTACCGAGTAAGTGGCAGCCTGACTACGGTAGTTTTGAGGTATTTAAATTACCGTTGTAAACCAATTTAGTAATGAATGCCTAATTTAGTATTTCATTTAATTTTCATCCATGGTAACACAAGAAGACCCAACCGAACTTAACGTAACTTCACCAATGGTGAATCCCTGGGGGTGGGTGAGCTAACGTTCTATTACACTTGAGTACTAACGTCGTTAAATTATAGTAGTGAGGTCTAAGTACTGTTGGAACAAGATATGAGTCCTTGTAATGTTGCACACATCAGAATTGGTGACTTGAAATCACAGCTCCGTTTTACTCACTCGATAGAGACATGAAACTGAATGGCGCCATATTAAAAATAAAAATAAAAATTCAAGTGTCTGATAAGTTCCCCCTTATTTTTATTTCAAATTCCAAATAACAGGCTCACAATCTTCCAGTAATGTAGAGTCACAAACAGTCAGCCTAACGAGACAAACAAAGATCAGTGCCGCAGTAGTTAATTTATTATTGACGTTACTCAAAGCTCGCATTGTGAAAGAAAATTAAGAATGCTGGAGGGAAGTTAATTCCCTTCTAACCTTCCACACCGATGGAAATCATTTTGTAGGAAAGAGTTTGTAGGTCGAAACTACTTGAAGTTAACAAAGAAAGAAGTTGAGGTCCGGGTGCTGCCGGTGTGGGTGTTATTGTTCACGTTTGACATGCTTCCATAATGAGCTCGTAGTAGACTGTCAGTGGGCAGCAGGCATTTGAGGCTGAAGTCGCCATATACTTACCCCCACTCCTCGCTCCAGGTGTCAAAAAGTGACCAAATAACGGCATGCCGTGGTCCGAAATTCCTTCGGTAACCTGTGTGACCCTCGTCGCAACTACTTCCCATGCCATGCCGAACTGCATTATAGCAAAAATAATTGAAATTCTATAACATTATCAAAAGAAAAGAGTGTACGAAAGTCGTAAATGCTTTTATCTCCAAATGCTGATGTAACCTCAACTACAATTCCAGATAAAGCAATTACATGACAAACATTCTAACACTGCCACAACTTCAAATACTGTTAAGATATTACTATTCCTCATAAAACAAAAGAAATTTAAACAAATGTCCCTATTGAATTATTATTAATTGCATCACTACAAACTTAAGTTAGGTTAGGTCTTCTGCATGACACGACTAGAGGTGCGGGCAGTATGGAAGCACTGCAATTTCCATGCTAACATGCAATATGAGACAGTACTAGCCATTATACTGAATAGGGCTTGTAATTTCCACGCTAACATGACTGTGTACAGCCCTTAAATTGATTAACTCAACATCAGTGATGTTTCTCACCCATTAAGGCGGCAGATTCAATTCCTTGGTGATATATTGCTGATAACACACATACGATGAATTCGCTTCCTTATGTTACAATTTTGAACTCGACAATAATTTGTATTTACAACTAATAATGCAATTTAACACATCTCATGGTTAAAATCACTGAGAACCATGAACATTATGAGCACAAACTGCAATATGTAAACACATATTCTCGATTAACCATAAAACACATTGAAATGGGTGAACAAATTTCTGATTTCTGCTGATAATTTCCATTGGCTTTTTGAAAGTCACTTTGTCATACAATGAACATATGGTGGTACAACCAACAAAGCCTCTAAACACCTCGTACATTTTTTTTTACTTATATTAAAACTCTGATATAACAAAATGTCATGGTTCCTCAAAATCATTTCTGTATTTCACTGTTTCGTTAAATTTAAATTTACATATTTAACATGCCAACACCAAGAAGTTATTATAAAATGTGTTTTTTCATGTTAAGACAGTGTTTCGTAATCGATGGTGCAAAATAATCATGTTTATTTAAATTAAATACTACAGAAATTCACTAGGCAAAATTTCTGCAAAGAAATGGTTTCCCACAGACCGTAAACAATCTGTAGTTAAAAAGAATGTTTAAACATTGTGGGTCGCGTACTTTTTAATAAGTGTGAAATCCATCTCGTAATCCCTTGTACAAAATTTAAACTATTTTTAGATAAAATTTTAATTTATTTAAATAGAAGTATTCTGCCAATAATGTATTTTAGTGAGACTGTAAATGACCTCACATTAACGAGAGAAAAGTGATAGAGATAGAAATATACATCCCACAAGGTCGTTGACCACCTCTTACCACCAAAACAATGTAAACGTTGTGACATTAAAATGACACATAAAGTCAGCCAACGTGCATACACACAGCTGGTACGAAAGACGTGATCTCTCTTTCAAGGGCAACTGCAATATGTGCGACAGAGAAGCGAGATGGGTTGCAGCAGAAAAAGGCGCTACTGACGTGACGTGCCATTATTATTGTCATAATGTATTGTATATGTCCAAACTCAAAGCTAAAAAACATGGAGTCGCCAATAAAAAGCACAAAACCGAAATCTAAAAACCATAAATATAATTGTATTCCAATAAAAAATAGCATAAGCAGGTCATCAACGGGCAATGCAGTCAATTCCAATCACAACTGGTAATATAAATTTGAGGAAAAAGTCAAAAATCAAAGTTATAACAGCACAATTGAAAAACTTATCCTGAAGATGAACACAGCATACAAAGCTTAAGGAACATGGCGTGGTCATGAGATAAAAGGTGCCCATGAGAGCGAAAGGGATGATCTATATATATAACCCGCACTGAACCCTCGCTATAGTTCAAAAAAGATTTTTTTTTGTGTTTTGGCAGATGAGAAATAGGTACTTACTTATTAATCACATGTTCTAGTGAAGGATGTATTTTATTAGGTTTTCATTGCAGTTTATTCTTTTTAAGTGGGGATATTTCATTATTTTCATACATTTTTGGGGTTTTGTGACATTTCCTGAAAACCTTTAATTTAGATAGCTGTTTTCGTTACCTAAATGTTCGTTACGTTGTGGTTTGACTGTATTTCCATGAGGTATATTACACAGCCCACCTGAATTTCAACTAGGTAAGCCCTAAAAACAACATTTTCAGTTTAGCTCTACTTTTATAAAAGATGTTTTAATGTGATCACCCATCTGATGCTTGAACTGCGTTTGCCGCATGTTTGATAAAAAAATTGTTATGAAACTACAGTATTCGTTAAACTTGTCCGTAATATGTTTCCTACGAAAAGTAAACCTACCCCAGGTAAGTTATAAAGGTTTGTATTATCTTGCTTCTCTTCAGTTGGTGTGTTAATTTCAAAGTCTGGTTAATAAAATGTGCATGTGTTATCTATGTATACGAACCTTATTAATTTAGGGTGTGTCTAATATACGCTTTGTTAATTAATTTCCAAATATCTGGCAACCCTACAACATTACAGATGTCAGAAACTGTGCACTTATTCTGCCAGAGCATTCCAACCAGTTGGCACCAGAGTTTGCAGTTGGTAAATTGTTTAAAGAAGGGGGGGGGGGGGGGGGGCTGTGAAATGTGTCCCATTAGCAGTGGAACGTGAGAATTGTATAGTGACAGTTGGCACCAATGTTTGCAGTGCATGCTGCACGATTGTGTTGGGTGTGTAGGCAGCAGACTCGCTGGCTGTGCGACAGAAGAGGAGGATATACGACATCACCAATGTGCTAGAAGGGATTGGCCTCATTGAGAAGAAGAACAAGAACAGCATCCAGTGGAAGTGAGTTGCCTGTCACTGTAGCCACATTCACTTATTCTGCAGCTACTTTCACTACTCTGTGAAAATATTATAAAGTTTTGTATATCTAATAATGATATGAAAGAGAGAGAAATTTACAGCTATAAGCCACTCTTTGGTTAGTATAATGCAATGTCATTAATATGTTGGAATAGACTGCTATTATTGCCTACAGCAAGTACACCTTATATTAATTTATAGCAAACATTTTCATTGTACCTTTAATTTCCCCTATGTAAAATGCAAAATAAATTACTTGGTAATTATCCAGAATAGGGGCTTTTTGGGGGGGGGGGGGGGGGAATGGAAAACTTCCCAGAAAATGGTATATATTGACATTGCGTATCACCCAGAACACAAATTTACTAGGGGCATCACAATATTTGTTTTAGATACTACCAAATGCGATAGCAAGGAGGGCTATGAAGATAAGGGATATTGTGGTGGAAAACATGTAAATTGTATGTAAATTAAGTCATGTGGGTTATCTTAGCCATGTTATATCAAAATTACTAATGACACAAATTTTATAGGTGCATCACGATATTTGCAGTACATACTACCAAATGCGATAGTGGGGTGTGTAGTATAAAGTCATAATTGATATTGTTTATAAAATGATTGATATAATATTTATATTTATAATTAATATTTATATTTACCATTGTAAATACGACTTCCCCAGGTTGAGTAGTTTCAGGGTTTACATTAATTTTTTTTACATAAAATCTTTTTTAAAATTTCCTAATTAATCAGATGTAAAATGACCACTAGACTGATTTTAAAGTTCCCTACAACAATTTTTGGAATGCATCTGAAACACTTTTTTTTTTTTTTTGGTGGAATTTAATACATATTGAAGTAACCAAGGAAGAATGTGCTAAGGTGAGTGTTACAGTAAGATTGTGCTTCAGGGTTCTTCCGACGATATGGAGGATGATAGCTTTTCTCCATAGGGGCTGGTTACTGTAGGGTTGTGGTGGCGGTGGCGCACATTCCTTATCGCCCTGAGTGGAGGCTGCTAACAAGTTTACGACCTCCGCTCGAGGCTAGGTGGGTGTGACCTCGTGGAGCAGCAGGGGGTGCTACGACCCTGTGGTGCCTCGTGTAACTTCCTTCTTCGTTATCTCTGGGCAGTGGCTCATTGGGTAAAACAATCTTGGTTCAAGGGGATGGCGACTGCATGCCGGAATCTGGGTAGGCAGTACAATTTTATAATCAAACGTGTTGATTATGATCGTGTCTGAGGGTGTCCAACATGTGGAGTCAGTGCAGGTGCGCTGCGTAGCAGTTTGGCGTGCATCAGTAAATAACATTACAAACCTGCTGCAGCTAAACACAAACAAAATATAACTTTGAAAGTTTCTTTGAGTGTTTTAAAAAAGAAATATAAACCTGGCTGGAGGGCAAAAACTAACAAAATGTAGAGTAAATCTTCAATTAAGCTACTCAAACTCAGAATGTCTGTGTTTAAGTGTAACAGCCCACTTTATCACTGAACCCTGCTGTTTCCACACTGTATATTTGTAACACATTCCAGCTGCGTGACATCCAGCAACACGGACTAGCGGTAACTAACTGCTTACATTCATAGATAGCACCACAAGTCAAGATGGCCACCGGCAACAGTTGGCGCCAAGTTTGAATTTGAATCCAAGTACGTACATTAATTGACACAAACCTAAACATACCGCCCACCAAAAATATCAATTTTAAGCAAACTAGTATATCTGTACAATGTCACAATGATATATGTGATTCTCAGTGAATAGGTAGGCAACACAACTTGATAATAGGGTGCTTCACTGTTCGATGTTACTGCTTAATGGTGACCACCCTGCAAACTCCATCCTTACCTGCATGTAAAACTGCAACATGTTCAAGTTGCCACTGCAGGGGTGGCAAGTGGTGTTCCTTGACAAGGACAAGTTCGCCAATCTGCACCTCACCTTCACTCTTGGTCCACTTTCCACGTGGTTGTAGTGTATGCAGGTACTTCTTATGCCATCTCTGCCAGAAGTGCTTAGTGGCACACTGTACCAGCTGCCACCGGTCCAATCTGTTTGACTGGATCTCTGTAAGGTCTGGAACTGGTGGTGCCTACAAGGAAGTGTGCTGGTGTCAGGGCCACTAAGTCATCTGGATCTGACAAAATAGCACACAGTGGCCGTGAGTTAAGGGTAGCTTCAATCTGGGCAAAGAGAGTAGACAGCTCCTCAAATGTAAGAACTTGCTGGCCTAAAACTCTTCAGATGATACTTAACAGATTTGATGGCTGCCTCCCACAACCCACCAAAATGTGGTGCAGATGGGAGATTGAGATTCCACTGAATGCCACGAGTGGTAAGGGTATCCGCAACACACTGCAAGTTATCTCTCTCACTTAAGAACTTCTGTAGATCATTGAAACGACGACGTGCGCCAGTAAAATTTGTTCCGCAATCTGAAAAAAATATTTTTCAAAGCCCTCACCTAGCAGTAAATTTGAATAATGCATCAAGAAAAGCTGCGGTTCTCAAAGCAGAAACAACTTCTAAATGTACTGCCTATGTCGCTAAGCAAACAAATATGCACAAATAAACCTTTGCCACATGACTGTTCCGAAAACACGCGACTGTTTAATTTGGAACGGGCCCCCATAGTCAACACCAACATTTAGAAATGGCCTCTTTTGTTGAACCGTACTTGGTGGAAGATTTCCCATCAATGGTTGTGTATTGGTGGTCCTGGACCTGTGGCACTTTATACAACTATGGATCCTGGCCTTGACAGATCCCTTCCCTGCCACAATTCGGTACTCGCAACGAATTGCTGCATGTGTGGCATTGGAAGCTGCATGGAGGTTCACGAGATGATGATAGTCAATTATCAGATTTGTCACGAAATTATTCTTGTGTAGCAAGATTTTATGTTTCGCTTTGTAATTTAGGCACAAATCTTGTAAACATCCACTCACGCAGAATGCCATCACAATCCAAGAATGGATTCAACTTTCTAATACCATTACCAGGGGTGCATTCACCCTCTGAAATCAAACATTCAATCTCAGAGCTGAAACATTCTTGTTGAACCTGCTTCAGGCACATCTTCTTAGCAGCATCAAGTTCTATGACAGTAAGGGGATCAGTTCGTCGACACTTTAGGGACACCTTCAGGTTTTAAATGAATCTTAATACATAAGCAAGCACTCTCTGAAGCTGTGACGAGGAAGAAAACCTAGAGAGGCTTGCGAGGAGGTTTGGCTGCTTTAGCTCTTCTTCACCTTCGTGAATGCTGGTTGCTACTCCTCCACATGGCCACGATTCCTTCTCAGATATTAACCAGCTAGACTCAGTCCACCAAAGTGTGTGTGTCAGTAAATATTGGGGTGAGAGTCCTCTGGAAGCACAGTCGTCAGCAGAAGGCACATGTCTCCACTGGACCGTTATCTTGCTCTCTTGAATGTGAGCTATTCTGTTTGCCACAAAAGTTTTCAGACGATGAGGAGGGATCCTGATCTAGGCGAGGACCACTGTTGAGTCACACCATGCAGTAATACAGCTAATGTGGATATGTTCTGAAAGGGTCGACATTACTGTCTCAAGTAATTTAATGAGTTAATGTGCAGTCTGCAATTCAAGTTGAGGAAGTTTGACCGTTTTTAGTAATGCATGCAACACGTGATTTGGCCAGAAGCAGGTGTGTCTTTACCCCACCTTGATGAGCAGTACGTAAGTATACAACAGCTGCGTAACCTTTATTGGATGCATCACTAAAGCCATGAAGCTGATATTCTGACTGCGATGCTGACACAATACGAGGTATGGACAGTTTGCTGAGAACATCCAGTTGGCAGATGAAAGTCTGCCAGGGACCTCCAGCACATCTCGAGGTGGAGCTTCATCCCATGACACACCCATCAGCCAGAGTGTTTGGAGGAAAATCTTAAGCTCGAATTACAACTGGAGTAAGCCACCCTAGTGGGTCATACAACCTAGCAATGTCAGAAAGAATAGTTCATTTGGTGACTCTTGTGCTGGCTGATTGAATATTATATAAAAACACATCCAACCTTGAGTCCCACTGGAGACCAAGTACCTTGATCACTTCACTATTTCCTTGAAAGCTAAGTGGGCTCTCTTGATGATTTTCTGGTACTGCATCTAAGACAGCTTGGCTATTACTGGACCATTTTCTTAATTCAAAACCCCCTTGCTTTAGGAGATTTATCAGTTCTTGCTGCAACTTGAGGGCTTCTGTAACTGATGCTGCACCTGTTACGACATTGTCAACAAATACGTTTTCCATCACGACCTTAGCCGCTTTGGGATACAAGCTACCTTCCTCAACTGCAAGCTGTTGTAATGCTCTCATAGCAATGAAAGGAGCTGCTGACACACCATAAGTGACATTGTCTAGTTGGAATTCACGTATTGGCTGATCAGGGGACTCACACCACAGAATTATTTGATAAGATGCATCTTCTGGATGTACGCGCACCTGTCGATACATTTCACAAACATCTGTGGTCATTACAACAGGATGAAGACTGGAAGTGTGTAATAATGTCCACAATGTCATTCTGAAGTTTAGGCCCATTCAGAAGAACATCATTGAGAGACTTTCTAGAAGTGGAGGCCGCTGAAGCATCAAACACCACTCTTGGTTGTTGAGCTGAATTCTTTCAGCACATAGTGATGTGGGATATAATAACAAGGAGAGTGCCCTACTCCATTCTTAATTGTATGCATGTGTCCAAGTTGTTCATACTCACGCAAAAAAAATTGGAATACTCCCTTTTGGTTTCTGGCTGTCTATGCAGTCTGTGTTCCAGTTGTTGCAACCGTTTGACAGCAAAGCCGCGGGAATCTCCTAACTCTGGTTCTTTTTCCATGAAAGGTAGTCTCAGGACATATCTACCCTCTGGGTCTCGTGAATGGGTTTCAACAAAGTGACTCTCACATTCAATATCTTCTGGGCTACAATGTTGAACGGAAGATACTTCTTCGCTCTCCCAAAACTTGCGGATGGTGTCAGTTAGGGAAGCCTCAGACAGTACAAACAGAGAAACAACACTACAGGAGGCAGCAGCTGCAGTCTGACTGACTTTACCCATTAGAACGCAACCAAATATACTGTGAAGAGCAATGTGGAACCCACGTGGTGGTGGGTACCGCCCACCATTAAACACGTATGGGTATATATCAGCACCCAAAAGAAGATTGATTGTCCCTGGAGTATCAAAGGATGGGTCAGCTAATTCCAAATGACGATACACAGCCCTCATGTGGTGAGGAAGTGGGATGCTGGGTAATTTGGAGGCTATATCCATCAAGACCAGTGCATTGGTGAATAATTGAGACCCTTCACTTGTCGCTGGTGTCAGAACACAAGTAACAGAACCATTGTTTGCAAGAACAACAGACTGAGCCAACCCCACAATAGGAACATGAGTCCTTTGGCGTTTTAACCCTAGCTTGCGGACACACTCTTCAGAGCTGAATGAGCTCTGGGATCCTGAGTCAAGCAACACTCGAACCTTTTTCATCTTGCGACTTACATCTTTAACTCTAACGACTGCTGTACCTAAGACGACAGTTGCCGATACATCAGTGGAAGAGGTAAGTGAGACTACAGCTGCAGTTTCCTCATTGGGAATGGAAGTGATTGCTTCTTGTTGGTTAGAAATATCTCTTTCACCACGAATCACGAAAATGATAAATACGACACATTGTATAACCGAATTCTTGTGATTAAATACAGTGGTATTTTTTAAACATAACCGTCATGGCGCGAAACAAAGTAGTTTCAGTGCCACACCATGTCCGATTCCGCATACAAAGAAATACCGAAAACACGTCCATTTTTCACAGTAATTATAGATTAAACTTTGTTAAGTGGCTCAAATAATGCATATCCGGCCCGGAGGACCAAAAATGTTTTTACACAATATATTTGTAACACGTTCCAGTTGTGTGACATCTAGCAACATGGAGTAGCGGTAACTAACTGCTTTCATTCATAGATAGCACCACAAGTCAAGATGGCCACCGGCCATGGCACTCGCAACAGTTAGTGCCAAGTTTGAATTTGAATCCAAATACATACACTAATTGACACAAATCGAAACAAACCTAAACACCTGCAAATAACTGAGAGAATGCTGTAAACACGCACAACCAAAGAATATTGGTTATTGGGCCGTCAGTCGCATGACTATAATACCTCGCAATCTTGTGAGATATTCCACTACTCTTGAGAAAGAATCATCTAGAGAGTTCGTGATTATTGCATGTTGATTTTAGACAAATGTGGCTGAAAGTCAAAGTCTTGCACTGTAAAACACTGCATAAAATGTATCAACTATTTTATGCCATGTTATTTTTTCAGATTATTCAGCCTGTAATGGAGCAACTTTATTGTGCATATTGTACATTTTGCGTGTAATGGAAGATGGCCTTGCACATTTTCATGTTCAGAATTTTGAAAGAAAAGACAAGTGTGTCAGCATTACTATTTCAGGTGCCATGGTGACCTGGTGTCCAGAATTTGTCATTCCTTGATATATGTAAAGAATGGATGAATACCATCACAGACTTTAGTTTGGAATTAAAGCACTAATTTTTTATCATATCCCAATGTGTGGTCTCACTGTCACAGCACCATGATTGGGTACTGGCAGGGTAGAGAGTGGTGTGACAGAGAGAGTAGTCATCTGCCAAGCTGAGAGTTGAGCAGTATGTGTGTGTGTGTGTGCTTGCAGGGGTGTTGGGCTGGGCTGCAACACCGAGAACGTCACCACTCGTATCAGTGAACTTACGAAGGAGATAGAGCTGCTGGACAGCTATGAAAAAAAGCTCGACATTCACGAGCAGGTACATGCTTTAACCCTGCATCACCATTGCTGTGTTAGAATTTGTTTTGGGTTTTGTTTCTTGTAATTAGTATTTAACATTTTGTCGGGTTTAGGGTGAAACACCATGACATTCCAGCTGTCTAGCATGTCACGATACTATTATTTTGTTGCATGATGATTCTGAAATTAAAACTCTTATGCAATATTAAAATAAACAGTTATTCCTGAAACGTGTTGAGAGAGGGCCTTTTCAAATGTAAAGTCAACAAAACTAAACAATTATGTTCTAGAGCGGTTAGTAAACAATAGTTGTTTCATTAGAAAATACATATATTTCTAAAATATTTCAACAACTTGCTTTGTGAAATAATTGTTGGGAGTACACATTTGATTATTCCAATAACTTTGTCTGTATGTGTATTTATATGTTTAAAATATGTAAAACTAATATGACTGTGATTTGGTATTATATTTTTGGTAATTTATCAGCATTGAAATTGACAGAAAGGAAGATGCAAATTAGAAAAATATGTTGTCAATTTTGTTGACAAAATTGGGTAAGGTGGCAGTTTTATTAACAAATAGGGTCAACTGGAACACTATATCAGTCTCTACAGCCTCCTTTCAGTTTACCCTTAGGTCACACCCACATGTAGATTCAAATTTCCACTAGGTTGCACCAGTTTGTGTTAACATTTAACCACCTAATTATTACATTTAACCTGCATTATTTTTATTGTGTGCCCATGTTCGACGGAAAGACCGTAGACAAATAATATATCAACAAAGAAATATAGTGAGTCCTTGGCACAAACAACATACATACAAAGGCCACAAACAATACGAAATCAGTGGCACAGAAAATTAAATTAAAACAAGAGAAAGAGAGAGAATGTAAGTGTGTGTTGTGTGCGTGTACAAAATACATTATATTGAATGCATTGTCTAATTGAAAGAATTGGTTTCAAAGGCAGACTTCAACACAATTGGATGAGATATTAATCAAAACTGTCTTTAGGTGTTCTGTAGTTAATTTTTTTTATTCTTTAAATTCCTTTTTCCACTTAAATGAAGTTCAGCGAACAATGTACGGAAATTGAACTGCTATGCTGAGCAATGGTAATTCCACATGGGAGAAGAATACAGAAACTCATGGCAAATAAGGACATGAATCTCAATCACGTAGGGCAATTAAATAGAATACTTTGATTATTAACAATATAAGGAGACACTCTCATGAGGAAAACAGGCAAAAATTCGAAACCAAACTACATGTTGTTGTAACTTGCCAAACAGACATTAACTAGAGTGCACACCACAAAAAAAAATTGAAAAACATTCAGCACTACATTGTTTCAGAAGCAAAGATTATCAAACTAATCTCCATATCAAGTTCTTTAGAACACTGACATGAGGGCACAATGGCCACAGACCATGACTCCCTGCTGAACAGAATGTGCCATGAAGCAAAGCTCATGAAGTGCGCAGAAGAGTCAAACAAAGGACAAACCAAATTATTAGATTCTTGCTGATAAATGTCATGGACTATCGAAATTACAGGCTCTGCGGTAAGGGGATATAATTTTAGCAAAAGACCATTTGTTTGTTAAAATCTGGAGGTGAGCGGGGCAGGAATATGTTGAGAAAATTGCAGAACTTTAGCTGCAGGGAACCGAAGGAATTCACAATACTGCAACTGCACATCCGGCCTATGGATGTGCAGTTACACTGCCCAAAAGGTTTTTAAGCTTATTAGAAAGAAAGCTTTTTAAAAAGAAATTGAATAGTGTTTATTATTGCTGTGTGACCGTAAAAAACTTGTGTACATGAATTTACACATGTTCATTAAACTTGCATATGCTCATTCATGAACATGCACACACTGAAAATTGCTGTGTTGCATTGCATATGAATGGCAGTAGAGTGTGCAGGCTTTTGCAGCCATTGTTTTAAATACTATTGGATTTTGAAATTTAGCCTTGGACTTAAATCCATCCAATTCTCAAAAGGTAAAAGTACTGTTAAAAATGTGAATGTGACAGGAAGGTTTAGTAAAGATGTGTAGTGAGTATGGCTGGTGGTTGCAGTGGATGCAGCAGAGTATCCGCAACATCACGGAGGATGTGGAGAACTACCGCCTGGCGTACATCACCCAGAAGGACGTGTGCCAATGCTTCCAGCAGCAGACACGGCTTGCCATCCAGGCTCCGCCAGGCACCGCCCTCACCGTGCCTAACGCCACCAACCCTGATGCCACCGACAATGTAATACCCTCTTCCCTTATCTCCAGCATTATCTCTCTGTGTGGGATATGTGTATTGGTCAGTCTAGTGTGGAAGCTATATATCATAAAATAGCAGTAATAGGGTGTTGGTAAATAAATCTTGTGTGAGAGCACTTATAGTGTTGGTATGCATAAAACAATAAACACTTAAATTCAACATTTTTCACTGAGAGTCATGTAGCCTCTAATGTGTAATCATACACTTGCTCCAACAGAAGTGCAGAATATTGTGACAAAGCTAAAATTTGCCTACAAATTTTTTTCGTTGATACAGGTGCAGTGGAAGCCCGGTATATTGCGGATTCGGTTACACCGCGGGGCAATTTATGTCCCACGGCCTAAATAAATAAATAAGTGGAAAGTTTACAGTCAGGTAGGCGGGTGGTCGTGACGAGACAGGGGAGCGGCCGCGCTTTCTCCCTCCTTTCTGTACCGAGATCTATTTTACTGATTCTTTACAGCCAATATTGTATGGTTTTCCATATATGCAAATAAAATGTGTTTGTATATTACCATATTGGTGAGTAAGGCAGTGTGCGTGTATAGGCCACGTCAGATGTTTTTGATAAAAAATTCGGGATAATTATTTAAAGTAGACCACACTAAATTTTTATATTCCAGCAAACATTGCCGGGCTTCACCATGTCAGTGCAGAGGCCAACGTGCTACCTAAATTTCATAGAAATTCAACACATTGATGTGAATTGCATCAGTCAGCATGTTTTCCCAATACCGGGCCGCTGTTACGAATTGAACCGGTCCTGTAATGACGGCTGTCTCGCCGCCGCCCGCCAGAATAATGTTGTAGTGACCTACGAACAGCTGCCCAGCCCCGACGATCTAGGCACGAGCGACAACAGCAAGCCGCCACGTCAATCTTCTACAGGGTATAGCCCTATGTAATCATTATAATTACGATTTAGACACATTATATATATATATATATATATATATATATATATATATATATATATATATATATATATATATATATATATATATATATATATATATATATATATATATATATATATATATATATATATATATATATATGCAGTATGTCTTTCTATTTTCGAGAGAAAAAATCCTGAAATTTGAGGCGCGCCTCAAAATTCATTCTTTGAAGTCATTTACAGGCCTATAATTAATCCCCTATGGTGTATAGCTCTATGTAATCATTATAATTATGATGTAGACACTTTGATTATAATGTATATATATCGGCTATGCCTTCCTATTTCTGAAGGAAAAAAATTACGAATTTGAGGCACACCTCGAAATTCTTGCTTCGAAGTCATTTACAGGCATATAATTAATCTCCTACGGGGTATAGCTCTTCACAATCATTATAATTATGATGTAGATACTTTGATTATAATGTATATATACCGGCTGTGTGGTAGTGTTTCTATTTTTGAAAAAAAATCTGAAATTTGGGGCAGGCCTCAAAATTCGTGTTTTGAAGTCATTTATGGGCCTATAATTAATTCCCTACCGTGTATAGCTCTACGTAATCATTATAATTATGTTGTAGACACTTTGATTATAATGTATATATACCGGCTATAAAGTATGTCTTCCGATTTTTGGAAAAAAATTCCAAGCGGACGAGCTATTCTTGACAAGACTTAATACAGAAAAGCAGTCTTTCTATGTATGCCACAAATAATTAGCTTTTTTTTTTGTTTTAGTTTTCCTTTGTAAAATGCAAATCAGGCAAGCAAGCGACATGTTTCACAACACGTGAGGCAATGATAGATCCCATCTACAGTGCAAGCGTGCATTCGACCTTTGGACGTGAGAATTATTTTCTCATTCTCACTTCCTCCCAACCAGGTCCAGCAGGAGGCAGTTAACCGCATGGAAAGGGTGGGTGGGTGAACCCCCTTCTCCAACATGTATGACAAACAACTCACAGTGAACACCGTCCTTGGTGGAATAAGTACATCCTTTGCCTGGAAAATAAAGTATTTTTTAGTTATTCTTGCTTGAATGCATGTGACCCTTCATCACAGCACGTTCCTCTTCTGTTTCTCTCCCTTGCGTGCTGTCAAGTCCAGTGATGCAGAAAAAAATAAAGTTCCGATAGCAAGGGGCTAAACGTTTGGACTAGTTACGGTGGTAAATAACACTTGCTCCATGTTTGACAGATAGGTGCCACGCAACATTAAAACACTGGCTTTTTTGCGCGGAAAACTGTAACGCGGGTCTGAATTATGTCCCCCAACAGCCGTGATATATCTGGCCTTTACTGTGTTTTCAAAAATTTTGATTTTGTGTTCAGATACCCTACCTTTTTGAAATCCTTTCTTTGTTATGAGGGGTTAAGTTATTTTTTTGTTAGGTTTTGTTAATTTATTTTAAAACTAACTGTTCCCGCGACTTCGCATGTACTTTAGGATTTGTTTAAATATTTTAAAAATAGAAATGGGAAATTGAAATAAGGCGTGAATAGTTTTAATTGAAATGTACCTCCTACATAATAATTTCTATAATCAAAATGAAGAAATTAATTGTGAAGTTTTAAATATTGATCAAATAGATTTTACAAATGTCTTTTTATGTTTACATAGATGGAAATAAATGCAGTTCCAGTGACATTGTTTGCGTGGACTTTAGTATTTGTTTACATGTGTTTATGATAAAAAGTTTGCTTAGCTTAGGTTTTATGGAGTTATTAAAATACGGCCCGCCATCGCTACGCTCAGGTTTTATGTTTAAAATAGAAATATTGCTTTGTTCAGGTTGTATGAAGTTATTAAAATTAAGCTCGCCATCGCTTCACCTAATTTTTATGGAGTTATTGAAATACATACCTATATAATTGGTTTGAAAGATTACTTTATTATCGGAAATAGTTTTATCGTCAAGTTAGTGTTGGTTGTTTGATAATATCTTATTTTAATATCTTTTTCAATTAACTAATGTATCTTTTTCTATGATGCATATTATAAAAATTATGCAAAAGGACAGGAATTCAAGAACTTACAGTGTAGTACTTGTAAGTAGGCTACTAGGCTACCAAAATTATATAAAAGGGCAGGAATTAAAATACTCATAGAGTGCAATACTTGTCGACAGGCACACACACAAAGGACTACGACACAGTCTCCATGCAGTTGCGTACTTGGATTCCTGTCCTTTTATATAAATTTTTGTTTTGTTTTAACATAATGGTTACTGATTTACAATTTTTTGTTATTGTTTAGGTATACCTAATCGTCACACAATGCTAGTATGAAGAGTGGTGTATGTTTCAGTGTGTGATGAAGTACCAGGTCCACCTGCAGTCGAGCTCTGGCCCTATTTACGTACATCTTGTCACCGATGACAATCTTCATGAGGAGCCTCCAGTCAAGGTTCAGCCAGACACAGGCTCACCTCTCAGGGTATGTCATCCCACTGACATGTCACAACTCTGTCCATCTGAATGCATTTTTTGAAAGACATTTCAAGTTTTTTATGTGAAATTTCATAAATTTTTTTCAACATTCAACATAAAATACTAACAACTGACACGTGATGCATAATTGCACATTTACAATGCATACTCTACTCTACAACTTTGTCCCATCTTTGAGTACGCTGTTCAGAATGGGACAGATCATGAATCTGTCGTGTACTTGTCTCGGTTGGATTGAGTAAACATTAATTTAAACAAAACCAAATGACTTCACACCTAATTTGAATGATTGACGTAAGTTGGAGTTGAGACACAAACCCGAGATTCAATTCACGTGTAGAAGCATGTGCGCTGGCTAGGCAGGGTGTTCACCATGTTGGGACAGGGGTTTCTGGTTAAGGGGTTTGTTGGTGTCCGTTCTGGGTATCGAACCTGGGACCTTTAATGTCAATATGAATTAAAATTTAGAGGTTAGTTTGTAAGTGGTTTGGGTCTTAATAACTGAGGAGGACTTCGACCTACACAATGCCAGCATCGCTAAGGACATTTAAAATGTCAGAATGTAAGTGGACTTCAGTTACATGTTGGAACCTTACCGTTGTATACCGTAGGTCTTGAAGGCTTCTTTATGAGAATGAAATCTGGAGTAGTAAGAATTTTAGGTTACTGAGACCTTATCTTAGTAATGCCAGGCCGTGCTGCTCCTCTCCTCGTAAGCTGACTGACTGCGGTGGGCGGCTGCTTACAACGGCCGGTGTTTGCTGTGGCAGAGTGTGGTTGAAGAATTCCTCGAAGTTAAGGAAGGTAATTGTCTGGAAGGGTGTTTGATACAAATGTGATCCCTGTATTTGACTATCATTAAGTGTATTGGGTGCGGTCCAATAGGTAACTAAGTAGGAGGTTCAAATAATACAAGGGGTTTTTCTATCCTGGTCATGACTAATTCAACAAGTTCATTGACAATATTCTGAACATCTAACTTACATTTGTACTTGACACTTCCTTTCTTTTTATATGGCATGAGTATGCCTAATGCAAAGTTATTTCCATCAGGCCATGCCTTTGTACACCCACTATCCAATTCTCTGTACTGTCACCTCTCGCTCCCTTATGCCTCATCATTGGGCTGGGCAGGAGAAAGCAGCCAAGCAGGGACTTTCCTTGGTTGGAGTCCTGGGGAGTTCAATCCAGGTGCGAACCGGGTGTACTGGAAACAAGAAGTTGCTCACCAAAGAGGATCAGGTACCAGCACGTCCAGGACATCACAGAGCCTCATCTGGCAAGTGCCGGGTCACCATTACTGCCAACACCACTGAAAAAACCACCCACCTTCGCTCGGCCTGCCAGTGCTGACAAGGTGGTCAAATGACGTATATCACGCCTGGATACACCCCGACATGTGCCTACATGACCAACACTTGCTAGCACACCTCCCAAAGCCCAGCACACTTAAATTGATGAGGTTGCCAAATCCACCACCGCAGGCCCCAAGAACAACCCCGTCAGTGTGGCGACTCTCGCTTATCATTAGTCATCCGGGAGGGGGGAGGGAAGGAGCCTTGATGACACCTGCTAGCTGCCAGACCCAGTAAGGTGAGCATTGAAACGTTTGCATAAACAACCAGCTTAAAAATGACACATAGTTGTGGGAAATCTTAGGTGATTGCGAGTAGCTTTATCATTAATAATATAGGAATTTTGCCGGGACCATTGTAAGCAACTGTGGATAACTTTTATTGGTACATTCCTTTTTTGTACATTGAGTTCACTGAAAATAGATATTTACAGTATATTAGAACCTCGAAATGGCATTCATGAATAGACATTACTGTCACAATTGGCATTAAAACAGGGCAGCAAATCTGCCTATGATGCAGTGCTAGACACATATTGTTCCCGCTTTGCTAACAAATAAGATTTTATTCACTCGTAATGCAAGAAAAAATATATGGGTGTCTTCTGTTAAACTAATCACCATAAAAGCAGATATGAACACAGATTACTGTCAAAACACAAATTGTATTCACTTTAAAATGTAAGTAGCGTGGCCATATAAAAATGTTTGTAAAATTGCTATGAATCCAATGCACACATTTTTCTCTTCTGTTAACTTTTGATTAATTTCATTGCAGGCATTGAAAGAGTGATTTCAAACATCAGTCCAGTATCCATGTAGGATAATTTTGCTGCAGGTTTGGAGAGGGGGGCTGTATTTTTAAAAGTCTCATGAGACGGCATTGTTTTGTGGTTCTTGAGTCAGTTATCATTTTGAAATTCATATTGTTTTGATGTAGCAGTCGGAAAATTTCGCATGTATTAAAATAACATTAAAACTAGAGTTGTTCCGATACCTGTACTAAGTATCAGTATCGGCCGATACTTTTCCTTTTCCCGATGTATCTGTATCTAGTATGGTATCGGGCCGATACTTTTCCTTTTCCCGATGTATCTGTATCTAGTATGGTATCGGGCCGATACTTTAGTATCGGTTGTTGACAGTGAAGTCAGGTTATTACTTTCTTTAGACACAAAAATGACCATATTTCTGTGTGTGTATACGCCACACATAAAAAAAGAAAAATAATAACAAATACGCTATTTACTTGTGTATAGTGTCCCCTTTTACCCCAAAATAAAGGAAAAATTTATAGGAGTGCGGCAATACACGGAAAAAAAGAGGAAGGGGGAGTGGTAGCCATAAATTGTCTAGGGATATTGAGGGAAGCGGCAGGACTGTCTGTCGTCTCATCTTTCGCTCTTACATCATCCCTTCTCTCTCTTATCTCTCAGCGACCCTTCAGTCATATGTAGGTCGCAACCCCCCTCCCCCCAATCTTAAATGGCTTCCTGTCATGCCACAAAAAAGAGCTGTCATGTGTTTATGCCCCCCCCCCCCCCATCTCTGCTCGGGGTGTTTAAACCCAGGTGTTACTGGTCAATAATTCCACCAAGCCCTCTTTGTTTCCGTGGCAGAAGTGAACTATGATCAGGGGGTGGAGAAGGGACGAGGTGACACATTTTTTCTAGAAGGGTAGTGTGTGACATTCTAGCATGGCAAAGCCTGTCACTGCTAAAAGGAGAAAGGAGAAAAAAGAAAAATTAAGCCCCAAGTGTTGAGTAGTGGGAGCAGGAGGTTTTCGGAATTTTTTTATTGTAATGTACTTTTGCACCCAAGTTATTTAATTAAAGTATTTTCTAAAGATATCACAATCACCACACGTTAATGTAAAAAATAATAATTGGTTCTATACGTACTAATAAGGCGCCACAAATTTTTGGTGCAATTTTATTTTTAAAAAGTTTTTCCCTGAAATTTGTCGCAAAAATCATGGTGCACACTATACACGAGTAAATATAGTAAATCTCATCAACCAACAATTTTTTGTGGTCCCGTCAAAATTCCTTTTTAAATAATGTTAACATGATTTTTTATTGTTTATCGCATGTTGCGCTGATATAAGTATATTTTGGGTCCCGTCACCTAAGATTTCCCGCAATTTTAAGCTTTTTGTATATGCAAACAGCTTGTAACAGGATGTGAAATACATCACACGTGCCACCGTTTATAACTGCTCTGCTGTGCACTGTCTAATGTCTTGTCTTCTCAACACATCTGTCGACACTGCGGCGTGGTGCGAGACTGGCTTTCTACTTCCCCTCTTTCTAACCTTTCTTTCTGTCTCTCTCAGCAGCACACCTTCTTTCCTCCCCTCACGCGTCAGCACGGCACCGAGAGGGGAAGTTGTTGTTGAACAAAAAATAAAGCTAGCTCTCTCTCTCTCTCTCTCTCTCTCTCTCCTCTCTCTCTCTCTCTCTCACACGCACACACACACACACACACACACCCCCCTCTCTCTCTCTCTCTCTCTCTGCCAGCAATAGAGCAAATAAAGTCCTGGCGAACGTAATTTTATCAAGATTATGCATCACTCAAAATAGTTGCACCTAACATTACTTGTATTTCTAAGCAAATGGTTTCACCTGAAAATGTTATGCAAAACATTTTAACGAGGAATTATTATTTGAAAAGATGTTTTCTTTTGTGTGTAAAGGTCTTTTATCCCATAAGGTTGGTGTTTCATTGTATCTGGCGTAAATTTAACATGACTTTAAAGTTTAATATTTATATAACTCAGCATCTTTGTGAATAAAATTATATGCTCAAAAGCATATACTCTACCACTTGTCTGCAAAAAATTTTTTTAATGTTGAGCTACTTGTATTGTAAGTGTTCATTTTCAGTAACTTCTTGCTGGGCAATAGGAGGATTTATAGTAATGTATTTGAATAAATTTATAATATGTAAGTGCCTATTCAACATCTTCTGCAGTCTAATAATGGGTAGGTAAGCACCGAGCCGAGTCCAGTGTAACTCATGACAGAAAATCAGAGAACATGGTTTTGAATGATTAATTATTAAAGACAGTGAAGAAATTAATTATAATCATTTGTGTCTCAAACTACAAGTTTTCTTTGCACTAAAATATGATTGATTACTTTAAAAGACAGACATTTGCCACATGTGCAAGGTGTCGTCAACAGGTAATGGCGTGGAGAGGTCATCCCCCACCCCTTAAACCAATAGACATGACACTGCCTGATCAATAACCTTTCCGTGCTCTCTTAGCTGATAGTGTGTGTAGAACATTTAAAATTTGACATCAGGGTATCGTCAGTGGTATCGGGGAATCAGTATCGGAACAACGCAAAAAAAATTATAATTGGAGAAGTTTTAACTGCATCGTAAGAATAAAATGTTATAAGTATGTCGCTGTTCATACAGATTTTGGTAATGAACACATACTGTAATTAAACATTTTTTAGTGAAGTTAGTATTACACTCATATTTTAGGCAACATACATTTCAAACATTCTAATAATTATTACAAAATAATATTGTATTTATCAAAAACACAAACTTACAGATTGTAATCCTAATTGTTTATCCTGATACGAAATATCTTATTTTCAGAACCATTCATGTTTTCAGAAACCAACAAAATTCAACTTGGGAACGTAATTTTTGCTGTTAGCTAACTTCACTTGTGTGTGTCCCTAACCATCAGGAACAGTGTGTACATGCTTTTATTTGCAACATGTTTGAAAGATACTTGTGTCAGATACATGTGAAAATGTAGCTGTTAGTGGAAACAGATGAGAGTGCACTGCAGGGTATCTTGGTGTTGCAGCTGTTAGAGGAAACATGGCAAGGTGTCAGGTCGGGCACCAAGCGGAAGAAGTCACCTTGCAGCCCCTCTAAACTGATTCGCACCAGCCCAAGCATAAAGCAAGAAGTTGATCTGGAGCCTGACATCATCTTTGGGGATGTGGTGTCCGGAACTTGTCCAGGTGAGCACAGGCCAGTTCCTAGTAAGACAGTTACAATTTGTGATCATAATTTGGTGTGTCAAAATTTTAAATTTGATGAATGGTAAAAATATTATTATTATTGTTGTTGTTATTGTTGTTCTATATTGTACTATGATCTAGAATTATGTAACAGAAATTAATTTTATTAGATTAGAAAACATACAAAGGAATGTACTTATGTACTTAAATTAATATTTAATAGATTCTCATTAGGTGTAGATTTTGATTATAATACAGAACTAGTTAGATTCAAAACTTTGTAAAAACTAGACTTGAAAATCTAGATTTTATTTTTTATTAATTCATTTCTAAATTATACATCTTGTATTATAGTTCGTAAAAAAGTATGTTTAAAAGTACCTTCTTACACTCAAAGAAGACTTCATACTTTTTCAGTATTAAAATGTCAGAGAAATTTAGTCACTCGGTGTGTTAATAATTACAATAAATATTTTTCTAACTTTGAACCTTTTATAAGGAAAAAGATTTTATTTAGTGACTTGTTTAAAAATTACAGTAAAAAAAAATATATATATATATATATATATATATATATATATATATATATATATATATATATATATATATATATATATATATATATATTCCCCCAAACTTGGTAAATTCAATTTTGTTTTTGTAGTAGTTAGTAATTTTCATGTTGTGTGCTCTTTACATGTCTTTTTTTTCTTTTAATCATTTCTGTGTATGTATATTATTTTTATTTACTGCGTCATGTGCTGTATGTTCATGTGCCTTCCTGTCATTGGTCGTGTACTGTTGGGTGACACGTTAAGCTTTGCAATAAATAAATTTAAAAAAAAGTTATATATTTTTGGGAAGTACTTTTCAATGTCAAATCCATAATATTTGCCTGATTGTATCTCAATATTTCATTTTACCGGGGATGGACACAGAATGGACCTTTGGCTGAACTAGGAGGCAGCCCATCTATATATTACACTTGTTTTTTTCCAGTTATCACAGTTAGTATGTAAGTGTCTGTTTGGAGTGCATATAGTGTACATAGTATACTGTGTGCATGAAGTAGGCCTATTTTTAATGGATTGTTGGCAAACCTGCGTACAGCAGGGAACTTCTGGCCACCTAGGTTGGCCACTCTTTCTCAACCAGGAATAAACAGTCAAGATGGTGTCGTAGCCTTGTTAGGAAAGCAGATTGCTCGTGTCGCATGTTTTTTTTTTATCGTTGCTAAAAAGTGCACTATTGCACAATTTTTGGTATTTTGTTTGCAATTTGCATTGTTGATGAAACATTTTTTTTAGTCCGCCGGCTGGATTCGTGTCAGCATTATTGTTAGTGATCTATTTTGGGTTCGTTCATGCACGCTGTAATCATGCCAATCACAAGTTTGTGGACTTGTTATTTGTGTGAGTAACATGTAAATGGGAATTAGTGTGTTCTGCGATCAGCAGACTGAAACAATGAATTTTTGCTGGGCTTTGTTCCCCATGGTTTAACAGCTGTGCACGTGGCGTAGCTTTTCTTAGTTTACAATTGTGTGCAACACTTTGTATCATCACTGGAGTGCATGTGGTTAGCATTTTAGTCACGTGGATTTTTTGTTTGGAATTGTCTGGTATGGTGTGCTGTGTACAGGTTAGTATTTGTCATTGTGGTTTACTCGTGTATCGCAGAGTGCCTTTGTTTTAGTGAGATCAGAAGGTAGTGTTTCTGTTCTTACTAGCGACTGATTTTGCCAGCCCTTTGTCTTTTTTTTTTTTTTTTTTTTTTTGTGTGTGTGTATTCCGTGATTGTTTTCTCGAAATGGCAGAATTACTATTGGCACTTTTGCATCTTTGCCTGGCTGAGGGTTGTCTTAAGCATGCCTATGATCTTGCGCAAGTAGTTGAAGACGATATGTTGAAGCGTAATTTTTTCGTTGCAACCAGTTGTCTTCTACCAAAAGTTTGCAAAGATTTAGATAGATTACGTTACATTAGAATTAGCTGCTCTTGAGACTGTAAATGAGTCTGTAGAGGTCGACCTGGACACAAATGGTGTGGGCATGGCAGATTTTGAGGAGAAGTACTTCCTAGTAATGGCTACTGTAGATGTCATGACTGATGTGTGTCAAAGGGAAGTGTACAGGCTTGTGCTCCCCAAAAATGGTGAGTTCGCAGGTAGCCTTACCGAAAATAACTAATATCCTAGTAAAGTAGAACCTCCACGTACGGAACGAGAGTGCGAACCACTGTCTTACAAATCTTATCTTACTGTCCACACTAGAATCCCCGCTGGACAACTTTTTAGGTGCTTGTTGACCGGAGTACAATTCGGAACACGTCCTATTCAGCTGGGGACTCCACCACCAGTAGTAAGCACAACTAGCACCTAAGCAGACCGGTGACTGGAAGTAAACCTACGGTAGCCAGGTGTAGGTGACCTGGTCCTAGGCTAGTGGGGGAAGTGAAATTAAACAGTCGAAAATTGCTTACTACAAATTTAACTCTAACCGGGGTGTCTAGGAGACAAAGAAGTTGTGTGTGGTATGTCTGCTAGCTACAGAAAGCTTCTGGTAGCTATTGGCAAATGGCGTAGCTGAAGCGTCTGGTCACAACTCTGACAGAGACGTCAATGTAGACAGCCTCTGGTGGCTGCTGAAGAGTGTTGAGCAGTTGGTGGCAGCCTCTTAGAGGACTGCCGAATATCTAACAGTGGTCGGAGGGCACCAGCACTAAAAGTGGCAGAGTGAGCTCAAAGACGGAAGAGCAACTGGTGAAGTCCGAAGCGTACAAACTTATATAGTCATGGTAGTGTGTGTTGTGGTGACTACTGAGGGCGTGTGACATTCCTCTGCTGCGAGGCCAGAGTGGGGGTAGCACCCTCTGGTCATCTCTCGGCCTTCGCGTATTCTCAATGGCGCTTGGGCATGCCCCGAGGCAGCTGAGTAAGCACTTAGCGCGGGGGTATGGATGATGCGCCGCTGTCTTGCATAACACCTCGTATCCACGTGTCCGGCTGCCCTCCAGGATTGTGGCAGGCCGCGACAGCCATGTATGGGTTGGCGCGGGATTTGTATGTCATGTGTGTATAAGTAGTTTACTAGGTTGCAATGAGATGAGTTGTAATCGTTGTACATTGTTGGAATAAGCGGCACACGTCAAATGGATCAAAGGTAGCCATAGTGACATTCTTATTAGTCAGCTCAAGTTGGTTAGTGTCCTGATCTAATTTTGGCAATATGTACAATATTTAACAAAACAATGCTCTACTCACCTACTGTAAGTTTGAGACTTTTAAGAGCACCCAGATTCTCCTTGATCACATTTACCATGTGAAGTAAGCTCTTAAGTGCAATATGTGAAGTAATTTCTCAGGTGCACTGACAATGATTTTTGTAAGCTGCATAATGTTATCCCAGTGCGTGGTTGCAATGATTCACACATCTTGATATCGCTTGACTAGAGTTTTCTAAGCCAGTTCATTATTCTTACTGGAAAGTGGAAGTGATTTGATTAAATTGAAAGGATCCTCTAATCAATTTGGGCAGATACTGTTGTTTCTCAACCACAGACAGTGAGTTCATATTGTGAATGAGTGATGTAAATAGGTCATAGAAACTCGGCCACTCATTGACCATGCCTTGAAATGTTGGCAGCTGTAATTTTGGAAGCTTTAAATTAGTAAGTTTTTCATGGTTGGATACATCACTTTGCACTGTTTGGGTGACAGCTTAGGAAAAAAAATCCTGTATCTTGTAGTATACCAAATAAAATTCTTCAAATTCCCGCTCGCTGGAGTCTGATTCATCAACGGAATCAACCACAGATGTGTACTTGTGGCGTTAGCAGAAAATTATGTTAAAATCCTTTTTTTAATTGTTGCGAATATCTGCAGTGAGCCTGGAATAAACTTGCACAACTTGAATCTGCTGCAACTTGCTCAGCGAGTGCAAGAAGTCTGTTAATTGTACACTTTAGTAGGCGCAACTGGATCTGAACTTGTTTCTGAGCCGTTATTTTAACATGTTTAAAGTGATTGCAGCACACGAAACGAAGGAATATAACTGTCTATTCTCAAGGGACATATAAAGGATAAGCACAGAGCCCAAGTCCTGTGTAATTCATTACAAGTCCAAAGATATGGTTTTGAATGATTAATTATATTGAAGGTCTTAAAGAAATACATCTGATGGCCACATTTATTCACCTCAGACTCAAAAATCCCACTTTTTCAAGAAAAATATTATTTATGACTTAAAAAGGTTGATGTTTGCCAAATAAAAGACAGTCTTGTGTGTAAAATCTCCAAGCAACCAAGCACATGTGACATCTATTATGAATAAACAAACAGGTCAGATAAGTGAAAAATCACCTTCAAGCCACTTGTTTTGATGTCCCCAAGAAAGTATTGGAGAGGAGGTTGGTCAGATGTGACAAATTAAAAAAGGGTTTGGAGGGTGAGAATGTAAGAGAGGCATATGTGATGCCTATGGGAGAGAGAATGCTTACTTCTCCTGCCTCTAACTCCTGCCGAGTCTCAGTAGTATTTATTGCTTTATGCTGCCAGGGAACAATAAAAGTGTATTCAATGATGGTATTATCCTTCAAAGCCCCATTTTCAAGAAAACTGCAAAAAACTGTGCATAGGAAACCTTATACTGTTTTCGAGGAAACACTACAAATATCCACGGATAATTGAAACCCAAGGTTCAAGGAAGCTGCGGTGGATGAGGGATTATTGTACTTGTAAAATTGAGGATCTCCAGTATGTTATTGTGATTTTAAAGTGATAGTGTTTCATTACTAATAGTAGTGGTAATGTTAACTGATGGCCAATATAGGGAAATGTGCAGATTATCCTGATAACCAATATCGGTTATAGGGCATCGTGATATCACTAAATGAAACTTTGAAGTTGTCTTAAGATGTGCATCATATTTTTATCTTAATTAGAGTGCCATAAAAGTATAGTGTCACTCTTAGTCATGTTCAAGTGAGCTGCCGATGGAAAACTGCGTTCTAGGTGAACACCTTGTGCATAAATGCAATGAGTTTAGTGTTGAGTCAGCAAGAGTCTGTCTTAGAGCTCACGAGTTTCAGGGTGGAACTCTTAAACTTTTAGTTTACGTACACAGTTTTACTCCTGAAGGAAAGTGTGATTGAGACAGTCTGTGAAGGGGGATCAATACCCACCATCTTGGATTTATGAATTTTTGCCTCAACCTACATCACTAATTTTATACTTTATTTTAGGCATTGACCGGAGATGGAGCATTGCTTTCCACAAGTTCTCTGTATTTCCTGACTTTTGTTGCTAGTACAGTCTAATTTCTGTAAACACTGGCAACATTAATTACTTATTCCTTATCAGCCGTGACTAGTCAAAAATTAATAGATGGCAGTATAGCTGCAATAAATTGATAAAGCTCAAGAAGTATTACCTCTGTATGCTGTGCCGTGCAAAAAATCTTGTTAAACCTTTTTTATTGATGTGGCAAAAATGTAAAAACCTAAGATGGCGGGGACTGAATCCCCGTAACAGTGCACTGGCATTGACAGTGCAACTGTGAGGAGCATGGTGCATATGAGCTCATACTGGAAGGACGTGATGGAGGACAAGAGCATGGCTTAAGTGAAGTGCATGTGTTGTTGCAGAGGAGGTGGTAACCCAGGATGATGACTTTCTGGAGGAGCTGCTCAATCCGGACTGTGAGTACCTCCACCCGTCACCTAGCTCATGTTTACTGCGTCTTATCACACTTGTGAAATACAAACATCTAATTCTGCAATTTCATTCTGATAAGAAAGTTGTAGTGATGAACCAAACATCTTGATACCTAAGTACAATAATACAGTAAAACCCCTCTATTACGACCCCATTTATTATGACCACCTCTCTGTTACGACCCAATCCCGAGGAACTGAGGAACCGTGAAAAGTTTAGGTCGAAATATTCGAAAATTTGAGGCACATCTAAAAATAGACACAGTAATCCCTCTCCAACCACAGTGTCTTGAACCGCGGTTTCAATTATGTGCGGATTTGTTTTTGTAGAACTTTAATCCAACCACAGTACTAGTTTCTATCATCCACGATTTTCAGTCTATGGAAAACTAGCCCTTACTGATGTAAGTGGTCGAGTATTTCTCAAGCTACCATCATAGGCTTTGACATTTGTTGTCCCAAGCAGCGTGAAGCAATAAATTACTTAATGTCAGGGGGGGGGGGGGGTAGCAGACTGGGTCAGTAAGGATTCTTTGTCCTAGTCACATATCCCTCCTCTTTTGTTGTAAAAACAGTGCCACATTACACAGACTAGTTTCTTAATCAGTGTATGTATGATAACTTTAATTCAATGACCATTTTTTAATGATTATTTTGAAATTTATGTGTGCCCATGTTTACGTAATATGCTAATTTTTTTTGGTGGGCAATTGTTTTTTTTTTTCTTGTGAAGTCAATTTTATGTGTAATAAAGATAAGTGTGTTGAAATAAAATGTGTTCTTGTGTTACCGGTACCATATTATCACGAGTGAGGCTGTGTGCATGTATAGGCAACGTCAAAAGATTTTGATGAAAAATTCTAGAGAATTAATATTTCGAGTAGACAGCACTAAATATATTTATTCCCGTAAACATTGCCGAGCCTCATTGTGCCAGTGCAGAGGCCAATACGCCGCCTATGTTTCGTATAAATTCAACACATTGACGTTACTTGCTTCTATCAGCATGTTTTCCCAACACTGGGCCGCTGTTACGAAGTGAACCAGTGTAGCAGGCGAATTTTACCCAGGCGTATTTTACTCCCTGAATGCTTGAGTGGCTGCATGTCAAAGTAGCTTTGCAGTCCGCTGACAGCTGCGACAACAGTATAACACTGTTTACAACCCTTGGCTGACCACAATACATTAGGTTGACACTAGGGTTGTGTAAATATTCAGTATACCGAAACAAAAACGAAAAATGACAACTTGCATTTTCGTTTCGGTAAGAAATTTTGTTACCGAAAGTTGTAATGAAACCAAAAATCTTGATTTCAATGAATTTTTGGGTGATAAATGAATGTTCATTTATCACCAGCAAAGAAAGTTTTTGACAGTAAATTATTTTGTTCGTTTTCATTATTTTATAATTGAAATAACTATATAAAACAAAAATTTAAATGTAGGCAAGGATTCCTGTGGTAAATACTTCAAATTCTAAATTTTTTGGGTTTGCTTTTGCAACAGATTTGTTATAGTGAATAACTTGCTAGAATGTTAGGAAATTTGTTAATCTTTCGTTAAGCCTGAGATCTAATGACATTTTTGTTTTAGTTTCACGAATGTTCATAACATAGCTTTCGTTTTCGTTTCATGAGAAAAAATCACATTCGCACAACCCTAGTTGACACTAATCCCCTAGAGCATTACCCTCATCACTTTCTCGCCAGACAGTGTTCCTTGGTAGAATAACAATTTAAGGAACAAGCATTGCCCCATCGCAAATAAAATTATGTTCCACAAGCATAGCCAAAAATTATGCATCGAGCCAGAGTCCCAGCACCTGCAGGGGAGTTTATCCCCAAAACAGTGATTCAAGGCATGCCGGCTGCTTTTTGTAGGTGGTGACCGCAATACGAAGCTTGGCGTTTCCCCAGAATTGATTTTCAAGTGAAGTAATTTCGTGTTCTGCGTAATTAGTAGAGTGGAATTGTACCGCTTTCCGAGAAAAGAATTATTTTTTTCAGAAAAGCCCGTATTCTGAACACCCTTTTCTTTCCGCACGGCATCCCATTGAGCTGATGTCTCATCAATGGTATAATGTTGTACTTGGAACGTTCTTTTTCTGTCTCGATCGCAAAGGTGTCCGTCCTTTCCTACCTGGGGGTAAAGTTTGCCTGTTACACCAGCCCCGTAATGACGGTAGTGGCGGTGGGCTGGCGGGTCGCCGCCCGTCATCTTGTAACGACCAACCGATAGCTGTCCAGCCTGAGGATCTAGGGCCCAGCTTCAGCAGCAAACTGCCACGTCCGCACCCGGCCGCGCTGTAGAGGATATAGGCGCTCGCCCTGCTACGCACACGCGGCAGCTGGTAATGTATTCGCTGCCACCTCGACAAGGGGTGGTCCAATATGCCTTTCTTGGGCATCAAAATAATCAGGAGACGTCCAGCTATTAAAAGATACATATTTATATTTAATTTAAAAAGTGGCTTTTCATGCGCTAGAGATGATTGAACATGAACTTTGTGCAAGAAATGGCAAGTTTTGGGGCATAGGGGTTAGAGGTGAGTTTTATTATGACTCCTCCCCTCTATTACGACTCTATTCTCGGGAACCGTGAGGGGTCGTAATAGAGATGTTCTACTGTATTACAACTCAAAAATATCATATTTGTAATTATCGTACATTGTCCTGTGTAGAAATTTCTGTTACATGTAACAGTTTGTGTCTTAAATACTGATGGTTTAACTGCTTTTTGAGTAAAATGATATCCCAGTTATGCAGCAAAGACTTCTGAGGAAGTTAAAATTAACGAAAAAGCAGACTGTAATGCAGCACGTATGCTTACCAAAAACTGTGGTGATGCGACCTGTGTTTAAATTTTTGTCTGCATGAGAATGAAACTTTTTTATTGTTTCCAGTGATTAAATATAAAATAACTTAATAGGGTGATATATTCTGAGCAAAACTGTACCCCAAGTATAGTCCATTCCCGACTGGAAGAGTCGGGAATGGACATAAATAGTGACTACTACTTTTATACCTGTCAAATGTGTTGTTCACTGTTTACAGATTTTCAGAGAATTCTGTCATATTCCAAAAACCATTGCGTACTAATATTCACAGCTTAGGCCTCTAACATTATTTAGGTCAGCATTATGACGTTTTGAAAATGCTTGAATTTACTATAGTTCTTTATTTTATATTATCAACATATTTGTTTTCCACGACATAGCACATTACATGTAATGCATGTTAATAATTTGCTGCGACCGTTTTTAGCACTGTTACAGCTGAGGGGTAAAGAACTGTAACTTTCAACCTTTTGTTATTGATATGTGTTGGGTTATTTCTTTCAAAGGACAGCCTCAGTTGGAATAAATATTAAAACGAAGGAACAACCTGTCCAACGAAAAAGACACATTACATTTATGCACGCAACTCGTGTCTCTTATTTTTTTGTCAATGAAACTAAAGATACCTGTGAACATGCACACAAATAAGCCTACCGTAACTTTTATTCCGCTCATATTTCTATGTATTTCTACTTACTGTTTATTAGGTTTATTGAAATTTATCGGGCTGGGCTTAGTATTTTGTGTTTCAAACACCTAGCGCTAAGGTACAACGTTGTGATAAATAAACAGACGTGGATGTAAATAATTAACTTCGTCATAACAACAATTCACAGTTAAAACGTATAAATAGTGCACATTAAATATTTTAAATCACGTACACACAGGGCCAACGTATCGACCATAATGCAGAACCGCCACGCCATTTCACATGCAGCGGTTAACGAAACACACATAACAGTATATTTATTACTGCAGTGGAAACACAGATTTATCACAACATCGTAACTTGCCTAGGTAGGTTTAAAAAACACAATATCTACAAATGTGATATGGTAATGTGAAGTATTTTTTAGAGTAAGTATAATTTATGCTTCGTTTGGCAAAAATCAACACGCCATGTCATGGCTCGCCACGTCTGCCAACTTGAGATGATAACCGTCCCGCCATCATATCTAAATATGTTAAAATAAGTATTCAAACATTAAAATCTCTTTTCAGTTGTAAATTACAAATTTAAAAATTATTATTTAACTGTAATAGGTATGAAATATGCTACAATCGAAAACATGTATAATTAGTGCTTACTAGCAATGCGAAACTTCCCGAGTGTGAGAGAGACAAAGAAAAAGAAAGAGCGCAACAAGCTCCACACAGCGCGGACAGTTGCTTCTTTAGTCGATAAAACAAGCACTGTGTCATTAGGGCCTACTCACAATATTTTGTGCTGTTATTTTAAACTGTAACAATGAAATATGTTGCCATTAGGGCTACCTAAATATTTAAATATTTCATTAGGCAATGTTTAATTTACAGATAGCATACCAAAATATCAGGTTAAACAATATTTATCTTTGAACTATTTCTTACTAGCCTTTGCCAACTCATTACTGCTCACACTGTTGTTAATTCATATTTAATGAAAAATAAATATTACAAGTTATAGGAGATACTAAGGTAAAGTTTAATTTAGTCAATAATACAGTACTGTAAAGTTATTCTTAGTGTTATATATTTGTGGAATACTGGTTAATCAAAAAACAGGTTGACATGTTACGCCTAGGTTGATTTTTCAAAGGTTCATTTTCAAAAGTCTGTTCCAGTCGGGAATGGACTATATGCACAAAAGGCAACTGTGCAAGTTAAAATTAACAAAAAAGCAGACAGCAACATCATGCATATGCTTAACTCAACAGCAGGGATACTGCCCACATTTACATTTCCAGCTAGGAAATGAAATGCTCTATGTTCTCTAGTAGTAAAATAAAATATTATTTTAACAGTCTTCTCTTCATAATTCTAACAGAAATATTTAATACGAAAAACCCAAGCTGTTACAGTCTCGAATAGAGCACCACATTATTAGCTAATGTTGTTGAGAAATGTTTGAAATGTTATAAAATGAAAGATCCGTGTATTAAAAGAAAAGTTATTTTAATTGCTAAATGTTGTGAATGTGATAAACTCAAACTGGCTGAGAGCAGTATTTCCCTGAATAACAATAGCATTACAACATGTAACATGTTGCGTTGAACATCTTGATAGACTGTATTACACGAAAGTTTGTTGATATGTGAATTGGTGGGCAATACCAAACACCATTTCTCCCGAACGAATTGCGAACAACTGACTGTCTAAATATACTAGTTCTTAGAAGCACTACGAGCGCGCCACTGATGGCAATGGCAGGAAGTTCAAATATGTACACAGTAATATTTACAAAGACATCTATACACACACTACCAAACATCACCGCCCTCCTTGGAAATATTCCTTTCATCCCTTAAAGGGCAGTGGGCACAGTTTAACGGAGGGGCCTTTAACTGTTCCATCTACTGTGTGGACAGTGGCTACTCTAGGCACTTTATCACGAACAGGGTGTAGCTCAACTATGCGTCCTAAGCGCCACTGCAGTGGAGGAAGCCTGTCCTCTTTTACTAATACAAGCTGCTGAGGGTGAAGAGGTCAATTTTCTTCCTGCCATTTTGGACGCTGCTGTAAGGTGTGAAGATAGTCCTGATGCCAGCGTTTCCAGAAATCTTGCTGAAGCTTCTCCACGAGCTGCCAGAGCTGTAAACGATTCAGCTGGACGTCTTCCACGTTTGGCTCTGGAACTGTGACAAGTTGCTCAAGAAGCAAAAAATAACCAGGAGTAAGCGTAGACAAGTCATTCGGCACCGAGCTCAGTGGATAAAGAGGCCTGGAGTTGAGGATGGCTTCGATCTGCACTAGAACAGTATTCAGTTCCTTGTAAGTGAGAATTTGCTCTCCAATATCACACCTCATATAGGACTTGACCTACTTAACTTCGGCTTCCCATAATCCACCGAAATGAGGTTCTGCAGGGGGGATTAAAATGTCAAGTTACCCCAAGGGTGGCCAAGGAGCTTGCCATGGTCTGTTGGTGGTTGGGAGAAGCAAGCAGCTGTCGCAGTTCATTCAGATAGTTATTTGCACCCACAAAAGTTGGTTCCACAGTCACTATATAGGTCAGATGACCTGCTACGACGGGCAAGAAAGTGTTTGTATACACCTAGAAATACATAGGTAGAAAGGTCAGATGCCAACTCAAGGTGCACTGCTTTTGTTACACAACAAACAAATATGCAAAGATAAGCTTTTATCAACACTGGGCGATGAACTCTGGCGAGGTTAATAGTAAATGGACCAGCATAGTCCACCCTGGCCTTTGCAATGGGTTTCACCTGCTGAATCCTCGTGGCAGGGTCTCCCATTAATGGTGCCGAAGAGGCAGGTCTTGTCTTAAAGCACTTGAGGCAGTAACGAAGACAGCGACGAATGGCACACTTGTCTGTAAGTATCCAAAATTGTGTCCTGAGGATACTCTGAAGAGTTTGAACACCTGGATGCTGATTGATTTCATGATAATGTCTGATTATTAAGTCTGTAAAAGAGTGCAATTTGGGAAATAAAGCTGGGTGCTTTTGCTCAAATGGTAAGTTTGGCTGAGGCAGCCTACTGCCCACCCTGACCACTCCACAGGGATCAATAAATGGAATCAATTTCCTGATCTCAGGTGATACACGCTGCTGCTTCTTTAGAGCATTAATTTCAGCTTCAAAGCAAGAAGCTTGGACATAGCTCAGCCAAATATTCAAGCCTTTCTCTTGTTCATGGGGTAGTAAGGCATCAGTAGCCTTGTTTTGTGGCACTCGACAATTGTGAATAAAACGTACAACATATGCTGTTATGCGGATAAGCTTATTCAGCTTGCTGCACCTTTCAAGCAATAACTCCAAGGGGTTGGTGTCTACAAAGTTGCCGAATGAGAGAGTTTTCTGTTCAGGAATGATGGAGGATGATTCCAAGGTCTCTTCTGTGGACATATAGCAGGGCCAATGGTTACTGGTTTCCTTCAACCACCATGGTCCAGTCCACCACAAATGATGTTGCTGAAGTTGTGCGGGCGTCAAACCCTGAGAGGCGCAGTCAGCAGGATTTTCCTCCAATTGAACATGATGCCACCATTCAGTTGATGTGTAATCTGAATTTCACTGACTCAGTTGGCCACAAAGGTCTTCCAGAGGTGAGGTGATGATGTAATCCAAGATAAAACTATCATAGAATCTGTGCAGGCATAAGTGGCCTCAATGTGCAGCCTCAAATTGCAGTGGTTGATAACGAGACGGAGAAGCCGAGCTAGCAAAAGAGCCACACAGAGTTCTAGGCGAGGTAGCGACACCTTCACAGGCGCAACCTTTGATTTGGCAACCAACAGGTGAACTGTTGCTGGACCCTGCCGAGGTTTCACACAAAGGTATACAACAGCAGCATAACCAGTTTCAGAACTGTCAGCAAAGCTGTGAACTTGATTATGTGCACCCTTGCAGATTCACTAGTGGACGGGCCACAGCGATGGACGACAGTAATTACAGTTAAGATCTAACTGTCCCACTTTTCACGCTCTTCCAGGGGTGGTTCAGTATCCCAGTCCACACCTTTCAGTCACAGCATCTGAATCAAGTGTTTGCCAAACAAAGTTAAGGGAGCTAGCCAACCAAGCGGGGCAAAACTCTAGCCAAGTCTGACAAGATGATGCGTTTTGTAGGCGGATTGGAGTTGGATGGATTACATATGAAAATGAGTTAGTGATCTGTATCTGCTGATCCATTTGTTTGATATCTGCAGTGAACACAATAGGGTACATACGAAACTGAAGCAACACATCAACAATGCTGCTTTGTAGTTTTGGCCCTGTAAGAAGTATGTCATTGAGCGATTGGCCATTTGTGGTTCTTGCCGAAGCGGTCGAACATTACTCGCAACTTAGTGGTGGTGCTATCAGGCTTTACTACAAAGTGGTGAGAAATGTAGTAGGCCTCATTTACAGAGATTTCTCCCTCTGGAATTCTTTCCATGTATCCAGATGACAGGTAGTCTTCCATATAATCTGCTTACTGGGCTCTTACTGAGGGTTTCAGTTTCAGTTGCCTATCGAGATGATGCTTGGTTCTTAGATTCTCCTAACTGTGGTCTTGTGGTTGACAAAAGGGCAAAGCAACACTGTAGCACCCTGTTTGGTCTCTTGTATGAGCTGTTACGAACATCTCTTCACAGAGTACTTCCTGAGGAGGGTGATGTGTTTTCTGAGGAACTTCTTCTAATTCCAAGAACCTTTTGACAACATATTCAAGCGATGGGGACTATGTAAACAATGAAATACAACATGATATTGGTTGCGATGGAACAGCAGTTTTAACCCTTCCCATGAGGAGCCATCCAAACACAGTCTCCAATGCAGTGGGTATTTCCTTGCTTCCATTCCTTTTGCGGCCAGTCATCAAGTGCGGAAACAACTCGGCACCTATCAGCAAGTTGATTGGTCCTGGACGGGCAAATGTAGGATCTGCGAGTTTCAGGTGCGTTACAGCATCACAAATGCTAGAGGGTAGCTGAGCGTTAGGGAGATCACTTGAAATGCACGATAGAACAAAGGCATCCTGACTGAATGATGGTGAGGTTTGTTCTAAAGGACTGATTAGGCAAGTCATGAGTTACTTGGAAAAACTGACTGGCACATTGGATAATCCATGGATTGGGAGCTGAATCTTCTGTCGGGGCAGTCCCAATCGTTGTAGGCAGGCCTCGGTTATGAAACTAGCCTGACTAGCCTAATCTAGAAGGGTACATACTTGTTGGGAAGCTCCAAATGCATCCTGGATTTCTACTAGAGCAGTAGACAGCAAAACAATGGTGATAGCTGTCATTGTGGTATGAGCTGCAAGTGTGGATACAATTTTAGTTTGGCTCTCTCCTCTATGTTTTTCTATTGTGATATCCTAGGGGTCATTTATTTCAGGGGCCAATGCATCCTATGATTCAGCAAAGTGTAGCACTGTGTGATGTCTAGCACCACAGTTTCGACACATAAATTTGGAGTTACAGTTTCTAGCTCGATGTGATGATCTGAAGAAGTTCAAACACAAATTCAACCTTTTGGTAAGCGTAACGTTCCTTTGGGCCTATACTTAGCAACTGGGAGCACTGGGAAGGAATGTGGTCTGCCTTACATAGGGTACAATTAGCAGTAGTTGTTTTTGTCATGTTCACCATGGAAGTAGTTGGACTGTACGAATTATATTTTCTGGTTTTGGACACAATTGAAGTCTTTGACTTAGAGGTCTTGACATGGTACAAACCGACTGCTTTGGCAGATTGACACTGCTTTTCTGTAAGCTTTAACAATGCTAAATCAGTTACTGGCAGCGCAGGTAAGGGTCCAGTTTCTTCTCCATCAAGTGAAGCAACAACAAGTCCCAGTGTGATCCATAGGAATTTTCAAAGCTCGCAGAGCACCCATATTTTTGGCTAGCTCAGTTAGCAGTGCATGCATAGAGCTCGAAGAGTCAGATGATACCACTGGCACTTTAAGTAATGCTTCAATGTGGTTTGAGGTTATGAGTCTTTTATTGTCATATCTCCTCACAAAATCTTCCATGCAATAGTGTAATTTTCCTCTGAGAGTGGTAGGGACTGGATTATCGACAATGGCTCTACAGTTAAACACAACTTCAGGTATGTGAAACTATCCACTTAAGATAAGTTATCATTGGTGGCTACCATGAACTGAAACAGGTTTGCAAAGTTCGACCATGACTTCGGGTCACCATTGAATCTGTATAGTGTGTAACTTGACATGTGATGTGTTTAAATGTGACTGGGTGGCTCCTTTGTCATTCCTACCATTGCTCGCTATGACACGGTCATGTATGGCCATTACAGCGTAATGCTCATCATCAAACTTGATAAGTCGTTGGGCATGGGACTGGGTGACAAATTCACTACTGCCTTTGAATGCAACTTCCAGTACGATGTGGTCATCATCAAAACCGTTCCGAATTTGTACCTCGTCCCGGCAAGTAGAAAGGAAGAGGCGTGCATCAGTACTGTCACCTTGCACAGAAACTGACAATGTAAATGCACGTTGTAGTCGATTTTCCGCTCTATCGAGACGTCCCTGAAGTGCCAGGTGTTTATCAGTCATGTTCAACACTATTCCACACTATTAAGTCCAAAAGCAACAAGCGCATGGAGCTTGCGTACGCTGATAATCCTGTTCATAATAGTGATTAAATAACCGTGATCAGTAACATTGATTTTAGCACAGTTCTAAAAATTAACGGTGATTTATAACTGATATCAATGGACGGGTCCAATGTTAATTTTCTTTGTGATTTTTAAGATACTGTTTCCGGTGAACCATCTTCCCCAGTATTTCTTGACATTGGCAGCTGTGAACTTCATAGTGTACATTGTGCATTTAAAGCAGCAGTAAAAGCAACACAATGGGATGTTGTAGAGTTCTTGGGGTCTTTATATTATTTGTTTAAAAATGTGCCTGCCCGTAGGGCCGACTACTGTCACTATTCATCTTCAAGCCTGTTTCCTTTGAAATTTTGTGCTATAAGATGGCTAGAAAATGTCAGAGTAGCTGAAAGAGCTACAGCAATATTGCCTGGTGTTAGAGAGTATGTAAAGCATCTGAACATGGAGAAGAAAGCCCAAAAATGCCCAACTTGTCAGAGTTTTAAGATTGTATCAGAGGCTGTCAAAGATCCTCTTTTGGAAGCGAAATTAGCTGTGTTTCAGACTGTAGCAAGGGAGTTGGAAGGGTTTGTTACTCAATTTCAGTCAGATGCTCCATTCACACTTCTTTTGTATAAATCATTGTGTGTATGCTGTCATTAAGAATACAATGACAAGATTTGTGAAACCAGACATTTTGCAAGGAACATCTCTTGTAACCAAAGTTGACTTGTCCAGTAACAGTTTTCTGCCTGCAAAACTTATTGACATTGGGTTTGCTACGCTAGATGCTTTAAGAAGAGCAAAGATGGTACCAGAAGCTCATTTACTCAAGTTTAAAGCTGATTGCTGTATTTGTTTTCAGAAGCTTTGTAACCAAGTTGCTTGAACGATCTCCTTTTAAGTTCCTGCTTACCAAAGGAATTTCATGTTTGGATCCCTCTGTTGGTTTGTAACCTACTAGCAGGAACAAACATCTTTGAGTCTACACTGTATGTACTAGTACAGAATAATTGGATGTCCGGTGCAAAAGCAGATAGTGTTCAGCGGGGAGTTAAAGCAGTGTGCAACCTGCATCTCTTCAAGAACCTAATGAGTGATTTCACAAAAAATGGTGGCAGGTTGGATACCTTGTGGATGACTGCTGTCCCTGATCATGGGAATTATGAAAACCTAATTTCATTTTTTGAAACTTGTCTTTGTTCTCTCGCATGGTAATGCTAGTCTCGAGAGATGATTTTCCATTAATAAAGAGTGCTTGGTGGAAAACCAAAGGGACACCTCTCTGATTGCTGTTAGGCAGGTTTAAGATGCAGTGTTAGTAGCAGGTGGTGTGAAGAAAGTTAGTATTTCGAAGGATTTGGTGCGTTCTCTTCGTAATGCATGATCCCGATATTCGGAGGCTCTGAAACAACAAAAAGCTGATGAGGTGGAACAGCATGCTAAGCGAGAGAAGAAAAGAAGACAGGAGATTGTCAAGGAACTGGAAAGCAAGAGAAAAAAAAGCTGTTGGAAGAAACCAAGGCTTTAGGGCCTAATTAGGACTCAGAATAGTGGACTCTGATTCTACATTTAAAAAACAATGAATAACTTACGTTTTGTTCCTGTTGTGTGGATTGTTTTTTATCATTCAACTCTACATGGAGAACACTACCAGGTAAGTGAAGTACACATCTTTTTGCCCATGTTTAAGTTATGTGTTAATGTTGTCGGAAATTGTATATACCGTGCCATCAAGAGTCAGGGAAAAAATTCAAATTTGGCCTGGAAAAGTTGGGGAATTTTAGTATACCCAGCCTGTGGCCACCATGACTCATGTTAGAATCACAATCCAAAATGTGTGTCCGAAAAGTATGGTAGATCGTCTCAACAACTGTAGCAAAATAAATACAAAAAATATGTTACAAAATGATATCCAAGTGAAATAGTGTAATGTAGTTGTTAATAACTATAGCTCTAAACTGTCAGTGAAGAATAGCCCAAAAATTTGAAATATAGTATTAGACAGTCGCAAACATCATAACAGCAAGCATACTCCTCTGGAATAACAACAGAACCAAGATTGGTGGAACAGGTGAGATAAAACAAGGATGATGACAGGCAGTTTTATTTATTTTTCCCCCTGTGTTTTGCTGTTAGCGGCACACATCAGTGTTGACATTAGCTGGTGCTGCTGCCACAGGACGCATGCAGTCCATGTTAAATCGTTACTTGCACAAAAATGACACTTTTTAAAATTTAATATAAATTTGTTTTAACAGGTAAATGTCGTATGGAAAAAAAATTATACCCAAGAGTCTTATACTTAGCTTCTTCTTGTTTCCCAAAATAATAAAATAATCGTGTGGACTGAGTATTTACCTAACATCGTAAGTTCATGTTCAATCATCTCTGGCATAAATTTAACATGATTTTTCCATGGAATATTAATTTTTTTCAATGGTCGGATGTCTTCTGAATAAAAAGGTATGGTTCTGTGAATATTCGGTATACCGAAAATAATACAAAATAAATTACAAATTTCTTTTTCACTACGGTAAAAAATTTGGTTTTTGAAAGTTGTAACAAAACGAAAATTCTCAATTGCGATGAGTTTTCCAGTGTTTAATGAATGTTCATTTAGTAAACCAGCAAAGAAAATTTTGACCTGTAAATCATCTTGTTTGTTCCCATTATTTTATAACTAAAATAACTACATAAATAAAAATTTTAATGTAGACAAGAATCCTGTGGTAAATATTCCATAACCTACACTTTTTTAGTTTGATTTTGCTACAAATTTGTTACAATAGATAACTTGCTAACATGTTAAGGAATCCTTTAATCTTTCGTTATGGCTGAGCTCTAACGACACTATTTTTCATTTTTGTTTCAGTATTGCAAAAGTACATTACGTATATTTTGTTTTCGTTTTGTGAAAAATAGTCACATTTGCACAATTCTATAAAAAGGTAATGTACCACAGAAAAGTATTTGTGACTTCCCTTTGTCGCCAATCACAAACACTGTAACATTGGATATTTTTTACATATTTGCAAGAGCAAATTAAATTTTTGATAACCTCTTGTGGAAAAACCATAACATATTACAATGGAGTAAGAATTTATATTAATAAACAGATGTATTCTGAATAAAATGATACCACACAAGAGTATCTGCAACCTCCTTTGTCACCAATCAAGTACAAAAATGTTAACTTTTTTGGTGCAAATTTTTGTTTTAGCAGCTTCTTGCAAAAATGTGACAAAATTTCAACAAAATATCAATTGATATTAATAAACAACGTCTTTAGAATCTAATGATAAAACAGAAGAGTGCCTGCAACTTTCTTTGTCACCAATCAATTACAGAATTATTTTTTTAGATTGACGCGTGACGCTTACTGGCTATTGAGATAAACGACTTCGCTTCATCTACACGTTCCACCTACGAGCAACAATGAATGGGGTTTGGAAGCATATAATTTCTATAGAATTTTCCCTGGACCGGGGATATTTACAGACATGTCAGAATGATACGTTTCATCAACCCACCAGTAAGCATACCAAGCCCAGTCTCCCCTCAAGAAGATGCCAATAATAATTGTAAGTAATTGATGCTTCGCTACAACCCCAAGGATGTTCAAGGGCACACAGATAGGTGCACATGCTACTAATGGTCGCACTTAGCTCCGCCCACAATGCATGCACATAGCAACATCGCCACCACCAGGACCGGCGAGCCCTCAGTCCAGCAGAATATATTGCTGTGCACAGGCTGGAATCATCAGTTGATTGTAGGCTCTTTTGACAGCCACTTCGGCATAAGTAGCTTGCTCCGCCGCACTCGTTCACTGTAGCTCTCTGACCTAATGCAGTCTATATTGCCTAGAGATCTTAGCTCACCGCCACCTACTGCAGAACTTCAGAAGCCCTCCTCCAGCGAAGCCTTCCAGAAGTCATCTGACACCCTCAGTCTCTTGCCCTTGGTAATGGTTACCCCACATGCCTTTTAGAACATGGACACCTTAAGTCTTTAAGGACACGTGACACACTTAGATAGGGAAAGTTTTAATTAGCTACCTAGTCGAAACTGTCTCTAGCTAGTTTAGAACCAGGTCCCCTTCACCTGGACAACATAGTTTTCTACATCTGGTCAACTCTGGGTAGACAGGAAATAGTACGGGCCACCGTGTTTCATTCCTTTCAGAATAAACACATTCTTATCCTACCTGGCATGTTTTATTCCTTTCGGAATACACACATTCTTATTCTACCTGTTCTCGAATTTTACGTAGAGTTCTTCCAGATTTCCATAGTAAACACCAAATTCCGTAAAGTTAAGAAGGAGACTGGGTTTGAACATACCAGTGTACTGCCTAGGGTAGGACTGCGAGCTCCCTCTCAGGGACTCATACGTCGATAACACACACACCATTTGACGGCCATCCGTCCGGTGCACCATGTGTATTGAACAGTAGAACCCCAACCACTAGTCATACCCCTACTTGATATGTCTCTATACCAGCTTGCACCTGTCCACCGCACTGCTTGTGTTGCTGGAGGGAGTGTTTGGTTTGTTCTGGATTGGACTTGCGTGCTCAAGAGCTATTAGGATGTCTCCGAGGAAACCTGCCCTTCGACCACTGCACCATTTGTGTTGCCGGTTTAGGAATAAGGTTCTACGTGGCTTCGTTCTAGTATGCCTGGATGGCAAAACACACTTACATAGGGAATGCACGTTGCCTGCTCCTATCGCCCGGGATACGGTACTTGCACCTAATGCCCTTCAAGTGGTGGGAAGGACATTAAGGAGAGGAAAGAAACTGTTGCCTACCAGCCTAGTAAGACCCTCTGCCAAGATTCACTCCGGGAACAAGCTCAAGCCGTCCACAAGTCGGTGGGGCTTAACCCCCGGCTCACTCCCCTTCTTTGTTTCAGCCTCCCCGAAATGTTCCAGGGACATCGCATCCAGTAGTTGCAGCCTTTCAACGCTGAGAGAAGGTGCCCGTGGTCCTGGCGTGCCCCTGGTTCTCTATACGCCATTACCCCAGCCTGCCAAGAACGTCTGCCAGCAACCCATTGAGCAGCTGTAACACCACCAGAAAACCCACCGGCCCCTAAGCCTGTAACATGGCTCGTTGCCAAGTCGCCAACAGACTTCGTACCCAGTTGCCAACCGACATGGTCCACATTGTTCACAGGACGGGCTCCTGTACCCTAGAAAGTCAGACCTAATGGCCAATGCAGACCTTCCAACCCTTCTGATTTTGGCGGGAGACTCCCAATTTTCTAGGTTGTCTCTTGCCCTCTGGATTTTTCATTAAAAATTTCCTGATTTTCTATAGTATTACGTATTTGATATACTCTATCTCTGTTTGATAGGTTAAGCAGTAAATGTAATTGATTATTGCAGGTAATGTCATGGCGGAAGTGTATTGTCCTATATAATGTGACCACCCTGCACATTTTGTAAACACTAAATGCTCTCGTTTGTAACGTATAGTATCAGTTGATAAATTACTGTGAGATGCATGTTGTTAAGTTGGCAATTTTGATGATGGCTTTGGAAAAAAATAGTACTCACAACTAAAGGTTTTAATTTAAAACTTTTATTATACTTACAACATTTACCATTTAAATAATGTTTCTGAAGCAATATTTAATTTTTTTTGTTTTTAGTGAATGGACTTTATAAACATAAGCAATTATGACAGCATCTCGACACGTACGAACAGTAAACGTTTAGAGCCAATTGCTAGTCATTTTTATTGTTTCCAGCCCGGTGAACACTGTTGTGCGTGTGCTTTTTTCTCATCGTGTACGAGTATCTTGTTGGGGTTGTCGCAATATTTTATCGGTAGTTAATAATTTTTTTATTTGCTTTCTTTAAGCATAGTTGGTTGTAGGTACAGCTGTAGAGTGTTTTCTTGAGTAAAATGTAATATTAATCGGCACGTGTTTACCGCTTCATAGAATTGCTCGTTCTGCCTTTTTCCGTAAATGGCCGTCAGCAATAAAGAGCATGGTTTAAATTTGTTGGTTTCAAGAAACATGCACTGTTTTGATTTTACAGAATGATTTTGCAAATAAATTATTTAGTGCGAGTGACGAACAAATGTAATTTTAGTGATGACGGATTAGACTGACTTGGTACGTTAGTCGAGGATTTTGTCCGCTAAACCAAAAGCGGGGTAGTTTGGTTTAGATAGTTGCCGTGAGGCGAGGAGTGTTGGTGATTGAAGAATACCGTCATCCTGGTTACTGCTGGAGATGCTGTTCGGGATTACAACCGAAGCAGGCGCGACTGCTTGTTGACTGAGTTTGGCGGTGCAGACCCGTTCCGCCGGCCTTTCCTGTGTAGGATGGGATAATGCGATCCACGGTTTGAGAGTAGAGTGCGCCAGGAATGGTTCCTTACGTTTTCTATCACTCCTCTTCACATGAGGCATAGGGCAAACAGTTCCGACAGCCTATGTGATGCACTTAGACAGGAAGGATTGACAGTGTAACCCAATAGTGACTTGCTGGCACGAGCTCAATAAAAGTTCCCCCACACTATGTAGGCTGATTAAGGACGTGGCACCGTGGGTGTTGCCAAGCCTCTGCTGGTTGTGCGCTCGCACTAGGATTAACGGCAAAACTTCAGGCTACGGTCACTGTGCACAGACTTAATGCTGGTGGTGAGAAGCAACCTGAGTCTGTCGTGCCTCTCAGTGTGAAGGGGTTTCTAGTGGTTGTGGCGTTGCTGTTTCTCCTTCATGAGCACTGACTAATGCTGATGAGTGGCTGGGAAGAAACAGGTAGCCGTCTAATATGTATGTCTTCTGATGTGCAGACACCTGAAAAGGATCCACAGTCAGACTAACTCAATTTAAAGAAATTACCTGGTTCCTGTTGGTAGTATACAGCGTATTCTGTCTCCAACTGTTACCCTGGAAATGAAAAACTGAAAGGTAGAGAAAAATGTGTGTTTATTCAAGGTCCAATAAACATGTGACCTTTGCTATTTCCTACCAAGTCGTGGAGAGCTGAAGATAACTGCGGTTCCAAGTGTAGGTGACCTCGTTCCAAGTAAAAAGGGAAAAACTGATTCTAGACGAATACAAATTAGTTAAAGTTAAACTGTTTAGTAAAAGGTGTCTAGAGGAGACAAAGTGAAGTTCAATAAATATTTTATCGTGTTTGCTGGTCGTCGACATATGCAGTAAGTAGCCACTGGGGTGTACTTCAAAGGAACAAGATTCTCTGAAGATCCAGAGCACTGACGTGCTGTGGGAGGTTGCTAGAGATGCGAAAGAATGATTAGAGCTCGGCAGCGTCCAGACAGTTGAAGCTTGTAGGCTGCCGGCGCAGGGTGTGGGGGATGCGTGACGCCCTCTGGCCTTGGTTGGCGTGGGAATACTCTGGCCAGTGATTCTGCTTTGTGCCTCGTTGGAGGCGCATGGCCCTTGCTCAAAATCTGGGCAGCTTGTAGGCTCTAAGTGCCGGGTAGGGGGGGTGGCGTGCCTTCCGGGTTGCGTATTCTCCAGGTGAGAAGGATTTGCTCAAAGTTCCCATTGCCTGTAGGGTAGGCAACGTGTCACCCATGTCTGTGGTGGTGGAAGAGGTACTGTAGGCTATGAGTCGTAATCGTATTAGATTAGATGTATAAGTGGTATGCGTCAATTCGTTCCCCCTCCCCTCCTCAACCGCATATTGTGATGAAGTCTAATCATGGATAAGGTGGTGGAGAAAGGCATTGACCCCTTCTCTGGAATGTCTAGAAGGTCTTTAAAAGGTCTGGGTAGAAGTTGGTAGACATGCTGAGGCAGGTAACACGAAAAGATATTTTCGTAGGCAGGTAGGTGGGACCCTTAATGTTAAGGTGCTTGACCGCTGTAGCGGTGCTTGTTCTGTGCGCTTCTGGGCGGTGAAGCGAAAACATGTGAGACGTGGAGTGGTGTCGGCCGGCTGGCAACCTTGATTCTTTCTCTTATTGTGGACGGGCATCCTTCTCTGCCCCTCGCCCTGGTTGTCGGGCTTTGCTGCCTACATTTCATATGCGTGCCATTGACATCATAACGCTGGTGGATATTGCAAGGGGATCGTACATAAAACCTGAAAGAAAAATTATTAAAAATAATGGCACATCAAAGCGAGGGGATTAAAGTAAGAATAATTATAATATGTATAAGCCTTACTCGCAGAAGGCGGGGAAACAGTATTACTATCCTGGAGCTTGCTGCAGTGCGTTAAGAAAGAAAAGGAAATTCTTTCCAGGGAAACTTTGCGGCTGTTAGCAAGCTAAATAGTTATGTGTTTCAGATTGCGAAGTGGCCAACCACAGGCCCTTTAATACCTGGGTTGACCGGATAAACGAATACAAAGCGAGTATACTAAATGCATTATTAACGTGGCAAATTGTGCACACGTCGGTCACTGGATACAATACACATACACTCAAAATGGAATTTAAAGTATCTTGTATCATATTTGGGGAGCTTTAACGCTCAGAGTAACTGAGTAGGTGCACAAGATATTGCAAACAAAAACACATACAACTATAAGCATATACATAAAAATACCCTCCTACAAAACTGCATTTTTTCTTGTAGGCGATCTTCACATATACCCTTTCAAAGCGTATTATATTTAATTGTGTGCCTACACATCTATTCAGATTTAATGCTGAAAAGTATAAAAAACTAACCTAGCTAGCCCTTGCAGGAGTCCATCTTATATCGTAGGTCTAACAGCTAGTATGTACACTGTGTATCTTCGTTGGAATGTTCAAGGCAAGTTCCTAAGGAATGTTCACTGTTGTCCATGCTGAAAAAACACTGTTACACGACTTACCATTACTGTCACTGTGGAGAGCGTCTATTCGTAATGCTACCTACTTAAGTGGGCTGTCGGCCACTGAAACACTTGAACCGTGAGGTGTAAAATGTCTCACAGTTACTGACGTACAGCGTATGAAAGTTAATTAGCACATAGTCGAATGACTAATTACTGTTTCATTTACCTCGTTAGTTCTTTATACTGGAACTATACTGGATACTTTTAATTTAGTCTAAATGTGATTGTTCTGCTTATGTCACTGTCTTTTTCTTGCGGCTAAATTAAATGTGGTGCTGGTGACCGGTCTATAACGAGTCCTTTTGTCACGTGCACGTAGTAGCGGTTCACAGCTACCACACTGTTTTTAAACTTTGCACACTTACAGGCGATCTTCGGTTTCACTTTCAACGGGCACTCCCCTTTGGACGAAGGGCAACGTGTAGATGGTATGGCCACATATACCTGGTTGTGGTTCTCCATGGCGATTCTTGGTACCAGCCAAGCGTCGTGGCGTCTGCTTCTGCCGCATCAAAGTGGGAGGGCACTCGTTCAAGGGACGTTTAGGCAGTGCGGAGGATGTCAAGCCTTCCACTCTGACTGCATGGGTTCCTACCCGTTGGGCAGGATGTTACTCTGACGAGGCAGTGTGGGGGAGAAAGATCTCCACCCCGACTGCGAGCAGCACAGCTCGTCATGGTACCAGGTCGTGGGCTGCATCTACGGTCTGGGTAGCCAGTTCCTGGAGAGAAACACGGGAAGGGAGATTCACGTCAACCTCCACTGCGGGTGATGAGCCTGTTGAGGAGTAGTGGGTGGCATCAATGTTCTCGACGGAAGCAGCCTCTCACGTAGCAAAATGGCGGGGCGAAGCACTTCCAATGTGGCAGCTCGACGTCCGGGTCTGTAGGTATTCCTGCATCACAGGACTTGGGGATGGAGCACATCTGTTCCACAGCTCACATCCCGGGTAGCAGAGTTTCCTGTGTAACAGGAGGCTGGGACGGAGCACTCTTGTCCGAGCTCGACGTCCTAGCTGGTGGGAGTTCCTGTGTGGCAGGATCTTGAGGTGGAGCACTTGTGGCGTGGCAGCGCGATGTCTTGGTAGGCGGGTGGTCCTGCGTGGCATGTTGTTCCTTGGATGGAGCACTCTTGTTGGAGCTCGAAGTCCAGGGTCCCGGTGGTCTAGTGGCATCTCGTACTTCATCTTCGGAGCCAGAAGTCGACTTTGTTGAAGTAAGAATGACCTTGATCTTTGGCTTCGAAGTCGTATCAGGTGGAGTGGTAGATGTTCGTTCTGGGTCCGCTGCGTGCTCGCCTGTTGGCAGCCCAGTGGAGGGTACGGTAACCTCCCTGCGTCAGAAACCGGCTTTGGGAATTTTCAAACGTCATGAATTTCTGACTTGGGAGTTGTACCAGGTGGGAAGGAAGGTGCTAGGATTGCTCCCATCTCCTTCACCGTTGGTGGTTCCGATCTCTCTGTCAATCCGACTTGATCAGAGAGGTGTTCTGCTGTCTTCCCTATCTCTGGGACTTCGCCAAGACATTTTGGTGCATATAATGGTGGCCCGGTCAGGTGTGACAATGTCTTGGTGACCATAACTGGTTGGCGTCAAGGGCAGGGATCCAACGGAGACAGCTCCTCTGCGTGGTTGCATCTCTATTCTCTCGGGTGGAGAATAGGATGGCTCTCTGTCGGGTTTCGGGGTTCGGGCCGCTTCATTGGCCTAGGTTCAACTTCGGGAGCTGCCTTGTAAGTTGGGGGCCTCGAAAGCTCTTGATCTGGGGCTTCTTCAGACTGAAGCTGCCCATGATGTTGAAGGGTTCTTCGGGCCTAACTTCTAGTCGGATGATTTACGTGGGCTGGCTGGTTCGTGTCTATGAGTAACTGTTGGAGGCGGATCGGAGTACTGGGAGGGGCACCATTCGGCTGGTTGCCTTTCTAGTTAATGAGGTTTCCTCTGTCCTCCCAGTTGAAGGTGGCTGTGTCCATAGTCGAGGACGCAGTGCTGTTGAAGTAGCCATGGCTGCCCCAGAATCATGGATTCCCCGATATGGGGCGCAGCTATAATATTAATTTGGAATGTCTTATTCTGTATCCTGATCAATAACTTTATGCCTTCTTCGACCTGAAGGAAGTGATCTGGTTGTGCGAGTCTGACCTTACTTTTAACGGGGTCAGTTGGCCTCTTTAGCGGGGTGTGAGTAGGTCACTCCTTACAAAATTTCCTATGGCGACCGAGTCTATCACTGCCACGGTATTTCCTTTATTAAGGCGGGCCTCTTCACTGGGTATTCTAGAGAAATCAAACTCCTTTGTTAAATTTTGAAGTGAGATTGGGAGTTTTTCTCCCCCTTGTTCTGATTCCGAATTCACCCTCTCTTTCTTCGTGGGGCAGTCCCTGTTGTGATACTGGCCAGCGCGATCCAGACACTTTGGCGATATCTGATAGTGGGCAGGGGAAGTCAAGGTCGGGGTTTCAGGCAGTGTAGAGACGGGCGTGTGGCCTGTTAGTGTTCTCCCCTCCTTCCCCTTGTCTGCCTGCCTATGGTCTAGCTCGGCTTGCTCCGCATAATTTCACTCTGTTTCCTGTACGCATTCTATCAGCTCTGTTATTGACTGCGGCTTCGGGGCTTGTAGAAAATTACGCAGTTTTGGTAATAGCATTTGAGCTATTAAGCGTACGCAATTTTCTTCGTTGTTCTCTGCCAGAAAGCGCAGTGGTAATTCCGTACCTTGTTTTGTATTAACAATTCAGCCTTTTTATCCATGCCCTGGGTCTGGCTATAAAACTGCTTCGTTAGCGTAGCCAATACCGCCTCGCCCATGAATTCCACTGCTATCTGGTTACTGAACTGCTTCCAGTCCGTTAAAAATTCTCTGTATCTTTCCCACCAGGTGAGGGTGAGGCCCTTCAAATGCAGTTGGGCCCAGTCAACCCATTGTTTTGGTGGCAGGTCCGTTTCTTTGAATTCTTTTTCACATTTCTGCGTGAATGCGACTGCGTCTTCGTGTGGGCCACCTGCAAAGTCGGTTATTTGAATATCATCGTCTCTACTGGTAGCTGGATGGCCAGGTGCCGTTCCAGGTTGGATATATATATATATATATATATATATATATATATATATATATATATATATATATATGGGAAGGCTTGGATCTGCGGGAGTGAGAGATGTGTTTTCTTCGACATCTCTCGCACTGGTAGGCCATCCCGGGCATAGAGACGCGTTCATCGGGCTACCGTATGCATAGGTGGTGATAGGGTTCCCTGCATGTTGTGCACCTCTTGCGGTTTGTGCCTCGTCCAGGGCATATAACTTCATTACAGAGACTTGTTGGCTGTTGGCGGCACGCTGTACAGCAGTACTCTAACCCGTCTCTAACTCGGGTCTCTTCAGGCCAGCCTATGCAGGCATAATGGAAGAGTTTTGTGCAGTAGGTGCATTCTACCATTAGTGTGGCATAGCCTGGGCAGTCTGTATGGCTACATTGTACATTGGATATGTTGGGTTCGTTGTCAAGAGTTCTTGCAGATAACGGTATTGACCTCTGTCTGACATGGTAGTGGTTAAGGGCGCCACAGGGTGTTTCAAGGACTCCCCGAAGTTCGCTTGACTGATCGTTTTGACCCTTAGTTCTCATGGTATGGTAAGTCTAGTTCGAGCCTTACTGCGCACAGCTATTAGTCTATTAGTCTGACGCCCCATGTTGGGCGCTAGAAAATATCTTGACACGTGCCCGATTAGACTGACTTGGCACGTTAGTTGAGGATTTTGTCTGCTAGACCAAAAGCGGGATAGTTTGGTTTGGATAGTTGACTTGAGGCGAGGGGTGTTGGCAATTGAAGAACACCGTTGTCCTGGTTACTGCTGGAGATGCTGTTCAGGATTACAACCAAAGCAGGCACGACTGCTTGCTGACTGAGTTCGTCGACGTATGTAGTAAGTAGCTGCTGGGGCGTACTTGAAAGTAACAAGATTCTCAGAAGATCCCGAGCACTCACGTAGTGCTGTAGGCGGTTGCTAGAGATGCGAAAGAATTACTCCCCGAGCTCAGCAGCATCCGGACTTATATAATGGAAGCTAGCGATGGGAAATATAGTTCACTAGAATGAACTAGGTCATTCCGAACTAGTCACATTTGAGAACATTTCATTGGGAACCGTTCTTTTAAACTATATAGGTCACAGTTGAATGATCATGCGTACTGGCGAACTGCAGAGCGCAAGTGTAACCTTGGTCCGAGAACTAGATAGGTCTTTCTCTGTTTCCTCTTTCACAGTTCCATTTACCCTCCGCAGAAGAATCTAAGCAATCGTGAAACGGAAAGAGAAGCAAATAAGTGATGTTTGTAAATGAATTGCCAAAGAATTAGTGCATTATTGTGTGAAAATGAAATTACGTCTTTTTATATAGAAGTAAGATAAATGAATAGTGAAAATATCTTTATACTGTGTTATCCATGCCTATGTTGTGTAATATAACACCAAGTTACTTTTGACACTAATAGTAACGACCTCAAAAATATTATAATAGGTTGTGTTACAAGAGACAACCAGGTGTAAAGTTAATTTTTCCAAGTCATGTGTGTACAAACTAAAAAAAAAATGGTTCTGACACACTGGATTTATTCGTACCAGTATTAGAAATATTCTAACAGAACTTGAATTGGAAAAATAACTTAATTTTAATATGATGCAAATAATGTCAAAGAGATATCCGAAGTATTGATTGAATATATTAGAAAAAAGCAGTTTTTCACTTCTTTATTGTGAGTGTGTAACACTTGACATTACATTAATGAGCGTTTTTCTATTTTACTGTCATATGTATTTTCTTACAGATATGGGAATTTCTGTACGTCTGGTAACATCGTATTTATAGTACGAGTGAGTGAGAGGCTTTTACGACACCATAACAGCGAGGCGACTACGCAATTGGGGTCAGTACGAGAAAGAACGAAAGATCGCTGCATGGCCATAGGTCTGCCAATTGTTTCGCACTGTGTGTTTTGCAGTTCCCGACCGATTTGCGACTAATGTCACTATTGAAGTAAGTAGGTCTGCAATCCCTACAGTTCGAGGCAGTGCTGAACGAACGAAAACAAAGATACCAATAGACAGAGGCAGATAGATAAGAAGTATCCACGTGTGTGATGCACGTTGCGATGTGGCCAGTCACGGAAGGGGGGGAAGCTGCATGGAGCGATGAACGACGGATTATCTGAGCATGCGCAGTGGCGCACCTGGCATAGTTACGGGCACTGAGAGAATGACTGACCTATATCACAGACTAGTTCTTTTATGTTGCAGCGAACTATGCACCTAGTTCTTTTTCAAGACCAGTTCATAATGAACTGGTAGTTCGTGAACTACCCATCACTAGTGGAAACTTGTAGACTGCCGGCGCAGGGTGCAGGGGATGCGTGACGCCCTCCGGTCCTGGTTGGTGTGGGAATACTCTGGGCAGCGATTCTGCTTTGTGCTTCGTTGAAGGCGCATGGCCCTTGCTCGAAGTCTGTGCAGCGTATGTGCTCTAAGTGCCGGGGGGGGGGGGGGGGGGCTGCCTGCTAGGTTGCACATCCTCCAGGTGAGAAGTATTTGCTCAAAGTTCCCGTTGCCTGTAGGGAAGAAAACATGTCACCCACGTCTGTAGTGGTGGAAGAGATACTCTAGGTGATGAGTCGTAATCGTATTAGATTATATGTGTAAGCGGCATGCATCTGTTAAGTAAACTGTCCCATAAAAAGACACATGTTCAAGAGGTTGCGAATTTTACAAACAGTAAGTTTGTGTGTTTTGAAAATAATGTATTTGTAAACCATTAATATAATTATTGAAAGGCACATGGCCGGAAAAATTTGCACTTTCAACACTTTTGTAATGTGTGAATAATGTTAGTTTATTTTATCTATATTGTAATTTCAATGCGTGTAAACTTTGTTCAGAGTGTGTGTGTATCGCTGCATCTGTACGAATACGAACAACTTAAGTATCTACACTTGCGAGCAACCAAATCGACTCGCCTATAAAACTTACACATACAAGCATTTTTTCCTCAAAAAGGACATTACAGATTCATGAAAAACATATGTCGTTTTAAAGCCCAACACGTTAACTTTACATTGACGCCATTCACATAAAACTCACTTCAGTACTTTTTGCATTAATGGCATTTACGTCAAAGTGTAGGACAATTGGGAATTTAGGTAAAGGAAGTATGGTCACGTGTTCAAATGAAACAAACAATTGCACAATAACAAAGACAATTTATTGAATCAATACTGATGGCAGCTTGTAATTGATGTATCATCGATCTAAACAACAGTCTTATGAGGTCTTGAGGAATTCTGCCCCACTCCTCTAACAACGCCGTTTTGAGCATATCGATAGTTGAAGGAACTGGATTTCTGGTCCGGACCCTATGTTCAAGTTCGTCCCATACATGTTTTATCGGATTCATGTCTGGACTGAGTGCTGGCCAGTCCATTGTCCATATACTGACTTCGTCCAGGAATTACCTAGTGATAAGTGAAGTGTGGCACCGGGCATTATCGTCCATCAACACGAAGTTATCGCAGACAAATCCTGCGTACACAACATGATGTTCCAGGAGAATATCAATAATGTACCAATCAGCTGTCAGTCCTCCTCCTCGGCTTCCCCCGGGCACGAAAACGAGGTCGGTTTTTCTCTCTAAGGAGATCCTAGCCCACATCATGCAGGAGCCACTGCCATACACAACTGTTTTGGTGCAACAACACTCAACCGCTCGCCCGGACGCCTGTAGACCGATCACCATTTCTCAATGCTCTAATTCAGGTGCTCTTGAGCAAATGGAAGGTGGGCTTGCCGGTGGGGACGCCTTCAATTTTGGGCGTGTGGCTGATTGTCCACTCTTAGCCACCAGGAGTCGGAAGGGTCTGTCAGTAGTGTACAGAACCAGCCTGTAATGGGTGTAAGGCGTGAGCTCCCTGGTGATTCTTCCAGGGGGTAGGAGCGGGCAACCAGCCTGTAATGGGTGTAAGGCACATGTCAGCACTGGATGGAGGATCAGTCTGTTATGGGTGTAAGGCTATGCCTGGTGAGAGTGGTGTTGACTACGGGAAGCACACTCCCTCTCTGTCCGTGTTCGGCATCCAATTATCACTCACTAAGGTCTAGTCGGGATTTGGTTGACTATTGGAAGCCAATCCCTCATCTGACTCTGCTTCCGGAGGGTCATCGGACAGGCTTTAGGCCTGGTGGGACTAGGTTGACCGGAAAGGAAGCCTACTCCCCCTGTCACTGTCAGACAGACTGGCGACCGGTGGGTCTGAGAGTCAGCTGATCTGAGATGTCGGAGCTATTGCCAGCTCTAATAACAGAGAGCAAGCCGAGTGTGAAACCGGAAAGGGCTGGTGAAGCGTTATAGCCTCTCCTAGCTTAAGGGAACCCACTGCCTCCTTGTGGTACGGCTGGGAAACCTCTGTATAGAGGTTAGCAAAAGTGGGAAACTTCCGGGCATTCCCTATGCCTTGTTTACTAAAAGGGGTAACTGCCTGTTATGATAAACTTGAAACATGGGCAATCGTGTTGGTGGTTCATGCTGGCGGACCGGTCAACTCCTTTACGGTCAAAGGAGCCCAAAAGCTGAAATTCAATGTGAAGAAATTCAAGCTATGGAAATGGACCACCTAGGGTTGGGGTCGTAGCCCACCGAGGTGGAGAACCCTTAGAAAAGTAAGGAGTAGCACGGGCTGACCTCACTTTCCCCGAAAGGTTTCCTCAGCTAGTGGGGACGTGGGGCGTAATCCTGAAGAAAGGGGTTGCGTCCATAACCACGAGTCTCATCTAGTGCCCTGAGGTCAGATTGAAGAAGGACTCGTGGTGGCAGTGGGGAGTGTCTGGACTGTTTGCCTAGGCATCCACTAGGTAGTAGGTTCTTCCTAACACAGGAGAAAGGGGATGACAAGGTGACAGATGGCAAAAACTGAGAATTTGCGTGAGCGGTGGGAGGGGAGGTGGAGCCCGAAGACAGGTTTAGCTGATTTGCTCGTCCAAGGGATCTGCAACCCCGAACCCGCAAAATGTCTTCACCACCTGACAAATCAAAAACCCCGGAATGCCTAATGCTAAGAGGGGTAGCCATATGCTTAATTTGTATTGTCCACTTGCTGACAGCCACTCCTCGAACACGTCTCAGTTCCTGCTGCACATCAACACCGGTCAATTGACGATTTCACAGTGAGTTCGAAACCATAAAACGGTTGTCTCTCTCAGAAGTGCACCGGTAACAGCCGGCTCTCTGTCTCTGATTAAAGGCACCAAGTCTCTAGGAACTCCATTCGCTCTCAGTACACTCCATTCGTTTCTCTCAATGTTTTCTTTTTCCCTGAAAATAAAATTACCAGAACCCCAACAAACTTAACGTGGCAATCATAAAAATAAAACAGGTTGGAATGCCAACCTTTATAATATCCTACTCTGATTACTGAAAGGAGGTTAGCTAATGTCTGTCTTTCAGCGCATGTCATGACAGAAAACACAAGGAAAATGCACATGTACATTCTTGGACTCCATTTGTTTACAAACGTGCCTCGGATACATGTATTGAGGTCAGTTTTGCTTAGTATGTTACAAAAAATGTCAAAATTTGTTAAGGCAGTCAATTGTACATCTTCACTTTTAGATGTTGACTACTGTATCAGAGACAATCAGAAAAATGAATGATATAGCGATAGGCAATGCAACACCTAAAGTCATAGCAACACTGAAACAAGAAGACAAGTTGATTCCATAAGTAAATACTATTCAACAAGTTGTGATTACATTGTTCACAAATTTTAATTTAAAATGAAATTATGGTTAAATCCGAAGTTCCATATATTTAGTCAATTTGCTCTCTAAATTTTAAAGCATAATATTTTTTGTGGAAAAATTTCCAGCAATTTTTGCTGGCATTGGACAAGATTTGGATGAAGAATTAGATGTACTGCATTCCCAATTTTGTAACTTCCAACTTGAGTCAGAATTACCACATTAAATTTCCAGTGAGGAGATAATGGATGTAAAGTGGAGTTTGGTGGGTCAAATGAAAGTTGCAGATGGGACACTGACGTGCGATAAATTAGGCAGATTTATGATTTTGATTTTGACAATCGCACACAGTAACGCAACTTGTGAGAGTGTTCAGCCAGGTCACTAAAAAAACACACACAGAGTTCAGGTCAGCACTTGGTGAGGAAACGCGACTTTAAAATCTGCCCAAACAGGAAATTGTTTCGAACAGAAGTTTGATTCTTCACTTCTCAAGACTGCAAAATCAGCTATATCAAGGAGGCAGTAGCAGCAAGACATGTAGGTATTTGTGGTGTTGTGTAGAATGTTGCAAAAATTCATCTTATACAAATACAATTAATGGCAGAGTAGGTAATAAAAGCCGGCAGATGGCTTGTTTGGGAAGGGGAGGGAGGCTGTTTGAACAATCTCCTGATTTTTCATTTCTGGAAGTTGGAAGGTCTGCTCATGGCCAGTACTAACAAACTTCTTTGCTTCTGACATTGAGTATAACTACCCTGACCCAGATAGCATCATGCATTGAGAAGCAGGTGGTTATCTATCTTGGTGCCCAACGTGGGGTACACTGGCATCTAGCGAATCAAGTAGCAAAACAAGAACCAGCCCAACATAATCCGAAGGTAAACAAGGTAGCCTAACCGCCTGATCTAGCCAGACCACTGACTTTGGGGAGTACTTCAAATTGTTGTGGGTGGCGCTCAACTACCGAACTAGCTATGTCAATTAGCGAAGCCAGCCTAAACGAAGCCCAAGACCATGGTCGAATCAAATGACATGCATTGTCGTATAGCCACCTGCACCAGAGCAGGCATCCTTTCTATCATGTGCGCTCACTGTCGGGAGGTATTTTACTATCAGTGCCTCTGATGGGCCAATGAAGTACCGTATACGGAGACAGGCTACAATTTTGATGGCAAGAATGCCAAACATGCCAGTCGGCATACTATGTTGGATCACCTGCCCAGGCCACTGCATTAATTTGGTCCACTGTATCACATGCACTCAGCCATTCCATCACAGTTGCATAGGCTGGCCAGAGGAAGGGGTCACTATCCCCGGACTAGCCTATAGATACAAGGTATGCAGACAAGCCGCCAAGTACAGGCAGAATAATCCCAGTCACAGGATCAGTCCAGGTATGTCATGCGGTCCCACCAAACTTTAACTGCCAGAATTCAAGGGCAGCCCCTATGAGGTCCCGGTTTCATTCACAGATGAATGCGAAAAAGATTCAACGGAGCACGAAATTCCTTTCAAACAATGGGTCACCTGAACCAGCAAGCAACTCCACGGCCGCGCCTTAGAGTGGTGGATGAGGTACTGAGAATTTGTGATGGACTAGAGCCAGCTGTGCACTTGCCTAGCCACCCAGTTCTCAGTCGAGAAAATCGTGGCCCACCTAACCACTGAATTCTACGGAAAGACCCAACAGTCAGAAGATGAGGCCAAATTGTTTATTCGCAGCAAAATACATCTGTACTGCCTGATTTGCCCAACCGCTAATGAACAGAACTGCATAAGAAACATCGCAAGAATGCTACTCTCTAAAATAGGCAACTTGTTGCAAATACAAAAGCCAACAACCGTAGAAGAGTTAATCGAGAGGGCTAGAGAAAGTGAGCACAATTTCAAAGCCCAGGTCTTGCTTGACAAGCCACGTGAGAAGCGAGCAAAACAGGAGAAGCAGACAGATAAGCGAGGAGTCACCCCTCCTGTGCCATCTCCGCCACCTCCCAACCCCCACTTGTCTATCTGTATGCTGGTATTGTCACGGACACCACTTTAACTGAAACTATCCAGACAGACTGGATGGCCAGGGATAACCGCAAGGGCACCCACCCCTCCTCCATGCAAGGTTTAAGCCAAACTTAACCAGCCTGGCGTTGGAGCAAAAAGTGGGCTGTCACATCCGGGAACAAAGGGCCCTGCATTCAATAACTAATGGAAAAATCCGAACCACCCGAAGCCCCTCACAGAAGTTACAATCAACAATCTAGTACTAACACTTCTAGATTGTGCCACCACAAGCAATTTTATCCGCAGTGATGCCCTAATTGCTCAATGAAGGGCATCACTACGCCTGCAGAAAAATGTTGTACAATTGGCGCAGTACGATGCCACGCTACCAGTAGAAGGCCGTACCACATTGGAAGTACAATTACCCAAGCACACCATCATGGTAGATTTTGTAGTCTCACTGGACCTATCTGAAGATGTCATTTTAGGCCACCCATGGCTGCGCTAGCATCAATGCATGCTGGATCACGACCAAGGAAAGGTCGATTTAGGAGACAAGAATAGGGTAACTGTAAACTGGAAACACAGTGACACTGCTGTAAGCCCCCAACTATTCAACCCAAGCAAGATCAACCACCACCTAAGCAGACCCGAGTTCAACCGAGACAAATACTTCATGAAAATGCCAGAGCATTTGGACAACCAGGTCAACTACGTCAAACCCACTCAATCCAGATTGAAATCTGGACCACCACAGACACCCCAATGTACAACCGCCCATTCCCATTCCGCCAGAAGACGTCTTCTGTTCATGAATCAAGTCGATGAGATGTAGAAACAAGGGATTGTTGAACCATCGGATTCACCCTACAATTCCCGCGTTGTAATGGTACCGAAGAAAGACAGTCGGCTGCGCTTCTGTCTGAATTACAAGAATCTAAACGACATCATGCATCCAATAGCACTACCCTCCATCAACCTCGCCAATATGCTGAGAGACATTGGCGAAGACAATATCTTCAGCACCCTAGATAGGCAATCAGGGTACTGGCAGATCGCAGTCCATCCGGACAGCCGAATTTACACATCATTTACCATGCCAGAAGGGGAAACGCTCCAATTCAAGGTAATGCTGTTCTGCTTGAACGTACCAGCAATTTTCCGACAGGTTATGTCTGCCAAAGTCCTTACCGGTAACATAGGCTACTTCTGTTTTGCCTACCTAGACAATGTCATAGTTTACTTGAAGACCTGGGAAGAGCACTGTGAGCAGCTGCAACAAGTACTAGAGATGTTGGAACTACATGCACTTGCCTGTAAACTATCGAATATTGATCTTGGCAATATTTAGGCCACGTCGTCTCCCCAGATGGAAACTACCTGCAAGCATCGTCGATAAGGGCCATTGAAGAGGCAGAAGAAGCAGCTACAAAGAGACAGCTGCACCACTTCTTGGGATTCTGCAATTGGCTGCGAGACTTTGTTCTTGCCATCACCAGCAAGATGACCCTCTTAAACCCACTATTAGAAGACACTCAATGGCTGTGAGGACCAGAACAGTGCCAAACCTTTCAGGTCCTGAAGGAAAGCTTCCATTACATCCAGTTACTTCATCGCCCGCAAGGGGACAGCCCATTTATTCTACAGACAGAATGGTCTCGGGGCTGTCCTTTACCAAGTTGATGCCGAGAGCCAACCCCAGGCCTATGCAAGTAGCCACCATAACGCTACTGAACAATGGTTCCATTTCAAGGAGCATGAGTGCCTCGGGGTAATATGGCCCATCTGCAAATACCGCTACCACCTGGAGGGCAAGAAGTTCATCTTGTGAACGGACAGTACAGCACTCCAGTGGCTCCGGGAGTCAAAAGAAACCAAAGCCAAGCTCGGCTGGTGGGAAATGTTTCTCACTGAATTCAACTTTGAGGTCCAGCATTGCCCGGGGAAAACCAATTTACCAGACGCCCCATAGTGCCAGCCGGATTTGGACAGCGACGAGCAGGAGGAAGAAGAATGTGAACTCAGCACTTGAACGCAGTCTCAAAGAGAACATCCACCTACTTCAACTCTGCCTGAGTAAGTACTGGATAGCAAGTTATAAACAAGATGCTTACATCCAGGGACTCCTGCAAGACCAATCACAGCATTTTGAGCTCCACGACAACCTTGTATGGTTCCGGACTGGACAACCAGGAGCCAACATACTAGGCCGGGCCTAGTTACACTTTCTTCAGGTCACTCACTGCACCTGTGGTGGTAGAGTTCTGAACACAGGATGCAGCGGACTATGTTGAGCCCGTGTCTCGGGCATGTCACCCTGTTGCAAAAAGCTGTCTGTCTAACGCAGCATTCCTCACACCTGAATTCTAGCCTGTCTGTGTATCTCAATTTGTTGGTCCACCCCAGGCAGACATAATAAAATTTATGCTGGCAATGTGATCTCTGTATGCTGTATGTCCTGGTGCCGGGACAATTGGGTTTATGGTATCGTTCAACTATGGTGTCTGCCATATTTAATTCAGATTGCTTGGGGAGGTTCACTTCTGTGACCGTTGAAGACTCCCCGAAGTCTGGGTTGTCGCACTGTTCTAGTTCTGCTTAATTAGCGTTGGTAATCAAGTGCAAAGTTCCCATGTTGGGCACCACAAAACTTATTGATGCATAACATCATTATGGCAATGGCGGCACATAACGGCCCAAGTGGTTTTGGTGGGTGTGAGGGCAGACACACCGGGGTGAGTTTAACTCTGTTTACTTAGTGGTGAACAGGGGCCCAACCAGAATAGAGAACTGGTTGTGTGGCGTTCCAGCTGGGCACAAAGTCAGGGATGGCTAGAACAATCTTATGCCTGGCTAGGACCACGCTCACTTTTATACCTGGGCAGTTGGTGGCCTGTGGTGGCTGCTGACCCTGCTGCAGCACTGGGGTTGATGAGCTGGTATTGGCACCGGGACTCTGTGTGCTGTCGGGTCAGCCGGGGCTGGCATTGCTGGTCGTCTTGGCTGTTTTTATAAGCTGGTGTCTCCTTATCTAGGGGTTGGCGATACCGTAGGGGACTTCCTCACCCCTGAGAAAGGCCTGGATGATGGGGTGGATCTCTCCATCGGCCTTGTTGGGTGGTTCAAACAAAACTGGCAGGGGGGCTTTGAGGGACCAGCCTCTCCAGACAATGGGTGGCATGAGCTCTCTCCGAAGAACTTAAACTGTCAAGTACAGTCAGACTGGAGTTAAGCTCTTGTTTGTACTTAGAGGCAGTAGTGACCCTTTTATCCTTCTTTTGAATACCACTCCGACGGGAGTAGGGCTTGAGGATCAAGATTTTTACTACCAGCCCTGTGTAGGTAGAGCAGGTGATGTTCGTCCCTATCTAGGTGTACTTCCGCGTACCATAATTGACAGACCAAGGCTGCCACGTATTCCCGTGTCTGGCACTAGAAGCGTGGACACTGAGCGTCGGTTTTCACAATGACTGATGATCACAATACATGGTTGTAGTCCCCAAGGGGTCAGGCCCTCAGACCCAGGCAGATACTCCCCCCGGCACTAGAAGCGCAGTGGATGGAGTATAACCTGAACTGATTGTCTAGCCGCCGAGAGGTTTGAATTCCTAGTGGTTGTGGCTCTACATTTCTATACAGCGGTGTGTATAGTACACGTGGCCGTCTGGTGTGTGTGTTTTGATGTACAAATATCCTTGAAGGGGAATTAGCAGTCTGCACTAGGTTTGGAATACTGTTTTTAGAAAATATTCCGTGGTCTGCTGCTGTTCTTTGGCAGACCTGATGTTTACTATAAAGGTTACCAGCACAAGGAATAATATTCTTAAGTTGGATAAAAACTTGTTTATTCGTAAAAGGAAATAAACGTGTTGATTTGTACTACCTCCTATAAAACAAGAGTGGAACAGATGCTGGCAACGGTAAACAGGCGAAGGTGACTTGGTTCTAAACTTGCAAGGTAGAAAAGCTAAATGACTGTTAAAAGAACTCAAATTAACTAACGGTTTGTGTTGTCCTGAAGGGAACGAAAGTGTTAAGAGTTTGAAGACTTAAACAAAGGGAGCTTGTGAAGGTTGTCTGCAAGGTGCAGAGATATCTACGAAGACCTGGGTGGCAGAAAGGAGTCCCAGCACACGAGGTGGTGAAGCGAGCTTACTGCTGATGGTTCCTTAGGCACCACAAGTGCGGTGAAGGAACAGACTCCTTCGGCACTGTACAGTGCAGTGAAGGAGCATAAAGTAGCATTGCAAGGGCAGTGCACCCGTATTTATACTCTCCCGGCTCATCCTTGTCTGGGTGGAGGAGGGTGGTGGCTTGACATCCTCTGGGCGTGTGATATCACTGGCCGGCTGATGTTCCAGCTGCTGCACAAGTCGGCTATTCATACTACTAGTACCATTCCTCGGCACACTATAGTGTTAGGTGATCTTGAGTTGACATCTCGGTGGTTCGGCCGATAGCTAATTTATTCTTTGTGATATGAGAGTGCATCTTTTACCATTGGGTAAACAGTACCATTTATTGGCGTCTGGAAGATTGTACTGTCAATCAAACTCTGTTGTGGTGCGGCAGGAGTGTTCGCTCTGATGAGATGATGTTAATTTTAATAAGTTTGAAAGATGTCACGTGTCAGTGTAAAGGTTTTGCTGTATGTATTTTAATATTATAATACTGTTGTCATGCTGTTAATTAGCTTTACTTGGTCCTGGTGATAGCCTGCAGGTTTAAGAGGAATGTGTCACCACATATCCCATTGTGTCTGCAACAATTTTTGATTGCAGTCTTGTGAGTAATCTTGCATGCATGCTGAGGGTAGGTGTAATTTGTGCTTACTGCGGTGGGGTTGGAGCTATGTGCCAGCTGAAATGTGTTTGGTGTATGCTTGTTGTTGAAGACTTTGGACCGCTAGTGCGACTGAGTCCGCCCCTCAACGACAAGGACTACTACTTTAACTTGGCAGAGAACGAGGGTGTCTGTGACCTCTTTGATGTGCCCACTGCTGTGTCTTGAACCTCGATGGTACCACTGCCCTACAGCGTGAGATTTGTTATCACAATCACATTTAGATATGCAAAGTTGTGACCTAGTGTACAGAATTGATTTCCACTGTTGTGTGGATGTTAAATCAGTTTGATTGGTACCTGGATCTTCATAATTTTGTTGTATCTATAAAACCAATGTAAATACAATGTAAATAGATTGTTTAAAGTGTTTATTACCTATGTGGGACTTGACAGGTGTCGCTACCAATGTAGGTAGTTTAGCAAAGTGATCATGTTATGTGACTCAGCTGAACTGTGTGAACAAATGTGTATGTAGATGGAGACTCATTTGTAGGGATAAGAGTTTTCTGCACACTGAATAACAAAAATTCTGCAATAGAATGGAAATTCTGCTGTAAGAGAACAGAATTTCTGCAACTGTAAAAAAGGTTTCGCAATTTAGAAAGAAATTTAATATAAAAGAAAAGTGAGTGTCTCGAGTTAAATGCAGTTATTGCTAACCCATATATTAATTTGTTACCAAATTTACACATAATTTTAGATAGCTTACTGTCAGTTCAGTAAAAATTATATAATACAAGCCAAACAAAAAAAACTTGCACACAAAAGATGGAATACTAGTCGAAAGCTGCAATTTGATTATTGATTTTTCTGTTGTAACGATAGTGGCAAAAATTGAGTAATTGAAATGTTTCGATTGCGACACGTTTGTGTTATTGGTCTACCGATGAAGCAATGAGTGAATAAGAATGTCAAATTAATTAAAGTATATTGTACCCTTTATTTAGCGCAGGACTGTCAAATGCGCTTTATAATTATTGTCATTTACACTTTGTATCATGTGAAAAGAGTAGGAAGTTTTCCTTTAAAGACCATAAAACAATGGCAGATTTCAGGAAACAATAGATATTTGTCTTGCAGATGTTGGTTAACTTTACTACGTGTTCTGTCATTCGTCATGGCGGAAGTGTAATTGTATTATATTTGAGGTTAATCACGTATTTACCTACAATCTAGGTTACGAAGTGTAATGCAGCATTGTGCAGAACTATATTTCCCTTTTAGCGAATTACATTGATGATACAGTGTATAGATTCTGTGGCATGACAATTTTGTTAAGAGGTGGAAAATTGCAAACCACTACAAATATGTTAATCAGCTTGACTTGTGTTTTGGCTTCCTGCGGGTGCTTGCAAGTTTTCATAGAGCTTGAATGTTAAAATATTTAAAAGTAAACTGAGTTTTGCAATGTCTATGGATTTAATTTTGTTGATGATGGATGAACATGTTTTTTCACAGTATTTGAGTGAAATTTATTTATGTGCAGAATGTACCTATCTTTGAAAAGTATGCTAAGTAAGTGCACCGGTTTTTAATATGAAATTTTTAACCAAGTTTGTAGAAAATTAACCATTTTAGATACAAATTTAAAATATTCGTTGGGAGAAATTAATTTCTGTTTCTATTGTAATGCTTGTGAACCAACACTGGGTAGGCCTAAATGTTTGATTCTGTGATTATGCGGGACACTTACATTTCTGCGTAAAATTCTGCGATCGCGGAATCGCAGAATACTCACATCCCTACTCATTTGCTAATCTTTGATGAGATGTTATTGTGAGTGGAAGCTCAGGTGTAAGTGTGCACTACAAATTGTGTGTTCATCAAACCTAAAAAGATTGTAATAACTTAGGTATAGAGTTTTATATTTTGAAGAACCAGGAAAATGTTCGCATGTTAGAAAATGTAGGAAAGGGTAGTATGTAATATACTTTGAGACCAAATATAGTAAATGCTACTGCAGGTATATGTAAAAATGAGGCTTGTAAAAACATCATCTACTGTGATTTACCATATTTATAATCCGTTTCGTATAACTTCAATAAATTTTGACAGTTCTCGAAAATAAGTGCGGGCACGATGTATCCCTCCGCCACAGCTGTTCTGTCGGTGAAGAAAACAATCTTTGTAAACAAAGTACGAATCTAATAATGCCAAGCATTGAAAAACTGACAACTTCTGTCTAGTAATTAGGCTACTATAACTGGTTGCCATTCCCAACTGTTTAATTTTATTGGTGGGGTGGAGAACTACAGTTTTATGTCTTTTGTGAAACGTGATTTTATTGTGGTTCTTCTTATAAGAGAGTGGCACTTGGAACTTGCATTGTTTTGATGATACATTGGAAAATTTTGTTTGTATGTAAATAGCAATTTACTATAGGCCCAAAGTAAATGCGATAAATGTTTCGCTGTTCGTACCGATGCAAGAAATGCTCAACAGATAAATATCATTGCATTTTTTATACAATTAATTACACTAAAAGTGTGTTAAGCAAATTTAACTTATACGTAAAAAATTGTTAAGAGTTTCAATCAAGTAAAAGACCAAATACATTAGAAATATTCTAACAACAATTTAAGAAAACATTATTTACAAAAAACACTAACTTACTGTTCATTTCATAATTCCTAAATACGTACCAAACTTTGGATGATTAATCATGTGTCTGCTACTGATACAAAATAATTTATTTACTGACTTATGCTATTACCAAAACACTTGAACTATTTCTTGAAACCAACAAATTCACACTTCACAACGAAAATAATTTTTCGCTCGCACTTCACGATGGTTACAAAAAAATGGACCACTTACAAGGCAGCAGACACGTGTCAATAATTAATTTCACTGGGGAGACTGTTCCAAAAAGGTACCTACAACGAACTACACTTAATGAAATACGTAAATGGAAAATTAATTAACTGCATATATAATATTCCGACAGACGTAACGGAGATTGGTGGAAACCTTTCACATAACCATGACGTTCACATGCTCTACCATAATATTTGTAAGTATTTTTAAAGTCCTTGCTCTATAACTCAGAAAAATTGTGTTAGTCTATGAGCGTAATTTTAACCATAAATGTTGTAACTATCATTAATTTTCTAAATTATATATTTTAATTCAGAGTACTATTTTCTTTTACAATCATCGCCAAGAGTGCCAACTTAATAACACGCATCCTGCAACAACCATCAGCTGGCACAGTACTTTGGGAATGGGGGCATTTACTGTTTATATGTTGTGTAGGTTGGTCTCAACATGTCACATTTTATTGAAGTTATATGAAACAGAGTATACTCTTATATAGCGCATAAAATGATTTTTGCAAGTTACAGGGGAACAACTATTTTTAATAAAATTGAACCAACAATTTTTGGTGCCTTGTCAGAATGTAAAAAATTGTTCTATCTTTACATTAATGTGATGTGGTGATTCTGATATGTTTGAAAAATACTTCGTTGAAAAGAAAAACAACTGCAGTGGGCGGTAGACTTCCGTTTTTTTGCTTCTTTTATGCAGGTGTGCGACTTTTTACCCAGGATGCAAGCTTTATGTATGGGGGAACGGGCCTGCAATCTACACGTAACCTTGATACGAGGACTGATAAGTCACATAGTTTCTGTACGCAGTTGAGGTTACAGTACTGATTGTTAACTTTTTTAAGGACACACAAAGTGCAAGCAGCATGCTTTATCACTGTTAAGAGAAATATTTACTTGCAAGGTATGTTATAATTATTTAAAGTAAATGGTTTGTAACTTTTTTTTTTTTTTTTTTCCCCCAATAAAAATAGTCAGACAGCTACTGGGAACAATATTTAGTATTGAATTTAACGTATTTTACTGCACTCAAAACTTAATAATTAAAAACCTTTTGTGAAAATTGTTAACAGTAATACTTCCTAACAACACACAACAATATCTACAACAGTGTTTCTTTATAAACAACAGGATAGAAATTGGATCACAGTCACATTACTGGTGGAGGAAAAAAAAAAATTTCAGTTATCACAGTCACTCTCAGAGGACATATTTTATTACTGACAGCTTAAAACTCGCAGTGTAAGAAGCACAGTATTTATCATTACTCGTTTATTGCCCGTGTATTGCATAAGCACTGCCGTGAAGAAGTTTGAACAGGGACATAGATAAGCCAAAAAAAGGAGGAGGAGGCATTAGCATCCATTATTCCAGGGAGTGGGAGGCAGGAGGGGCAAACCTAAGGGGGTGCTGAGAGAGCAGGGAGAGGAGTGATGTAAGAGTGAGAGACGAGACGACAGTTCCCCGATACACTTCCCTCTAAACATCTCTGGACAATTTAGGACTACCACTCCCGCTTCCTTAATTTTTTTCCTGTGTATAGCACGCACCCCAGAAATTTTGTCTATATAAATTTTGGGAAAAAAGGGTGCTCTATACACAGTAAAAATGTACATCATGTGCATTCCACTGTATGCCGTACAGAGTACAGCTTTATATTGTATGTTTTTTCAACTTTCAGTTAGTTAACGACAGTGTAACAATGTTTTCACCATAGTGCATATACACCGTATTTTGGCGTGTATAGGCCGCATCAGAAGTATTTGATGAAACATGGTTGTGTTTCGGCAGAAATTTGATTACAATTTGTTAGGCTGTTTGTCGTTTAAAGTGACTTGTTGTCACGTACCACCTCCACAGTACTGTACTACTTTCACCCGCAGCGATCTCCCCTCAATCTTTGCCACCGATCATGCAAGTAGCTAGAGGATGTATGTAGGTTGTTACTTCTCATTTTTAATACCTTTAATGGGGTTCATGGTAGTGTACTGCATCACCCTTACACCTGAACTTCTGCTGCATATGCAGGCTGAACTGTCCACCTGCAATAATGCATAAATGCCTTTTTCTTTACTTGTGATACAGCATTTTTGTATGTGTACATCTGTGTGGCTACAGTGAAACCTAGTTAATTAAAACCTCTTTAACACAAAACGTTGCCATCTTTCCTCTTTGAGTGATGGGAATATATGTCGGTTTGTATGCTTAGTAAAAATATTAGTTAATTTGTAGTACAATGTCCTGTCAAGTCCGTTGGAGAATAAAAAGTAATTCTGGTGATATGAATGTCATTATTACAAACTGCAAAAAACTCAGGTACCTTGAGGTTTGTATTAAAGAGGTCTCACGTCACACCGCACATTTGTATAATTGTGATTGTTGGTGCTGGAACAGTTGCATGTAGTCCAAGATGAGAAATGTACCTGTGTGTAAAGTAGGAATAGTTTTTTTTCACAGTTTTGTATTGTCATAATTTTCTAGCAAGTTCTGTACAAATTTCTTTACCAGTGTGTTACCATAAAATTCTGTAGTGTGCATTGGGGGCCACTCACTGTATGGACTGTGATCTGTGTTATTCATGTGCAATCAATATGACCCTACATTTATGGTAAATAAAATGAACTGATTTCACCATGAAAAAATCTGTTGTTTCAAAACAATTTTAGTCAAACCTAAATTGAACTTGTTATTCATAGGTTTTATTAGTACATATTTTAGTGAAAACATTATTCAACAGTGAGGATGAAAGAACAATGTGAGCACACTTGGTTAGGGTACATGGCTCTCTTTGCAGAAGGCAGTTGCCCTCCACAGAAAAAAAAAATGCCTGTTAACTGTTAAATATTGCTCCAATACAGATGGGGTTGTGGTGGCTGAGCAGTTAGCTTGCCTGCTCACCTCCTGTCAAGGTGAACCGGGTTCAATCCCCGGCTGGGTCACCTCCCCGGATTTTTGCAAGTGGGAACTGTGCCGAATGATGCCACTGGTTGGCAGGTTTCCTCGGAGATCTCCCTTTTCCACTGCCCTTGCATTCTGGCACCACTCCATTCTCACCTGATTTCACCATCATTGGCTCTCACAACCTTATTCATTAAGAGCCACCCAAATCTCTCGACAACGCCAATACAGATTCACAACCGAGCCACAAAAAACTGGTAAAGATTTTACTATAGAGAAAAAGAACACAAAGTTGACGTATTTCCTGACTATACTACACTCGAATTCGTCTCATCTGAACGCACCTTCACTTCAACCAAGGTGAGGTTAAAACAGTACTGGAAGCTGCTCACGTGTGTACAGGATACGCTCTAGCAACGATGGTGCTATTACACACCAGTTTGTACTGTTCACTCTGTCAGACGTCGTGTCAACCTCCCCGAAATGTGATATTGTATTATCAACCAAGGAGCTGACACCACCTACCAAGGTCACGTAGTTCTACGGTGTACTAACAGATGATGCTAGCAGACGACTTCACTCGAGGGGTGTCGTCCACCACACCCCCGCATCTCAGACTCATAGCACCCACGGACAAGGACAATGTAAGTCCATGTGCTGCCTGAAGATAGAAGTCTTAACTCCAGCAGCTCGCTCCACCACCTCGTGTGCTGGAGCTCTCTGCCAACAACCAGGTCATCACGACCTACCAGAAGCTCTTCAGCAACCTTCCAGATGCTCGTCAACACTGCTACAGCAGCCCTCAAGCTCCAGCAGCTTCTGAAGATACCGTTAACACTCTTGCCGATAATGGAAACCGCACTGCCTCCTCTGGCAGTATTGGCACCACAACTACACCCTCTGGTAGTAGTCCTCAACAGTCCTTTCTGGACAACGGTTAAAGTTACTAAGGGCCAGTTATTTTCATAGCTACCTAGCTGAACCACCTTGTTTAGTTTAGGACCAGGTCTCCTTCACCTAGACAGGTAGTCTAACTTTCGTTCAACTCTAGGCTAATGAGGAGGTAGTATGGGCCACCATGTATTATTCTTCATAGAATATATACATATTCTCGCTTACTTCTGAGTACTTACATCCTAGGGTAACTCTGTTAGTTCTACTTGGACACCATTTCTGTCAGAGTGAAGCAGGAGACCACTCACTTATCTCAACCAGTACAAATCATAGTGTAGGACTGCGGGATCCTTTCACCGGGATGCACGCATGTTAAAAACACACCCATTATAAGACCACCCATACTGTGCACCAGGTGTAAAGTAAGGTACAGCAGCAGCCGCCGCCGCCACCACCACTACTTGTAAGACATCCCTAAGATGCCGTCAGTCGGGCCAGCCTATGCTCCATCCATTGCGTTGAACTGTGCCGGACTAAGGAGCATGGGGTATGCCTCTTGCTTGTTTCGGCTTCAGTCTTTGCTCTACACGTAGCTAGGGACCATCGTTGCCTGCTTCCCGCTGTCGAGGCTTGTATTTATTCCTTCCTGTATGCTATATACTTGGAGGAGTGGTGCTCAGCAGAACATCAGAAGGGCAGCTACCACCTCTAAAGCCAAGCAGAGTTGTAACCCCACTATAACTGCACTCTGCAGCATACCCCACGGGAACAAGCTCATACCACCCGCCAGTTGGAGAGGCCTCATTTCCCAGCTACCTCCCCATACTTGTTCCCAGCCATCAAGACTGTCTGGTACCCACATCCGATCTTCGCAGCCATCCGCAGGGGCGAGGAATCCCTCTTAGAATAACCAACCCCTAGTTCGGGGGTAAGCAGACCGACATCCACTGCCCACTCCAGGCCTTGACGAACATCACCAGTGCACTAGGTCCCTGCCCAACCAGCAGTCGTTTACAGCCACCCCGGGCTACCATCCAGCCAGGTAAACCTGTGGCAGCGTACCAATCCATCCGCCGGACCATGACAGTGGCACGTAACTGTGTACCAAGCAGACAGCCTGCCCTCTACATGAGTTTTGCTCCAGTACATCACTACTAGTGACTGATGTCATTGGCTCTCGTGTTGCTGACTGACACAATACAAAACAGTAATTGACCGCGACGACCCAACTCAACCAAAGGCAGCCCCACATCAAGGGTTTCGTGATGCCCAACGCTGAGGCAGAGTGCCTCAAGGCCGTTGTGTCAAAGTTTTTATTTTAGAGCTGTTGAATTTTTTAAAAGGAAATTGATAAAAACCTCTTTAGTTTGTTTTCTTGGCAATCTGGAATTACTAGAGGCAAGATTTTGTGGTTTTATTTTTAAGAACATTTCAGTGTTATTTTTGTTTGATTTCGGTGTTATTGGTTGTATTTTTTCAACACCAATTACGTGCATTACATACAGTGTTTACCCGAAAAGAAGACAACCCTGAATTTAAGACTACCCCTCCCAAAAAAAAATATTTTTGAGGGAAAAATATTTAAATCTGATTTCAAGACTACCCCTGTGAAGTGCTGAAAAAATTATTTAGGTTGAAGTATTTTTGCATTAATTTATGACAAACCCTTTCAAGAGGAAATGCTTTTATATAAATAATATGATAAATTTGATTTACTTTTAAAGGAAAGATAATTACAATGAAATAGGTGTGTCTAACCTGGTTGTATGGTAGCAGCATTTTTATTACACCATAAAACTTTTGTGGGTGTTGTATACTTATTTGTGACTTGAGCCATTTGGCTTCCCAGTAAAGTGCTTCCACTTTACAGGCCAGGCGACATCAGATAAGGGGACCCTTGTCAAGGTTGATAGGTACAGTCTCAGCACTACAAAAATACGTGTGACCATAGGACACACTGTATTTAAGCATGAAAAGCCTTTGTCAAAATCGCCTAGGTTTTGAATTGAAAATGATTCCTGAATTGTAGATGACTGATCATTTTTTCTATTCCTTTTCTGTCAATAAACCTAGTCTTCCTTTCGGGTAAATACGGTAGTTCTGGATTTAAATAACGCGTTTTTTAAAACAATTATAGTTAACATGTTTTAAAGCAGTAATTATTAAAAATATTCCAATTTTTTAAAATAATTTTGCTAAATTCACAATGAATTTTTCTGGAAACTCAAAGAAGTTTAAAAAAATATGATCGGTTGCACTAAAAATTCTAATGCAAAGGAATTATGAGATACATACATTAACTAGACATACAGTATTCATGTAATATCAAGGTGAAACACTTCAATTCAAAGTGATGCCATTTGGGCTGCAGAATGCTCCAACCACCTTCCAGAGGCTCAAGTCGACCGAGGTACCGAATGGATTTTTAGGACAGTTTTGTTTCGCATTTTGGATATCATCATCATATACTCCAAAGCATGGGACGAACATTGCGGCCACCTCCAGCGAATCTTCGAGAGGTTCGACCTAAACGGCCTTACCTGCAAGTTGTACGAGAGTCGCTTCAGCAAGACTTCTATAGATTACCTCGACCACGTCACACCCGAGGGTAATTGTTTACAGAACAACTCGATAGGGGTCATCCAAGAAGCAGAGGAATCCACCAATAAGAAGCAGTTGCATTGCTTCCTCTGCCTCTACAACTTGTTACACTATTTTAAGTGACGAACATCGCTCTCCAGATGGCTCCTCTTCACCACCTCCTAGAGAAGGATACACATTGGCGGTGAAATGATGAACATTACAACACTTTCCTAGCACTCGAGACTAGCTTCAGGAATATCACACAACTCCATCGACCACAGGGGGAGAACCCATTTATCTTACAGATAGATGGCTGGATGCCATCTTATATCAAAAAGACACCTCTGGACAACCGCAGGTAATCGCCTACGCTAGCACGCGACTGAACAAAACAGAGAGCAAGTACCACATAAATGAACAGGAATGTCTTGCCATGATCTGGGCCGTATGCAAGTACAGCTGTCAACGACAAGCACTTTATACTCCACACAGATAGTAAGGCCCACCTATGGCTGGGCAAATCTCATGGAATTAGATTTTGAGGCACAACGCTGCTACTACCAGACACGCTGTAATGCCAGCCGGAGCTCGACAGGAAACTGAAAGAAGGGGAAAAGTGGGAGATAATGACAGTCCCACAACACTGGCCCAAAGCCCTGAAGACCAAATCCGACAGTTACAACTGCAGCTCGGTAGGGAACAAAATCACATACCACCAACATCCAGCACCACCTTCAGGAGTGACCCCAACAATTCGAACTTGGGGACGTCGTCTGGTCTCGAACTGGTCAACTAGGGGCATCATGGAAGATCTGAATTTCAACCAGCGTGACAGCAGACCTCCGAGGCCACTATCACGGCCACCCACATACTGAAAACCCCAGGACCAAAGAAACTCTACGAGACATCCAGGAAAGATACATCTTGGACGGGGTGAACTGCAACTTCGGCTAGTATGTCGCCAACTTCAAGGCATGCTGCTGCAGAAAGGCGGATCCTGTACCCCCACCAACAGCAAACATAGAAGGCCAACTACAGCATGGACACACCTAGCAGCTGATGTGATGGGACCTTACCCTCGTAGCACCAAGGGGAACTGGTATTTGTTGGTAGTTGCAGGCCAGTTTTTCCTCTGGGTGGAAGTATAGCTCCTATCCAGAAAGAAAACCAGGAATAACCTCCAAAAATTTGAAACTGTGATATTCCCTTGTTGGTGTTGCCCACAGGCCATTCTCACTGATAATGGCTCCCCATTCACAAACCAACGATGGAGGCGAAGAGCAAATGATGCAGTCAACACTCTAGCAAGCTCATAATCGGGCGAACCTTATGTAGACCTGGGGACTGGCAATAGGAGAAACCACCTACCGAGATGTGGACACCCGAAGACGTCCGCCTGGCTGCCCTAGCCAGGACCATGAAAGCATGCAAGTGTAGGTTCAGTACATTGCTTGCAAGTATCCACAACTCTGTACAAGTGTGAACTCCAATATGGGCGAGAATGTGCTCCTTTGCAGTCACCCATTCGGTAAAGCAAAAGGCCAATTCAGCACCGGTCTAGCCGAATAGTGGGAATGCCCATACCGTGTGGGGAGACAGGATAATGTGTACTGGGCGGAGGACATCCTAGGGCGCATCAAAAAACTGACTAGAGGGCAGATGCATCCATGTCCTAGCAGAGTCCAGCAGAACTGAAACTCCAGCAGAACACACTGATGAAGAAAAAGAGAGGGAGGACAACCCTCCTCCGTATACCACCCCGGACGTAGAGTCCCTCGTGCCACGCGAGCCCGAACTTCAGCCATATGCCAGAAGGAAGGGTACTACCGCTCTACTCCTACGAGAGTCACACCACCATAGGCAGATTGAGGAGGCACATCCAGAAGGCGTCGGCCCGATGCAGCTGGATGTTCTCCGCGGGATTGGAGGTATCCTGATGAAGTCCTCTCGACAGGGTACCCAGCCAGAGACCTCCATGCCCCAGCCCCATTTCTGAGAGAGATGAACGCCATCATGCTATCAAGATAGAGGACACCCAAGAGCCTCTGTCTCCAGCCCCAGAGGGCATGGTCAGACACCACGCCGAGGAGGGAGAAACACCACAAGAACCGCTCCCTCCCAACGGCCACCTAGGTTTTGACACCAGGATGAGTCGATGCCCACATGGGAAGATGAGCCCAGCAGCCAAGCCAAGAAAGGAGGAGCACCACAAGAACCACTTCCTCTGATGGCTAGCTCGGCCACGACGACGGAGGATATCGAGGCCAACTCACGGACGCAGCCTCCTATTTGGGAGGATGAGGAGGGAGGAGCACCAAAGAGCCACTCCCTTTGATGGCCACCCAGGTACTGATATCTGGCGACATTGGGGCCGACACCAGGGTCGAGTCTCTTGTTCGGGAGGATGAGCCCACCAGCCATCAAGCCAGTGAGATGGAGGACACCCAAGAGCTTCTGCTTCCGGCCACCTCCCAGATCGCGCTAGCTCAGGAGAGCGTGGTCGAACTCCAGGCCATGACATCAGACAGCGTTTAGGGCACCTACATTTACCCTCATGTTTGGGAGAATGTGCAACACCCGGTCGTCAAGGTAGGGGAGCCTAAAGAGCCTCGACCTCTGATGGCGATCTCAAGACAGCCCCTCCAGGAGGAGACGGCTCCAGAACATTCCCCAGCACATGGTGACCCCGAGCTGGCCTCTGCCGGGAACATGACCAAAGAACCAAGTAGTCAAGCTACCAGAGAGATGCCTGCCCGCACCTGCCATAGCACCTCTAAATCTGGTCGCTATCACGAGTCTCCCTGGCAACTTCCCAATTTACGTGGCCTTACCCCAAGGACGATGCCTTGAGGAAGCGGGATCGTCCATGGAAAATAAAGACACTCATGAACCACAGCCAGTGTTTATAAAACAGTGAAAATGCTATTCGACAGATGTTAATAGCTATCATCCGTACCGGTGAACAAAGTGATAAAACGTAAACAGCCATAATACGCTAAGACCAGTGACCAGTAAAAGAAAAACTTTCACAAGAAATATAAATTCATATTGTTATAAATAGTTTCCAGTGTCTTTGTTGTTTATATTACATTCCATGTTGCAATTGTTATAAATATTACTATCATATTCAAGGTTATCATGTTGTAAATATTTCTCAATGCTTAATGACTTTTGACTTTAAAAGGGTACATGTGTTTTACATATTTTCACTTTTAACTTACCAGTGCTCTTATGCCTTTCAAGTATTTTCTGTTTTCATTTAATATTTTATTTTAATATTCTGTAGGTGATCCGTACATCAATTATTAGCATTATTAATTCATTTCATTGTAAAGGGTACTCATGCTTGTTGTAAATAGTTAGGTATATAGAGGTAGACCTAGGTGTAACAGAAGAGTGGGTCACCCATTAGCATGTTACACTCTACCTGCCGTGCGACATGTAGGACGCTCGCTCTTCTCATGCCCTCAGCGCCACATCATGTAATAGTTAACAGATGTGACACACCCATCACGAGTGGAGATCGTAAATAAACCAGTGTCAATATTTTGTGCTCACGTGTAATTAGTCTCTTGCAGAAATCAAACTGTAATAAATTACAATTTATATAAAATTAGGGATGGGCCGATACCACCGATACCGATTCTCAACTGCCAATGCCGCCGATTACAGAGACGCCGATACCATTACATGGGAATGAAATACAACACTAATTTTAATAATAAAATGAGAACATAGACAATTTAACTGGGCAAATAAGTAACTTGAAAGTCAAGGGAAAAATGTTAAGCCTACCAGACAATACAGCATTAATTACAGAGTTCATTAAAGACTTGGATTTTAGATTTGGGAAATTTAATACACACAATTCTCATTTATTATTTGAAATAATTCAATTTTTTTAAACTACCCCTCCCTCAACGGTTTATTTTTCTTGGTCCATTAGAAAATTATAATATTGTTGCTGTATTATGTAACTTGGCCCTAGTCATGTTACACAATTAGTGAAAAACAGATATGTTCTGCAACGTAGGTATAAAAACCAAATAACAAAGGCAAAAGTAAAAGCGGCTAGGTTCATTTTTGCTATTTGAGTTTAGGTTCAATGCAGCTTGTAGGTAAAGCGGAAAACGTACAGAATTTTACGCTAAACTCAGCTTGAACTTATTTTTCTAGCCAGTTTCTCATGCTGGGATTGTCGGCTTTTTCCAGGGGAATGCTGGATACTACTATCATTTCCACAAAATCACACATGGATTTTTGTTTGTTTTGCTGCAAACTGGTTACGTTTTGAAGCGATTCGCCAATAGAAACTTGTTTTGTAGACAATGTGGATAGACAATCTTTTGTTTTGTTTGTGTGTTTCATTGGACACGTGTTTTTGTGCATCCAATCCAAGCGCACATTGCAAAACCTATACATCATTATTTTGTGTTTTCTATTTAAAAAATGTAAAATCCATCACACTCCCTTTCACGATTTTTAATTGACAAAATCTTTGGCATTTCGTGGGCTTTAGGCAACACACAATTTCATATCAAAAAAACATTATTGTACAGTCATACAACCGTCAAACTCGAATACAAGAAACGTCGAAAACTAGAAAAACGTGGCAGAAAATCATCAAAACTCGCAAGAACGTCAAACGGCACACACACACATCGCAACATCGCAATCCTGATGCTGAGGTTCAAAAATATGAGCTGTGCATGATGGCGGATATAGTTGATTCACAAAAACTTCTGCCTTTTTTGAAGCCCTGCTAAATTTCTACTTTTGGTTACCGATTACGTATCCTTCTGCTACATGTAAATATAAACACTGCCATGTGACTTCTACTTTTATAACTGTCAAATGCATTTGTTGATGTTTACAGCTGTTCAAAGAATTATGTCATATTGCAGAAACCATTTCCTATGAATGTTCACAATTTTGACGTATAACAATACTTACGTCAGCTTTATAACTATTTATTACACACGAGATAGCACGTTGCACATAGTACACAATATTTTGCCACGATGGTGTTTGTTACAACTGTGGCAGACACAACAGTAGTATTTAACCTGTTGTTATTAATATGTGTTTGGAATAAAAATTAAAACGAAGGGATAACCAGCTCAACAAAACGATGCAGTAAATTCAAGCACGCAACTCGTGTTGCTTATTTATTGTACATCGACAAATGTAAAAGATAGTGGTGAACATGCAAACACATAGGCTACCGTAACATTTATTCCGCTAATATTTACATGCATTGGTACTTACTGTTTTGCAGGTTTATTTTATTATTTATTTAATTTTATCTGGGTGTGCTTAGTATTTTGTTGGGATTGTCGCAGGCATTCAAATCACAGAAATGTAAGCTTGTTACACAACTGTTTTTCAAAGACCTAGCGCAAAGGTACAACGTTGTGATAAACAGACGTGAATTTAAATAATTAACTTCGTTGTATAGTCTATTCACGCTTTCTTCGGCCTTTTGGAATTGAACCTTTGAAAAATCACCCTAGGCATAACATGTCAACCTACTGTGTTCTTGAATAGATTAATAATCTACTTAGTATCTTCTATACCTTGTAATATTCGTTTCATATTAATACGAATGAACAACAGTGAGAGCAGCGAAATGTTGGCAACGGCCGGTAAGAAATAGTTTACAGTTACAATATAGTTTAACCTCGTTTTTATGTATACTATTTGTAAATTAAACATTGCCAATTGATATATTTGTATTGTTAGGTAGCACTGACGGAAACACATTTAATTGCTGCAGTTAAAAATATCAGCGGAAATTACAGTGCATAGGCTCGCTATAGTGACACTGTGTTTTTTTTTGTCCGGAATAAAAGTCCATTAAGTGAAGCGGATCATGTCTCTCTCTTCACTCTCTCGGGAAGTTCGTGCCACCTGTCTAGCAGGAAGGTATAAATCTTGTTATTTCTAATTTCAGCACATTTCATACTAATTACAGCAACAATAATGATGTTTGAAATTGTTATTTAGATGCAATAGCACGACGCTTACAGATCCAGCAGGTTGGCAGACGTGGTGTGGAAAGGAGAATCTAGAATTTGATTAGCTTTCCCCTAGCCTTGTGCTTGTCCCAACATGGTGGGCGATTATTCCCAGTTTTTATTGTGCCTTACAACTGGCGGTGGTGTGGCGACATGTTAATGACACTGCATATTTCTGAACAAAGCATCAAGTCCGTACTCGTGTTTTTGAAACATCCTAGTCAAGTTACAATGTTGTGATAAATATGTGTTTCCACGGCAGGGTTTAATGTGTTGGGATCGCTGTGTAGCGTGTAAATGAGCATAGTGTCAGCGATGCAATCGTTACACCGGCTAGGTGTGTGAGGATTTCAAATATGTGCAAAATTTATATGTTTTAACCATGAACTGATGTTATGACAAAGTCAACTATTTATATTTACGTCTGTTTATCACAACGTTGTACTTTCACCGCTAGGTGTTTGAAAAAGAGTTGTGTAATGAGCTTACGTTTCTGTGATTTGAATGTCTGCAACAAACCCAACAAAATACTAAACCCACCCAGATGAAATGAAATAAATAATGAAACAAACCTATAAATCAGTAAGTACGAATGCATTTAGATATTAGCTGAATAAATGTTACGGTAAGCCTATCTGCTTGCATGTTCACCACTATCTTTTACGTTTGTCGATGTACATTAAATAAGCAACACAAGTTGCGTGCTTGAATTTACTGTGTAGTTTCGTTGGACTGGATGGCCCTTCGTTTTAATTTTTATTCCAAATACATATTAATAACAGGTTAAATACTATTGTTGTTTCTGCCACAGTTGTAAAAAACATAGTCGTGGCAAAATATTAATGTGTATTATGGGTAACGTGCTATATAGTAACAAACAGTTATAAAGCTGACCTAAATATTGTTATAGGCCTAAATTGTGAACATTCGTAGGAAATGGTTTCTGCAGTATGACATAATTCTTTGAACAGCTGTAAACAGCAACCAAAGCATTTGACAGTTATAAAAGTAGAAGTCAGGTGGCAGTGTTTATGTTTACGTGTAGCAGAAGGATACGTAATTAGTAACCAAAAGTAGAAATTTAGCAGGGCTTCAGAAAAGGCCGAAGTTATCGTGAATCAACTATAACATCAGTTCATGGTTAAAACTTATCAACTTTGCACTTATTTGCAATCAGCACACACACCTAGCCTGCGTTAACGATTACAACACAGCCACCACGTCCTTTCATACGCAACAATCACAACACATTTCACTCTGCCATCGCATCTAAATGACATAGGTATTTCAACAATAAAATCTCTTTTCAAATTAAAAAATCATTATTTTGCTGTAATAAATACGAGATATGCTACAAATCTAAACATGTAAAATTCTACTGTTTACTCGCGATAGGAAATTTCCCAGGATAGAGAGAGATATAGAGATAGATAGAATAGATAGAGACAGATAGGTAGACAGAGAGATATATATATATATATAAAAATCAGCGCCCAGCCAACAGTTTTGTCGGTCAAAAAAACAAACACTATCACTACGGCCTACGTACGTTATTTTGCAGTTATTTTTAACTGTAACAATGGAATGTGTGTCTATAGGCTGTTCACAGTAAAGTGAGCACTTTTAAGGCACTTCAATATTTTTCCTTTCATCCAATTTCCATCTTCCTGCTGCTTTTTAATATAAAATTTCAACGTGTCATAAAAACGCAGTGTATACATGTCGCCACCCTCAAAATTGAATGCCCGAGTCTACAATAAGATATATTTATTAGTGGTTAATGCTTGTTAGGAGGGTCTTAAAAGTGCTCACGTTACAGTGAACAGCCTACATCGGGGCTACTTAATACTGAATTATTTCAATAGCAATATATTTGAACTCAGAACTATTTTTTACTAACCATTGCCAATACATCGCTGCTCTCACTGTTTTTAATTTGTATATTTAATACGAAATAAACATAGTTATACAAATTTTTAAAAAAGTTTCATTTATTCAAAAATACAGTACTTTAGAGTTAATCATAGTGATATGTATTTGTGCCTCGGGTGATTTTTCAAATGTTCGATTCCAGAAAGCTGAAGAAAGCGTGAATAGACTTTACACACAATCAAAAAAATAAACACAATAAATTTCAGTTTGGAATGCAATGCCCGAAGACTACCGGAGATATATTTTGTTCTTGCGAGAAAACGCGTACAAATTGCTTGTGTTGCTCTCTTTTGAGTCACGATCGATCCAAATAACTATAGTCTGTCCCATTTAAAGTTTCCAGAATTTGACAGCCACTGCCGCCAACGTATTTAAAGTGTAAAACAGTAGCGTCGTATTTGAAATAACGAACGTCAGCTGACCGCCATGTGAAGCAATGGTGGTATCCCTGAATAACATGTATTCTTTTTTACATCGGCGAAAAAGAAAATTGTGTACAGTACAAATAAAATAAGCAAGCATTTCAGAACAAACGTAAATAATACTACGTTATAGTATTCTGTATAAGGTTATTAAACATGTTTATAGTTTCAAATTTGTTAAAGTGCATAACAGAAATAATGAAAAAGGAGGGCTGTATCTTCACCAGCCAATGACTGGGTGCCATGTTGTTATTGTTAGATGCAATTTTTGTGGGCGGATGTATCAGTTTAGTTAAGTTCCAAATCGAATTAATGAATGTTGTGTGAAAAGTTATTTAAAATGCAGCGACGTAAGAATCCTTCATGCAATCGCCAATGACAGCAAGACATTTGTATGTGTTGCCAAAGGAGTCGAAGACATGTTACTAATGGGAGAACTCAAGTCGTTTTGTGCTAGAAAAGACCGGCCGATTGCTTGCAGTCGCAAAGTAAATGGCGATAAATTATGTACGTGAATATTTGGAGTGTGATGTATTTTGATAGGGAAATATAAATATCTTAGGTAAACATTTTTTGTTCTTTTATAATTAAGGTAAACATGTTAAGTTTGTGTACGGGTTTTTAGCAGACAACATTTCAATATTCAGCATTCATTTCATTTCTTAGAAAGTATGTTAATGTTACAGTTGAATTAATTTTTGTTTGGTCAATAACCAAATAGTATTGACTTAACCAAAACATTGGGGTGAGAGAGGGAGTGGAGGGGGAGGGAGGGAGAGAGTGAGGGAGGGAGGGGGAGAGTCTAGTCTACACACACACCAAAATTCACGAATGCAGTTGTAATTAAATACTAATTATTTAGGCCTAATTACGTTAAAACTGAGATATATAATGTCTTGTTTGTCTTGTCCAGAAAGACTATGTAAAGTACATTTTCTTTCTGTGGTAAATTTTTTTAGCTATGATAATAAATACTACTCGTAAAGGACAACAAATAGTACTGAAATTTTTTTTTTTGGATGATGGTGGGTATGTATATTAAATATCCACGTTACTGTAATAGTACACACGGCCATGTGTTTGATGTAATTGCCACTAGGTTTCATTACTTAATGATCACAGGTCTACCAGTTTTCACCATTTGTGAGGAATGTTTTTTTGTACAGGCTTATTTTACTGTAATAGCTACAAATAGGTTCCGTAATTATTGATTGTAGAAGAATTTTACAGTTTTAATTAACTATTTCTGTGTATGATTTGACAGGTCTAACTCTTATTGTGTTTGTTCACTGCCTAAATGTAATTTTTTTAAGATAGGCCTAATGGTGACATTGCCTTTACACACAGAACTCCAGCAGACTTTTTGTTTTCTCATAGTTAATTTTACTGCTCAGTTGTGGATTTTTTTTTTTTTTCCGATGCTAACATCAGTTAACTATGTGAGATTCACATTCTTCTTTTAATGAATTTGTTAAATTTTGCAAGAGACGTACAAAGAAGGCAAGTCTGATCAGACTTCGGGCCAGGTAAGTTTTTGTATTCTCTGTTAAATTGTTTAACATGTGTGATTTAATTCTGATTACAGTGTTAGTTGTAACCAACATCAATGTCTTTCTATATTGCCTCAAAGATTTTCCTGTTGTGAGAGTTGCAAACTTACAAGTCCAATGAAATTTCTTGATTTAAAAAAAAAAATTTTTGTGCTTGTGATCATTGATTTTATAGTAATTAGTAATATGTTTAATTAATTGTAAGAATATTAATACATTTTATTGGTAGTATTTTGATAGCACAATGTAGATGTTAGCATCAGAAATTAAAAAAAAATATGTCTAATCACATATTTTCCTCAATTATAGTTGACATGGTTGATTTGTCAAACAAAAATCCACATGATGTTGACATGTTTTGACAATCACATGGAAAGCACATGGTGGAAGAAGGATACATATTCAGTTTGTTTATAAGGTACTACTTTCATACACTCTCAATCTGCAAACCTTACACGAGACAGACTATATTGAGATATTTTGTACTCTCTCTCATTTGTCGAATTTACTACCCTCTTTTAGATCTTGGAGAAAATAACGTGCATTGTTGATTAAGGTCACTATCGATTCTAACAACATTCAATAGGCGACGTCTCAAATGTGATGTAACCAAATGGGAAGTTACATTTTTTCTTTCAGAGTAAAACTTTGTGTTTTGAAAACAAATAGTGTCCAAACACGAATGATGCATACAATCTTTGGCAAATGAACTAACATGAAATACGGTAAAATGTAAACAAAAGGAGCAAATCATCGGCAAACTATTCCAAATATGTTTTGGGTTACGGACAGAATATCTCGTTGATGGATGCTGTAAATTAACACGTTACAAGATGCTATTTAACATTGTGTTAAATAAATTTGTGCTACTAATCTGTGAATAATGATCTGCAAATAATGTTCTGCTACCACCTATGCCGATGGTCATGGTATCGGCCAGTTTATCGGTATCTGCCCATCCCTACAAATAATCACAGCTCTCAGCTGAGCTTGTGAGTGAGTGCCGTAAAATGAAGGAATGTGTGCACTTCATTCAACAGCGGACACTATCGCACGAGACAGTTTCGTACGTGGGAGCAACCAATTCATCCGCCAGTGCTATACTCCATGCAGCTGCCGTCCGGTGCCACGTCACTAACAGCTGTTACGCGCGTGCCGCATCACAGACAGTTTGCACAGAATATGGAATGCTACAGAAGCCAAACTCGCTCTTTTGTGGTGACAGTCCTACATCACTCTTAGAGAGGGAAAATATTTTTCTCATCCAGATAAGCTTACATCAAAATGAAGGGCGGGAGAAGAAGACAATTGATGCATGGGGTATTTCTGACCATACTGCTCACATTCGAATGCACCTCATCTCAACTTTCCTTCACTTCAACAAAAGCAGAGTTACAACAGTACTGGAGGCTGGTTACATGTCTACAGGATACGCCCTATCAGCGAGGAACATTAATAGACACGTCCGTCCAGCTTGTATTGCTCACTTTATCACCCTAGTCAGACGGCACGTCAGTCTCCCCAAAGTAAGATTGTACTATCTGCAAAGGGGTCGAGACTGCAGCCCAAGGTCATTTAGTTCTATGGTGCATTAAGAGCTGATGCTCACAGCACCAGCAGACAGCTCGAGTAACGGCTCTTGCCACACTGCCGCATCCATCATCTTAAGGGCCCGCGAACAAGGCAAAAATAAGTCTGTGTGCAGCCCAAAGCCTTTTCCACCATGCTGAACTGTGCCAGAAGAAGTCACCAGGTCCTCTCGACCCACCAGAAGCTCTTCAGCAACTGCAACAACGCCTTTCAGACCTTCTGGAGAACCTTCAACAGCTCCTGAAGACGTCCTCAACCCTCTTGCCTTACCAGCTGGTAACGGCAATTGCGCCAACACTACCCCTTTGGTGGTAGTTGACGTCCCTTCAGGATGCGCCTTTTTCACCTTGCCCTTCTGGTAGTGGTCGACAACGGGTAGAGATAGTTACATACAGATTCTTAACTACCTAGCTGAATCACCTTGTTTAATTCAGGACCACATCTCCTTCACCTGGATTCACGTAGGTTAACTTCCGTTTAACTCTGGAATAGTTAGGAGGTAGTACGGGCCACAGTGTATATTCTCCTTGAATATATTCATCCTTCGCACTTACTTCTTAATACTTATTTCATTGAGTAACTGTGTTCACCATATGTAGATACCATGTCCATCAAGGTAAAGCAAGAGACAGGAACTTTATTTACACACCTATTAGACAGTCACCTGTGCTGTGCCCCTGGAGTATAGTACGGTAGAGCCTCCACCACTAGCAAAACCTACTTAAGGTGGCTAGCCAGCCAGACCAGCCTATACTCTGTCCACCGCACTGAACTTTGCCAGAAGTAGTAAGTGTTTGGATCTGGAGGACTGACCCCTTTTGGATACCACACAAGTTTCGTTGATGAGCAGTTTGATGAAGACAAAAAACTCTGTATCCACCACTCTGAACTGTACCAGCCGGAGGAGCACCAGGCACGACTCTAGCCTGTTTGGCTTGGGCCTTGGTCTTACACACTACTCTGGAATTTGCCAAGGCTAGTAGTGAGAACGACAGCTACTAACTTCAAGACTAAGTAGAGTTGTAACACCATATTTACTACACTTCGCAGCCTAACTGTGTGGGAACGAGCGCTTGCTGCCTGTCAGCTGGAGAGGCCTCACCTCCCAACACTTGTTTCTAACCCTCATCCAATTGTCGCAGCCATCCACCAGGGCAAGAACATCCTCTTTGGAATAGCTAACCCCTGGTTCGGGGGCTAACAGACCACCTTCAGCCTCAGCCCACCCCGGGCTACCACCAGCGTCACCGGTGCACCACGTCCTGGAGCCAGCAGTAGCAGCCACCCACCGTCACCATGGCTGGGTCAGCTGCCACTGCCCTGGAACACCATCCAGACAGGTAAACCTGTGGCAGTGATATCAGACTTTGTACCAAGTAGGCAGGCCACACGCCTTACTCCCTAGACCAGCCATATGCAAGTCCAAAGGTACCAAGTCACTGACTTCACTAATCTCGTGTAACTGGCGACACAAATAAAACTGTAATTAACCACTGTATCCCCTCGTCCTAAGGCCATTGTGCATCCACATAAAGTTATGAAATTAACACAAGTTTCAAATTCGGCCAACTCCCTATTTACAGGGCCACTTATGTGCAAACATAACATACACACCTCTAAATGCTAAAATTTCAACAAAGTCAGCAGTGTTCTGGTAATGGCTTAGTTGGCAGTGCAAACTAGCTACTCACCATATCAGTCTCTCCTGAATGAAGCTCTTCCACATGTGCAAGACACCACTGCAGAGGAGGCATTCGGTCATCCTTTATTAACACAACCTGATTCAGAGCGATGCTTGATCCTCGCTTCTGCCACTTACACCAAGGGATGCAATTGGATCAAAACCCTTATGTTGTGAGAGGATGGTGTCAGAAGCCGCTAAAGTTCCATAGGGACCCGGCGAGGTTTGTCCCACAGTCTACATAAATTTCCGAAGAGATTCCTCGGCGAGAGACAAAACGTTCGTAGGTGGTCAAAAAACATAAGTGGCCTCCACTTCCACAAGGATTGCCTTGGGCAGAATAAATGAATGTGCATAGATAGGTCTTCAACAATGATGATTGCAGGTTCTGCTAGTCTATCAGAATAGGTCTTGTATAATCCACGCCTACCTTAGCAAATAGCTTCACTTGTTGAACCCTCAGGCAGGCAGATTCCCCATTACAGATGTTTGCTCTCCAGCAGCACACACAATAGTGAAATCAAATCTCCACATGATGGTATGTTTATCCAAGAGGATTTCAAATTTAAACTCAGAATACCCTGCAGAGTACAAATGCCAGGGAGCTGGTTCCTTTCGCAGTAAATGTCCAAATCTGAGGTCGGTCAAGGCATGGGTTTTGGAGAGCAGCACTGGATGCTTGTGATCGAAGGGAGTATCTGTGTCGACTTCCCACCCTCAACAGACCTTTGCCATCAACAGAGATGGAGGAAAAAATGGTATGATGATTTTTACACGAAAATTTATGGGAAAATGCTAAATTTAGTTTATAACACAAAAATGTGAAAACTGGCATTTGTTGTAATAAATAGTACAAATCTGATGGCACGCGCATATTGGTATGTTTATATGGCGTAAGAAGTTGAGCTTTATTTTCATCTTTCAATCACTTTTAATGCACCGAAATAAAAAATGTAGTTAAAATTCATAGTATGCCATTCTAGGAATATAAACAAACCACTAAGCCTGATGAGTGTACAACACAGCACCTTGGTAAGACTGGAGAGATCTCAATAACAAACTTATATGCCATTGCACAATCTGATCAGTTTACTGCGATTGTGAACATAATCATTCATAAAAATGTAGACTGAAACATTATTTGCGTATTTCACTAATCCGAGGCATTCATAATGACTTATTCTAGATATAAAACACAACAACGTGTGGCCATACGATTATTAAATGTAGTGACTATGTTGAAAGTAAAAAATATGTTTTGCTGGCTATACGGATACTAAGTGGCTATTAATATTAATAACCAGATATTTTCACTTTTTGCTGGCGCAAATATACTTTTTTATGCTGGGTAATTATTATTGCTAATGTTTTTGATCCCATTCCTGTGTTATTAAAGTTATTCGAAGCAGTGTCTTCATCAGAACAGAAATGCCAAAATTTAAGGCTGTTTATTGCATATTTGAGATAAAACTTTGATACAGTATTAGCTGTGCATGTTCAAGGTGGTTGCACGAGATATTTTGTCAGAATTCGGAACATTTGAATTGCTATGTATTAACAAAAATTACTTTAAAGGTTTTAGTGTATTCCTAGAAGAATTGTCATGTGCTTCCTGTTTTCATTAATAATTACGCTAGAATTATTGTCGCACCTGATATTGGAAAATGAATTGCGATACGTTGAAAATAAACCACCAGAACCTGAATTGTTATGTGCAATTACTTGTGCTATGGCACACAATTATATTTATTTTTTTATTTTAGAACACAAACCAGATAAGACTCATACGTGCGTGCACTAGCACGTATCTTGCTGCCGGCGACCACCCTAATATATCAGCGTGTATAAGTGACAAGTTCAGTCTGACCCACATACCAGTGGTGCCATTTAGGCTGCCTTATTTTTGGTAAAAAATAATGCTAGTGCTAAGTGAGTAAATACCACAGATGGTAATTTTCGTTTCGGCTTTAACAATTTGAATTCTGAAGGTTTTTCTGTATTAGGGTGATGCGTGACTCATTCCCGCATCTAGGACGCATGCTCTACTTTATGACTAGACACATGATCTTAGCTTGTACTGTTCACCCAGACTTGCGAAGAAGCCATCACACCAACAACCCCCCCCCCACTCCCTTCTTCCTGGAAGAAGATTGTACTGCCTTACTGAGCCACTGCTCCCTCCAGCAAAAGTCACGCTAGTGTTAGAGCATGCCACTGGAGGGCAGCACATATTTTACTAGTGCCGGCAGTCGAAATAAGGGATGATGGCACTGCCTCAGCATCCCAGATTTCTCAACCCCCGAAGCTGAGGGTATCTTCCCCTGTACCCCCACATCCACGAGCACCTACGAGAGATAAGTATAAAATGGCTGGCATGGCCAACACTCTTCAGTCTCTGGACCTCCACCAATTGCAAGGGCCGGGATCTCAATCCAGCTGAAGACATCACTGACCACAAGCCAACCACTGCAAATTCCAGTGCTTTTGGGAGACTGGACCCCCTCCAGACGTTCCTGTCCTACCACCCCCTTCTGGTGTTACTTCTGGTAGCAGGCCACGTCGATGTCCCTTCAGGACCTCCCTATGCCCACCAGATGGTGTGGCAATGCAGAAAATTACCCGTCTGGTAACTGCCCCCCCCCCCCCCCCCCCCTTTCCCAACTGGCCGTTAATGTCAGGTTTAACTTCTGTGTTCTATTACGCTTTTAATACAACATGTGTTTTTCAATATACTCTCTGTAATATAATTTATGAAAGTACAGAGTTAATTTATAGGTAAGCGCTACTCTCCGGAGAAAAACTGGCAGACCGATCAGTACAAAGCTAAATTCACACATGCAAGAGCCACTCAAGCTCTACCAAACTGGTAGAGTTTGACAGAGCCCAAAGCACTAGCAACTCCTCCACCAGGCAACTCGACCAGACTGGGTATTCCATACTCTGCCACTGCTTCAGCAGGGGCTGGAAAGGAGCTGGAATTACCTTAGTTGATAGACTCCTGTGGATACCACACCTGGATATTCCGATCAGGAAGTAACTTGAGTTGCCAATCGTTCTGTCAACTCATAGGCAACACAACACTCAGGAAATCCGGACGAACGGAACAACTACATCACTGCATGTCATCCAGAGCCTGCCACCGACCAATTGCCCACCAAGCCGCTGAGCCAGCCATTGAGGAGGAGCATCCCTTTTCCCCGCAAAACGCAGGTAAAATGTCAGTCAGTACACAGTACGAAGGGTCGTGACAGTGGATGTAGATTTTGTGCCGACAAGATGGGCCACAAGGCCAGTCTTGTATACCGGCTGGGTACCTACAACACATTAAGGTCCCCATTTTCCCTAATGTTTCTCGCGATACTGGTATCACGATATAAAGCTGTTAAAGTGATAACTAAAGCTTCTTTTATTTGGTATTACGTTTAACCTCCACAGTCGTTGGTCCAAAGCCTGATGAAATAAGCCCAACGTGTAGAACCCTATACCAGCCGAACATGCGTCAAGAGTTGACACATTTTGTCAAACTAAATGTTATTTTACAAAGGATTTATGAAATGTGTATTATTTTCACCAATATTTACACTTATGGTAAACGCTGTAATTTACCACAATAATAGCAAATACATAGAAAAAAATTCCACAAAAGCCTCGTGTTGGTTTTATGGTGCAAAAATATCACATGGAAAACCAGAGGTTCAGGATTCAGTCATTTTAGACATGGGTTTGAGGGTAAATTCAGATTCGAGGGAAAACTGATTTTGCCCATCCTTATTTGTTAAGTAACAGTTTCACGTTATATTGGTTTTATTTTGCTAGTTAAAAAATTTTTATGGCCCTGTAACAACTTCCAGGAATAATTAATTTATTTTAAGACTGTGAATTTTTAATTTTGAAATCATCATAACACTAAAATAATAGCAGCATGACATGCTAGACAAAACTCCAAACAAATTAGAACATGGCCTGAGGAAGGGAATGTTTATTTTTTTCAGCACCTTTTATAATTCTTCTTAGTACATCACCGCACAATATTTTCAGGATCATTATATTTTCTCGCGACAGCTTGTTTTCCATCTTTCCTTCATTATTAATTACTTTTAACCAGTGCTGGCAAGAGATCTGATTTTGTCTATACCAATTAGCCATTACAATACCTACTGTAGAAGAATCTAAACTGAAGTCACAACGCAATTTACTTACTAAGTGTACAAACATAAAATTTACTGTAGCTCTACTTACAGTTGTGATGTTTTTGAGAGTTGGACACTTTATATCGATCAACACTAAGATGCACAATTACAGTACTTACAAAAGATGGATTTTTCACATAAAACAATTTTCTTACAAAAATACAAGTAAAAATAAAACACAAATAGTTATTTGTGACTCATTTTATCTTTCAGAGAGGAAATACGCATTATGAGTAATGAACTGAAAGACTTCTACTACCACTAAAAGTATTTTGGCAAGCTGATTGAAATCTGTGTTAAGTCAGTGTTAACTTACAACACAAAGATCTTCAAAATCAGAATAAAAGCAGCGCTCAAAAATACTTTAGTAATATATTTTTAATCATAGTTCTGGGCAACTTAAACAATTAATGTTTTAAACATATCAAATAGAAAATATTAGATCTACAACATTGTGTACCACATTTCCAGGCATAATTCAACTTTGTTTATATTCCAAAATTTAGAAATTATTAATATGTATAGTTGTCAAATTCAGCACACCCTTATTTTACAGAGAGTAAAATTGATGCTCTGCCAGTTGCCAGGTAATGAACGTCAGATTTCATGTTGCTTTTATAATATTTTAAATACTGAAATGACAAGATGGAGTTGCTGCAGTGTGACGTTTGCAAAGCTAGTAATTCTGTGACCCGCAACACAGGCTGTAGATGATTATCTCTAAACGTGCCCGTCGAAGCATGTCACAGTGGGGTGGGAGCAGTATCTCTCTCTCCCACTCACACTTCCCATAGATAATTATTACTAGCAGGGTAGCTTCTCCCACCTGCCTGCCCTTCCATGTTGTTAAATGACAGTTGAGCCTGTCTTACCCCAAAGTCACCAACCTATTTATTACTCTCTGGTGTTATCGCCAAGCATACGTAAACTGCGGTATCTGCGCAGAGTACCTGAATTTACTTTGTCAGATTCTTATAATACCTATACTATAAAAATAAATATTGGCAGATACGTGGTATTGGACCAGCACTACTTTTAACTTAAACTGAAACTTGTAACTGCACTTTTTTTCCATCCACTATATATTTTCCTTCATATACTACTACAGACCTGCCGTTTTAACAGATTTTATCCATTTAAAGAGCACTTTGCTCAAAGTGGAGACACTAGCACCCACAGCGATGTGTATCAGTTTCACTTATGCATTTGTTTGAAATATTCTTATAATGGAGGATAATTAAGCGAAATAATTTGGACATACGCATTGTTTCAATAGTGAATGTCCAAAATATTTTGCTTTATTATTCACTGGCGTGGGTACACAGTTATATACATATTTTTGTTCCTGGCTGTATGATCACATACAAAGGCCAAGACCATTATTGAAAAGAACCTTTGCCACGAATTACTGTTTTTATGTATGCAATCCGAATTTGGTGACTGTGTTTTGCATTTGGCATTGATATCACGATGGTGAGGAATCAAAAATTATTGACGATACAGTTGTACAAATGAAAATATAAGTGGGAGTGGAGAAAAGAATTACCATATTTTGTACATCCCAAACTAATACAACTTTTTTCCTGTAATTTGCAATTTTTTTTTAATTCCAAGGATTTTTATTCACAGGAACCAAGATTTCAGCTTTAGGGCTGGTGGCAGCCCTGTACTACTGTATTACGCTCATGCAAGTAAATCCATTAGCAGTGCAGAAACAGTGTAATCAGCTAACCTGTAGAGCAGGTGTCGCTTGTTGGTGACCTGCTTTATTAATTTTATATCCAACACACAAGTGCTCGGCGACAGGCAAACACAGTGCTCGCTCATGCCCCTTTCTACCCCTCACATTCCTGGGCACTCTTCCCTTCCACCTGCAATGATACATTACTCACCACTTCCTCACCATGTTATTGGCTGGACTTGTTGCTATGCGGAGGTTGACCAGGCAAGATAACTATGCTAAGCGTGGAGACTGCATACTGGAGCAACCAGGGGAAGGGAGTGTAGAACAGTTACTACTTATGTTCCTTCAAATCACAACTGCTGCAGTTTTTTTTAGCAAATTTTCGCGCGTTTTTCCTCTCACAGCATGCAAATTACGAGTAGCAAAATTACAACCCATGTATTTTATCGCTGTAGCCTTGCAAACGTATTTTTTATCTGTGTTGTAGTAATTTATTACATTTTTCCTGGGATTTTATTTATTTTTTCTTTTTCCAACAATTTTTATGATTTTTTTTGACGATTCCTGAAAATGGCTAGGCAAAATAGCTGCTTCGTTAAACACAGTACTTGTAAATTGGTGTGTGTACTGTATTCCTGAGTTACTACAGCAACATCATTTACCTATCTTAATTAAAGTATGCATTAACCGTAAAGAGAACCGCCAGCTCTATAGTAAGGATATCTGTACAGTTAAAAAAAAAAAAATGTGCACATGCATATGTATGAACGTACATATTCACGCACATGCACATGCATGTGCACATTCATGCACATGCATGTGCACACACGTGTATATGCACACGTACTGCACTAACACCTTCTCCTGACGACCCTGCTCTTATGCCCCTTAAACCGCTTTGCCTGGTCTCCCATCCTTCAAACAATTCACAATACACTAAAAAATATGTTCCGAGTAAACTGTGCATATAAGATGAGAGGTTACTAAACAACATTAAATTCATTATCTTGTAATTTATTAGTTTGGGGGTGAAATATTCCAACCCTGGTATTCTGTGATGCTGCAACCAATATATACATACATACTCCAGTTACAATAATATTACAAACTTCAACAAATAAAGATGTACAAAGGTGTCAATATCTACAAAACAAAATACATCTCCTGTGGCCTTTTTTTTACAGTAATATCTGTTTCCCAATAATTGTCAAATCCTACTACATTTCACACACAAACTTTGGCCGAACTTATCAAACAGAATGCACATCCATAGAAACAAAACCACAATTACCACATTTGTCACCAGAGACTCAACAACTGTTAAGTATTTGTAAACAAAAACAGAACTTTATGTACACTGTCAGCTGGTAATGCCAAGCATAAACCACTGATTTAACACTGAACAGTCTGCAATGGGGTGTGATGTTTTCACTCCAACTTGTGCTGTGAAGTGTCTGTTGAATTTGCTGCTACACTGTTGTGTGCGCTTGGGCTGTCGCTCTTTACCTACACATAGACACACACAATCAGAAAGAGTATTAACACAGGCCAACACCAATTTATAAAGACAAATTAAAAATATAAAAGCAATATTTTCATTACATGACATATATAACTGGTCTGCAGTAACCAAGTAATTTTGAGAGCTCTTGTGGCTATTTACAGACAAAATGTGATAAATGACAATGTCATCATGATTCCTTGTGCTGAATTTTTCCTATATTCACAACATGCAGCCAAGATGGCAGACACGTGAGTAAAATACACCAACTATCGTATATAAACCTTCAAATGAAAATACTTAAGTAAAAGGTAGGTTTGTAATACATATTTCTATGCCAAAAGATGTTTAGTGCTAGTCTAATATTCTTCTAATATCTTATAATATTAATACCTTATAATATCGCACCAGGCACCAGTCATTTGAATTGCTTGGCACCAATAGTGCCGCCAGGTTTACCATGCTCCTTGCGATCTCTGTGTCGCTCTGTTCCCCTACTCCTTGCTCCCACCCCTTCCCCTCACCTGTGCCTCCTCTCTCCTTAAGTGCTTCCATTTTAATTGAATATTGGTTCTCCGAAATGATGCATGTTGGGATGATTGCTCCTAGAGATCACAAACCTTCCTATAACTTGTCAACTGCATCGTTGATCGCCCCCTGACATCGCCTTCAACAATGAATCATCCTAGTGCAAAATGTGCGATGAGTATTTCTTCACTTTAATATTCTGGTAGTGCATAAGCCCAATAGCTTTAAGGATATTTGTAAGAATTATATTTAATTTTATAGGAAGTTGCAGGCCATGTATACTGGTGAGTTGTGACAAAGAGCATTTATTTAATTGATCTAGTTGTTTGACGTAGTGTGGAAAAAGGGCTAGAGTAGTACTATGGGTGCGGGACATATTTTTTGTGAAATTCACTTTAGGAATGCACAAATGAAATTTGGTTTGGATTAGTTTGGTAGCAGCTATTTTAGCGAGTTGTGGTATTTCGTGATATTAGTAGTTTTTTGGTGACTCCATTCATTGCTCACTTTTGCAAGGGTTTGTGCTCACTGTCCACAATGCTAGTCTAGAGATTTAACTTGTGTGCGCTTTGAAACTTTTAATGACTGGTCACCTTGTTCGGGCTATCGCTGCCGCAGGCCAGTCAATCTCTTTTTTTTAATAAAGATATTTTATCCACTTTTCAAATGCATTTTAAGCCTCAGTGGGCTCTGACAGGCTAGAACGCTGCCCCACTGTGAGTTGTGAGTATGTATAGGGTAATATTGAGTGTTAGTGGCAAAGAAATTTTGTTTCTCAAACAATGAGTTTGTAAATGATTTGAGAAATTAAGTCCATTTTGTTAACTAGCACAATGTTTAATGTCAAGTTAGTATGGGAATTGTAGTTTGGGATATAAGCTAAAATTATGAGAGCAAGTTTTTCATTGATCAACCAAGCTCTCGTTTATTAATGAGTATAATTTATAACGGCACAAATTGTTAACAGCTGTAGTATACTCTAGAAATGTCAAGGTTAAATATTGGTGAGGTGTCTCAGGTTGTGTGATACAAAACTGACCTAGGTTAATCAATTTGCTATATTAACTGACCACACACAACCGTCACACTGTTCTGCCGTCAGATGAAGGCTAAGGTGCACACACAAAGTTATAATATATTTACGCTGCTGCTGTGTTTGTAGTTATTAAATTAAATGTGTAAATGGTTAAGAGTGAAAGTGTTCATTTCTGTTAATGTACTGTCACTAGGAGGTGACGGAATCGAGACTGTGAAGATTAGAATATTTCTCTATTCAGCTTTATATTCCCACATTTGTTTGGCGTGGTAATTTTTCTAGTAATTTTTAATTCTGCCGTGTGGGTTATGGCAGTGTGGTGCTCAGATACCTTTTATTGTGTATATAATAATCCAATGTTTTTGAGAACTAATGTTTTTAATGCCTTTGTTATGCTATGCTAGGTTTCTGATTGCGAGGCACCTTGCGTATGAATAATGTGGTCTTGGTATTATAGAATAATTTTCTATATAAATATTGTGGATCTTGAAATGGAACCAGCTCATTTGTGCAATATTTCTATAAACATGTTACAATTTGAATTGGTTTTGGATTGTTAATTTATTTTTCAGCTTTTGTTTTTTATTTTCCAGCCCTTGCTATTTTTAGTTTAATGGTAATTGTGAGTTCAATTGTGACTTAGCTTGCCACAAATACATTCCTCTGTACGTTTTGTAAAGTTTCATAAAGTTTTTTGTTGGAGATATGATTTCGTTGCGATGGCTTACATCCAATACTTGTGGGTTCTGTGAGCGAGACTATACACAGACTGAGCGTGGAGACTGCAGGATGAGGCACACGACAGCACCGTCCTTGCTGCAGCTAGCAGAGTAGTGTAGAATCTGTGGCAAGCTAAGCCACAGGATGATTCCCTGTTGAAGGTGATGTCAGGCGGCGATCAACGACGCAGTTGAGTTGTAGGAAGGTTGGTGATTTCTAGGAGCAATCATCTCGATGTGCATCGTCTTGGAGGTATAGATAAGGGGAAAAGGTGGGAACAAGAAGATGGGGAACTGAGCAACACCGAGATCGCAAGGAGCGCTGCAAACTTGGCGGCAGGGCACAGCATAATTGGCGCGGGCAATTCACATGACCGGCACAATATTAATATTTAGACTAATATGTGGTAAACTTTCAACACTACGATTTCTCTCAAAATAACTAATTTTCTTTTGGCTACCTGTAAAAATTTTGGTTGAAAAATATTTAATGGTAATATGCATTTTTTTTGTGGCTAACCATTGTGATTCTCTACGCCACCACAGTATAACTCAGAAGTGGGAAATATTTTTAAATAAGACACCAACCTGCTAACACTTGATGTCTGCCCCTTCCATCGCAGTTGCAAATGTTTACCCATGCACACCTGTGTACTTTACATTGCGAGTCAGGGTTGCCTAGCCCAGAGACAGCACTTTGTGAGACTGCATAATAATAAAATCACTGCAGTGAACTGCTGAAAGGAGGAACCTTTTTTGGACACGATGTTAATGACTGGCGGTACATGAAAATAGTATTTTTTAAAGCATTTTGTAGCATATTTAATGACAAACAGTAACAAATAATTATAGCAATTTTTTCCCCCCATACTTTTCAGTTGGCTGATATATTTCAACTAAGAAATTTCCAGTCAATATACAGTAAAACTCTGTTAATACATTTTTTAAGAGACAAAAAAATAATGCTTACTAACCAGGAAAACTTCTTAAAAGGGACAAATTACACATGTGTATATAGACAAAGTGCAAAATTGTTCCACTTATTAAGCAGGAACTTCGTACCAGGGTTTCACTGTATTTGCATTGTGTAATATTATGGTAATCCATTATACAGTATGTGTATTTCGTTAGTGAACAAGGCTTTTCAGAAACATTTTAGGTCAGAAGTAACTGGTAAGTTTTCATAATCAGAAAAATGCATACAAGTGAAGGAGACAATGTGGCTTCTTTTTCATTTACTGCATGACAAGAGTACCACACTATACATATGTTGCTGACAACGGTATAATTATTATGTATGCAGTCTAATGCAAAGATTTCATATATATATATATATATATATATATATATATATATATATATATATATATATATATATATATATATATATATATATATATAGACACACACACACACACACACACACACAAAGAGTGACACTAAAAGACATTCACAAATATTTCCTGTACCAAAGTAAAACAGTAAAGGTAATTAATTTTCTTTCAGGTGTCTCATTTTCATAGTCATTTCTTTGGAGATGGGGTGGGGATAGTTTTATTTTGGGATTATTTTAGAGGCATATTATTTTGTAGTCAATTTCAGGGTATAATTTTTAATTTTCATCAAGTCACTTTTTGGGAATATTGAATTTCAGTGCATCTTAATTTGGGGCAGCTTGTATTTGATGAATTACATTAAGGGTCTTATGTTGGAAGGCATCTTGAGATGAAAAACTTATAGATGAGATAATTTTACTTTAGGGTGTCTTATTTTTGGAGTCATCCAATAAGTTGTATTTTTTTAAATTAACAAATTATAGCAGTTGTTGAAAATATTAGCTTCTATTTAGCATTTATAGCAATTTGTTATTTTCACGCACCTCTATTAATAACATATCTAGGTATAATAATTTTTTATGTGAAGTTTATTAAGGTGATGATGTGGGCCGAGTGTTCCTTCGTTGGCCGAGCCATACTCAATCTCTTGGTTAAAATGACCCCAACTGATTTATTTGCAAAAATTTTTGCCAATTATTATTTGCCAAGTCTTATTCAAACCTTTAAAATTGTAACCAAAACCGCAGCTGAGTTTCCAATAATAACTACGCTCATCAAAATACCACCATGGCTTTAAACTTTCGAATTCCGTTTACAATAACACCACCACAGATATATGAAACAGTGTCATAAAATGTGTGATTAGTTTTCACCGTCGCCAACTTACGAGTGCAGTAAATGCGTAAGAAGAATAAGAATCCAAGCTGCTATTTCATATTCCCCAACCTAGGAATGCAAAAGATGTAAGAAGAAAATATAACACGAAAAACTCTTGCGGGATGTAATCAATACTATTAATAGAACCAGTTGTCAATTATCCGCCTTATTTTGCATTCACGGTGTTAAAAAACGAATGAAGTATACAATCTTTGGCGAACATACTGACAGGAAATATGGTAAAACCTAAACAAAGGGGAACAAATCATGGGAAAAAAATTGTTCCGAATATATTTCGGGTTTTGGACAGAGTATCTGATGTACCATGTTGTTCATTTAACATTGTTTACACAGGATATTTGTTGGGACTGTCCAAAAAAAAGTCCTGTACTGCAAAACTGAATAAATGGGATTGCAACAAAGATGTTTCTGTATTACGAGCCCTCACACAGCGAAATCATATGTTCGTTGACATGGCATTCGTAAGTGATACATACATGCTACTGAAGTAATCTAAGTGCTACTAATTTGTGAATAATAGTTGGCAAATACTGTTCAGATGCCGATGGTCCATCCCTATAAAAAACCAAATCTGGTACGAACTGCTAATTCAGAGATTTGCCAGTTCCGATTCATTCTGTTTTGTTGCCATCACAATTCTTTCTGTAGTGTAAAAATAAACACAATAATTAATTGAAATAATAAATAAATTTAATAGGCAAACGTATACCAAATAAAATGTATACACCATGTTATTTGTCACCTAAAATGTTTGATACAGTAAATGGTAAGTTTTACCATGCTTGTAATTCATTCTCAGAAGCTTGTTGCAGGAAAATCAAAGAATTTGTTATTAAAATATTAATTAATTTCAGTAGGTACTAGTCTTAAAATTATATCCTGAAAGAGGATGTATGAGACCTTTTTCTTCAAATAATACATGAGCACCCAGCAAGTGGAATCATGCAGGAATTTCGTACTGTGTTGTTTTGGGTTATTATTAATAAAGGTCCTAAAGAAACAAATATTATAAAATGTTCCATGGCAACAGTAAATGGAGTCGCACTAGTTTTAACTGCACCATGACACCTAACTTTACCACCGTTATGTTGCGTGTGTATATAGACCACAAAGAAGTGGATACTGGACCTGTGATAGTAAGTTAACATATGAATAATAAATCTTCTGAATATCCTGCACGAAGTCAGTGAAAATTAAGTATGTGCTCGCTAAAAGTTGCAAGGCACACTGTGTTTAGTCTTTTTTTTTTTTTTTTTTGGCAATATGGGGAGTACAAACATGTGTAGATGACAGGTTAATACCTCACAAACATTGGAATTAGGCAAAACCAAGAATGTTTTCAGGTGAAACTGGGTAAAATCAATCTTTAACACACATGATAAATTTGAGATTTAAATTGGGGAAAAGCTTGTACACGCACCCAGTAGGCAAAGTAACAGCACTGATAAATGGTATTTTGCTTGGATGTGATTTCTTACTGAAATATTGTGCACAGATATTATTTAATGGGCAAGGGTGCCCTAGGCTAAGGTTAGTGCTTCCCAAGTATGGTCTACAGATTTGTGAACCTGTGATTCAATCAGCAAATAGAGCAGAGTATAAGCAACTTTAACGTAGGTCGGAATATATGCACCTGAGAAATGTGAGGTTAAAATGGTTAGCAATGATTATAGTCCATTTCATGAAAGTGGGGTAAATTTTGACAGTTCTTTAAAAGTAGCACGGCCACAATGTATCCTTCTACCACAGCTGTTTTGTCACTGAAGGAAAAGATGTTTGTAAACAAACATTTCAGTCCAATGCACACTTGCATTCTCCTCTTTCCTTGTGTTTCCTGTCATGGCAGGCATTGAAAGACTGACGTTAGCTAACTTACGTCCAGTAATTAATGTAAGATATTATAGCTAGGTTGGCACTCCAACCTGTTTTAGTTTTGTAATTGCTAAGTTAATTTAATTGGGGATAATACTGTTTCCTTTATTTTGAGGGGGAAAAAGGAAACTAGAGATGGGCTGGGGGCTTTAGTTTAACAGATTTCATGAGACAACATTGTTTTGATGTTCTTACAAGTGTGTGGCATTTTGAGTTGCATATTGTTTTGATGGAATAGTGGGAAATTTTGCTTGAATGGAAATAACATTTAAATTATTGTGACTTTGAAAATTTTTAACTTCAATGGAAAAACAAAACACGATACATATGTCACTGTTCGTATTCGTACAGATGCAGTAATACACACACACACTAGTACCGAAGTTATAACTTTACAACTCGAATTTACGATACAAACAAATATTATTCACGCACTACAAAAGTGTTGAAAGTGCAGCTTTTTCAGGCCACGTGCATTTCAATAACATAGTAACAATTAACAAATACATTATTTACAAAACATGCAAAGTTACTGTTGGTAAAATTTGCAACCTCTTGAACAAATGGCAAGTTTACTTCATCAAAATCACATTTGTTCGTTACTAGACTCAAATAATTTATTTGCAGAATCATTCAGTAAAATCAACATTGCACACGTTTCCTGAAACAACAAACTTAAATTTTGATACATAAATTATATTTGTATGATCGTGTTGCTTCATTGCAGATGGCAGTTAAGGAAAATGGAGGCCGAATGAGCTGTTTTACGAAGCAGTAAACACATACCGATTAATATTGCATTTAACTTTAGAAAATGCACTACAAGGATACCTACAAGCAACTATGCTTAAAGAAAGAAATAAAAAATAATTAACTACCGATAAAATATTCCGACAACACCAACAAGATACTCGTATAAACACAATGAGAAAAAAAAATCACATGCACAACAGTGTTCACCGGACTGGAAACTGGACACAAACATGGCTAGCCATTGGCTGTAAATGTTTACTGTTCGTATGTGTCGACATGCTCTGTCATAATTGCTAAATATGTTTTGAAAGTATATTCACCAAATGCTGAAAAAATTTAATATTGCTTTAAACACATAACATTAAATATATATGATTGAGGTACAATTAAAATTTTAAATTACAACTTTAGTTCTGAGTAATACTTTCTCCCAAAGCCATCATTGAAATCGCCAACTTAACAACATGCATCCTGCAGCAATTCATCAGCTGATACAAATCTATACAAACAAGATCATTTACTGTTTACATAGTGTGTAGGTTGTTCACATTGTGTGTCAAATATTACCCCACTAAAATGAAATAGACTCTACCTTTTATCTCTCAGACTTCAAAATGTTAAAATTATGTAATATTTCACTAAATCAACATATTTGTGCCCTAGAAACTGATAAGTAAAAAAGTTATTGAAAAAGTACTGAGAAATAGTTTCGTGTGGAAAATAATGTGAGCAGTGTTGCAGAGAAAATAAGCAATACTTGTGTAGCACTAGGTGATCAGCACTGGTGGAGCACTTTCTTTTAATAAACTCAAAATAATGTTAGTGCAGTGTATAGAAAAACAGAGTGAAACTTACGGTTTAAAGCCAATAACATCAATAACAGCATGTCACCAAACTTCAGAGTATTATGCATGTACTTCAGCTTATTACTTCAGTTAAAATTTAGCAACAAATAAAATTAAAAGTCTTCAATCGTGCAATTTAAAATTTACTGTTGCGTACTTACAAGATGTTTCTCTCACTTAACTAGCCACTTCTTTACCACTACTTTAGATTTTTTTTTGCCGCAACCAATTCCGGAAAATCTGATTTTTCTCAGGTTTACTGACTCGTATGAGGCATATATTTCCTAAAATGTCCCTGCTTCTCCTTGTGTTTTCCCCCACCCCTCTCCAAAGTGTGAAGATGATGAACTTCATTGAATTGCATGTAAGTCCATTACACAATGTCGTATCGATTCTTTTTTTGGGTTTCAGTCATCAATAACAGCTCTTAACTTGCTCTCTAATATTAAAAATTACAAACTTATCAAAAAATGTGTTTGTTTTTTTTTCAAGTAGAATCATTTACTTTTCATAATGTAGTTTTTTAAATAACTGAAACAAACAAAAATGTTTCAAACAAAATTGTAGCACGCATTTTAATCTTTAAAATGGTATATGTTTTATATTGGGGAGTTTATTAGTTACAGTTGGGGAGGCAAGAAAGTGAGAGTGCGTGTGGCAGCTTGCATGCTAGCTCCGACATCCTCTTATCTATCCATTCTCATTCGCAGTTCTTGCACGTAGATCTCCAAATTATTGTTTAAACAATAACAGAACTAATGTTATACACTATTTACATTTGTTCATAAATTATTTCAGTAACTAACAAAAATATTACTTTTTTTTTTCTACTTTTTTACACATTTTTTGATAAAGTATGTAAACAAGCTGTCAATAACAATTTTGGCTATATTTTAAGATTGATAATCACTAACAAAGTTAATAACCTGTCCAAATAAATTAATTTAAGTTAAATTATGTAATGCCAATTTGGTTCAGGGAATAATACCCCGTACCCAATTATGGGCCTTCCATTACCCACCATCTACTGTGTCATGCCTGGCTAAAACTGGTAGCTATCAGGTTTATGATTTATTTTAGAATCAAGCATGGGAAATGTGTTTTAATAACTTTACTTTTTACAAGACAGCATCAAAAACTACCTACCCACCTCACATATAAAAGTAACACATAATATTTACACAGATTGTCTTTCATTATTACCTATCATTGATTAGCTTCCAAACCAGTGCTGATACTAATCATCAAACGCAACATCAATAACTTTATCAAAATTATGAAAATTAAAGCATTGACGTGTGCTGCTTATACCAACTATCTACAACAATTACGACTCCTCTCACTGCAACCTAGTATACTACTTCTATACATGTGAGATTCAAACCCCCGTACACGGAAGTTACAGTCTCCCACAATCCTGGAGGGCAGTCCGACACGTGGATACGAGGGGTTGTGCAAGACAGCGGCGCGTCACCACCCCCCCCCCCCCCACCCACTGACAGCACACAAGCCATCAGCCGCCTCTGGGCATGCCCGAGCGCCTCAGAAGATACACAAAAATGGAGAGATGAACAGAGGGTGCTACCTCCCACCCCGGCCTCAAAGCAGAGGGACGTCACCCCCCCTCCCCGGCCACACAGCAGAGGGACGTCACCCCCCCCCACCCGCAGCCTCCGCAACACGCGCTACTGTGACAATATATGTCAGTGCGCAGCGGGCATCACCAGATACTTTCCTGCAGTCTTCGAGCTCGCTCCATCACTTATAGTGCTGGGGCCTCCAACTACTGTTAGATCTTCAGCAGCCCTTCCAGAGGCTGCCTACCTTGACGTCACTATCAGACCTCTGCAGAACCTGCAACCAGACGCTCCAGCGACGCCAATCGCAAATAGCTACCAGAAGCTTCCTGCAGCTACTAAATACATACCACACATTAACTTCTTTGTCTCTTACAGACACCCTGGTTAGAGTTAGATTTGTAGTAAGAAATCCTCAACAGTTTCATTTTCACTTTCCTAACTAGCCTAGGACCAGGTCGCCTACACCTCGCTACCGTAGGTTTATTTCCAGCCACCAGTCTTCCTAGTAGGAGAGCACGCGTCACTGTGTTCACAAAGCTTTTAATAAACACAGCTTTTTTTCTTCTAACTTCGAGTCTCATTTATAGAGTACTTTATCACCAACTGCTGGGAGAACTTCGAGTCGAGTACCACCGACTGGAAACGGGAAATTATTACTACGTACTAGCTCCAACTGGAGACTCCCCCTCACGCGGCTCCAGTTCTAATACACACCTATTAGATAGCCATCTATTTCATTCCTGCCAAGTATATAGGTACTGGAGGAGTAGAATAGAGGAACCCCGACCACTAGTAACACTTTCCACCCAAAGAGAGATGGTACACCTAAGTTATATCCCTACCGGAGCACCTGGGTGCTGTCAAGGGTATCTGCTTAGGTGCTATGGCATGGCCTTGGTTGGGATTGCACACCTGGTAATAGTCTTGGTAGCCCACAAGGCTTCAACGCTTCTGGTTTGCCTGCTACGGTAGGGGGCCTTCTGAAGCCCTGGGCTTGTGCTACCAAACTGCTAATGGGCAACACTATTCTAGGGTTACCCGTGTCCATGGAGCTCGATTCATAGTTCTCAGCATCCAAACCCGCTCGCTCTATGTCATTTAAGGTGAAATATGGTGCATGGAGGGAGGAGCAAAGAGTTGCTTGCCTTGCTGCCAAGCAGCACACTGGTTCAGTTCCCCTTACAGCTAGCCGACGAGCCGGACAAGATTATGCCGCTTTGCTCATATCACTAGAATGACCTACATCTACAGCAGATGATCCCGCTACTTTCTCATCATCACCTCTTCGCACGCATCCGGCCTGACACACCCGTTGCGGTTGGGTTAATTAAACAGACAGAGTAACACCTTGACATATCGAATGCCAATTTCTGGAGCTCAGCAGCTACAAGATGGAACGGTAGTTTTTGTGTTGCCACACCTAGGGCTCTCGGTACCGCCGGAGCAGAGAACAATTGACTCAAACAACTGTACCCGGCTAGTCCTCGTACTCAAGCCGTCAGTAAGTCTGCTACTGCTAGCACCTCACGCCAGTCACCTACAATAACCACGCTACTAGTAATAGGACAGACCAATCTAAAGGACTCGTTAATTGTAACGTCGAGAATTTTATTCAATCATCTAAGGCCATGTGCCCAACTGCTCTATCTAACTGCAAACGCCAGTAAGCACAACCGAACGAAGTGCAACCAAAGCCACATGACCGTGATTCAGCCTTAGCTAATCGGACACGTGTCAAGTGATTTTCTGGCACCCAAGTGGGGCGTCAGCTAAATAACTGTTTGCAGTAAGCGGCCAAACCAGGTCGACCGACCTAGAGACCTAGGAGTCAAACCGGGTTAACAAAACGGACTTCGGGGAGTCAAGTAAAAACCCAGTAGCACCCAAGAAACAATAGCCATGTCTACTTCCGAAATCAATTCCTTGTCAGGTATCAACCATGACTTTGGATCTGACACCCAAGACCTGAAATGCAGTCATACCGAATGTCCTGGTATCGGCTCATTGAGAATCTAATGCATTTATAGTTTAAAGACAATTCATCATCTCTGCCTAGGCTGGCATGATGAAGTACGAGATACAGCAGTCCTCGACTACCATTGTAAAGTCTGTCTGCAACTGCCAACAAGTTTTTGTAGTGACATACTTGTCCCGGCCTAGGCACTAACCGTGTCAGATGCACCATGTGCAGTAAGCCCTTCCATAACCTGTGCATAGGATGGCCCGACGAGTGCATCTCTATGTCAGGTATGGCATACCAATGCTAAATATGTAGAAGGAAACATGTCTCCCACTCCCACCGATCGAGGCCGTCCCGGATCTACATACAGCCTGGGACAGCACCCGGCCACCCAGCACTCCGAAAGGGACGACAATATACAAATTACAGATTTTGCCGGCTGACCACAGGAAGACCCCGTAGCTTTCACCAACGAGTGTGAAAAAGAATTCCAGGATACCAACCTACCAACGAAACAATTGGTAGACAGGCCCCAACTACACCTGAAAGGAATAGCATTAACCTCGTGGGAGAGGTACGGAGAATTCCTCACGGACTGGAGGCAGTTCTGCAACCACATCGCATCCGAGTACACCGGCAGGAGGTGCTAACACGGTTAATGACGCAGTTCTACAGTCAGACACAAATTCCTGAAGATGAGACTGAGATTTTGATACATCGCAAAGAGCAAATGTTTCGGTGCGTATTACTGGAGGTCCCAGAAGCAACAGCCGTCCTTTCAATTAGCAGGATGCTCTTACCCAGCCTGCGGAACGTCCTCCTCACGGCCAAACTGACAACTATCGACGAACTAGTTGAAAGAGCATGAGAAGCCGAACAGAATTTTGCGATGCAGGCCAGTCTGGAAAAGCCATTACCGGTAAAAACCCCGGAGCCACGAGCCCCACCGGTCGAGTCATCCAAGAATGCGCCTGCTCCCCCATCATGCACAATCTTTGTGCCAAAATGTTGGTTCTGCCCTGAAAATCTTTGGAACAAAGATTGCCCTCGCAAACCAGCTGGGCGAGTGGTTCCCCCGAGCAAGTTCGATCAAATGTCGAGGCCTACAGAGAAACAGACTCCCACGTTCGATCAAATGACAAGGCCTACAGAGAAACAGATTCCCACTACTAATACGAGAAATGCCACCACCGGGGTGCGAAGCGGCCGCTACCACTGGACCACAAGGGTCCAGATTCCAGGGCTTAAATGAGGACCAGGCACTCCCATAGCCCCACATATCGAAATGGAGATAAATGGAGACAGCGTATTGGCTTTACTTGATTCAGCTGCCACAGTAAACTTCATTAGACACAATATACTTACCTCAGATCAATTTGCCAACATACGTCCACAAACCAAAACTGTCAGAATGACTCAACCAGATGCAACCCTACGGGTAGATGGCCGTGCTACGATAAAGGTGAAGATACACCAACTCTCAGCTCCCTTCAAGTTTATAGTATCACCGACGCTATCAGAAGCAGTTATAATCGGCTGCCCCTGGCTTAGACAATACCAGTGCATTATTGATCATGGACAACACCGAGCTTAAATGGGCGAGCACGAGAGAAGAACAGTAAACTGGGATCACAGTTCAGACATCATGCCCGAACTCATAGATCCTTCGCGGATCAATCATGAACTCAATGAATCTGAGTTCAACAAATTGCAGCGTACTGAACGAACACGCTAGCACATTCGGACATGGGGGGTTGTTACACCAGACTCAATCAATCCAGCACGAGATCTGGATGACAACTAACACCCCCATTAATAACCGGCTGTATCGGGTATCAACCCACCGATGCAACCTGATAATGGACCCGGTAAACAACATGAAGGACCAGGGGATTGTGGAATCCTCTAACTCACCCTACAACTCCCACGTGGTCCTAGTACCCACGAAGGACGGAAAGCTGCAATTCAGCGTTAATTACACAAGGGCCTGAATGAGATAATGCACCCTATTGCTCCCCCAGCTATCGACCTCACCCATACTCTGCAGGATATTGGCAAGGTCACAATCTTCAGTACTTTAGACAGGAAATCCAGATATTGGCAAATTGCTGTACACCCCAATAGCCGCAAATATGCAGCATTTACCACACCAGAGGGCGAAACCCTTCAGTTCAGGGTAATACAGTTCGGACTGAAGAATGCTCCTTCCACATTCCAACGTCTAATGTCCACAGAGGTATTGACTGGGTATGTCGGAGAGTGTTGCTTTGCTTACCTCAACATGATCATCTACTCGAACAGCTGCTCTAACATCTACAGCAGGTATTAGAAAGCCTAGAACTCCATGGGATGACTTGCAAGCTATCCAAGAGCTACTTAGGCAAGTCATCCATCAATTATCTGGAACATGTCGTATCACCCGAAGGAAACTTCCCACAGCAAAATTCCGTATGTGTAATTGAGGACGCCGACAAACCAGCAAATAAATGACAACTACAATGGTATCTGGGTCTGTGCAAATAGCTACGCGGCTTTGTGCCGAACATTGCACAACTCATTGCACCTTTACATCCGCTCCTGGAAAAAGAGACATGTTGGTAATGGGGACCAGAGCAACAACAGGCCTTTCACGACCTAACGACAAGCTTCAGAAATATACAACAGCTACATCGACCCGAAGGAGATCGACCACTGATCCTACAAACTGATGTGTGCCAGAATAGGCTGGGAGCAATCATCTACCAGCAGGATATTAACATCCAACCACGTGTGACTGTGTATGCCTCCACCTGCCTCAACAAAACTGAGCAACGCTATCACATCAATGAATAGGAATGCCTGGCAGTCATCTGGGCTGTGCACAAGTACAGATGTTATCTAGAAGGGCAACACTTCATCTTGCAAACTGACTCGAAAGCCCTCCAATGGCTGCACGAGTCCTGAAACAGCTAAGCCAAACTTGGTCAGTGGAACATGTTTCTCACTGAATTCAACTTTGAGGTACAGCACTGTCCAGGGACAACGAACGACCTGTCAGACACCCTGTCCTGCTTCCCGAACCTGGAGGAGAAAGCAGAGGAAGAGGAAGGGGAAAAGATGTCCCCTTCACCGCAAGTAAAGAGAAGCTCCGACGAGCAGATCCGATCCGTCTCCTCCAGTTGCAGATTACCCGAAACTTAATCTCAATAAGTCAACAGGAGGACCTCGATATGCTCTGCCTCCTACAGGAGCAACCACAGTGCTTCGAAGTCCAGGATGACGTTGTGTGGACACAAAGTGGCCAACCCAACGCTCGTTGGAATATCTGGGTTCTACAACAGCTGCGAGCCGACATTTGCCGCCACCACCATGACCACCCCCAAGCTGGACACCCGGGAACCCGAGAAACACTGCTGCACATCGGGATCCGCTATAGCAGGGATGGAATGAGCCGCGAGTCCGACAGTACGTCAGCAACTGCGTCACGTGCTGCTGCGGCAAGGCCTACACGGTTCCCCCTCCAACAGCACGACCAAGGAGACCCAAGACGGTCTGGGCACATATAGCAGTCGATCTCATGAGACCATATCCCCGGAGCACAAAGAGAAACCACTACCTCTAGTTGTTAACGATCAATTCTCCAGGTGGGTGGAAGCCTTTCCTCTACCCAGCCAGGAAACAGTCCCCATAGTGCGAAAGATGGAGGCAGAAATATTGGCACACCCTGGGGATACCCGAAGGTGATAATGACTATAAATGGCACTCAGTTCACGAGTCGCCAATGGCAGTCAGCATGCCAGCGATGGGGAGTCGAGACGTGGACTCCACCATACCACCCCCAGGCCCACCCCACTGAACGGAGGAATCAAGAAATGCCTCAGTATCAGTGTGGGGAATGACCACAGACACTGGGATAAACATATCCCCACCATCTTGTTTGCCCTAGGTCATCACATGAATGAAGCGGTGAACACCAGTCCAAGTACACTCCTCCTGGGACAGACCCTACGCCGATCAGGTGACTGGCAGTGGGACAGCAAATCTACCAACATGCCTTGCAGCCCGAGGACATCCTGCCAGCCACACTAGCCCATACTACTACTATCCAGATGGCCCAGGATGAGTATATCCGCAGAAAGTATCCCCAACCCAAGACCAAGGTACGAGAATTCAACCTTGGAGAAGCTGTGTTACTTCAAACACATCCCCTCAGCAAGGCCAGCAATCAGTTTAGTACTGGCCTTGCTGACAAATGAGATGGGCCTTACAGAATAGTCTGCAAACTGAATAACATTTATTGAGCAGAGGACATCAGATGAAGAATACGTAATGCCACCCGAGGTTAAATACGTCCCTATCTGGGAGAAATGCCACGAGGAGAGCACGCCGACGACGTGGGGGGAACATCAGGGGACTCAGACAGTGAGGCTGAACCACAACTCCGAAGGGCAGCTCCAGAACTCGACCAAACACTCATGAAACCGCCTGAAGCAAGACCCTTTCGCATTGAACGAGCACCCAGCTACGTGCCACCATGGAGACCAGACAGGGAAAAACGCAGAGATGCAGTTAGCGTAAGATCACTACCCTCTACGCCATGCAGCTAAGCGGACCAAGTCGCAGCACGATGCAACAGAACAATCCGAGCTGCTCTGAAGTGTTATGGCGCAGCCCCCGAGACCGTAACGACCGCCAAACAACCCGTCAATCTAGTTGCATTAGCAAAAGGTCAGAAACACCTTAGGTGAGAGGGTTAGAACCAACCCGGGCACCTACCCCCTACCTGGTACAACTCTCCAGCCCGAGATCAAGGTCGTTCCACCTTCTACGGAGGCGATCTCCAGCCCTGACGAGGAAGTGCCTACCCACGCCACTAGACCACCGGACAACGAACTTGCAACGAGCCCACAACCCATCGGCGCCATTGAAGACGAGAGACCCAATATGTCTCTCGCTCAATCGGCCACCAATACAGAAGGCACTGAGACCGCCGATGCCTCAGACTACCCAACACCTGGTTTAACTCCCGCAGTTAAGGTCAAGACTCCTCTCCCTCACACTGCCTTGCCACAGGACCTGGACGCCAAGACCGTCGATGCCTCCAACTACCCAGCCCTACGACAAGACGCACCAGCCATAGCAGAGGTCGAGCACAGGGACCCGGAGCTCCCTTGTGCTGCTACAGAAGGCACAGAGAACATTGATGCCTTCTACTACCCGCCACCTGGTGCATCATCCGCAGTCGAGGTCGAGAGCCCTCTCACTCGCACTGCCTTGCCAACGGACCTAGACGTCGAGACCATCGACGCCTCCAACTACCCGGCCTCACAGCGAGACACACCACCTGTAGCTATGGTCGAGCGCGGTGATCCGCAGCTCCCTGATGCTACCACTGCAGGCGCAGAGACCGTCGATGCCTCCAATTACCCCTCAGCCGGAGAAAGCCCGCAGTGGAGATAGAGAGCCCTTTCCCTCTCACTGCCTCGTTGCGGGACCTGGACATCAAGAACATTGATGCCTCTAACTACCCGGACCCATGAAGGGATGCTTAAGCAGAGAAACATCCTGCCCTACGGGTAGGAGCACATGCATTCTGGGTGGAGGACCTGGAATCACTACAGCACACTGCCACTATGTCCCTAGTAGATGTGCCCTCACCCGCAGTTCTGACAGAAGCAGATGCCATGTGCTGAGCCTCAACGCCTGATGCCACCTCGTGCCGCCAAGGCCGACTCTACGCCTAGCTGGTACCGAGAGTCACCGTGGCGACCCACATCGAGGTACACGTGGCCGTACTCGCTGCATGCTGAGCTACGTCCAAGAGGAAGGCCATTAGCTGGCCGCACACACCGAATCAAGTTAAGTGAAAGTGCAACGAAGAACATGTACACAAGTAGTCGTAGACTAATATGTAAAAACAAAACAGGACTCGTTGCAGACCTGCAATTAGTGAAATTGAAACTAGCGACCAGTTATAGACAGTGAAATCCAGGAATATTCACAATTTAGACTAGAGTTAAGTAAAGTGTGTATCCAGCGCAAGTGCCTACCCAAGCTGCCATTAAGCAGGGAAAGCAAATGAGTCGGTGAGATAGATATAATAAACAGTTATTCGACACTCGACTAGGTGTGAACAGAACTTATGCTGTAAGTGATAGAACCAGTATAATTTAAACTTTTTCACCTCATTAGCGATAAGGTTCCAAATAATTAGTGGCAGACAGCCCACGTAATTACATAGAATTACTTATAGATGCTCACAACATTGCCTGAAATATCTACCAACGTATCACGTATAGACATTCACCACAGTGCACGTGATAAGACATGACAGAGACTTCTATAGTTTACAGGTTAGATTTATACTTCAATAACAGGACTTTTAACTAGTTTTAGATTTTTATAATGATTTGATGTGTACGTACACAAATATGTTCATACGTTTTTATAGTGTGTTTGTGAAGATGCAACTGCAAGAAGAATGCTGTTTTGCAGGGCAACTGCGAGAAAAAGCCATTTTGCAGGGCTGTCTTTATACTATACTTTTAATTTCTCATTGATTGCTAGTGTTTATGTATGTTTGCAATACCTGTGCACCACCAAAGAAACGAACCTGAACTCTGAACCACAGAGCTCCCATGAACTCACTACGGTGAAACCCGGTGCCAGGTATCTTAAATTCAATTTATTAAAGCGTTTTATGTGTGTATTTAAAGTTACCTCCATGTGCCAATAACAGCAAATTTCATGCATGTTATTGAAGTGTACTCGCATTGTGTCGTCTAGCTGCTAACCAAGGTGATGGAAGGCCTGAGGTTGGCAAACTCGCAACCTGTCACACGTAACTGTTCAGCTTGCTGTAAGACCCACAGGTTGCCCTGACAGATTCTCCGTTTCTTTCATAAACACTACAGCAAGCTCCAGGATAGCGAGTGTTGTTTTCCCCACCTTCCGCGAGTAAGGCTTCAACATACTTTGATATTATCCCTAGTTTTTAGCATGTAGTCATTTTTAGTATTTTTTATTGCAGGAATTATGTATGTATGTATGTATTCTCCTGTAAATAACCACAACGATATGTTGATTTTTGTGGCGACATGCAATAAATAAAGTAGGTCAGTGGGACACTCAGTACACCGCATCAGTCCTGACACAAATCCTCACCACAGGGGAGAAAACCCATTAGCGCTATGCCACACCAGGGCAAGGGGAAGAGAGAGGAAGCCCGCCCCAACAGAGAAATAGAACTATGGCCGGCGTGAAACGCTCCCTGCGTTTCCCAGCAGCAGCCCGACACTAAGAGTCCCACCTACCTACCTTCAAAAATTTTTTTCTTCTTCTACACTTGCTACTTCTACTTAGAACTTCCAGATGAGAGGACCTCCGCCGAACCTTCACGATGAGTCTTCATCGCAACGAAGGAGGGGCGAATGACGCGTGCTGCCTATACCAACCATCTATAATGATTACGACTCGTCTCACTGCAGCCTAGTACACTACTTCTACGTACACGAGATTCAAACCCCGTGCCAACCTGTACACGGAAGTTACGGCTTGCCACAATCCTGGAGGGCAGCTGGACATGTGGATACGAGGGGTTGTGGAAGAAGCGGCGTGTCACCCCCCCTCCCCCCCCCCCGGCTGAGAGTCAACAAGTTGCCAGCCACCTCGGGGCATGCCCGAGAGCCACTGAAGACATGCGAAGGCCGAGAGATAACCATAGGGTGCTACCCTCCACTTCGGCCACATAGTAGAGGGACGTCACCCCCCCCCCCCCTGCGCAGCCACTGTGACACGCGCTTCCCTGAATATATAAGTCAGTGCGCGGCGGGCCTCGCCAGATACTTTCCTGCAGCCTTCGAGCTCGCTCCACTACTTCTAGGGCTGGGACCTCTGACTGCTGCTAGATCTTTAGCAGCCCTTCCAGAGGCTTCCACCAACTGCTTAACACTCTTCAGCAACTGCTTAACAATCTTCAGCAGCCACCAGAAGCTACCTACCACACGTCACTGTGTTCACTAAGCTTTTAATAAACACAGCTTTTTTTCTTCTAACTTCGAGTCTCATTTATAGAGTACTTTATCACCAACTGCTGGGAGAACCTCGAGTCGAGTACCACCGACCGGAAACGGGAAATTATTACTACGTACTAGCTCCAACTGGAGACTCCCCCTCACGTGGCTCCAATTCTAATACACACCTATTAGATAGCCATCTATTTCATTCCTGCCAAGTATATAGGTACTGGAGGAGTAGAATAGAGGAACCCCGACCACTAGCCACACTTTCCACCCAGGGAGAGACGGTACACCTAAGTTATATCCCTACCGGAGCACCTGGGTGCTGTCAAGGGTATCTGCTTAGGTGCTACGGCATGGCCTTGGTTGGAATCGCACACCCAGTAATAGTCTTGGTAGTCCACACAGCTTCAACGCTTCTGGTTTGCCTGCTAAGGTGGGGGGCCTTCTGAAGCACCGGGCTTGTGCTACCAAACTGCTACTGAGCAACACTATTCTAGGGTTAACCATGTCCGTATTGCTTGATTCATAGTTCTCAGCAGCCAAACCCGCTCTATGCCATTTAAGGTGAGACACGGTGCAAGGAGGGAGGAGCAAAGAGTTGTTTGCCTTGCTGCCAAGCAGCACGCTTGTTCAGTTCCCCTTACAGCTAGCCGACAAGCCTAATGAGATTTTGCCACTTTGCCCACATCTAGCCTACCACCCCGTTGTGGTTGGGTTAATTAAACAGACCGAGCCAGAGCTGTGCTGATCTACAAACTTTGCTGATACACCGATCTGCCGATACTGCTAATACAGATTGGCCGATACAAGTACGTAACGAATAAAAATTTTTTTATCACTCACAAAAAAATTTCTACTTTTTTATATCTTGAGTAGATAAGTATTTACAATAATAGATCAATTTACATTCTACTAAATTTGGATTTATTATCATGATAAAGGCATTTTTTGTTAAATATAAATAAAATTTAATGACGAAGACACGTGCTGTTACAAATTAAAAAATGAAATAAATCTGTTGTTAAAAAAACAATTTGACTGGAATCCAAAAATGTCTTACTTAGTCAATAACCTCATCTCTGTTAAAATATTAAGGAAATTCTACACCCTCACATTAAACAAACATAAATGAAACTGCTCAGTTTACACTCAAAGAAGCAACTAACATGGAAAGATCAAGCTCTAAAAAAGTACAGATACACTATTATGTAACAATCAGCATTTCAAGTTTTTGTTCAAAAACACCCACATTCTTAACTTTTCAGGCTTTAATGAACACCACCTATTATTTAAGAATGATTCACAAGTACTGAGTAACTGTTCTGAAGCAACAGTACCTACAGGTATAGGCTGTTCACGGTAAAGTGAGCACTTTTGAAGCCGTAGTTATTTTTTTCTTTCGACCAATGTATATCCTTCCACCATTAGTTAACATAAACCCTGCCATGTGAGTCATAAACACAGTGTATACATTCCCAATACCCAAAAACAAAAGTCAGAGGCTAACATGAAATGTATTTATTGGTTATTATGTCTGATGAAACAGCTTCAAAAAGTGCTAACTTTACAGTGAATAGCCTATACACAAAAATATATGCTAGCTAGTCTTTTAAATATTGGATAAGGAGTAGTTTCCCAATATTGAAACACTGTATCTTCATCTGGGGTAAGATGTTCATCCAAGTAGTTCTTGTCTTCCACTTCTGCTGGCGACTGTGACAATAGTGATACATCAGACGTTTTTTTTTTTTTTTTTCTAGCAGCAACTGAAATATTTTAAGTGAAAATTCTGGCTTTTTCCTTGGTGGAGAGCAGCTGCAATTTGTAGAGTCATCATGGCAATCTCTGCACTGGAAGACTGATTGCAGTTGGTTTTTGCTTCTTCTGTAAGCATGGCCACTGCAGTATTTGCATTTCTCTTGTATGAAAAGATTTTGTTTTTGAACCTGTAAAAATTATTTACGGAGGTGTAAAATTATAAAAATAAGACAGTCATGAACAAAAAAATACAACTGGTTTTGTATTTACCTTGGATCCAGACAGGTTGCCAGAGCATAGAACCTGTTTGTTTCAGTTGCTTCAATTGGGTAGTAAGCATCAAGGTAATGAAATATATCATTTTTCATGTTTTGCAATCCCATTGTGTTGTCACTTTCGATTGCCAGTCTCAAACTGTTGAGGATTGGGATGACTTCACTTATACTACACGAGCTCTTGCTAACAGTTTTCATAACTTCTGAAAACAACTTTAGAATAAATTCAATGTTGCCAATGGTGTTCCAGTCACATGATGTGTTGTGGACAGATTTAACTCAGAAGAGCAAATTGACACTGTACTCTTCTGTTCCAAAAGTCTTTCAATCATCTGGAATGTAAAATCCCATCTTGTCGGTTCATCTTGGATAAGCTTTTTTTTCTTAAACCTAGTACATCTTGGGCTCTGCTAAGTGCTTTAGCTGCAACTAGTGAGTGCTTAAAGCTAACCATAACACACCAACTTTAGGCAATAGCATTGGAGACACTAGGTAGGTTGAAACAACCATATTTGACAATTAACTGGATTGTGTGGGCAGTACATGATATTGCACTCATTTTCAACTTCTGCACAGCACTTGTCACATCTGTAGCATTATCTCTGACAATAGCCACAACTTTATCTTGTATTCCCCAAAACTCAAGTGTCTGCAGTGTGGTGATCTTGTGTAAAAGGAATGGCTTCCAAACAAAGACACTTCAAATTCCCTTCCTTTAAAAAGTGGCAAGTGAGACTCATATAGTCATCATTGGCTCTTGACGACCAAAAGTCAATAGTTACAGAGACATTAGCAACATTTTCCAGTACAGTGTTCTAAAACTGTATTTTTGTACAAGTCTGGAATTAGTTTGTGAGAAAGTTCTTGCCTAGTCGCGATGGAGTATCTAGGGTCAGCTGTAGCCATGAACCACTTGAACCCTTCATTCTCAACAAAAGAGAATGGCTGGCCGTCCACAGCCACCATCTTACAAATGTGTTTCGTGAGCTGCTGAGCTCGAGGATGGGTTTTTGAATATGGTGTTCCTCTTTCCCAAGCGTCATTCAAACTTATTTGACTTTTTGTTTTTGAATAATTTGTTGTGGACTGTACTGGACTGGAATAATTTTTTATGGACCCAGGCAAAGAACTGAGAGTACTGGTGGAAGTGCCATTATTTTCATCATGACTTGTAGGATCATCAACATCTTGTTCAGTCAAGAGACTATTTTGACTAGTAGATGCTGATTTCAGATATGTGGTGTCCGAGCAGACAGTCTGTTTGGTACTTTCTTCTGCCCACATCTGTAAAAAAAATGGTACTGGTAAAAAGCCATAATCTTTTAAAACATATTATTAAAAGCTGTGTCTAAAGTAAAAGATTAATGCACTTTTCACTTAAAGGTCCGTTTACACTGGCCATAACATTGTTAATAACACCGTTTTTATTTTCTTTTACCACGGTGATGAAGAAGCAGTAGGCGTGGAGGGAGGGGTAGTTTTCTTTTAGCCTTGTCATACGAGTCAATAATCGGCAAATTGTTGGAGAAAAGAGACAACATTTGGATTGGTTTGAGATTGTCGATTAGGGACAGGAGGAGAGCCAGCCATCAGAGGGGGAAGTGAGTCATCCAACGAAGGCGGCAGAGGGGATGTAGGAGAGTCATAATGAGGAGGAGGCAGAGAAGAGCCATCGAGGCGTGGCTTGGCACTTGAACAGACGCACAAGAGACAGGAAAGATTTTTTTTTACTGTCTCGTCAAATGAGAATGACAAGCAGACGTAGTTTGTTTTAGTATTTTATTTGGTTACATTCTATTATCAAATGCCGCATTTACTTTATTTGTTTCAGTCGCACAGAAAGTTTTTACTTTAAAAGTGCGTGTGATGATTTACGGTATTTTTCTACCATGCTCGTGAAGTTTGCTCACCCTCCTCCGGCAGCAGCTGCTGTTTATATATAGCCTGTGAAAGTCGCTCCACACATGCATGTTGCCGGCTGCCGCTTCCAGCTTGCCATGGCGATAACGGGAAATTGTCGCAGTGCCAGCAGCTGCATATTACATAGACAGACATAGCTCTCACTTCATTTCTTACACTAACTATGTTTTTGGTTGGAATATATTGCAATTAACATATTTTTCAGTACATCGAAAAATGCACAAATATATTCCCAGAGTATCTTGTTTTAATTAGCATACTTTTCTTACAAGACATATAGGCATAAAATTATTTTTTTTTCCAAATGTTACAGCTCAATTTGAAATGTGGTTAACTTTTTACATGACTGCCGTATATATGCAATGTGAGAACATGAAAAGCTGAATGTACAATAGCCTAAGTTTTTGTAATCAGACATACAGAGTTTGCCCATAACTCTTAGTATATTACTCTATTTGGAAAACAAATATTTAATAGTTAAAATATTTTTTATGACAGGAAATAGAAAAAAACACGATACGTTTCTTTTCATGGGTACAACAAATGTTACTATCAATGTTATTAGCATGTTGCACGGCATTTCTGTCACTTCTCTGTCAGCTCACAGTTCGCCGCAACATGCGCATGGTGCAGTAAGTTACAAAAAAAATTTCAAGCAACCAATGATATTCAACACAATATGACTTACCTGAATTAAATTTATCTTGTGATATCTCTCAAAATGTATTTTTAGACTTGAGGTGATGAAACCTTGCACATTTTTACCACCTCTTGATCGTACTGCACTACAAATTGTGCAATTGAGCTTTGGAAATAAAAGATTCCACAATTTAAAAATAATTCCACATGAAAGACATTTTATCTTAACCAAGTTATTACTTTTACATCACCACACTGAAATAAACTATGGTAGATTACAAAATTACTGACTGGTAATGACGCTGCTCCTATATGCTGATAACATGTGGCTCCGTGCATGACCACACCAGACATTCGACCGCCTGTGTGTGCGCATGTGGGTTAGCGAGTCATGCCAGACACACTGTTGCCACGTCTCATGCGCCGACTGTCACCGTGTCAGATGCGCACACTCCACTATCGCCAGAGCTAATTTTGGCAAATAAGTGGGTGTGGTACATGGATGTTTACAGTATCGATGTGCATTTTTATTGGCTATGTTTATGTAGTTGTATCGGATATCGGCCGATGCTCCGATACAGCAATTTATTTGCATTATCTGCACTCGCCAATCTGGATCGGTACAGCACTACAAAAACGCCTTGGCATATTGAACGCCAATTTCTGGAGCTCAGCAGCTACAAGATGGAACGGTAGTTTTGGTGTTGCCATACCTAGGGCTCTCGCTACCGCCCAAGCTGAGAACAATCGACAACCAACTGTACCCAGCTAATCCTAGTACTCAAGCCGTCAGTAAGTCTGTTACCGCTAGCACCTCATGTCAGTCAACTATGATAACTACCCACGGAATTAGTAATAGGGCAGACCAATCTAAGGGACTCGTTAATTGTAACGTCGAGAACTTTATTCCCTCACGTAAGGCCACGTGCCCAACTGCCCTATTTAACTGCAAACGCCAGTAACCACAACCGACAGAAGTGCAACCAAAACCACACGACCGTGATCCAGCCTTAGCTAAATGGACACGCCCCAGCATCATAAACTATTACAGTTTTTACACATTGCAGAACAACTCGGACCAGAGTTTGTGCTTCTACAATAGTTACCGCATCAAGTACAGCTGCAGGAAACAAGACAAAGAATGTCATCAGGGGCAAAGGCTTTGGTACTGGGAACAGGTTTTCCTTTTCTTACAGTTTTCTTATAAATACTCATGCCTCCAACCCCAATCTGTACGTGGATGTTTATTACCAATCCAGTGTTGCACCTGGAGGTTAATTCTCAACAAATGTTGGCGAACTGCTTCTGATGTTAGCTGTAATTTCTGTAAAAAGTCAGATTTCAAACATGATTTACTTGTCATTGATGTAAATCTGTAGTAACAAGTTTCATTCAGATTTGAATATTTCCTAAGCCTGTACATTTCAATCATAAATTTCTCCCCATTTTTTACATGAGATACATCTTTTTCCAAAAATATCTTCGCATAACATTTGGCTTGCAGTACATCATTATGTCAAGATGGCTTCCCCAAACCAATAAAGAAGAGGTCATGTAGCAGCCAGTAACAGCAAAGGTAAATATGACGAGTTTTCTGATGTTCTTGTACACCTAACTAGTTTTTGTACATAGTTCTAAAAAAGTGAAAATTTTTTCCCACAGTTTCACTTTTGAAAAAAAAAAAAAAAAAAAAAAAAAATGGCAAGTGTTCCACGCAGTACCAGATCAGTATCTGATCACACAACTACGACAGAGTTGAACTGGTATGGATGCTCAATTCATGCTTTTACAATCTCTATGTCAGCATCCCCCTCCTTTATTTTGGAGTTCTTCAGACAGTTCCATAATGATTCTTTTCTTGTTTGTATTGTAAAGAAAATCATCCTCCCTCGTGAAACATTTAGTATTTCCTTCAAACTTTGTGTACCACGATAAGATTTTAGCCAATCTTATTGAATAGTGTTCTTTCCATATTTAGTAATGACTTATATGCAGTAATTCTCAATTATGTCCCTTTAAGTTCCTTTGTTTGACCAAGGAACACAATGGAAGAGTAAGCCACCATCAATGACTATACCAATGTCCTGTGTTATTTCATCTGTGATGCCCTCAGAAAATACTTTTAAGGAATGACGACTTCATCACTTTATTAAACAAAACATACTCAAACAAGCAAGGTGGCTGTTAAACTAGTTCATATTTAAGATAATCTTTCACTCTTGTTGGACTGCCACACAAGCAGAGGATAGCATTGAACAATTGTTTGGGATTCACAGTTACTTGATTTGAACGAACAGCCACAGAATTGTAACTAGCTTGAATCACTACCATACCCTTCCTTTGCAGCTTCATGTCTCCAACAGACTTTCCCTTCATTTTCTCTATGGCTGCTTTTCCAATTTCGTAAGCTATGTTGCACAATTTACACTGGCATCTCATATAAATTTTGAAGGAAAAGATACTAGCTTTCTGGGAAGTTTTTTTGAATGGATTGTGTTGTCTTACCCATAAAATTAATTTCTCAAGGTCAGCTCCGTCTCCATTTGCACGACTCGTGTAGTTCAACATGATGTTCAGAAAAATAATTTTACTTCCAAAAAACTTTCAACAGCTTTCTGTACTCTTCGGCAGAATGGAATCAGAAAATCCCACTTTGCCATGAGTTTTATCTGTTATTTCTCTACCATGGGTCAGCTCTCAAGATCTCATTGTTAAGAGCCACCCAAATCTCTCAACTCAACTCTATCATAGGTTAAACGTCCTACTGATTTTGCATGCATCATGCATTGCTCAATGGACATAATTCTTGACCTTAATTTTCCACTTCCACTGATGTGAAATATCATTTCTTAGAAAACATTTCAAATTCATTTTTGAAAAGTTTTGATTCCAACTTACTCATTTTTTGATCATACATGTGAGCCAATTTAGCAATAACGTAGGTGCTCTGCGGCATGGAAATAAAGAAGCATTTCAGTTGTGTTTAAATGAATTTGCCAGTTTCCTGTTATTTCGGGGTATGTGAATTCTAACACGAGATCAATGCATGTGAAAAGATTAAGCTACAACATTGTTGTTCTGCTAGAGTTATTTATTCTCTGGAAAATACTTTGCAGGTTTCAAATCTGTTGAACAATAATTTCATCATTTAAACATTCTTCCATGTCTTTTTAATGGGACATAAAATTCTGGTACATGGTCTCCATTTCCTCAAGTTTTTGACTTGTAACTTGATACAGTTGTCTCAGAACCACGAAAATTATTATAAATGAGGTCTTAGAGTAAAATTAATTCAACACACAATCAATGTGTACTAAAACTATCAAACCAACAATTAGAGGCCTATGTGCAAGAACTGTGAATACAAAGCAAAAGATGGAGTAGGTTGGAGCATGCAAGCCACCATGCACACACGCACTTTCATGATTCCCCCAACCATGACCAACGAACTACCCAATATAATACATATACCATTTTAAAGATTAAAATGTGTGTTAAAACTTTTGTTTGAAACACTTTTGGGCATTTTCATTATTTTAAAAACTACATAAAAAGTACATAATTCTACTTGAAAAACATATTTTTCAGGTTTATAATTTTATGAACACTTTAATTATCAATGTTAGAGAACATGTTGTATGGACCCATGTTAAAGGGCTATTATTGACAAATGACACCCAAAAAGAATTAATTGATACAACATTCTGTAATGGACTTATAAGCTATTCAGTGAAGGTCATCATTTTCACATTCTGGAGGAGGGTGAGGGGAAAGCACAAGAAGCATGGGCTTTATAGAAAACACATTTCTCATAAGGGTCTATCACCTAAGAAAAATTCAGCTTTCCTGGAATTAGTTTCGACAATGGACCAATTTTGGCCTACATTTCCTGGGCTATAATGAATTAAAAATGGTCAGTAGAGGCAATCAAAACTGCATCGAAGGGATGTGTATGCAAAATGTTTAGAAATTTAGTAGAATGTACTGTAGTATAGAAACCACAAAACTTAATGCTCCAAAGTATAAATTTACAGTTAACTGCCTATAATAAATTACAATTTATTGTAAAAACTTAAAGAAAAACTGCTGAAAATGCATTGAAAGTAGAAATAATGTCACAAAACTTAGTTAAAAGGCGTATATCATATAACTGCGATGAAATAGGCCAGGTATAGACACAAGGTCTAGATGTTGGTACCAGCCCTGGTAACATAACTGCAGTTGTTGAAAAGCCATATATTTAAAACAACGTGGTTACGGCAACAAAAACATAGTCCGCCCTTTTCTACTGCGGGAAGTGTAGTCCGCTGGCCTAAAACCCACGTTTTACAACAAAATTAAACTTCAAAACTGCAAATTTACAATAATTTAATTAAATTAGAATCAAGATACGACAGAAAAATGTTTAATCACAAGGGAAAAAAAATTCTTTACCCCACCAATATAGAATTCAAATTAATATTGCAGAGAGAGGGCTTAAAAGACAGTGTGTTCAAAAATCCTTCTCATACATTAGGTCACACACAATGCTGTCAACATCAAGATCTTTTTACATTAATCTTTGACTCTTCAAAACATATTACATAACAACACTTAAAAAATGCTGCTCTCAAGCAGAATACACAACCAATTAACATTCTGGAAACACTAAAACATCTTGAAAAACAAAATTAAATAAGGATACCATTTTTTTTTTTCTTTTTAGGGGTCAATCAATTAAAATAAGCAAAATTTAAGTTTGCAATCATGTAGATCTTATGAGTGTATTCATGAGAACCATTTTACTGTATTAAACTGATATAATGTTTAATTTTCCCACATCCGAACCATACAAAAACAGTTTTAAGTACAATTTTACTGCAATTTTTGCATATAGGGAGTTGGAGTGGGTCAGAAACTGTCCAAATTCAAATAATGGCACCTTCAAAGTAATAACCAGGGGCGTATTCTCCATGAATGCAATGCCTGTAGTGCATGCATTAATAAAATTCAAATGAGAACGTATTTCCTAACCATATATTTCCCACTTTTCTTTGAAATAAAAATTAATTTTCGTTGGCACATGGGACTGGGATGCATGCCTCTCTTTTCCAAATAGTTACTTGAAACATCGTGGCAAGGCACTAAGGGGTGATGTGCATAGTGTGTGTTTCGATAACTTATTGTAATAGTTCCCTAAAATGTTGAGGCATTGCACTGTGGTATTCCCAACACTCGTTCAGCTGGTGTGACGTTACAGCCAACTCGCGCGAAATGTGGGTGCATGTATGCACAAGGAAACATTGCATTCGACATGCTAGTGAATGAGTTTATATATTTTTATTCAATTTTTAGTGACTATTGGGTTGCGTATTCTGCTGTTACATTTGAATGTGTATTTTAAACAGTAGTTTCACAAGATGAATGATGACTGTTGGAACATGTGCTGCTCTACTGCTGCCTGATGGGCAAGTGTTTAGTGTGCTGACAGCCCTCTTGGACCCGATGAGGTGGAGGGAAGTCAAATCCCAGGGTGTTTTGGAGCGTCAGACTGTCCCTTCCGGGCAGTGTTGTTCTCCTTACCACTAGGGACATCAATAGTCGGGATGCCAGCTGTCCCGAGGGAATGAAATGCTCAGTCGTATTCATGAATTATGATTGTGTGTGATGGTGGTTGATCTGGCAAGGGTTTACAGGGTTGATCCACTGTGGCCTCACTGGCTGTCGAACAGAGACGAAGTTGACCGAGGATCTTTCTCCAGCCATCCTGGGAATTGACATAGCGGGGATTCAAACCCATATTCTTCTCCCGGAGGCCAACTTCACCAAGCAGAAGCCAGGGAGTGCTTCTGTTGTCGGGTGTTGAACCCGAATCACCTTGCTGGACTTCAATTTGACAATACTAGCACACTCGGGGGTCTCGTGAAAGGGCTGATTCTGACTCTCTGCATTAGAGCTTGCAACAGATGTAGATATAGGGTTGGTAGGGGTTTCCTCTGGGTCAGAGTACTCATCGGGGAGCACCAACCTAACTAACGCTTTAGTGGGGTCTCACAATCTGGGGATATAACTATGCTGTAATCTACAGGTTCATTGTCTGGCTCACGTGGAACAAGTGCACTATGATTTGAATCCTGAATTAGTTGGTTAATGAGAGCCTGTTTGTTTGCGGCGCGCCTCTCACATTGCTTCTGACGGCTTCCTGAGTCTCCATGTTGTTTGCACGTTGGTAAAACCACAAGACAAGTAAAAGGGTGCTGGATGCCGAGGTTGCGGACGTGCAGTCTTTAGCTGGGCAAAATATGCAATCACTCCCGCAGACCTGCCCTGAAACGGGCAACCCAAGTTATCGAGACCTTATGGATCTTGCCAGCGGCGGGTGTCTCGGAATCTCAGTGATGGGTCCTTTGACAGGCTCCGTCTCCTGATGAATTTGGTACACTACACGGCCGAAAAGAGACCTGCAATTTAAAGTTAACTATTGCGCAATTAACTGGATTACTGTAACACACCACAATGAAATCGAATTTAATAATCTAAGTGACAAAAGGATCTAAAGTAAAATTAATGTAGTTGGCAAACACTATTTCAGAATAGCACGTAATAATTATTACATTTAAAGAAATATTACGGAAAGGCCCAGCTGACTGATACATTGTAAAAGCTAAGTTAGGAAAAATTATATTAATATTCGAAATGCTAAAATATGTGTTGGAATAATATATATATTGGAATAATATATTGGAATAATGGAAAAATATTGGAATTGGAATAATATATGTTGGAAATCATTATTATTCTTCAACAGGCGAAGACGAGCCTGGGAGAAATAATTAAAAATTGATTTCATAAAAAATAATTATTAATCCAACCAATCAACGTTATTTACAGTGTGTACTCCAAGCGGGGGCTCTATCCAGGGGGGGGGGGGGGTTATCGCGTAACGACCTGTTACTGCTGGAGTCAAGGGAAGTTGACTGAGGTCAGGGTATAGGGTACAGGCGTGGGATTTACTGTGGACGTGAAGAGCTGTCCTTGTGCCCGTCAGATGAATTGGATGGAGCGCTGCTGGTTCTCAAGAAGTTGAAGGATGGTTCGAGCCCTGCCTCAGGCTGCTGAGGAGAGAGAGCCAGTCTTCCGCAGACTAGGGGAGAGCTGGCGAACCTTAGTGGCTGGCGAGACCCGGCGTCTCTGCTGGATCATGGTGCTGGACTTCTATTAATATAAAAATCACCCTGTGTCAGTGATTCTATGGAGAAGGGGGGGGGGGGGGGTGTAGCATAGCCTTCCAATGCAGGGGCTGGTTTATCGGGTGCAGTAGTGCCGCTCATTTTCTTATCACCCCTGGTGGAGGCGTAGATATTTTCTTGAGCCTCGGACTGAGGCTGGTGAGCCGTGACGTCACAAGGCCATGGGGGTGCTGATATCTCTAGGGTTGTTTGGAACTTCTTGGCCGAGTAGTGTAGCGTAGTAGAATTCAAATAATTATTATATTTTCTTCATCGGGGTGGCTCTGGCATGCTAATTCTTGATCGGGCATAGAAAATCATAATTTCACACGTAAAATACGATTACGTTGATAACAAGTCAATGAATGGAGTCTTTTTTATTCACCATTACCAAATCAGAACGGCCAATGAATTTGACTTTGCCCCGTGCTTGGCATGCTCAGATGGGGAAGAGTCGGCTGTACAGTACGCCTCTGTGCAGTGCAGCATGCCTGCATACGTCACTGTTTATGTGAGGCTCTAATAAGAGTTTTTAATAAATCTTTCCAGTAATGTGTGTTTAGTGAGAAGTTAGAACTTGTTAATAATGGGAGACCTGCACCCTCTCAACAATTTTAAGACAGAGAAAAACTCAGAAACTTTGTACAAAAAATTTAATCATGACCTTCACAAACAAACAAACCAAAAAACACCACCTTTTGTTGCGTGGTAGTGAAACATTGCGTAAACTCTTCTGTTGGCCATGTCTGATGGTTAAATGATTACTTATAAAATATATGGTAAATATTACAATGGAAATCTTCAAAACTTAAAATTTAAAAGTAAATTATGTTTTGTAAACTTACAGAAGTAATTTGATTTTTTAATTACATGTTTAGTCAGGCAAAAATTATTGTTTTAACAGATTTCAAATTATTCTTTTTGACAAGCATGTAACATTGCATTTTCCCTAATCCAAGTGACTTACTACTAGCGAATTTAGGTGGTTTTGTGACTTTTGGGTGTTTAACTGAAATCTAAACTTTTAATTTTAAATGATTTGATTTGACCAGTGAAGTTTGCTATTTGACAACTGGATTAAGAGCACCCTTTTATTTTTGTTTTGGTATATTTCCTCTGTGCAAAGTGAAGTGCCAAAGTAAGTTTCGTGTTGCATGCCTTGCCAAAACTTTCAGGATATGACACCGGTAATGACCATTTTCCTCAGAACTGTGAATGCTCAATTTTGAGATGGTTGAAGACCAAAATCCAACTTCAATTTTACTAATGTCATAGCTTCATCTGTCTTGTAAATCTTTGTAGTACGATAGTCATAATCAGGTAACTCTACTGTAGAGAAAGAGAATTTCGTACAAGTTTGTCGGTGATAAGGGCTATTACCACATCCATAGACATTCTTCCCTTCGAGAATGCTCTAAAAATTAGACTGTTTTACAACTACGTAGTTCAGCTGGCATGGGAATGTGGTTGCAATAGGGGGTTCGCACAGTATCTGAAGGAATTCTGTACCATTTCACGTCCTTATTTGGCAAGGTTTTTGGCATCCTTGTCTGAGGAGTGGGGGTAGGGCGCGTGACGACTTAAGCACTGAGTGTCTGCCGCCCACTGTGCCAGATGTATTGCCACAGTTAATTTTGTTTTTCTACAAAGTTGATATTCTAGTAATACTTACTTACTTAATTAATTACCTTTATTGCCTTAATAATACTTTTTTTTAAATTAATATGTGCTCCGGTTAATGGCTTCATTGTGTTATTTATTTATTACAAATGACTATAATTATTAGATTCTTTCAGAAATTGTTTTATTCATTCACCACAATGACAAATATACTTTAACTATATTGTACTTTTGGCTCCTTTTGTTTCACTAAGCAAATATCATTTCCTTTGTACTTGTTCTGAATGATGTCAAGTAGTTCTAAAATCCATAATTTTGCAAATTACTGCTTAAGATTAATTAACGAAAAGGTTTTGGTAATCCTTTTAAAAGTCTTTCAGTAGTCGTTAGATAATAAATTGTGTGTGTGAAACACAACAGAGTTCTGAGCATGCGACCTGCCAAGATCGTTGGCCTCCATTTTTAACAAGGATGCAAATAGCTATGATTTATTTTCTCTGATGATATCTACATTACACCTTTTGATGTAATTTAGTTTGCAGTGCTTTTGGCTTTATCCCCTTCATGTTAGTTTTTGTGATTTTACTTTAGTTCTCTTTTTTTATATTATTAGGTGGTCCACGAGTTTCAAGGAGCCCACTCGTGTGCAACTACTAATGACAGCCTAACTTCATATTTGCCTGGGGGATGCGATTTTTCTTAGCAACATCCTTCCTGGGATGTTTCTGCACTACTAGTCATGGCGTAAGCTGCGCCCAAATGTTTTCCTTCACTTCATGACTTCTGCCCACTTCTGTTCGTCAAAAATCAAGTAATACATTTCCATTATTTTGTGCATGATGAATTGTGCTGCTCACAATGTTAGACTGAACTAAAAAGGCAAAAACATCAACTGTGTGTTTGGCACTAAAAATATTCAAATTTCAGTTTCTATGTAACAAAAAAATGTAACCTAAAATGATTTTACTTTGTTTCAATGTGCTCACGAGGTACGCATGTAATTTAACTGTTTTAACGACCTCATGCTCGAGGCATTATTAACCTCAAGTAATGAGGTTTGTTTGTAATCATTTTTTAATAGACAAATAAGTAATCATGTAGCAAATGCGTGCAAAAAGGTTTGGTGTAACCTTTCTTTTTTACTTTGTACCAGGTACCCACAGAAAAGCTAATAAAAGTATAAAATTAGATGAAGAAATAAACAAAATACAAAAATATTTATTATACAACTTACAATACTCAGATTCATTTTATTTATTTATATACAAGTTATTTGTTGTTTGTCCGACTACATGTACAAGAATTTATTTAATATATGAAAAGAGTTGCCATGATTGTGTTTTCTCTTTATCATTTTCTCAAATGCCCCTATGTATAAAGTATTAACAGTTTTGTTATCAACAAAACTAGTAATTAAACAAAAAAAAATTAATTCCAATATGGCACGTTTATGAAAACAAAACAACTGAATAATTAAATTTATTCAATACAGCAAAATTCTAATTTTGCTCATCTATGTGTTTAGTCTGAACTAAAAAGCTTGACTACATTATTCACTTATGTAAAATCGGAGCACATAAATAAAAGGTTTTATTTTATCATCCAACTACACACAGAAGTTCCAATCCACCTTACTTGCCATGTGTCTTCCTCGTGATGGAATGAAAGTACATGCGGGTGCTGGATTTCACTTCATGAGGCTGACACATAAGTGGTAGCACAGCTGATGGTTTCTGTTGTGTATTGGATGTTTTTAATGTGCATGCTTATTGCATGTGTCCTCCTTGGGACTGGGGAATGCATGGTGTTGGAAAGAGTGCTGTATTTTGAACTTAGGTTAGGTTAAGAGCGTGTCTTTACAATTTATAAGTTTTTTGTGTATTTGTTTTGTAAGTGTGTAATTCTGGCAGTCATGGCATTTCCTATAGTACCCGAACTGCTTCAAAAATATGAGTGCACCTACGAGCGTACCATCAGAGGGGTACAAATCCCCGATAATACTGCAGCTGCATATAGGAATGCATTACGAGCTGCATTAAATAATAATGTTCTTATTTCATTAGATAATTTAGCAGACTTAAATCCTGAACAAGAATATCGAACCTGTACAACCAAAATAATTTCCCAACAAGAGGTTTATGATAACATCAGTGAAGAGACAATGCTGGTTCTGATCCCAAGGTAAAGAATCGTCTTGCACATCTTAAACGACGTGCACAAAACCTACTGGCCTTGTTTTCTGAGCAATTGCCTGAGGCCTAAGTTCTATTACTTCAAATCATAATAACTCAAACTCAGTCACTTTTTGAGGCTGTTACCAATCAGGAGTCACTCTCCATCATGCTTCCTTCAGAAGTACCTGTTCCCACCACCGTGATGGTCACCCAACAGCTCGCTAGTGTCTATTTCACCTCACATTCACTACAGGCAACTGTCACCATCCAATCCATTCCTGTTAATTTAATTGGCAACCTTCCCATCTCCACCATAACCTCAACCACTATTCCATCCAACCACAACTCCCCAAACTTCATATTCCTTTCATCCAACCACAGTTTCCAGTACACAGATGCACCCAACATCCTCACCATCTTGTTCATACTCTTCTGTCTTTGGCAAAATCACTCACCCTCTTGAAAACATGTTACGTCATTTCCCTGCCACTGATGGCCTGAGTGTATCTAAGTTTTAAGACTTTTTAAAAGCTATTGTCAAACTACACCAAAGTAAAATTGTGCCAGAAACACAACTTTTTGAAGCGATTTTTCCTTTCCCACAAGGACACCTCAGTGAAAGAACAAGACTTGCCATGTCACAACATTTGTCATTTGATGCATACCATGCCGATAATTTTAAATTTTTTCATCCCCTCCAGGTTGCGTACTCAGTTGCAACTGAGGATGTTTAACATATTAAAGGAACCTGATGAGGCACTTTCTGTTTTTATAAGCAGTGTTAAAGAGGCAGTAATTATTCTACGCTTGAATTTACAAGAATCAGAATTTGTTGACATTATTTTAGAGGGACTAGAGACCCAAAAACGTTCGCGTTTAGTTTTCTTTTCCAAACCCAACACATTTCTTGAGTTAGATAGGGCTTGCATTAACTCTCAAAACATAAGATATGAAAATCAAAAGACAGTATATTTTCAAGACACATAGGTCAGTACATGGTTACGACTGTAAAAAAGGTTATGATACTTCCACCAATACTGTTACTGACAATACTCGTAAGAAAGAGCAATCACGGAAACAGAAGGATGACCCATCCCCTTCACCCTCTGACTCTTCCTACCACAGAAATCTCATGCAAGTATTGCAAAAGTTAAGACCACACAGTTGACTAGTCTCATAAACTAAAAAACAAGTTATACGAGGAAAACAAGTGAGCGATTCTCATGTATTTCAGGCAAGTTTGTCAATTCTCAATATAATGCTCACTTGTTCAATCATGTCAAATTGTGTCAAAATTTTCAAAACTTGTTTGGTCCTTATAACCAAGTAAAAAAGAAAACAATTTAAGTATGCCATGTAAATTTCCCAAATGTTGTGGGTATCCAAAAGGTTAAAACACCTCAGGTTTAAGTAAAACTAGGAACTTTGTCTGATCTTGTGGATTCTGGATCTGCTCGTACAATCATTTCAGGTAGACTTTTTGAAAAGTTAAAGGAATTATAATTAATCAAAACTGTTGGGCCTGCAGATGTTCAGTGTTATACTGCTTCCAGGCAGGCCTTGCCAATGTCTTGTTGTGCTACTTTTAAACTGCAAATTGATCATTTTACTTGGCTTCACAAATACCTAGTTTCTAAGCAACTGGGTTTAGACTTCATTTTAGCTGCTGAATTTATAGCTGCTACAGGTTTAATTTTAGACATTCAATATGGAAATATTTTTTTCAAGTTAGCTCTAAACACTAAAATCCCTTTGATGGGAAAAAATTCCAAACAAAATAATTCCAATAAGGATAAAGCAGAGTCCAATCAAGTTGTAGATTCCTTTGAGCACCTTAATCAGCAGCAGCGAACTGCAATTGAAAATCTGTGTAAAATTTTCCTCAAGTACTTACTACTGAGTTAGTTACTTAACAAAGATAATGTCAAATGTCATCCAAATAAATTAGCACCTCCTCAAATGGAAAATTTAAGAAAACAGGTTAAATATTTATTGGACAAATGTGTAATTGAGCAGTCAACTTCACAGTACGCAAGTCCTGCCTTTTTGGTACCAAAACCCAATGGGAAACATTGTATGGTTGTGGACTATCATAAACTTAATAAAAACATTGAAATTGGATCTGTACTTCTTTGTGATCTCCATTCGGCCTTCAACTGCTTTAGGAAAGCAAAATTTTTTACCACTATTGATTTGAACGTGGTGTACCACCAAATTCCCTTGTCTAAAAGATTCCAAACCAGTTACCAGTTTTTGTATTCCTTGGAAATAGTACCAGTTTACTCGTGTGCCATTTGGCTTGGCCACGGGTGCCCAAGTACTTGCCTTCTAAGGTTACGTTCGCTGTCCACGAGATTTCATTTCTAGGACACAGAATTTCCTCTAGTGGAAATTCCATTGACCCTGATAGGAAATGATCCAAGTTCAGGAGCATTTATTACAAGAGCACATATATCACTTATAATGAAATTTCATATACAGTAGAATCCCTTGCACACGAGTACGGCCTATTACGAGAATTCCGAATTTAAAGCAGTTTTTTAATACACCGTCATATAGTACTATACTACCAAGGTTAAATTATTGGTTACAGTGAGTGAGGGCTCATTTTGTATTTCCATTTTACAAGCAATTTAAATGCATTTAGGTTAATTATATTTGCCTTTTCTAACAATAGTGGTGAATTGAAATTGCTTAAATTGTGCATTTAGTATATTAATCTCCTCAAACATGTATAAGTCACAGTCCATGAGAAGTGGCACTGCTGAAGCTTAGTAGATGTTGCAATGCTGCACGCTTTGTCTGACTCGTGCTCCGTGCTCGCATCCTTTATCTACACTGTATTTGCTACCAGTTGCGCTCTGCCTTGCTTTGTGCAATGATGAATACTTTTATCATGTTGATTACTTGTGAGATTGTACGCCTATTGTGATTTTAAATGGCTAGTTCCAAGCGCAGGCAAGTATGTAATGTGAACAACCAGAGTATCGGATCAGCTTGTGGCGTGCTGTTCAGGTTTCACAAGATGGCAGTTACACAGAATCAATACGAATGTGAGCAGATGATTGGTTGAAGTTATGTGCTATTTGGTTTTGTTATCAATAAGTTTATAAATTGCTGGTTTACGTGTGGATTTAAATTTGCTAATAATGTTTGCATAAACACCGACATATTTATCACCTTTTTGTCTTGCTGGATGTTTTGAAATATACATAGCTTAAATATTTTTGTTTTTGCTCCTACGCCACCATGTTGAAAACAGTTGCATTGCCACTAGGTTTACAGGTTTTCACACATGCCTTTTTCTACATTTAGCTGCAAGGTAAAATAAAAACAACGTGTAGTAATATTAACGATTGCCCTTTATTAATTTATTTTGTTCATATAATTATTTCAACTGACGACCTAGAGGCAGCAGCTAGCAATCGGCCACAACATGCAAATACAGTAGACCTCATTTTAATGTTTACATGCATGTGTCTTGGTAATTCCTTGCATGATTCACGCACCCTAATTTTTTGCACTAAAAAATACTGTAAAAAAGGTAAATACGAGATACAGAGGTAACTTTTTGTAAATAATTTTTGCTGCTGTAATGACGTCCCCTACTATCACATCTGAAAATAAATTTCATACTTAAGTATTTTAGCATTATGTTTTGATTATGGATCATGAATTCAGACATTGTTATTTATTACTATAAAAATGATAGCGCACATAATCTAGCTATATTTGTAATTCCGCCATGTTTATATCAGCCGAGTCACCCTACATTATTCAAAAAATGAATACTTAATTATTTTGAGATGAATATGATGTTACGAGTACTCGTAATCAAGTCAGTATTTCACACTTTTATGAACTCTCGTAGGTACTGGATTTCACTGTGCATAAATAATTTTTTTTTTTGTGCTGTTTAGGAGCTGCAGACCCTAACTGTGCACTTTCATAATATTTAACACAGCAACTGCTGTTCTTCGCTTGATCCTGACTTTGTCTTGTTCATGGGCTGATCACCCACTGAACCAAGTCATTTTTAGGATCCATTTCTCTATACGTGCTAACTCTTCAATAAAAACCTGTAGTACTAATTTAAGTTGTTACTGATACCATTTTAAGATGTCTTGTTTATGGTGTCATTTCATTTGTATTGTTGCAACAGTATCTTGTAATATTTGGTCATGTAATATATGCGCACGCACATGCACGTGCACACACACACACATACAAAAACTGAAACTTTTTGTGGTTCAATGTCCTGTTTTGGGTATTTTACATTGGGTTGGGTGTTTAACTAGATAGGTTCCTAGTTAATTTTTGATGTGAAACTCTTGTGTATATTGGAATCTTGAACTATGTGTCATTTAAGAATCATTTCAATATTAGTGTTGCGGTTATTTCTCTTTAGAGGGTATTGCGTAAGAAAATTTTTTCATTTTCCAATTATGTATTTGTAGTACCAGAATAGCCAATTATTGCCACCTTACTCTTTAAGTGGTGACCTTCTGGGGGTTTGCACCATGTTGTTCCTGGGAATTTTGTTAATGCTAGTCAGTGAGTTATACGTTTCTTTGGTGACTGTAAATCTCCTCAATTCTGGTGTCATTTTTCAGAACTATGAAGACAACCTTTTCAGACAATTTTTATTATGTAGTGTTGAATTTCAATTTGAAAGGACTGGACGAAGAGTGTGTAGAATTTCACCTAATATTGAACACAGTGTTGAATGTGCACCAGAAATTTCAGTCAAATAACGGGTCCTTTTATCAAAACTTTAATTTTGCATTTCTGCTGTTAGAAGATAACCTGAAAGTTTTCAAAACTGAAGTGTTTACCTTGACGTCCTTGCTCCCTCACTCTCGCCCAAAAAGAGGAGTGTTGGATTTTGGAGGTAAAATTGTAAAGACTGTTTTTGGAACATTGGATGACAACAACTTACGAAATCTGGAAAAATGGTTAAATTTTACTGAGGATAAAAAACACAAATTTTCCATCAATGTGGCCAATGATGACAAGCTTTTGAAGAAGATATGTCAAAAGTGGCAAATTTCCCCTACACCGGCAAGCACCTGTGACCAATATTTCTATTTTAACTTATATTTTCAGCCTAACCTTTATCTTATTAAATTATTTCCGCCGGTGTGGGAGGTCCCTAGGGTGCACGGAGGAAAATGACGTTCCTGCCTTATAATTTTTTCACGATGCGAGTTTTCAGTGATGTGCATTATTAATGAACTCTGCGGTACTGATGTGTGCTTTGACATGCTTGTTAAACTGACTGTCTGTAACTCTGTATTAATAAATTTAAGAATGTGAATATGTTTTTAATTTAAAATAAAATATGAAGGAAATAATCAGAGACTTGAATTGCTTCATTTTATTTTAATATGGCACCTTTATTTAAGTCTCATAGTCTACTGAATGAGTAAAACTGAGCTGCAATTTCCAGTCACCAAATCAAACGTCTGTGACATTACAAGCTTTTTGCTTCCATTTACATTGAATTTAGGTTATTATTATGCTCAAACAATGGTTATGGTGAAAAGCAGCACAATTAAAAGTAATTTTCAGCTTATTTCAGTTTACAGTGTCCAAAAGAAGTTGAGTAATGTAACAAACTATGCGAGTTAAAATAAAGACAAAAATAAAAAATATATATGTTGGTGTCTCTATTCATGAAAAACAGTAAACAATATGTATATATAATATTGTTTACATGTTTCGTTGCTGTTGGCAGTCAAGTCATAAGCTTGAAAGAAAATTTGTGGATTGTTTTTATCAGGATGTTTTGGAATTCAATACATTAATCTTACGGAATGGTAGGCCACACCAAGGTGATCATTTTTTATACACGAACGTGAGGTCAGAAAAGTTTCTCTACTGTGCTACAAATGCAGAATGCAGAATGCACCATGCACATTTTAAACGTGGTGCAGTCCCTTGCAGTGAACGGGCAGCTCTGGTAACAAACATGCTTCACAAACACATGTGGGTGTGTTTCATGGTGGTTTAATAACACACAAATGTGATGCACTCTTAAGGTGTTCGAAGTGACAACCTCCCACCTCTGTGAAGGTAGTGTAGTGACGTGCCATGATTTGGTGAACTCTGTTGAAAATCTTCAGCATGCATTGCACTTCCTGACAGGTGGCACATATTCTGGCTGTCCGTTTTTCCACCACGTTAATGGGCGTGAAGTACACTACACTCTTGACATGGCCCCACAGTAAAAAGTCTAATGGTGTCAAGTATGGCTATCATGCAGGCCATGTATGGCACCTCCATTCCTAACCCACCATTCACCATAGGTGTTAGTAAAATGCTCCCATACAGAACATGAAAAATGGGCTGGAGCACCGTCATGCTGAAACCACATATGCTGTATGACATTACGAGGCACATCTTCTAACAGCTCGGGGAGTGTTTCTTGAAGGAAGGTGAGCTAAATGTGCCCATTTAAGCGCAGTGGCAGAATGTATGGGCCAATTAGCTGATTCTGCACAATTCCTGCCCACACATTCACATGAAACTGTTGTAGCATGTCCTTGTGTGAATGGCATGTGGATTTTCGTCACTCCACACGTGACTGTTACGGGAGCTACTCCATGTGAAGGAAGCTTCATCGCCGAAGAGAATCTTCCTGCCATAGCTGGGATCTTCGCCAACGTGTGCAAGGAACCAGTCACAAAACTCGATCTGTGGAGGAAAGTCTGCTGCACCCATCGCCTGCACTTTTTGCAGGTGGTAGGAGAGTAATTGTTGTTCATGAAGAACTGTCCAAACACTCCAGTTGCTAACACCCAATGTGTTAGCTATTGCGTGGGTACTGGTGCACGGATGGTCTGCCACCCGCTCGAGCACATCTTGATCAAAACTCGCCTTCCTGCACCAGCATTTACTCTCTTGAATTTCAATGAGCCTGTTTCGCACAAATGCAGAAAAACACTCACAAAGGTTTGCACGTTTGGTTGATCCCTGTCAGAGTATCGCTCACGGTGACACCTTGCCACCACAGCAGCATTGCCTTGCACCACACCATAAGTGAATACTATGTCCGCATACTCCGCACATGTAAATGTCTACGCCTGTGGTATTGCCATGATTACATTCACTTGTCCAACACATCAACCAGCACCAACTGTGGGGACTCGCTACTCGCTGTAGTGACAAGCAATGCCGCACATCCGTCTCGGATTATGTTAGTGCCATTCATTTGCTGCAAGGGCATGCACAATGCGTGCGCCCGAGTTTAAAATGTGCACTGTGCATTTGGTGCTTGAAACACAGGAGAGAAACATTTCCGACCACATGATCCTATATAAAAGAATGATCGTCATGTGGCCTACCATTCCTTGAAATTAATGAACTGAATTCCAAAACAGCTTGTATATGAATTGGTTCTACAATAAAGAGGATTAATGTTACTTGCAAAATATGTACTCTTAAACATAATTCTTCCAAAATACAAAATATACACAAATTGATGTTTTTTTGGTTTGGTGCTTACACATTTAGGTTTATATTAAAAAATTTTTGTTTATGAACAGTATGATTCTAAATTTTTGCCTTTAACAGAATTAATTTTAAGATGAAATGAAAATATTATTAATGAACTCATAAATACAGAAGAATCTTGCTGTAATTAATCTGAAGGAAACACTTTCCGTGTTTACTACAGAGGGAAACTTAACTGTACACTTGTCTTGAAACAACATTCAAAACTGATATTCTAAATTTACATACATAGAGTACTTTATAATTTTAATAACCTGTGGAAAAGCACATTATAATTTGATGAACCACAGGCGTCATAATCTACTGCTCTAAACTCCGCCACAGTAGCTGCCCCCTCAGAGAAGAGACGTAGCTGCCACATGCCCCAGAGAGCATTACCGAGATTGCAGAAGTGCTGCATTGCCTCCTGTCAGTCTGCAACCCGCAAACACACAGGGCCTGCTTACTCTTCTGGCCAGGCAACTAAGGGGAAGCGAGCCGCCATCTATGTGCCGACCCTATGGCATGGGTATATATAGGACTCGCAGTTCTCATTTCGAGGCTGACTTGCTCCGCTCTCCAGCAGAACGTCACTCTGCCCGGCCACATCCAGATTACTTCAACCACCAACTGACTCACGCAACACGCTCGCATAACGTCACTCTGCCCTGATGGGCTCTGACACCACTAGCATCTAGCTCAGACAAATTGCTGCCCATCAGTTGTATTCGTTCGCAATCAGTTACATTGTCGGACTAGTTAAATGGCTGTTCTACAGCTCACAACGCATTCAGTCAGTACGAGTATGAGTATTTGTTGACTTGGGGTCACCCCCCTACCCCGCACCACTACGTCCACCGTGACTAGGGACTGCACCTAGGTTGGCATCCTAGGTCAGCCCCTCAAGCCACAGTCAAAGTACAGGATGGCTTATTTATCTTTATTGCTTCAATAATAAAAAGGCATCAACTAAGCTGGTTGTGTTATCCTTTCCCAAGCACTTTCTTTCTCCACTTAATTCCTGCTATTTCCAGTTTTGACCCATTTCCACCTATTCTCTTCAGGAGCAGGTATGTGCCAAACCTCTAAATCCTAACCATCTCTGCACACGACCATATCCTTGGCGTGGAGGTTCTCACTAGGCTGTTGTCACCATTCTGTGGGTGTTTAGGTCCACTTGCAACTTCCCAGCCAGCTACCCCCTTGCAGAAAGTTAGCAGTCAACACCTACAAGAAGCTCTGTCTTTGCATAATACGTGGATCTATGGTGTCTTCCCGCCTTCCTGTGTAACACAGGAGTAGACTTCCTTACCCTACTGTTGTCACCTACAGTCAGGAGCTTGGGTCTGCTGGCGACTTCATGCCTGCCAAGACCAGCAGTTAGGCCTTCCCCACAGTCTCACAGTTTGCTTCCTGTTTCCTCCAGGTCTTACCCACCTCTACTGGACACCTACTATCATCCCATCTACACTACACCCTTATGCCACGCCATAGGACTGGGTGGGATAAGGCAACGAAGCAGGCTTTGGCCTTGGTTGGGGACCTAGTAGGGAAAGGGCAGGGTACTGCCAGGGTGTACATCTGGAAGCGAGAAGAGGCTGCTCGAGAGAGGGGAATGTCGTAAAGTGCTACCGGCTAGGACGTGATCTGTTGTGGCGCTAGGACGTGATCTGTTGTGGCGCACACCACGAGTTATTTCACCTCTGCCACCCATGCCTCCAAAGAAGACTGTCACTATCACACTACCACCAACTACCGAACGAGTGGCCTGCCGTAAAGACATTACTTCTAGTTACATCCCAGTTCGTATGCAGACCCAACCAGAACCTCCTTCGGCATCTCCACATGTACAACGGGCTATAGTCGAACAGCCTTACAGGCCCGTCCTGCACTCAGAAATAACCCCATTAAGTTGGCAGCACCAGCCTTTCTGCCATCTGGGGAGAGAAAAGGTGCAGACATCCACCCACACTAGATACGCCAAGAGCGAGGTGACAAATTGAAATCCATAATTAAGAAAAATTTGACTATAAACCCAAGACAAAACTGAAAAACAGTGTAACCTGTATAAGTATTTTTTCATAGGACCAAAATAAACTGATGCATACGAATGCATCCAGACTAGATCTTCATCCAGACTTTAACATCTAGTTTTCTGTGTGAATGGGTGCAATACGTATCAGACAACAATAACATATTTTGTAACTGATAAACTTAAAATAGCCATGTTTACATTAGAAAGGCAAAGTTACAAGAAAGAATTTTTTGAGACACAAAATCCATAGTGTGTTTGTGTTACCTAAGTGTCCGATGCCAAGTGTCTAAAGTTGTTTCCTCTGTCTGTCCCTTTCCACCGCACTCTGAATACTTTGTTGATGGGCATGTGAAAACATTCCCTTCCCATTCCACTTGCTGTTTCTTTCATTACCCACCCCTCCCCCCGACAAAGCTGGTAGATTGTAATCTATTGCAGGGTGGAGCTTGGACGAAAACTACAAACTTTGTTTTAAAAAAAATAGAAGTTGAGCATCTTATTCACTGCCGTTTTTGTTTCCGGATGATTTATATCAAAAAATATCTCTGAACTATGCAACAATTTGTTTTTGTCAAATCAGCAGAACATTATTTGCATTTCCTACATTGGCAGAAGCACCAATTTGGTCAACATCTGCAAATTCGGCAGAAGCCAATTCAAATGATGTTCCCTTTTAAAACATTTTCCTACTTAATAAGGCAATTTAATTTGGCACTTCATATATTATAAACACCAAGCAAATTGGGCCCTCTTAAGAGAATGTATTCCTGATTAGTAAACCTGAATTTTTCAGTTCTATTGGATACTACTTGAAATTTTACTGCAGTGGGGTTGGTTGTCAATTCCTGTTCTCTTCTCGAGAACATGTGGAACCAAGAACCAACAATGGGAATTGACCAATCACCAACCAAGAGATTTCAATTTTGCAATTAAAACCAGTGTAGGCAATGCAAAGGGCCAGAAGGTAAGCTCATATGAAAAGGGGGAGGCGTACTTACCCTGCGGCACAGAGGAGAGGCAGGATACTTGAGGATCTTGTCCATTGGTGGAATACGCTCTTGTAGCTTCTGGCGGATGACCATTGCAGTAGTGAGGGTGTTGCCCAGGAACAGCACCAGGAACATGAGTGCCAACACCGGCACCTGAAAAACACATTACACCTCATGTCATTCATTAGATGTGTCATCTCTCCTCTCATATCTCCATGCCACTCTGTCATGACATTACTGCTCAGACAAACTGTTCTTACACTAATAATTGATCCATTAGGTTTATTAAATACACATCCAGTTATTGAGCCTGCATTCGCCATGTGGCTTTGATCTCAAGTGAATTTACACATAGAAAGGTTAGTTTGGAGATTTAGATCTGTGGTTCAATTCCAGAGTGAGGAGTTAGGGTAATTATGTTATATGGCCTGTTTAGTTCTGCCATGCCACCCGAATGCACTTGAGTTTGATAAGTATCAGTGGATAGGGGTAGGCTACGACAGAAGAGAGAAAGGGGGGGGGGGGTTGATAATTAAATGAAGGGAATGGAGTGGAGATATTCAGGCAGCTCTTAACATCAAGGTCCATGCTGCCACAACATCGGTAAATGCCTTGGTGCAGTTGCTGAGGAGACCCACAACAACAGCAGGGGAGATACAAGGAGATACCACTGTGTCTCTCGCCCACCTTCAGATAGCCACCAAGACTGAGTGTCTAAGGACATACCGCTACTAAACCCACTTTGAGCACAGACACTGTGCATTGGGGCTCGCCCCCAGTAATTACATATTACAAGAAATTAATTTATATTTTTACTAGGCATACTTAATTGCAGATAGATAATCAAAGTGCTTTTATAATATTACTAGCCATTACATGAATTTGAAATTTCAGGTTAGATTACTTTTTCTTTTCTCTTAGTACAATTTCTATATAATTTTTACCAGAGAAATTAGTCTTTTGTTATGTTGATTATTAAATGTATCGAAACAACAAAAGGTATATCTACAAGGCAAAGTTATTCAGCTCTAATAAAAAGTTAAAACTTAATTCTATATCAAAAAACATTTTAATATTACGAAAATCATGTTGCTGTTATATACAAAGACATAGGCGTGAGGCATCAGATTGTATAACTAATTTGGAATTCATCTGCTAACATGGACGTGTTGGAATTTATGCCATAGTCAGCTGTTAATATATCGACTATCAAACTTATCTTTGATGCCACTATATGAGCTGATGTACAAGCACACAGATAAGTTGTAATTTAGCAGTAGCATGGATTGTTTTAATTGCTGCAGAGCTACTTCCAAATTAATCATGCACCGCATCCCTTTGAGACACATACTTTCCTAAAATTAAATAAAATATATATAAAGACGAAACATTCTGGCTGTGGAAACTACTTAAAGTTTATTTCGCTCATAAGGTGGCTAGTAGTCTTTTCAATCCAAATGATCATTTGATTAGTAACAACACAACACCAATAATGTTAAGTCTTATTATAATTAGTAATTTAATTTGATTAAATGTTCAAAAGATACAAACTTATTTTGTTTTACATTACTTTAATTTTATCTGCAATGACAAACCAACTCTCCAAATACACAGTTGCTTCTGTATTTTAAATACTGCACTAATTTGGTTTTAATTCATCTCTCACACCTAATATCTCCCTTTCTTTTCACAAATCAAACATCTTAACTGACATACATTGGTATGATTATAAACCTTAAGCTAGTCAAATTTTGATTAAAAAAAACTATCGAAAGAGACAATACTAACAGAGATAGAAGAGGAAACCCAAGAGATTTGCCCCACTCGTACGTAGTCTGCAGAGGTCGCTTAGTTAAGTGTTTTGAGCCCCTAGTTACTAATGAATTCAACATATTAAAATACATTAAAATTTTAAATAAATAAGGAGTGAGAAACAATTACCTCACCAAAGGATTAAATTTTACTTAGCGTATTTATCACCGCTTTGGAAGACAATGGGAACGGTTCTGTATTAACCAAACCAAGATTAATTAATCAATTATTATATAATTATTTATGTGAAGTTAGGTGAAGGCGAACCTGATTATAAAATTCCTACTCCAAACTAAAAACTCCCAAACAGCTAATTCGCAATTTACAGCAAAGTATTGAGGGGTGGTTTATATCCAGAAGGGACGTCATTACAGCCTGTTACTGTGTAAGTCAAGGAGTGATTTGGGTAAGGGGGTGCAGGGATGAGGACAACGGGTAACCTTCGGATTCTTCCCCAAGGGGTTTTCTCCGCGGATTGCAGGGTAGTTGCTGGAAGAGCCGGCTACTGGAGCTGGAGGTTGAGAGCCTTCACAAGCTGTAGGGGATGGTAGGCCTTCTTTGCGCTTTGAGAGGATGGTGGCCTTTTCCAGACCCAGGAGAGCCCTCCAACCTTTGTGGTCGATTGGCCAGCAAACTCTGCCAAGAGTGTTTTCGACGCTCCTTATATATCCATAATCTCAGCTTCATGGCTGTCACAGGGGTGCAGGGGTTGCTAGCCTTCCAGCGCAGCTGTAGATTATTTCAGGGCAGTGGGCTGTGCCATACATTTCTTATCGCCCTGGCTGGAGGCTGATGAGAGATGACATTCACCGCCTCCTCTCGAGGCTCGGCGACGATGACATCACTGGTTGCAGGGGTCTGCTCTCCTGCAGCGTCACTGTTAACTTTCTTATCTGCTCAGATGTGTCCGTGACTCGGCGGGGAAAACAATCTTCAGTTTTGGGGGTGGCAACTACACGCCAAATTCTGAGCAGGCAGTACAATTTCAATAATTAATTGCATTAATGATGGGTCTGTAGTTGTCCATCGCGTGGAATCAACCCTGCAGCCACAGGATTAATTGTCTGCCGCTTTTGACTTGCCCTAAATGCTCTCAGCGCTTGCTGATGGGGTGAAGTTGTCCAGTAGAGCGCGCAGGCACGCTGCGCAGCATTGTGGCATGTGTTAACTTAGCTCCCGTAGTGTTTTATGTTTGCCTTGAACATTAATTTTAGACTCTGTATTCTGTGTAGTTGTGACAACAGATGTACAAATTTGAGTGTGGTGTTCATTTTCTGGACTTCCAGCTTGAGTAGTTAATTTCACCACACTATTTAGCATAGTCGTGACAGAGTTCAGGGAAAGAATGTTTGCATGCTACTCGCACTTCATTTCTTGTAATTTTAATTGCAAATTACAAGTTAAAGTGTGGTTGTTTTGCTTTCTAAATTCAACAAAGCCATTTCATTGCCCTGTTTCAGTGAATTAGTTTTTTTACTATGATTTTCTAGCCTGGTTTCCCATTCACTTCTAAATGTTTCGTTACTCTGTTTCAAACTATTTTCTAACTTATTTTAAAATGTTTCATTTTGTTGCTGCAAGGACTGGAGAAATTGCATAATGGATGCTAACGTTACATGTCAGTGGGTCCTGTACATATATTAGATACTATATTTTCAGTTACATTCTCAACATGACTAGGAATATTCTCAGGGGTATTCTCAGTCGGTACATTCCTATTCAATTTCTCATTAGTTTTTATAATTATGTTATATTAGAATGAGGTTCAGAATATACTTATCCTTCCATGGTGCTACAAAGAAAGTATTATTTCCTAACTGTGCTTATTGATTTCTACACTACTCTTACTTCAAGTTACTCTAACTTCACTAGATATTTGTGCACATTCGTTAGGCACCAAAATTTCTATGATGGCGAACCGAACATCATAAATATAATTTCCTTTACGAACACGGCCACCATGTTGCGGTGCCAAAATTTCTCTGTTATAACTTATGCGGGTAATTTAAGATTCAAATTTTTAATTGAATTTTACACCTGCTAGTATTTGTGGAAATATCAAATAAACACATGAATTAGCATACATACTTTCTTGCATCAGCGTAAAGTGGACTACTATATTGCATCAAAGAACAACACTGTAGTACAAATACCAATATTAAGCATTTTAGTGATAAAGAGATTTAACATTCATAACAATCTACAGACAGTTCTTACATAAACAATACAGAAATTAAGTTTAAGCACTTTCCAACATATGAATGACTGAGAACCTCAGAGATTACCATGTTCCGTCAAAGAAAATGGTAATCGTTGAAATGAAAGTAATTTTAATATATTCTCAGCTTTAAAGCTTACTAATTAACTTTGACCAATTTCATTGTTAAGGAATCACGACTCTTGATAAATCACTGTATGTATATTCTCGGTTTCCCCTGGGGTAGATGAATCAGTGCAGATTCATTTAGATTTTCAATTGCCATTTCTTTGAAGTATGGTTCTCAACACATAAAACCATAATATTCTGCATTACCAGTATATTCTTCGCATGAGATATATCTTAAGTTCATATGTAAATTATACAATATCCTTATATGATGTTAATGGTTTCTTAAATAGAGCCTAAATATTATTTCAGGTGCTACATATTCTATTTACTGACAACGTTTCTTCAAGACTGTGATGAAATATCCATAATATTCACTTTATAAAAAAATCTAGTATTGGTAACTTGTAGTCCTTTAACAAACACACCAAGTAGAATTCTTTTTTTTTTTTTTTCTATCAGAAATTTTCCATAAATAATTATCTTTTGTTTCAACAAGTATTCCAAACATTAAAACAACATAATTTACTCCTAGCACAGACATAGATTAAAGAAAATAAATTACCAAAAAACATAAATTTTAAGTGTAGGTTTGCCTTTCCCTTTACCTTATGTGAAATTAAAATAGTATGTTAATACCTATTGGTTTCTTTTCTTTTCTGTATAAATCTAAAACCAATTTAAATAACAAATTTCTTAGGTTAATTTGTATACAGGCATATATACAACTTTTAATCTGGGCAGGGGCCTGTAGGAAACAATGTTGGAGCAGAGGATGAGGAGGGTTTAAGGAGTAAACTAGAAAAAAAAAAAAAAAAAAAAAAACAGTTTTGACAAGAGCAACAACCTAAAATGTAACGACTCGTAGAGGAGGGAGACGTAGGGAAACACACTGCGACTAAACCCCTAACCTCACTTTCAAGGGGCAAATATCTTAAATGTTGAGACACACACTGTCAACTCCACAAAAAAAAGTAAACAAAAACTCATTTTTAGCTGCAAATAAACTCCTATAAAAAACTGTACAACTCAAAACTTCTCCATCCTACACCTCTGACCTATCCTCACAAAAATATGGGGGCATTTCACCACAAGGCTCTTGAAAGGGACAGACTTGAAGCCCTTTACTTTGACGCTGTCGGGTGAAACACGAGACGAACGATGACACAAATACTTACTGGTAATTTGGGCGCCAGTGGTGCTTCCCAATCACCGCACTATTGAAACTCAGGGTTCTCAGAGATATTGTGGGTTCTGTGTATCCGTCTCACCTGTGCGTACTTACAAACACGTTGGCAATACTAAACTTTTAATAAAAATCACTTAAATAAACACTTAATAAAACATATGTGGGTAGGATAATGTCACTACTGAATAAAAGAGATAAGATCACTGTAGACTTGTTTTTTTGATATTATTCATACACATCATCGTGCCAATGAAATGATTATCTCAGTCATGACTAGCCAATTCCGCTTGGATGTTCCCCAGCCCGTAATTAATCTAGTGCACGCCTAGATGGATGATCTCACTGAGGTGCATGAAAGCACAGCCTTCACAAGGGAGGAGAGCCGAGAGCCGACAGCCGCTAGGATGGACTGACGGTTTTTCCCTGAAGACAGGACACTGTGAATTACAAATGTAAACCCTTAATACATATTAACACGTGTGATTACTTGGCATCACTAACGCAAACTTGTCAAGGCTCGCCCTCCAGCACATGGGAAGTGTGATGACTGCCTATACACAGAGCCGGCTAGGATGGGAATAATTGCACCGTACACTAATTACAAAATTACATAAACCCTTGAATGATACATGATATAAGATGGGACACAATATGAATATTCACAATAAACACACATGTGTGAAAAGAAGTTTAGATGGCGTGGATGCCGCTGGATGAAGTTCGTAGCAGACCATGTGGTACAGGTGAAATTGCAATATTTCTGCGTGGAAACGGCAAACTAAATTCAGATCAAATATTATTCTTGTTGAGAAAGTGATTCTCTTTACGTTTAGAGTGGTTACAGGCTTGTAACACGCCTGATGGCGGTAAAATCAAACATTAACGTGATTGTGTGGTCAAGTACAAAAAGCATCAATTTACATTAAAAATACATTGAACCCTGAACTAAATGATTGTACATACAATGTTACATAAATAAGCTCTTGAAATGCAATAATGGCGCATACAAATACTTGGCTTCGGTCGGCCTTGTGGTTATATGTGATGTTGCCATAAAATATTCAAACACTAAAATTACCCTCAAATACATACATAAAAAACAAAGCTCTTAAAATTGCATGTAGCAATAATGCGGAAGTTACAATGAAACGTCATAAACATAGGCGGATGGAGCCTGATTCAAGTTGCGTGGGTCGCGTGACCTTGCAGACATCTTTCTCCTCCTCCTCTTCGATTAAGTTAAAAATGCCACAAGGGTGCAAGAAATTAATAAAGCGGAAGTATAATGCTGGGGAAAATGTCTGGCAAAACGTACGCAAGCAAAAGTTAACCGGTAAACAAAATAACTATGGAAACCTAAATCAGTGAACAAAAGTTGTAGTGCGTACGTGAGTGTCTTACCTCGCCAGCTCTCTTCGACAGACTGTCCAGATACAAGCATCACACGGCCCTACCATGGCCACCTATGGGGTTCACGTAAGCCAAAGTGCTATGCACACCAAGTAAAATATTTTATATTGAAAATAAAATGGCATAAATAAAATTTAATATTGTTTTACATTTCTATAATTTTCTTATAAATTTCAATATGATTTTAGTGTCTCTCTATGATGGTGTTCATGCCGGAATATTTAGTGTTCTTAATCCTGGTGCTGTAGGCACTTTGAATTTTACAACCAAATTATTAAAAATGAATACAAACACTTTAAAACATTTCAAGACATATTAAACACTGCAAATAGAAGAGAACACATTTTACACTGGAAAATAACATTTATATGAAAGTACAAAATTATCAGCCTGTTTGCGCACGTGCAGGACACGTGACACTTGAACACCGTCATGGGCTCTAGTGCCGCTGGCTGTTAGCCAGCATCAACTAAAACAGCATACTTTTAGGTAGAGCAGTAACACTCAGCAATCTAGGTAAGAGGTAGAATTCAATTTTAGACAGGACACTGCCGGATAGTTAAAATAAATAATTTCATAAATAATAATCACTCTCAAAAATAAATAGTCTCAAGAAATAGTTATTAAATATAATTCTAAAAGGGGGAGGGGGGGAGTATCAGTCATTTTGAAATAAATTAGGAGATGTTCAGAAAAACTTAAAATTTAATAAATTTTCTTTTCAAAAAAATAAAAGATAGATAATAATTATAAAATTTATAAACACTGAGTATAAGAAGATAGAATAAATATAATTTTTAGAGTAAACATAATCATTAAGTTACAAAATTACTTTTGTTTTTTTTCCAGAACTTAGGCTTAAAATGTAGTACAAAGAAAGATATTTAAATCAAAAATAAGTTTTTTTTCTACAAACAATAAACAAACTAACAACATTTACAAATTATGGAAACCACAACCAAATAATTATCCTTTCTTACAAATTCTTAACCTTAAAATTAATTGAATAAATAAACAAATACATTATTAGAATTTGACTTGTATGAGATACAAAATAATTAGTAAAAATATGTTTCTATCAACAACAATCAAAAAACCATTAAATTCAGTTTTGGTTATAATTACTTATTCACACTTCATTTTACTACCGCCAAGCATAATCTATTATAAAATTCAAACATGGTCGGAAGTAACCCATGATAAAACAGGTGGAGGAGACCTGCTCCTACTCTAACTTGGTATTGAATGACTTTGATGGCTATAAAAACAACTCAGTCGCAGTTACTCTAACTCGGGATGTCTCAAAGAGACTTTAAGAAAAAAAGGTGCCACTACTTTTAACAGCAGTGGGTGTAGTTGCCACACTCCAACAAGTAGCAGCAGCTGTTGAACCAAGAGGATCAACAGCCGAAGTGTGGAGTGAGGTCGTGCAGGCTTCTATTGTTGAAGAGCTTCTGGAAGCTGTTGGTAGTTGAAGCCACTGGAGCTTCTAGTAAGAAGTGGTAGAAGCCTCTGGAGCCTCTGGTTGTTGGTGGCAGCAGCCACCAGTGGCTGCTGAAGATCTCTTGGAGTTCTTGGAGAAGACCATGAGGGCCTAAAGTTCAGTAGAGAGCTCCAGCACAGACGTGCTGAGGCGAGCTAATGGAGAAGATAACTGGTGTCTTCGGTCGCACATTGCTTTATATTGTGAGCTCGGTCGGCCATGCCTGGGCTGGAATAGGAGGTGTGATGTGCTCTGTGACGTCTGCCTGGAGCGATCAGAGTGGAAGAATCTACCCTTGTGATCTGCTTTTTGGTTTCGGCAGCACTTTGCCATCTTTGAAAAGCTTGGCAACTATGTCTAGCAGGTGCTTTGGGGAGGTTGACATGTTCTGCGGGCTGCTAGGAAACAATGCTTATTTCATGTGCCAAGATTGCCCGCTACGCTTGAGCGGTCCTGTGCACACTCGTGAATAACATGTTGGGTTCGACCCTTCTTCGGGATACGTAGACAATACATGAGTAGTGAGAGGAAGTTGGGTCTGGAACATCAGGAAATACCACGTGTCTGTAACTGTCTCTCCATGAGAAACATTACTGTAGCCACCTATGGTTGTGGTTCCTGGTAGAATATAACACATTAAGGCAAGTCATAGACGTGTTTAGTATAACTCATATAAATGGTACATGTCAACATCATGAAATTGAAAAGAAAACAGCAGGGACCTGAAAACATCAAAGCAATGTTTTCAAACAAATTTAAAGTGACATTTTTGTTTTATTATGTTGCAAGTTTAATTTTTCTTATTATTTAAAAATTATTATAAGGAATTTTCCTATTAAATTGAAGCAAGTATTTTCAAGAAGTGCTCCAAACCCAGAGGATTAATTCATAGTGCAACAACTAAGTGAGTAAAAATATAAAACAATATGGCTTTTCTAACTCAAATCTAATTTTTAGCACATACAGCCATTATTCTATGTTTATTTTGTGTTTTAATGGAATAAGTCATGATAGAATGTTAGTCACTACATCTAGCAACCCACAAACTTCTTTACATAACATAAAATATTTTTTCCAGAATTCCCGCAGGAAATTTAAGTTTCCCGGTTGAAATTTTTCCTATGGCAAAATTCCATTCCAGCACACCACCGATACTTACGAAAGTAATCAATCCATATTATATTGATTCACACAGTATAGATACACAATTTCAACAAAAAGTACAAAATATATCTACTGGGGTGTAAAAACATGAGCACTGCAATTAATTCTTCTGTTTTGTATGATCCACTCTTTGGTGAAATCATTTTTAGTTTGTTATTTAGTATTATTTTGCATTTAAGTCAAGAAACATGCTGATGTGATGAAAAATTATTTTTAAGTCTTTTATAATAAGTATGCTACTTTTAAATACTCCTTAAGCCTGGATTAATTTTCAGTTTGTTACTTAGATTTGTTTAGAATGGAAGGCAATATGTGTATTTACATGGCAAAAAAACTATGACAAATTTTTTTGTATATCAGTGGAAAGCATTTCTTTTTAATCTGCCTTTTACCTAGCTTGTAAAAATGTATGTATTTATTACATTATAAAAAAATAATAATTAGTTGAAAGTGTACTTGCCAACGAAACCATTTGATTTGATAATCAATTCAAATTGACAATTATTAAAAAAAAATTTTCTTCAAACTTGCTTTGAAATGAAATTCCAGCTTCGCCCTCCCCTATTAAAGACAGTGAAAAAATCAACTATCACCTTATTTATTCATTTCTGTATCAAAATTACACGTTTTCTTCGCAGTAAAATATAATTAATTACACTACTTTAAAATGCAGACATTTGCCATGTGCGTAAGGTATCACCAACATGTAGCAGTATGAAGGGGTAATCCTCCTGCAGCCACCCCTCCTCCTCCAGTTTCCGTGAACACACTGCCCAATCGATAACTTCTCCGTGTGCTCTCAGCTGATCAAGTGCACATGGGATGTTCAAAATTTGATTTGCATTATGTGTCATATTATTTTTATTTCCAGGGGGTTTGAAAGTTTTAGGTCATCTTGCATTTGGTGTTGAATTACAATCAGTTATATAAGTATTTTAAAACTTAGTTTCTTTATTTAAACGAATTTAGGTGAAATATTTTTTTATTTATTATTTACAGTAATACTTTTTCTAAAATTCCCATGAATTTTTATTGTGTTTATTAGTTAAACTTTACTCACAGATTATGTATATATTTTACTACACTCAACATAAAGTTTTATAAGGTTAGAAGTTGTATTTTATTGATTTACATGTCAGAAATCTCATCTACTGAAATCCCACACATTTGGAACCTTTTTGGCACTCCCCTGAATAACGATACATCGAGAGTCGACTGTATTAACTATATTAAATCCAGTTGATATTACTGTCACATTAATAATATTTCATAATAAACAAACTGATGAACATTATATTGCTTGCTTCATTTCATGCGATCATAAATATTTAAGATACCTTACATAAATCGTGGTTTCATATTAAACTGTATTATATTAACTAGGTTTCACTGTATGCAAACAATGTGATGCATTTTTTATGATGATAAAAATAAATTAACACAGAAGTGCAGAATGACATATGCATTATGCTATGGCGCACAAACAATAACTGGATGCAATGTTGCAGTACCTGCCAGGTGGCAGCAGGGTGGAAGCTCAGCTGGTAGAGGGTGTAGGCATTGTAGAACTGGTAGAAGTAACCAGCATAGAGGAAGGGTAGGAGGAAGCTGAGGCCACGCCACATCCAAGAGTGGAAGCCCTCTATCGTGATGTCCATGTTGTGTCTTTCTCCCAGGGCCTTCAGGCGGTATAGAACACCCTGCTGGTAGCGGAACTGCAGGTACTGCACCACACCTACACACACAGCACACCGAGCCATTCCACTGGCACTCTCATTCTGAGATTTTGTAATATATAATGATATTAATCACTACCACAAATAACTTAATATATGATGATGGTATATTCTGTAATAATAGATTCAACAAGGCAGGCCAACCATTAAAAATTTTAATGTCTTTCTAATGTGTTTACTCCTGTTATCCCAACTTACCACATGCTCATCTGACTGCCAAAAATGGTAAAGATTCTGATGAGGTTTTTGAAAGGACTTATTTTAACACTTATTAACCAGAAGAAATTAAGAAATTCCTTACAATTGTTTAATTATCCATCCAAAGTTAAGAAACCAAAAGCCCAATATTTAAGTCTAATGAGGCATGACAACTAAATTGTATCTTCTGAGAAAGGTTTTTCTGTAATTCCCCCCCCCCCCCCCAAAACAAAAAAATTAATTTCTAGAGAAAATTTCACTTTTTTGAATGTTTACATTCCAACATTTAAAATATTTAAACTAGTTCCACACATGTTACCCTAAAATGTGTGTGAAAATAAGGAAGCAACTAAAAAAATAAATCTTTGTCTGAAAAAAATTTTTTTGGAATAAATTGCAGTTCATGAATTACCATGTTGAAACACTGATATTTTAATTTACCTTATTTTATAAAGTATAAAGAGTCTGTGATGCAAATATAAGAGGCTGTAATTTGCTAGCTGTCTTATTGAGATACCTTTAAGTCAGAATGATATATGAGCACTGAAATTTTGTTTGAAAAAGCCAAACATTCAAAAAAATTTCAACATTTCCAGTCAAACTTGAGGAAGTTCTTACATGCATTATTAAAACTGCCAGTAACATACTTTACAAAAATGGACATAAAACTACTATAAAATTTCTTATGTAGTGTATTTTAAAATGCATATAGAATTTAGAGATGGGTCGAAGTTCGAAAACTCGAGCCAAGTCAAGCTTTTACTATCTGACTCGGCTTGAAACTCAAGCCAACATTACTATCTCGTCGAACCTCGGCTCGATAATCAAGCCATTTTTAATGCTTGTGCTCACGATTAGGAAGTACCATATTTACTTGTGTATAGCACACCTTTTTCCCCCCAAAATAAAGAAAAAAATTTCTGGGGTGCGCACTATACACGGAAAAAAAGAGGAAGAGGGGAGTGGTAGCCAAAATTATCCGGGGATGTTGAGGGAAGTGGCAGAACTGTTTGTTGTCTCTCGCTCTTGCATCACTACTCTCCTCTTCTCTCTTTCTCTCTCAGCGACCTTTCAGTTATGTGTGGGTCGAAAACCCGCTCCCCCCCCCCCCCCATCCTAATGGCATCCTGCCACACCACAAACCAGAGCTGCCATGTGTTTATGCTCCCCCTCTATACTTAACACCCAGATGTTGCCGGTCTATAATTCCGCCAAGCCCTCTTTGTTTCCATGGCAGAGACCAGCTAACTATAATCAGGGAGCCTAGAAGGGATGAGGCGACATTTCTTTTTAGAGAAAGGTAGTGTGGCATTCTAGTACTGCAAAAAAGAGATCTGTCACTGCTAAAACGGAGACAGCAGGAAAAAGAAAAACGAAGCTGGAAGTGTTGAGTAGTAGGAGCGTGGGGTTATTGGAATTTTTTTATTTTTTCTTTTTGCACCAGTTATTCAATTAAAGTATTTTCCAAACATACCGCAATCACCACACATTAATGTATAAAATAATAATTTGTTACATACCTACTAACAGGGCGCCACAAATTTTTAGTGCTATTTTTTTTTTTTTCCCCTGGAATTTGTTGCAAAAATCATGGTGCACACTATACATGAGTGCACTAAACATGAGTGAATATGGTAAATACACTTAGTCTTGTTTACATTTTGACATGAAATCTCATTGTTGAGATCCCATTTATGTCAATTTCCTTTTTTTTTTTATAGATGGTCCCGACAAACATCCTATATAAACAATGTTTAAAAAAAAACTGCATGCCACGACCCATAAATAATTAATTTACCAGCATCCATCAATCAGATATTCTGTCCAAAACTGAAATATATTCGGAACAATTGTTTACTTATGACATACAGTACATTTTTGATGATTCTTTCCAGTTATTTACATTTTACACATTTCTCTTCAGTGCATTCGCCAAATATTTTCAACGCCATTCGGTTTTGAAAGCAATGGGAATGCAGAACAACACAGAAAATGAATAACTAATGCTATCGATAGTATTGTTTACATTCAGCAACAGTTTTTCATTTTGTCTTACGTCTTTACGGCATTCGTAGGTTGGCGACCAGAAACCATATCAAAATCTTATTCTTCTTACGTGTTTACTGCATTCTTAGGTTGGCAGCAATGAGAACAAATTTCACACAATCTCCCACACTGTATCCAACGTTCTATGGCCTTGTTTGTTATTGTAAATGGGATTTGGAATGAGGTCAGACTGTGATGGTACAAAATTTAACGGGCATGATTATTATCAGAAACTATTAGCTGTATGTTTGGTTAGAGTTGTAAAGGTTTGAATATATACTTCTCAGTGTTTTAATAAATTATCATATTAATCAAATCTATAAAACTAAAAGTTAGTATTAAGTTAACTGTGTACCATTTTCCACTTTAGAAACAATTTAGCCATTACATTTTGGAACCATTAGTCGCAGAACTACTGTGCAGGTTGTATATACCATATTTTGGCGTGTATAGGTCAAACATTTTTACAAAAAAAAATTACTACAAAAAGTGGAGTCCGGTGCGGTTCAGAAACTTGTAAACATACAGTACATTTTAATGTTATAACTTCTTTCTATGCAAGTAAAATAAAATAAGAACAAATAAATAGCCTATCACTTATGTTTAAATGCTTAAAGAGCCGTTGATTATGGGATGCCCTGTTGACGAAGAACTGGGGTCACATTATTTTTGTTCCTTCAGTTGGGTTGGTTGGGTCTGGCCTTTTTCTTCTTTTTACTTGTGGGGTCCCCACCTTTTTTCTTCTTCTACCTTTTGCTCTGGTGGGGTCATTATCTTTTTTCTTCTACCTCTTGCTCTGCATCCCTCCTTTTCAAACACACCCCACCCCCCCCCCCCTCCCAGCCTTGAAAGCTTGCTGATTCTCATTATTTTCCTTCTCCCGCTAGCTTGCATCCCTCCCTTCCACTACCCCACCCACTCAATGACCTGTTTCTTTGTCATTCCCTTCTGCTCCCTCTTCTTCCCCTCTTCATACTGCTGTTGCCACACAGTTGCCTGGCTATTTTTAGAAAGCCCCCCTTCACCATCATTCATATTTCTCAGCTATCTCTCTGGCCAGATGAGAGAGCTTGCAGGAGCTGTGTGTGTGTGTGTGTGTGTGTGATCGTGCAGCGCATGCGTTTTTTTCCTGCCGGACACACCAGGCTGGAAACTAAATTAGTTTGACGTCCCATTTTGTTGCTGACAAAAATTCAGCGAGGCCTATACTTGAAATATTAATTATCCCTAATTTTTCATCAAAAACTTATGGTGCGGCCTTATACACGCACACTGCCTATATGCCAAAATACGGTATATATACTGACACATGCCACACTGTTGCGCAGTGCACCTGCGCACCCTACGAGCGACATCACCCCACCAACGAGCTAGCAAGAGATCGGCGCAAGCACAACTGTGGCAGACTACTACTCACGTGCCGAAAGAATTGACTCCACACATTGGACAACTTTGAACACAAAAATAATTAACGCTTTTAATTATGAATTGTACTGCCCGCCCATATTCCGACATGCGGTCCCCACCCCCTTGAACCATGTTTGTTTTACCCGAAGAGCCACTGTCCAAAGATAATGGAGAAATAAGTTTCAACCGACACCACAGGATCGCAACACCCCTGCTGCCCTGTGACGTCACACCCACCAAGCCTTGAGCGGAGGTTGTAAACTGGTCAGCAGTCTCCACTCAGGGCGATAAGAAATGTGCTGCACCGCCGCAGCCCTATGATATGATAACCAACCCCTGCGGAGAAAGGCTATCATCCCCCGCACCCTCGGAAGAGCCCCAAAGCTTGGATTTTCAACTACATAAGGAGGCACGGATACACCTGTAGCCAGACGTCGCCTGCCACATAGGTCCGCGAGCTCTCTCCCTGGTCTGACCACGACCTCCCTCCTCTCCTGGAGTTTGCGAAAACTCAACCTCTCCAGCAGCTTGTGAAGGCTCAACCAACTGCAACTTGAGAAGGCTCCTCCTGCACCAGCTGACTGCAAGAACTGGCACGTCACTCCAGAGGTAACCTCGACATCCAATCCTTGCATCCCTTCACCCCAGTAACTCCTTTGACTCCACGGTAGCAAGTCGTCCTGACGTCTCCTATGGACAACCACCCCTTGGGAGGTAACGCTGTCAATTGCGTAAAAATATAGAAAAATATATAATAATTCTCAGACCAGAGTATTTTAGTTTTGTTCTTTTGCAGGCTTACCTTCACCTGAGTAATCACGTAATTAATTTAGAGATTGATTTTAGAGTATACGAATAACCAAGATTCCCCACTGTCTTCCATCATGATCATAAATATTACATCAAAACTTATAAATTGTTGATTACCTTCTTTTAGTAATATTTTCCCCATTCATTGCTTCTTTTTAACTTGAAGGATTGTTGTGTGCATTAAAACCCCACTGGGGAATAGTCGTGAGGTGTGCCAAACTCTACAAGAACTAGAGCTTGAATAAGGCTTTGAGTCCGAAAAGACATTTCGCTGCTCCTGGGTTTCCGGTGCTTCCTCGCCTGACCTCAGTGGCATCCTAATTCCCAACTGCACATCTCACCATCAGTGCCTCGGGTGTGTGTGAAGAAGAGACACCCCCCAGGACTGTATGTCTGCAGGAAGGACAGAAGGTTGGTTTAAATGCATAGTAGAAAAGATGGAATTCAAAGCCGTGATCGGCGTAAAGAGTGGCGGGCTCTACAGAGGCTAGCTAACACACAAGTTAAAGTAGAAACTAAGCGTGAGGACGCACCCCCACCGGCGAATCCAGAGGCTAACCCACAACCAGTTTCGCCTAGCTTCCCACTTGATCAAGGTTCTGAATTTGATGCTTGCTTGGGTATCTGTTGGCCATAGCAAGACCTAGATCACATAAACAACCTCCAGCAGGAGACACCCCTGCATTCCGCAGTCATAGCACCTCCCAAGAAAGATAAGAGTAAGAATCCACAGAGTACGTGTACCATTTGTCTCACTTTCGGGAAGGTGATCCGAGTCAGACTACCACCTAAAGTTACTCCTAAACCCCGCATAACTTCCATCCCCTTGAACTACATCCCCAGCCGTCAGCCGGCACGGGCACAGAGTCGACCCATCCGAGATCTTCCATTCCCACTGCTGCTGTCACTTAATCAGTACACATGACATGTACCCCGGGACTCTGGCTACCCACATCTTGGCAACCCTTTCAGTGAGAAAGATTGTACTCCCCAGATGGGAGGCAATCACGGTTCAACTCACTCTGGGGTTCGATTCCCCTCCACCCAGGAGCAATCTCTCCATTAAACGGCCCCCGTGTGAACCTGCCACGATCCACCGGTCAAAACCAGTATTGCCTGTCGAGAACACACAGCGGAAGGATCAGCTACCAAGCTTAGGAGGGCGGTCAGCACTCTAACCATTTAACTAGAGAAAGAGACGCACGTCAATACGTACATATATGTGTGTGTGTTGTGTGTTTACTGTTGTTTATTTTAAACAATACGACATGATATTGTGAATGTAATTATATTAACTTGTTTGTGTTTTATAATTGAACAAATAGAGGCTGAACTATGAAGGTTGTATGTATATATGTCGTTTTCACTTTGCACCTCGTAGCCAAGTCCAGAGGTCCAGTAACAAAACTCTAATTATATGAGTGGGCACACTGCTAAAATGATCCACGTGATCACTGTACTTGATGTTAAATACTTAATTTACAGGTATGTGATGTAACGATGATAGAAAATATCACCGTACTGACTTCAGTATTTTATTCCACCTAATCTGCTATCTACCACCTGAGAATGCTCAGCTACCAGGGTTATGAGAACTTACCAGAATGCTGTCCTCTTCGACTTCGGATTCAGCACTGTTGTGTGGCGCCGCCAGCTGACTTCCCCCCCCCCCCTTCCCGGGACCATCTTGCTGGCTCCTGCCCTTCATTGCAGTTCGCCATTTCTAGGATACTCTACGACGCGGTGGCATACGTCAACATTAGATTTAAATTAACTGATTTTTGTACTTCTCTTCCATGTTCCTCCACACTCTACAGCACTAAGTTTGAACTATATAAGATGGGTGTTGATACCAAGACAAGAGACACAGCACCAGACATGCGACAGGGAGGAAACACACACCACACTAACATTTAAAATGTGAATTGGGAAAAACAGGCAGAAGGCATTTTCCTGCCATTTTTTAATAGATATATATTGAATGGGCATATTTAAAAAAAATTTTAATACAGGGCAAAACACAAGTTTGGGCATTTATATGAAAGTAAACTAATATTACAATTTTTGGTAATGATTTATGGGAAAAAGTGGTAAATTGTAACATATTTATACACACGTGCCCCTATTTGCACCCTTTGTATTCGTTGAGCCTGTTTTCAGGCATAATTGTATTTAACCAGTCTTTATAAATTTTGTATAACATATTTTTGGGGCATTATATATATTTAAAAAAAAGGAAAAGAATTTAGCCCAATACAGGAAATAAAACTATATGTGGTTTGTTCATTTCTCATAATTTTGGGGGTAAAATCTCTACCTTTGTTTTTAAACTCTGTCAAACACCTTTTTAACTATGCTGAACATCTAGAGCTTGGTATGATAGTTGGTGAGAGCTGTGGTCACTGCCACAGAGTTTTGAGTTTCCTCCAGGTTACTTCCGTGATGGCATGTGCTCACACACTGATTACTGTTTAGCATCCATAATCCACCATATTTTTATGGGGGTTCTACGTATTTGTTTTCTGTTATATATTTGAACAATTTAGGGCTGAACTATGAAGGCATATATGCGAAGATAATGCATTTTTTAAAGTTCGGTTCTATTTCAGTTCGAGTTCTACGAACTATAGCATTGTTCGGTTTGTAAACAAATTTAAAGGTTCAGTTCGATAAAAATATTCTAGGTTAAAGTTCTAGTTCGGTTCGGTTCCGAAATCATTATACTCTCTAGTCTCGCTACAACCGTGGTCCCCTCCAAGAACAGTCTCATCAGGGTTGCAGCAGACCAACTAATTGATGCCTTCTGTCAGCCTGCAAACTACTCCACACCTCTGGCCTGCTTACCCCTTCAGCCTTGGCTGTGAAAGGAAAGTGTGCCATCAGCTTCAGACACCTTAGGCCATCTCTGCTGTACCTTCGTCGCCTCTCTCTCTGCACCTCGTCAACTACACCCTGCGCTGGCTCTGTGTTTTACGTATATAAGGAGCCGCAGCCCCGTGTTCGAAGCTGATTCTCGCAGCTCAGTTGCCGGATGAAACTCTGCTAGACAGTGCACCGACTTCTACAGCCACCAGCTGATTCTCATAGAATGTCACTCTGCCCGAAAGTGCACCGACGTCTCAAGACTTCATCACTAGGCAACTCTTGTTGCTTCAAATTAGACAGACATGCTGCAGAGCAGCACACCAAAGCCTGCTGAGTTTCTCTGCTACCTCGCTAGCAACACACCTAATTGGAGACCTGGTATGGGAAGTTCAGAGTGCCAACTAGGTGTATTCCTGAGAGTGCGAGGAAGCAACTTGGCAGAGGGTAACTGCAACCAGCTGAATCAGTGGAAGTCGCAGCCTGCATTATGACCACCTGTGGCATGTTCCACGAGCCATCTCAGCACTGCCTCCCATAACAGCAAAGAAACCAAACCAAAGAATTCCTACTGACCCTTAGCATCAGATTGGGTGGTTCATCGACTAAATCCCATTACTAACTACATGCCTACTCATACCCAAACCAGGTAGCACCTCCCAGTGCACCCCCCATGTGCTATTATTAATTCAACTAAGACAACTCACCCAACTCCTAGAAACAGCAATGTTAACTTGACGATGCAAACTTCCAAGCTGTCTGGGGGAGGAAAGGCTCTAATGCCAGCTAACACCACTAACTCTTACTAGTAGAGGCATCACAGCCCTCCATGTTCAGAAACATGTACCATTAAGGATGGTTTGGTGGTACTAAAAATACATTACCGTGTAAGACAGTAGCAATACTGTTGGCTGTATGATACAGCAGATTGCTCAAAGGGGAGAGAAAAAAAACACAAACACACAGAGAGAGAGACACACACGTACACACATATCCACCGGAACTTGGAAACAGTTCCACATTATATGGCTTCCAGACTACACTAAAATGGATATTTTCTCTCTAACCCTTTAATTACTAAGGGATTTAAATCTGTTCAAAATGTTTCATGTTTCTCATTACATCAGAATGAACACAAGCAGCAAAACAAATAGAAAGAAACTTTGAGAACATTTTATTTATAGCTTATGGATTAGTTAAAAAAAATAGTTATCTCACTTTAGATACACACAAACACTTGAAATTAAGTGAACAGTCAAATATTTATACACTGCAACAACTTTTGTAGCTGACGCAAGATAGAAGATAAAACAGATAAGATAGAATTTCAAGCTCCTATTATCTGCACTTCCACAAGCCATATGACCTGACAATTCCTGCACCTGGACACGAGCAGCAACATGCACGAGTGTTTGCAAACCAAAAAAGTCTGTCATAATTCATGGCCTACCATGCCACCTTAAAACACACACACTCCCACAGCTCACTGTACAAGGGAGGGAAAAGATGCTTGGGAAAGCAAACTTAATAAAAATGAGCCAGTTGAAGTTGAATAATCTAGCGACATAATTTCTTAACACAAAGTGATTAAGTTCTCCCACGTATGCAAGTACTCTCCCTTCTCTCAGGCACAGTCTTGAACAGACTGGGACGAGGACCTATCAACACTATCAGTTATTTAAACAGCAAACAAACCTATAAACTGGTATTTGAGGTTTCACTTGTTGGGAAATTGTACGTTCTGAAGCTCAAAATACAGCTGCTGAAATATATTTTTACCTACATATTGTATAGCAGCCCAGAGTAATATTTCTACAGATAAATTAGTAACTGGATAGAATAATTTGATAAGGTAGTCTGCAGCAGTTACAGTACCTAGTGCATGCCCAGAACAGCAGGAATGTAGGAGGTGGTGGAGTTAGAGGTAGAAGCAGAAACAGAGAGTGGTACTCACTGATGTAGAGGTTGAACCACATGAACTGGGTGCGAAAGAGGTACCAGGCAACTGTGTTCGGCCAGATAAGCAGTACTCCAGACACCACGGTCGAGATGAAGTGGTGGAGGCGCCACCAACCCTTGATGCGAGAGCCATTCACCTTGAGGATGCTCTCACGGATTGTCAGCGTGCAGTAGTACCACACTAGCAGGAACATGAAGCTCAGCTCCAGCGCCCTATGCCACAGTACAACATGCAACACACTCCTTTTCTTTCTGTGCAGGGAACTATGCCACTTGAGAGCCAATTAGTATAAAGTAAGGTGAGCATGGAGCAGCACAAGAATGCAAGGACGGTGGAAACAGGAGATCCCTGAGAAAACCAATAGAGACTAACGGTATTGTCCGGCATGATTCCCAAATGTGAAGATCAGGGGCCGAACCCACCAGAAACTGAACCCAGTTTGCCTTTGTGGGAGGCAAGTGCCCTAGCTGCTGCACTACTGTGGCCCCCTCATGACTAAAAGAAACACTGCAATAAACAGAGTGGTAGACAATGTTTCCAATATTCTAATTTGAATAAATATTTGTGAAAACAGTAGAATCCCACTACAATTTACAACAAAATGCAACTACAATAAGGAGAACTTTAAAATACTGTAATTATCTACTGAAAACAGGTTTATGAACCAAGTGAAGATAGCTTTTTCAGCAGGAAAAGGTTAAAACAGAAAATGTTTAAGCAAAAAAATTCTAATGCAATTTCAAGTAAATTTTATTATGAAAAAAAAAAAAAATTAATTAAAAAAGAAAAGATTAAACTACTGTATTATATTCATAGCTGTTGTAAAACTGAATTATTGGCACTTGTTAAAATCACTAAAAAATACTTTTGTTAAAATTAAAATTTAAACATAGCAGATTTCTTAAATTCAAAAATACTTTAACCCAAGTTAATTCCAATTTGTGTCTGTCTCATATAATGAAACCATGTTTTACACTTTCCTTTTATTTTTAATACATTTTTTAACCCCATATCATGCTCACACAGCATGAATTTCTACAAGTCTCACTCTTACAGAAAATACTCCCATTCTTCCTCTCAACATAATAAACATGTTAAGTGGGGCTGATCGGTTCTCACATTTTTAGTTCGGTTTGGTTCTGTTTTTGGTTTACAATGTCTGTTCTCGGTTCGGGTCGGTCATGGCTACCCATTTTTATGAGTGCAACAAAGATTATAAAAACATTTATGCACACAAAAATTCTGTTGTAAAATTGGTTTTCATATCAAACAAATGTTTTATGAGTTTTTTGCACTATAACTAAAGACATCTATTACCATCTAAAAGTAATATTATTACCAGTAACCTAACCCACTGGAATAATATATGTTTACATTTAATTACTATCCTGTCACAATATTTACGTACCCCCAACAAAAATCAACCTCTTGACAAAAGGATATAAATATAGAGCCTATGAATATATTTACACAAGTGTTGTCGGAAATGTCTCTTTTGAGGTTAACTATCACAGCATGTCTCGTCGTGTGTGTACACAGGCCCTATCGTGGTAGTTACTGTCACACACTGTCGTAATAGCTACTATCATGACACTTACTATCACTGTGAAAATGCACCCTTAGTGAAAAATTTACAACAGTTTCTGAATTTCGTCATGTAAAAATCTGATTTATGAAACCATATTATATATTTCGCTGCCTGCTACAACGAATATTTCTCTGCTAAATGTTTTTTTTTTTCCAATTCCGCCAAATTTAGCGGGAAGTCAGATGAAAGAGCTTAAAAAATATATGTTGCAAGCAATGCAAGCTGTATAAGACATCGCTAAAAAAATGCCCACCCGAAACAAAAACAAAAGATATGTTCTTTATTATTCTTTTAACTACACTCTTGTAGGCAATGAAACACGGCCTCACACATTAGCGAGGCCATGGCTAACATAACAAGAAAAAATGATCATGTACAGTATTGTGTTCGTGCAATGAACAAAACTTGAGTCAGTACCCGTTCACAGGAAAGGAAAAACTGCATGAGCAAGTGTGACAGCACAGGCTCCATCGCACCATATTTATTTGCTACATATTTTCGAGGGAACTGTTTGCATGCTTCATTAATATGAAATTATAATTAAAGTAATTTACGTTACTAACAACTGTGTACACAATTTGAATATATAACCACGTTTAACAGAGTAAAAAAATAATCAGACACAATAAAACTATTCCTGTATTGGCAATGCATGGTTTATTGAGAAACCATAACCTCTTTATCCCAGGTAAATGTTTAGGATGATTTTAACGCTACAACACGTAAGTAGTAATATTGTAAATATAATGCCACAGATATGCTACATACCATAATATAAGTGGAAGTGTCATTATATGGTAAGTTGTTAATAATTTGTTAGTTTTAACTTCGGTGTAAGAAAAACCTGACTGGTCTGTTTTTTTCTGAGAATTGGGTCAGTTTCTGTTTTTGTAAAAATGACAGGACCGAATCAAAAATTTGGTTAACCGATCAACCCTAATGTTAAATAATATTAAAATACTGTGATAATTAGCTAAACAAGGACTTCTCTCTCACTAGACTAAGTACAGAAATTCTGTTTCTTTAACTTCCTGAATGTATGCCAGGGTGCGGTGTCAGACCACTCACCTCCCACCCTACCACAATAAACCATGTTCAACTCCCAGTGGGGTCACTCCCCATAGTTGCCAATGGCTGGTGGGTTTTCTCAGGGTACATTTATTAAACCACTGCTGCATTTCCATCACTGCTTCATCATCACCTCACTTCAACACTGGTGAGAAAGACCAGACCTTAACTGTTAAAGCCATCCCTACACTATACCCAATTTCTGCTACCTTCTGTTATACCCATGGGCACAACAGAAAGCATAAAAGTTTCTGTAGCAGAAGAGAAGAAGGAATGCATTAGTTCTAACCCACACGTTACCTAAAGTGCTAACAGAAAAATGTAAATGCCAATCAAAAACAACTCGCAAATGGCAGACATTCCGCAGTTGGCAAGGATACAAATGCAATCAAATAATATATGGAGGTGTATTGTGGTACATCCAAAAAGTACAAAAATAATTTTTTTCCCTGAACACTGCATTTATTTAAGTTTCTAAGTACAAGTACTAGACTATTAATGTATGGAGAATGATATTAGTTACTGCACTACTTATGTATAAAAAACAGGTACTGTATTCACATTTACGTAAAATGGACGTTTATGCGACTATTTAAAACATTATTAAATTATTTAAATATTTATCTTTAGCAGACATGTGCTTTTTGTAATTAAACAAGCTTATACATTTAGGAGACTAAAATAAGACAATATCACAATACTAATAATAAAGCTTTTATGTATGAAGGTAAACACCCCTCATGATACACAGATCAAATTATGCTTTTACACCACTTGTTTGCAAATTGTGTGTGTAGCTTAATGGGTTGGTAGGCGGGTTTGTACCGCATAGTTTTTGGTTTTAGAGTTCAAATCTCAGTCATGTAATAAATTTTTTTTTGTTATTTTATGTGATACATTATTGTTGTTTATAATTTATGTTTTTATTTGAAAACATTTTTAGAATTTATTTGTATAAAAGCAATAATATGCAAATACCGCACAGTGCAATCGGCTACCTGTGGTTTATTTTATTTAGCTTTGGTTTGTATTATTGCTTTTAGACAAAGATATTCTAGAAATAAGCGTTTTCTAGCATAAACTTAAATTATAAACCGCAATAATGTACCACATAAAAAAAATTTAAAAAATTTGTCACATAGGTGAGATTTGAACTCTAAAACCTACAATTGTGTGGCGCAAACCCGCACACCAACCTACTGAGCTACAGACACAACATTCAAAACATGCAGTGTAAAAATTTATATACATGATAAAAGTCCATAGTTATCACGTATTTGTAATGTAGTGTTTATTGCTTTATTGACAGTGGGAGTTAATTAAAACATTTCCAGTTACTTACGCGTACATTAAGTATCATTTTGTACATAAACATGTTTTACAGAACCCGCAATTTTTTCGTAAATATATATATACAACTCAAGGTGGTTGTAGGCTGTTCAAGGTAAAGTGAGCACTTTTTAAGGCCCTTATAAATTTTTCCTTTTGTCAAATTTTCATCTTCCTGCTACCATTTAATATAAACATTGCAATGTGAATAATAAACACAGTGTATATATTTTCCCATCCTCAAAATTTAATGCCTGAGGCTGCAATAAGATATATTTATTAATGATCAATGCCTGTTGAGAGGGCCTTAAAAAGTGCTCACTTTACCATGAACAACCTATACTCGGGTGTCCGTCATCTTACCTGTCGCAACTCTGTGGGTATAGCAGAAATTTAGAACATGTTCTGTTACCGTTTCGGACGTGTCAACGAGTACAAAAACTGTTATACCCAGACCCCTCCAGAGGGGGCTGGATTGTAACCTTCAAGGGAGCAGAAATTGGGTATGAAAACTGCTATGGAAATGGGCATTGTGTAGAACCAGCTTAAGCACCACCTCAGTCTCCCCAACTCAGATGAATACATTGCGGTAGTCTAAAACTGCATATCCACGAACCAACAAACAACTTATATTTACAGCTAATGCACAACCAATATGAAACACAGTGAGAGTGTATGTCACTGCAGGTCCAGCATGGTTATAGCACACAGTCCAGTTACAGTTCCACCAGCCGGCATCTTGCATTAGTCACATTTCAGCAATCAAACATTTTTTATTAAGGAGAAGCACGCTGCAAAGGAAATTTTTAAAAATTTTAGACAAACTTTTGAATACATGAAAACTACCTATATTTTATTAGTCCTGGTATTCTACTGTTATCAATTTTACCTTGCATTTCATGGTAAACTATGAATGAAACAGAATAACAGAGCTTTCATACCTAACTCTTTGTTGTACATTCTTCCAGTCTGACAACACATATAAACTGTTATACCAAAACATATATGTATAGTAAACCTTTTAATATTTCCTATATTCATGTAATGTTTGATGCAACTAAATAAAAATGACACAACCATACTGCTTGCACTTTCATACTACTTATTGCTGGATCCCTTTGTCAATTTCCTACACCATGCCATCATTATCGGTAATCAATATGTAGTAAAAACAAAGTCGCCCGGCTGTGTGTGTGTATATTCGGCTAAGGCTTCTACACTACTTGGATTTCGTTGTAGTTTTCACCATAATTTAGAGAATTTCTTGAAGAAGGGCTAGAGATGGGACACGCCTGTTTTATTCAAGGTGGTGGCGGCCATGTTGGTGACGTCAGGGGCAGCGTGCTTGTGTCCGCCATGTTAGTATCTTGCTTACTCCGATCAGGAATGGTTGTGTCCGGTCATCAAAGTCAGGAAAATAGGGTGTTCGGGATATTGCAAATGCTACATCGACTGAGTGTGGACTACCTGGGACATTTGCGCTAGTTGTTCCATGCATTGGTGCTGTGAATTCCTAATGAGTTTGTGAGGAGACATGTACATGCATCGGGTGTGTAACAACCTGTGAACGAGTGACTAATCTCTTTTCTATGCAAGCGAGTCAAAACATTTTGATCCTCTGGGCCGGATTTGTTGAACATCTGCTAACTAGGGACTTGGAAGTGTGTTTCAACATCAAACTAACGTTTGTTACTATCCTTTGTTTACGTTTGTAATGGTCGCCAGACCGACCCTTTCGTGCAGTCGACAAATGAGTGTTAATCAATCTTGCTCTTCGAGATATTGAACCGCTATGTAAAGTACTGCTTCGCTGCATGTTGTGTTGGTATACCTGTTGCTGCCAGTGATATTGTTTACGTCCGTAGCAACAATGTCGCTAAAAAGTTGGAAATGAGACTTCAGTTAACAGAATGCAGGCTAAAGCAACTTGTTTCTCTAGCTAATGAAGTTAAAAAGGATAGGTCGTGATTAGATTTGTTTAAAGCCCATTTCCGTGATTTAGCACAACTGAAAACAGATTTTGAAAACATCATCGTTCAGTTAGCAGCTAGTAAACCAGACCGAGCCGAGTCTCTAAACACAGATACGGAAAATTTGACTTGGCCTACTATCAAATTTTAGAAGTTGACACCACCTTTGATTCGAAAAAAAATGATAATGGTGATGGGAAATCACATGTTGACATCAAATCTAAATCTGTGAAGCTTCCAAAATTGTAGCTACCAATGTTCAGCGGGCAACTGACACAGTGGACTAGTTTCTGAGAGCTATATAGGATGTTAATACATACCAACAGTCAACGTTCAGATGTTGAGAAGCAACAGTATCTTCTCACATCTCTCACTGGAGAGTCACTTAATCTCATCAAATCTGTACCACTGTCTAAAGGAAATTATGAATTAGCATGGCAGGTGTTAACTGAGCGATACCAAGATGTGCGTCAGATAGCTACAATGCATTGGGAGAACATCATGAACGTGCCAGTGGTAACAGAAGGTTTGCATAAACTAAGATGCCTAGTTGATGTATTGAAGGAAAACCTAGGTGCTCTGAAAGTGTTGAAGTTTCCAGTGGACCAGTGGTGCTCTGTGATGTTGAACATTGTATTATGTAAACTCGATGCGGAAACACGTGATTTTGAGCTGGAGCATAAAGAAGTGAAGATGCCTAAATTTGTGCAGCTGTTAGAGTTTTTGGAATTTCAGTGCAAAGCATTGATTGCTGCTTCAGTGATGTCCACATTACGCAGCACAACAAGGAACGTTGGACCTGTGACAACAATTAATTCTAGAAAATCCTTCTCTGCCAGTTAGAATGGGTATGTATCATATGTAATCAGGGTCATGATATTTATAAATGTCCTGTGTTTCTTGGTCACACACTTCTGGAGAGGCGAGATGTGGTGCACCAATACTGTCTGTGTTTCAATTGCCTAAAGCCACATTGTGTTAATATATGTACTTCAAAACTTTCATGTGCATATTGCAATAAATGCCACCACACATTAATTCATCCTGATTCCACATCAGATGTCAAAAAGGTTACTAAAAAAGTGCCACCACAATCAGTTGAGGAGATGGAAAATATTGATAGCTTAGCAGGAGATACCACTACATGTGAGGAATTTACACAAGCAGTTTCACACACTAGTTCCAGCATTAGTGCTGCCACTGTGATTCTAGATACAGCAGTTGTGAGAGTGAAGGATGTCTGTGGTACTCTCCACAGGGCTCGTGTTCTACTCGATACCGGATCACAAGCTTCCTTCACATCTGAGGAATGTGTGAAGAGATTGGGTCTGCATCGGAGGTCACATGTACTAATTAGTGGCCTAGGCCAGTCAGTCGTTCAAGCCAATAAAGGTGCAGTAACTTGTGTGCTAAAACCGTTCCTTCATGAGGGTTTCCATGTAATTGTGGATACATTAATCCTGAATAACATAACCTCAAATTTGCCATCTGTTGCATTGCCTCAACATGTAAAATCCCAGTACGAGAGTTTAGATATCATACTCCAGGGCCCATTGACATTCTGTTGGGTGCTGATGTCTGTCCTAAGACTTTTGATGGTGGGCGGTATCCAGGCCCAACCGGTTATCCAGGAGCTTTTCACAGTAAATTTGGTTGGATCTTAATGAGAAGGTTGAGCAAGGAAGCAACTAGTAACCCAGATGGCCTTGTTTCACTATCTGTTACTTCACCAAACCTCTCAGATGTGCTGCAGCGATTCTGGAAACATGAAGAGTTGCAGACAACCAAACATACTGATCCTGAAGGGGATCTCTGTGAAGCTCATTTCAAAGAGACCGACACACATAGTCCAGATGGATGATACATGGTAAGATTGCCCTTCAAAGATATGGAACTCAACCTGGATTAGTAACGTTTGCAAGCTGAAAAAAGACTACATCATCTTGAAAATCGTCTGGCACGTCAGCCACAACTGAAAGCAGAGTATTGCAAATTTCTCAAGGAATATGAATCCCATGGTCACATACATCTTCTGAGTGAAGCTCAGATGCACCAGGCTCGGTACTACATTCATCACCACTGTGTCCGCTAAGAAACCAGCTCTACAACTAAATTGCGTGTGGTGTTTGATGCATCTGCAGTAACATCAACAGATCAGTCTTTAAACAATGCACTTTTCAAGGGACCGAAAATGCAAAGGATGTAATTGAAATCATCACCCAGTTCTGCATACATCCCATTGTGATTACAACAGACATTTGCAAAATGTATCTGCAGATTCACATGCATCAAGATGATCGGCCATACCAGGTAATCTAGTGGCGCGAGTGTTATGGTCAACTTATTCAAGAGTATAAGTTGGACACTGTTACATATGGTGTATCTTCAGCTCTGTTCTTAGCTATGAGGACCCTGCATCAGCTAGCTATTGGCGAGCAAACAAACTATCCCAATGCAACAAGGGTGCTAAAGGAAGTAGTGTTTGTGGATGATGTGATTACAGGTGTATCATCAGTGACAACTGCTCTCTCACTACAGGAAGAGTTGACAGCGCTACTCAAGAGTGGTGGTTTTGAGCTAAGAAAATATGCCAGCAATCATCCTGCTGTGCCAGTTCTAATAATATTACTAAACGTGTGATGATGTCTGATATAGCTAAGATGTATGACCCATTAGGTTGGATTGCCCAGTTGTCTTCAAGGCTAAACTGTTTCTGCAGAATCTGTGGCTTCTTGGAATTGACTGGGATGAACCTTCACCACGTAATATCAAAAATGAGTGGCTCATATTCATTGCACAACTTGACAGTTTACACAAAGTTGCTTTTCCTCATCTAGTGACACAAGTTGAGGGTGCAGTGTACCAAATTCATGGAGTTTGTGATGCATCAACCCAAGGTTATGCAGCAGTTTTATACCTGCGGAATGCAAATCAGTCCAAACTGGAAGTCCATTTATTGGTGACCAAGTCCCATGTTGCACCATTGAAAACTAAGTCTCCCTTGCCTAGAGCTGCAGGGAGCTCATTTGTTTGTGAAACTCATGAACTTAATCATATCCATTTTGTCAAAAAGGATAATTGTCGAGAAGGTGATAGTGTGGTGTGATTCAACAACAGTCATTGCATGGATTCATACTGAACCACATTGTCTCAAGACCTTTATCGCAAATAGAGTATCTCAAATACAGAAAAGCAAAATAGTGCATCAGTGGCGACATGTACCATCATAAGACAACCCCGTAGACCGTGCCTTGAGAGACTTAATGCCAAGCAAACTTGTCAGTCATCACCTTTGGTGGAGTGGTCCATCATGGCTTGTTGAATCAGAAGATGCCTGGCCAGGAGGTTACTCAGACTCTAGTTCCCCAGAGTATCAAGTAGAATTGAAGCTTTCGAGCCTAACAGTCCTAGCAGCGCAGACCACGATTTTCTTCTCGGAGTGGATAGAGAGATTTAGTTCCTTATCACGGCTGCGATGAGTATTAGCGTTTGTGTTGCGCTTCATTTCAAATGTCAGGCATCCGTCAAGCTGCTGTTGTGGCCCCTTGACATCAACAGAGCTCAAAGCAGCAGAAGTTCATTGTGTACACCAAGTGAAAAAATATGTTTTCAAGATGGAGATAGAACAGTTGCAGAAAGGAAGGGAATGCTCACCACAGGTCAGAAACCACAACACCTTTTCTCGGTCTTCAAGGCCTAATTAGAGTTCGTAGACGAATCCAAAACTCGAGGTTGTCATTCGATGAAAAACATCCAATCCTGTTACTCAAGAAGTATCACCTCACTAATCTGGTAATTGATTACTACCATGCCTGGTCCCTACACGCAGGTGTCAGCACTGTGCATTCTATCATCAGATACAGGTATTGGATTTTGGTGGGCAAAGGCATGATACAATCAAGAATTTCAAAATGTGTGAGGTGCTTATGTTTTAAGAAGTCACCTGTCCAGCCGATAATGGGCATTTGACCAACCAGCATGGTTCAGAGCACGAGGGCATTCCAGACTTTGGGAGTGGATTATGGAGGTCCATTTCATATCAAACAATCTCATCCTCGGAATGCACTTGTATTGAAGGCATACCTGTTTGATTGTATGTTTTGTTACAAAGGCTGTGCATTTGGAGGTCGTCTCTGCACTGACTACAACTGCATTCCTTAATGCATTTTATCGTTTCACTGCTCGTAGAGGATTATGTACAGATGTTTATAGTGATTGTGGCACTAACTTTGTTGGTGCTCACAAGCACTTTACTGAACTGGAAACATACTTGAGAGATAAATCCAATTCAACCCAAGTAGCAAGTAGTTTGGCAGAAAATGGTATCCAGTAGCACTTCAATCCACAGTCAGCTCCTCATTTTGGTGGGCTTTGGGAGGCTGGCATCAAATCAGCAAAAGGTCATGTGAAACGTGTAATAAGGCAGCAAGTATTGACCTTTAAGGAATTGACCACACTGTTCACTCAAGTAGAGGCAGTGTTGAATTTAAGACCATTATGTGTTCTTTCCACAGATCCTAATAACCTGAGTGCCCTGACTCTAGGGCATTTTCTCATTGGCTGTGTGTTAGTAGCTCCACCAGCTGCTGACTTAACGGAACTGCCCACAAAGCGCCTTGACAGGTGGCAGCTGCTACAACAATCTACACAGCATTTCAGGCAACAATGGTCAAAGGAATATCTACACACTCTCCAATAAAAAAGTAACTGGCCTCAGCAAGGGTCTACAGTAAAGGTAGGAGACTCGGTATTGGTACGAGAAGACCACCTTCCTCCTCTTCAGTGGCAGCTTGGTCGCAACGACACACTTCATCCAGGCAAAGATGGGGTTAGTCGTGTGACAAGTATCAAGACTCGCCAGGGAGTAATCAAGAGGGCAGATGTGAGACTGTGCCCCCTCCCCACTAAGTAACTTCTTCCTCAGTGTTGTACATAGTGTAAATAAATGTTGACAATTCTTAAATTTGTACCAAATTTGGTGGGCGGAATGTTGGTGACGTCAGGGGCAGCGTGCTTGTGTCCGCCACGTTAGTACCTTGCTTACTCTGGTCAGGAATGGTGGTGTCCGGTCTTCAAAGTCTGGAAAACAGGGTGTTCGAGATATTGCAAATGCTACATCGACCGAGTGTGGACTACCTTGGACATTTGCGGTAGTTGTTTCGTGCATTGTTGCTGTGAATTCCCAATGAGTTTGTGAGGAGACGAGTACATGCATCGGTGTGTAACGACCTGTAAACAAGTGACTAATCTCTTTTCTATGCAAGTGAGTCAAAACAGATAGATATATATTGTAATACAGTGAAACCCTGTTAAAGAGTTCCCACTCAAGAAATTTTCCAACTTAATAAGTTGAATAATTTCGCACCGTGTCTACATGCACATTTGTAATTTTAAGAAGTCTTCCTGGTCTGTAAGCATTTTTTTTCAGTCCCTTCAAACCATCTTAACAGAGTTTTACTGAACATGAATATTTAATGTAAGGATAATAGAGTAATGTGATCGTTTTCTAATCAAGTCGGAAAAACCAGCTTTTCGAGCGCATACATGGCATACGCTAACTAAACCATAAGAGATACACCAAATTAATGTACCACAGAACTGTAGATCTCAAAAAGGTTAATGCATGACCTCTTTGCAACAAATGATTTTATATCAACTTCAGTTCATCAGTAAGCATAGCTGTGCATCTGATTTCAACGGAGTTTATATTGTTGACCGTCATGAGATGTAAAAATTGTACTGTTCACTATGACAAGAATGTGGAAGTTCCAGGCAGCACGTTGTATTATTCACAGAGCAGCCGAGACTAGGCTACATAGTACCAAGTTCCACTGCATGCTGCTAGATATCTACACCAGTATGATTTGCAGCTTCTCAAAGCCGGCCAATGAATTCACAGCCTCCAAGCCGCTAGTATAAATAGAGGAATGCCACACCTGTTCTATATGTCTTCAGTCACCCACTGCACCAGTTGCTGGATATCTGACCAATATGCACTTCTTTGACCCTCTCGATCCACATCCAGCTAGCCTAGCTCTTTTCAGCACCCCGCTGAACCTACCCTTCCTCCATCGCACTTTCAGTGCCGAAGGGAAACCACCCATCCTTCGTCTCTACCGTGCTAGTCGCTGGACATATCCGTCTAGACCTGCTTAGTCTTCCCAGAAGACCACTGCACCGACATATCATCTACACAAACAGACACTGCGGCCCCTTCTGGGCAATAATTGCGTAGGGTGTATGGATCAGTTAAAGTTGTTTTCACAGCGCTGATCTACCCCGACCCATAGTAGCTTAGGACCAGGTCTCCTCTATCTGGCATACGTAGGTTAAGCTTCCTGTAGCTCTTGTCTATATAGGAGGTAGCAGGACACCACATGTTCATTTCAGTAAAACTAAATAAACATTGTTTTACCCAACTCCCGAGTACCACCTTTGCTGTAGACATATAACCTCTCCCTGTGTACCTTACACCACCACGGGATTGTAGGTTGCTGGGAAAGTTTACTCAAACAAGCCAACACACTCTAGCCAACCTACAAACACTAGTGACGGCCAGCCTTGGTAGGCAGAAAGTTATAACCCTATCAGGTACACAGTTTCATAGGACAACTTGTTGATTCGGTGCTTCTCCACCGCGTTCAGGTGCCGGAGGTGTCGTTCCCTGAGTTATGAAGACTGAACTTGGAACCTACACCCACGTGCAGCGACTGTCTACGACAAGGCCCGACTACTCCCAGTGCTCACCACGTTTAGGCGCCGAGCACTGTGATAAGGTGACCATTATGTCGGCAGACGTTCACGTGGTTCGACACCTCTTAAGATCACACGAGTTCTGCAATCTTCTCATGGATGTGAGGTGTGTATTGAATCCAGATGCCTTACTCCTACCGGAGTGGTATTTGCGAGAAGGTAAAACAGGCACTGACTGCCTCCGGCGGATACAACAGCTGACCCCCACCATCGCTACTCTCAACAAGCTTGCACAACGGGAACAGGCACAGGCACTCCGTTGTCTTCTTGAACCCATCAGACTGGAGATTCCACAAGGCCTCTTTGAAGCTCCTAAACGTTTGAACCAGCCCATTCATCATTGGATCGTTGAACACCTGAGCCAGCCAGAATAGCCCGTAGTAGCCCCTATTGCATACCTTAGGATTGCACCGGTTGCTGAGCTTCAGCCATCACAATATTGTGTCAGTAAGCAGCATGAAAGTCGACCTGTGGCTCACATATGCCCCCTCGAAACTCTAAAAGGCCACGCCTCCAGTTAAGGTTATGCATCACTCAGGTAGACCACCAAGAGCAATCAGTCCTAAACACAAGATAGTTTTGCCCGAACCCGACTTTGTGCCCTGCCACAAAGCCATCAGGATAGTCCTCTACACCAAAAAAGCACCAGTTCCGCATAGAGACTAGAAGTTAACCCCAAATTGCCAGAATAGGATGTGCCTGACTTAGCGCCCGCCAAAAACATACCCTCCTTGAAGTAGTGACCACGGTCAACCAAGGCATAGCGCATCAAGGTCTATAAAAAAAGTATGCAATAGCATATGTTTATTTTTTATGGATGACAAACAGTAACCGTTCTGTCTTTTAGGGGTTCACTTACAAAGACTTTGTGAATGACACGTTATTAATCCTATGTTAGTTACCTTATGCATTTAGTGTATATACTTAATCTAAAAAAACTAAACAACGCCTTATTTGTAAATCGAACCTGAGCGAGGCCGGGGAGGTTGCTAGTTCATCATAAACTATCATAAAAAAATAAAGGAATCATTAATATTTACAAAATAAATGAATTCAGAGATTCTTTAAATAAAACATCATGGCTAGAATTCTATGGATGCTCTGATATTAACTTAAATTGTAACTTATTTCATAATACTGTCTGCAGGATCTTTGAATTCTGTTTCCCAAAAATTTCTGTAAATAAATCCCACAGTTTATATAAGCGTTGAGTAACCAATGGAATCAAACCATCATGTAAAAGGAAATACTTGCTTTATAAACCATGTACGAATAGTACCTATATTAAGTTTGACGCGTGATGTCTTTTCAACATTATTAAATTGACTTCTACTCATCAGTGCAAACCACTTAGCCGCACATTTCAATGGAGTTTGATTGGCAGTTCAACCTACCTGACGTCAAGAACTTGTACTATTTGCCAATGGCAAAAGACGAATGCTCTACGCCCGAAGAATTATACTGTTCACCAGCAGAGCCACCGAGACTATGCATCAAGGTCACCTAGTACTATAGCACACTGCCGGATGGCACTACTAGTAAGATTCTCTTAATTGGGAAAAACACGCTTTGGTAATAATTTGATGTTCCAGGACAAATTCTGTGTTAGTAAAATGATATATAATTTGTTATTTTAAAACAGTGATTTATAAATGCACATTTCCGACCTCAGCCGATAGCTATTTCACATATCTAGAGCTCAGTATGACAGCAAACAATTCTGTATTGGTGATGCAGACACACCCTCACTCCCCTCACCCAGCATACCAGCTCAATCTTCTTCCAAACAGTAACCAAGTGGGATGTGTGCCCGCTCCAGACACACCCTCCTCCCCTCGCCAAACATACCAGCTCAGTCTTCTTCCAAACAGCAACCAAGGCAGACGTGTCTTGGTGCTCCTCTCGACTTCCCCTCCTTCCCCTCGACCAGTCACCGACATCAGTACATATTCTATATTACGGACATACATTTAGCCCACTCTTGCCCCAAAATAACCCTTATGCCACTCTTGCATAGGGTTACCAGACACAGGATAAATATGGAGGACATACACCTTGCAAAAGAAGGACATACATTTCACTAAAAAGGAGGATAAGGAAAGTTTTTCTGACCCATAAATTAATTATACTGGAGGAAAATACATTATGTTATTTTGGTATTTAATAAGGTTTCAGTATTGCTAAGAACCGTATAATAAGATCGCAAGAATTTCAAGCAAACGACCTTCAAAAATTCAGTAAACTAAACAAAAAAGTTTATAGTCCAAGTTAAAATAAAATATTATGAAAGTTTGGAACTTGTCAACATAAACTTAAATGCTTAAATATATTGTACGAAACAAAACGTTACAGTACAGACATTGCAGTATAGATGGTATTCTAATGAGAAATTACATAAAAAAAAGTATATGTTACTTACATAATATATTCAAGAACACACAACATTTACATGTGAATAACCAACCATATACATACTATAAAAGAACACATATTTTTATGTGAATAACCAAGTACATCAAAGAACAAATTTGGTGTGAATAACCAATGAATGTTGCACATACAGTTCTAAATTTTGCTACACAAACACCAATAATAGTTAAGCAAACAAACATGTGTTTTCAATATTTTTCAGATGAACTTATTTTCTTCAAGATTTTAGGATTCTTAAGCAGATACGAATAAAAGTTTTCCCAAGTTGTTTCTTTGAAATTGTAAACTAATGAGATGATAGATTTTACAGTTTCTGGTAGAAGTCTGTTTCTCTCCTTTGTCCACTGACTGCTTATCATAGAAAAAATTCTTTCCACCGATGCATTGTGCCCTGGTATAGAGAAAAAATTCACATATTTTCAGAAGACCTGAGAACTGGCATGAATTTGTGTATTCACTGAAAAATGTTTTCCATATCACATCGAGACAATCATCAAAGAGACTTTCATCTTGTTCCTTGAGAAATGCTGTCAAATAACAGTACTGATCAAAAAGTCTTACATCATAAACACTAATGCTCTTTCCTTCAAATATGTTATGCACGACAGCCCGTACGCCATACGCAACACAAACATTGTATCGAGCCATAATGCGTGCGCGAAAGCAGCTCCATAAATAACGAATTTAGTATGCAGTTGTGTACAAACAGAAACGGGGAAATAAAAATATTTCATGTTGTATCATCCAGTTAAAAAGCCAAACATTTTTGAGTATCAAGAAAAATCCAGCCGGATACAAAAAAATACCCAAAAAGGAGGACATGTCCTCCTTTTGCCGAACATCTGGTAACCCTACTCTTGCACCAAGGTCAACACATACCATATGTATATGCTGCTGCCCACATGCTTCACAGCTCAGTCGCCTGCGAGACGTCCAAGGGTGAAAACCTATGCCGCTCTCCCAAAATAACCCCTATGACATCAATTACACATACAATCAAAATTTAAAAAATAAATAAATAAAATGAAATAAATTTTTTTAAGGGATTAACCGATTAATCCTTAATCCGATACATTGGATTAGCGACTAATTAATACACATGAGATTATCGTGTTAATCTGCAAATATATTTTTAGATCATCCACAACCCTATGCCATTCTAGTAGTGATCCAGAAGTCGCACGCCCCTACTCCGTGTGTATATAAAGTATAAAAGCTTAGTTACTAAGGTGTGGATGTGAGGAAGTTTTTAATTTATTTAATGAATAAAATGAAATTATGTTTGGGCATTTGTGTGATCCAAAGCAGATTTGTGAAGCATTATGTGATTCCTCTATGCTCGTTTACCAAGGGCTTCTTGAAAGACGCAGATAGAAGCGGCAATCCCCTTAATGTTGACACATGCCACACTGCTGCGCAGTATACCTGTGCACTCTATGGGCGACTTTGACTCATCAACGAGTGATAAAGAGCTTGAAACAAGTCACAACAGTGGCATACTAACTCCACGTGCCGATAGAGTTGATTCCACGAGCCTGGACAAATACAGTCACAATTTTAATTAGAAGATTAATTATAAAAATTATACTGCCCACCCAAATTCCGACATGCTGTCGCCACCCCCTCAACCCGAGATTGTTTTACCCACTGAGCTGCGGACCCGCCAACTTAGATAAATAAGTTGGAAAGCTACCCACACGATCGCAGCACCCCTGCGCCCAGTGACATCACAGATGCCAAGCCTCGGGCCAAGGATGCAAAACTGTCGTCAGCCTCAATCACGGCCGATAAGAAAATATGCTAAACCGCCCGCTACTATAGATAACCAACCCCTGTGTCAAGAGGCTTACAACCCCTGCACCCTTTAGACAGCCACAAAGCAGAAACGTGGACTATATAAGGAAGCTTCAAACCATCCTTGCCAGAGTTCGTAGACTCACCGACCACACTGGTCAGCGAGCTCTCCTGGGGTCCGGAAGGACTCCTCCGCTTCTCCCAACAGCTTGCAAAAGGCTCTCTCCAGCTCCAGCAGTCTGCCCAAGGCTCAACCTCCAACCACCAGTAGCCTGCACAAGGTTCTACTTCAAACACTGGCTCCTGCAGCTCTCTCGAGGTAACCTCTATGATCGCACCCTATACCCCAGGCATCCCTGACTCCAGGGTAGCAGGCTGTCGCAACATCATAGGTCCTCCCCCCAAAACTGTCACTGTAAAACACAACCTAGAAGTTGGAAGTTAGAGTGCTAGCTTGGTTTAGAAATTCCCAGGTTTGCCTTAAGCCGCCCAGTACTCCCATGCATCTTCACGAACTCATACCACCTCCGACCATGGTCACCCAGTAACGTCTCCGAGTGACTGAAAAGACACTCGAACAGGAATACTGGGCAACGGTTGGAGAAGGTATGACCAGTGTCATAATTGGTGAGCCTAGAATATTTACAATTACCTGTGGGTCAAACATAATTATTTAATGGAAATAAATTCTGATCACCAAAAAAGGCGGAGGCCTTTCCAGTAGACTACACTTCAAGGCTCGACGTGCATTGCAACACAAATTGGAACGACCGGCTACCCCTCCGGCGACTGACTCCCTTCAGGATAGTACTCCCCAGCCGCCCGCACCAGAGATCATCTCATCTATGCCACGACCGATCTTGCCGGCAGTGATTTCCTTCGCACAAATCAATTAAGACTCTTGGTTAGGGATTTGTTGGCCATGGCCTAGCTACGATGATAGTTACTTATATGCACCCGCCCCTACCCCGGTCAGTAAACCACCAACTCCATCTCAGACTATAGGAAAGCAGAGTACCAAGATGTGTACCGTACACACCGCCACTGGAAAAGTAATTAAAGTGGTAATCCCACCACCCATTCAAGGGCTTAGGATTGCTGTTCCCCCTCCAATTTACATTCCTGTGCGACGACACACCAAGACCTCCCCTCTCGGGAAACACCAGTACCAACTCAACATTGAGTGAGGATAATAAGATCCCCACTTCCTAGTCTCACCCTCAACTCGACATCATTTTAAATTACCTAGTCCACTTTTTTTTTTTTTTTTACTCATTACTTATTAGCACTTCACATATGACCATGGGTTCTTTTGTGATAGTACGAGATGAGGTGGTGGACTAGGCTCTATTTAAATATCTAATGGTCCTAGTGTGCCGTAATATTCCCTGTCATGCCAAGGCCAATATATTTCTAGTAAGGAAATCCAAGTATGAACTACAATCTTCGCTTACTGGGGTTCCTTACGGGACTCACTCGCAAGTTCCATGTACGGAGGGGCCTTGTGTATTCCAATGGTGGTCCCTGGATTTACACTTCTAGGTTGTGCCTCGAGATTTCTCTGAAGTGCCCGTCGAGATAATCTACGGAGTTGGCTATTTACACCTCTGTTCTCACATGGCATTACCAAGGATGCTTAAAAAACAAAAAACTAGTGGCTCACTGAAACAATTACAAGGAACACAAAAGGCACACACTCAATTTACCCAATATTACTCAAGCCCTCCTGGGTCCTGTCTTCTGCAGACGAACCGTGTCACCCCAGATCTCCCAAAGTGGACAAATCCAAGACTCTGCCAGGCAATTCATTTAGTAAAACAATCAACAGTTTTGGAAGGAACTAGTTTAACGCACATTAGAGGAGGGAATCAGCGCTATATAGAATTTGGAGTAGGAGTAGGAGTTATTGGAGAATGGAGGAGGAGGAGAGCACATTAAAGCTAATAGTTAGTTAATAGTACAATTAGAGAAAATAAATCAATCAGAGACAGATAATCCTACACTGTTATTTGCACCACCCATAAAATTACCAGGTGACCCGCACCTTGAGCATCAACTAATTGTGCAATACGGAGACACTCTCCTAGGTCTTGATAGGAATTTGCTAAAGAACGCCTTTCAGGTGATTCCTCCCCCTATCCACAAAAGGCACCCCAGCTACCAGAAAACCACTACACCAGCCAGCCTGGGGAAGGAATGCACTGCTGCTTCCCATACAAAAAGTAACCCCTTGAAGGAAAATTGTGTATAACACCTCGACTTTGTGCCAGCTCGAAAACCACTAGGCCCACCTTATACACAAGCCATTTGCCTAAAACTACACACAGTTCAGTTATTCCTATATCCCTTGAGACTCTGGCATCCTAAGATAGGCCAATCTGATGGGACCTGTTCACTGTAATCCACGGTTCTGTGATCATCTATTTGAGAGTCATTTTCTTATTCAAAATGGACAAAACATTCACAACATTAGGATCTACACAAAAAGCAACTGAAAGCAGCCTTGTGGTTTTATGAAACACTTCAATTTGTTATTTGTAAATAATCAAGTGATTAAGGAACTCAGGCATGTCAAACCTTTTACGATGGAGATAATACTAAATGCAGACAAATTTACTTGCACTTTATTAATTAAGTAAATTAAAAACAACAAAGGGAATGTTACACTGTAACTGTCCATAAGTGGACATATTAATGCATATGTATTAATGTTTTTGAAGGTGCACAATTTTGTAACACTGTTGGCTCTGTTCTTATATTGACAAGTGGAGGTGGAGAGGTTTGGGTAACTCTTGAAAAGGGCCCAAAAGCTAATATGGGTGAACCAAGGTGGATATAGAACAGTGCCAGAATGTAGGTGACATCGTCCCGCATGATTCCCACACATGAATATCTGAGTGTGACCCTGCCGAGAATCAAACCTGGTTCATTATGGTTGGCGGAGAGTACTCTAGGTCACTACACCAACCATGACCCTCTGTAACTGACAATTTACCTACTGAAATAGAATGTATGTTTTTTCTGCTTTTTTACAGTTGCCTGCAATCCCAACTCATGTTAGTTATGTAAAGTTATAATTAACACAACATATTTATCTCTTACTGCAATCAAAATGCTATACTGCTTTTAAAATTAATTTACTACTTTTTTAAAACACACTTCTGATTAAATTTGTAAACTGCATTTTTTTTCATCTTAAGGAAACTAGTGAAAAATACACAACACAAGCTGTAGTAAATGTTCTGGAGACATGTTAATTTTGCTGAAGTATAATATATTCTAAACATTTCTCATCCACAAATGCATTTCCCTATGTAGTTTTCCTACCTCTGCATGGCATAACCGCAGTTTAAATGCCATTTTCAACAGATATGCCATTCATACTGATACACTTCCATATCCCGCTCTCCGTTTGATTCTGATTGCCAGAGGGTGGTTCGGTATTATTACCTTTGGTACCACCTCTCCACTATTCTTTCTCAAGTGCCGGTTCCCTCCTATTGGATGTGATAAGCCCTTCCGTGGTGATTATGTTTGATGGACATGCCAGGCAGGTCAGGTTTGGCCCACGTCAGGGTACTTGACAGGGTTCCGCCTAACTGAAGAGTGCTGGAAGGGTAGAGGGTCATCGAATCCTAGGGTGAACTTAATGGCGTATGTCTCTCTCCCAGGGAGCATTACCTTGCTCACTGTGAAGGTTGCCAAGATTCTGGACGCCAGCTGACCAAGGTTTACGAAAATAATTAGGAGGGGATGTTGATGACTTGTGAACGATCCGGAGGTAGTAGGCAGTGGAATGGGGTACATTGATCCTTCCTTCGATGTCTCTACTCAGCAGCGTCTCTTCAGCAATACAGTCTCCTAAGTGGAGATGGTTTGTAGGTTTACATATGGGGACGAATGTGTGAAGTGGGGAAGCAACCCTGCGTTTCGGAACTGGGGGTGGAATCACCACCTTTATCACTTTCCCGGTGGCTGTGCAGACAGTACACATCTTTACATGCGGGCAGTCTGTGGATGGGAACGGAGTGACTGTTCAGTGACCAGGGTAGACGAAAGTGCACACAGATAGCTGATGTCTTAGCAGGGCCACGCCCAACACATACCCAACACGGAATCAAGTTTGGACTCGTGTGTGGGGATCACCATAGCCGAGACGGGACGCAGTCCTGGCATGGTGACCTCTGGTATAGGTGACAGGGGTGTGCTATTCTGAGGTGTATCGTTTGTCTGAAGGGTGTCGGTCTTAACTAATTTGCGTTGTAGAGCACGTCGGGCCTTGCAACGCAACAGACTGGGATGTCCACCTCCCTTCTTGGTCATTTGAATACTATTCTGCAAACTTCCCTCAATTACACTAGGCTCACAGCAAATCAATGGTCACGCCTTCCCTAGTTGTCGACTAGTATTCCTTGGCGAGTGGCTTTTCTGCACTCAGAGGCCTTAACGGAGAACCTAGACCAGAGTTGATATGAGTCTGCAGGGAGGCATGGGCGTTCTGGACTTACCCAGATGCAGAGTATGTCCTTTCGGACTAGAGATCCTTTCAGACCCAATGACACTGAGGAATTCGGTCCACTCACACTTATCCTGCTGAGAAATCTTTAAATGTTAATTGAGCCGAACTTTATTTCAAATGCACTAAAAGAAACGAAATTAATTTTTATGCAACTGAAGAAACTAGGTAAAATAATGTTACAAAATTTACAATTATTATTACAAGGCTCTAAATGGTTGTTTAGACTACGTCAGACCAGGTGAAGGCAAACCTGGATGGAGTTCTTATGTCAAAATAAAACTTCCAAAAATCTATTGCTTTTACAGCGACAATTACTGAGGGGAGACCTAGGACATGGTGGCGGCCTGCTACCGCTGAGTCAAGGATGACTAGGGTAGTGGGTGCAGGGGTGGGGACGTAGAGGCTACCTCTGGAAGATGAGCCTTTCCAAGCTGCTGGAGCTGGTGTCGGAAGTGTCTCTTGCAGGCTCTGTGTGTGTGTGTGTGTGTGTGTGTGTGTGTGTGTGTGTGTGTGTGTGTGTGTGAGATAGAGGGAGAGAGAGAGAGAGAGAGAGAGAGAGACCTTTCAAGCTCTATGCTAGGAGAGGTGGTGGTCCTTTCAGACCCAGGAGAGCTCACTGACCATTGCGTTCGGCGAGCCGACAAACTCTGGCAAGGGCGTTTCAAAGGTTCCTTATATAGTCACCAGTTTCATCTTGGTGGCTCTCCCAGAGGTGCAGGGGTTGCAAGCCTCTCGACATAGGGGCCGGTTATCTCTGGTAGCAGGCGGCATAGCGTATTTCATACCGCCCTTGATTGAGGCTGACAATAGTTTTACCTCCTCTGTCCAAGGCTCAGCAGTTGTGATGTCACTGGGCGCAGGGGTGCTGCGATCTTGTGGAGATTTTTTAACTTCCTTATCAAAGTTGGCTGGTCTGTGGCTTATCTGGTAAAACAATTTTTAGTTGAAGGGGTGGCGACCGCATGTCAGAATCTAGTCGGGCAGTACAACTTAGTAATTAATCTTTTAATAATGCACATGTCTGTGGTTGTCCAGGCTCCTGGAATCAGCTATGTAGGCACAGGAATTTCGCATGCCACTGTATTGACTTGCCCTGCGTTCCTCAGCGCTCACTAATGGGGTGACGTCGGCCCACAGAGTACGCAGGCACGCTGTGCAGCAATGTGGCATGCGTAAATACAAATTAAGACATCCAGAAGTTATATAACAGGGCCCTAGTAACCTTTGCACTGCAGAAACCACTATGTGGACAGGGAACAGTTTACAAATACAGTACTTTACTTACCGAACATTGATGAGTAGGTTAACAACGGACATTACAAAGCCAATGCCACTCAGCACCAGCTTGAACTTCTCGTATTCATCTTTGTAGCGGAACCTGAACATACAACACAGTTGCAACAGCACACTGTTCACAAACATGCACACACAAAGAGTCAACACTTACACTTGCACACCTATTTACGAATGTTCTAGGTGTACAATTACATGTGACAACTGTCCAAAAATGTGGCAGGTGAAGGTACTTTTACACAAATAATTTAGTACATAATGTTTTGATGAAATAATTACACCAACTCATCTGCCTTGAAACCTCAATTTTTTACCATCTACATAAAAGTAAAATGTTTCAAAACCCAAACAGAGTAAAGGATAAAAGTTTAGTGTAAAACATGAATGTGAAGCAAGAGAAGGAGAAAGTTTCTACTTGTTCACATAATAAATTAATCAACTTGCCACATCACAGCATGAATACCACCATAGAGAAAACAGAGTTCAAGCAGTGAATATGAATTGAGTTGGTGCACAATATACACCTTACACTTCCACATTCTGTACAGTGTTTAGTTTCTTTTATCTGTTTGTTCCAAATATGGTAAACTGTGATTTTACAATGTGGATATTCAAAAACTCTGGTACCTAAATAAGTTTATTTTCTGGAAATAGTTTCTAATTAATATATTCAGCATTTTTTCTTTCTTTCTTTCCCATTTCATGCCCTTATGCTACTTCATGTGAAAAACATTATCAGAGCAAATTAAGTTCTGAAACACTCTGACAGAGGAGACAGCACTTACTTGTCGTTCTTGTTGAGAATGGAGACGTTGACGTTGCCCAGGATGATCTTCAGGTAAAGGCCGTTAGGTCGGGGCAGCACATGCTCCATGTTGGAGAGTTGAGCACGACGCCTTGTGATGTCCCTCTCCAAGCCAGTGATGGCTGCTGCCTTGTCATGGCCATGCCCCAGGTCCCTCTGCAGCCTGCACACCATGCAACCGTCTCCTCATTACTGCTCCACTAACTTCTGTAAACTGCATGCAAGATGTCCGAGGGCTTGGTGACACTGAACTGTCCTTGAACAAGAGCAGCGATATGCAGTACATAACTGGTGAACTGGAAGATGCATGTCTTGTAACTCGAGTATACTACTGTATATTGCTTATAGCCTCCCTTGACCCCAGTCTTCCACCTTTTGTAGCCTTGTGACCTAACCCAAGCTCCCGGATATCCTGTGCACAGAGTAAAGACCTCAAGACTGAGTGCTACAGTCACCTTCAGTGTCACAAGTATTGAGTTGCCTAGTCAAGGGCGTGATGGGAGAGATGACAGAGTAGTCTGTTTCACAACACATACCTATGTATTCCAACTATAAACAAACCAAGAAGAACCCATTTTCTCTTCACACATTTTCTCTATTTCACTGGTATGTCCACTATCATGTGTGGTTTCGCTGTTTGTGTTAGTTATTATTACTGATAACAAACAGTAGGAAAGTTTCCAGTTGACATATAATCAACTTTTACAAGTTTTGTCTGGACTGTCTGCACAACCTTGAAGCTACTAATTGATAAAAAAGAGTGATGTGTAAGGGAGAAAGAAAAATGTTGAGTTTTTGAGCAGTACACTGCCCTCCCACAGACTGCGCCTTGCACATCCTCTAGCAGTTGAAATATCTCTCTGCCAACAACACACGTGGATGTCTACATATGTGCCGCTGGCTTGCAGTACACAAGAACAGTTTACAATAAACGTTTGGAAAAATATTTATTTAAAAAACTATCCAGTTTTTTATGTACACACAGACTGGCATATCCACAGTAATATTGCCAGCATGCTATGAAAAGCAGTTCCATTTATAACTTCATAGTAAACATGTGATGCACATAACTGATGACCATGCAAATTGGTTTCTTTATGTATTTTATAATCACAGCAGTTGAAATTAGTGTAACAGTGACATAACAGTATTTGTAACAGTTTCTCAGTATCACATGACACATGAATAGTAACTGTCAAGTACGTTTTGTATTTGAAGAAAATACTAGTACTAATGTTTTCAGTTATTTTTATTAATTGATTGTATGGACTTAACATCCATTTCACTCGTAAAAATTACAAATTTCACAAATAAAATGGATTTCAAAAAAGAAATTTTTGAAAAATATTGTTAATATATTAGTACAAATACGTATAAACACTCGTTGACATTAGTTCACATATTGACTACATGGTGCTTGGGTTGCATAGTGTTGATTGAATTTTTTAATACCAAAACCAGGAAACATGCACCCAAGTTTACCTAAGAAAAGAAAAAAAAACACTTCAGACTAATCATAATGGTACTTTCAAGACATCACACTCATTGTAAACATCAGTGTCATGCCCTCCGGCATAGCTAAAAACGGTTTTTTCAGGAAGCTGCGATAGAGGCATGCATTGGACTTTGCACAAATGTCACGCCCAATAAATAAAATGAAAGGGTTACTGTTTAAATTTCCAAATTTCCACAATTATGACAAGACCACTACCTGACAGTTTTTGCCTCACTTACTCAAACACACTCCTCGCCAGGTGACAGCCTTAAATACAACCATAGATGTTATTATAGCTGCCCTGCTGGTTGACTGACGTAAGCACTCTTGCAATATGTTCTTTCTGAAGTGTTGAGAATGGAGATACACTGTGACCAAGGTTACCAATTCAATTTTATTTTTTTTTGCATCCCCAAAAATAAGGATATATATATATATATAAATTTTTCTATAGATCTTACAAATGATGCTGGTAACAAAAGGTTATGCCCATAGCAGTGGCAGCTGCTGAGCCGGGCTACAGGGTGTGTAGCCCTCCTAATAAAATCTCAGAACACAGACCTCCACTTATCTGCTGCTAAGCAAATAATACTGCATACAAATAAAGAGGTTGTAAAGAGTTACAGGAGTGTCAGACCTGGTAAGCAGAAGGCTGCACTAGTTGGAAATAACGGTGTCATCTCTGCTATCCTGTCTTGTTTGCACTTTGGCTAGGAGGCCTGGAGTGCAACAACTTAGGTCATAATCCAACTGGTTTGGGATTTCATTTATTGAATGTGCATTTTGAATTTTGTAAGGTGCAAACTGAACTTAAGTGACAAGTCAGCTATTTAGTATACAATGCTGTTATTTCCTGTATGATACAACTTGATGTAAAATAATAATTTCAAAACTATTGGTGGGTTCTTAGAAATTACCACATATCTTTGTATAATATTTAAGATTATTAAAATTAAGACAATCTGTTACTAACCAATAATTAGAGAATGAAAAACACACTTCATGAATATTCAGTCAACTTACTACTTAGTTATTTTGAGCGTTGACGCAGTCGGGTGAGATACAAGACGAACGATGACACAAATACTTACTGGTAATTTGGGTGCCAGCGGTGCTTCCCAATCACCGCACTATTGAGACTCAGGGATCTCAAGGATATTGTGGGTTCTGTATATCCGTCTCACCTGTGCGTACTTACAAACACGTTGGCAATACTAAACTTTTAATAAAAATCACTGAAATAAACAATTGATAAAACATATGTGGGTAGGACACTGTCACTACTGAATAAAAAAATTGAGTTCACTATAGACTTGGTTTTCCTGATATCGTTCATACACATCAACGTGCCAATGAAATTATTATCTCGGTCATGACTAGCCAATTTTGCTTGGGTGCTTCCCAGCCCGTAATTAATCTAGTGCACGCCAAGATAAATGATCTCACCGGGTTGTGTGAAAGCACAGCCTTCACAAGGGAAGAGGGCCAACAGCTACTAGGGTGGACTGACGGTTTTTCCCTGAAAACAGGACACAGTGAATTACAAATGAAAACCCTTAATACACATTAACATATGTGATTACTTGGCATCACTAATGCAAACTCATCGGGGCTCGCCCTCCAGCACATGGTTAGTGTGATGACTGCCTATACACAGAGCCGGCTAGGACGGGAATAATTGCACCGTACACTAATTACACAAGGCCCTTGAATGATACATGAAATAAGATGGTCCACAAGATGAATATTCACAACAAACACACACACACGTGTGAAAACAAGCTTAGGTGGCATGGAGGCCACTGGATGAAGTTCGTAGCGGACCACGTGGTGCAGGTGAAATTGCAATATTTCTGCGTGGAAACAGCAAACTAAATTCAGATAAAATATTATTTGTGTTGAGCAAGTGATTCTCTTTACGATTAGCGATGTTACAGGCTACTAACATGGCTGATGGCCGTGAAATCAAACATCACTGTGACGACATGGTCAAGAACAAAAAGCATCAATTTACGTGAAAAATACATTGAATCCTGAATAAAACTGACATAGAACCATGAAATAAATGATTGCACATATGATGTTAAATAAATAAGCTCTTAAAACACAATGATGGCGTATACAAAGATTTGGCTTCAGTCGGCCACGTAGTTATACGTGATGTTGCCGTAAGATATTCAAACATGAGAAATTATCCTCAAATACATACATAAAAATAAAGCTCTTAAAACTGCGTGTAGCTATTATGCAGAAGTTACACTGAAATGTCATAAACATAGGCAGATGGCGTCTGATTCGAAATGTGCGGGTTGCGTGACGTCTCAAACATCTTTCTCCTCCTCCTCGATTAAGTAAAAATGCCACAAGGGCGTAAGAATTAGTAAAGCGGAAGCATAATGTTGGGGAAAATGTCTGGCAAAACGTACGCAAGCAAAGATTAACCGGTAAACTACATTGACTATGGAAACCTAAATCAGTGAACAAAAGTTGTAGTGCGCACGTGACAGTGACTTACCTCGCCAGCTCTCCTTGACAGACTATCCAGATACAAGCGTAAGCGTAGCACGGACCTACCATGGCCACCTATGGGGTGGCTTATGTGAATAAGCGGAAGTGCTAAGCAAGCTGAGTGAAATATTTTATATTGAAAATGAAATGGCACAAATTAAATTAAATATTGTTTTACATTTCTATACCTTTCTTATGAATTTTAGTATTATTTTAATGTCTCTTTGTGATGGCGTTCATGACAGAATTTTAAGTATTATTAATCTCGGTGTCGCGGGCACTTTGAATATTCATAATTAAACAATTAAAATTAGTACTAACACTTTAAAACATTTCAAGACATATTAAACACTGTAAAGACAATAGAACACATTTTACCCTGAAAATAACATTTATAGGAAAGTTCAAAATTATCGGCCTCTTTGCGCACACGCGGAACACGTGAGCGCAGTCATGGGCTCTAGCGCCCGCTGGCTGTTAGCCGGCGTCAAAGTGATATGTATTCAATAGTTAACACCCATTTTTGTGTGTATTTAACATTTGAAGTCGGCATAATTAACATGATGACAATCTGATAATTTGTATTTGGTAATTTGTGAGCTTTATCGTTGACAAAACATAAATTACACAAATATGTCATACTACGTAACCATTTCTAACAAAAGTGCTAACTGGGAGACTGCATTAAATATTTTGATTAGGGAAAATAAGCTATATTTTGAGTTCTGCATTTGTATTTGTCGGGTGCAGGGAAACCACTCTTCTTATGCCCGAAGAGTCAAAATGAAGAAACTTACTTTGTTTGTTGCACTGTTCCAAGTTTTCAAAGCAGTCATACCCACTGGCTGTAGTTTATTCAACTAAAACTGTACACTCAATGTAAAGACCCAATAAAATGCAATATAATGTTTTTTTTTTATCTTTTTTCACTATTAGACCCAGGGTACTGCGCTTAGCTGCAAGTTTTTTCAACTGTAAGTTACATACGCAGTTGAATTAGAAACATCAAATCAAAATCCAAAACAGATGCTTGAGAAGTGTGGCACTAATTATATACAAGGTATGGATATTAATGGTTGTAGCTGGTAAATTTGTGAAATGGCCTAACAATAAGCTGACTTCACATCAGTATGAAATTTTTCCTAATTTTGTAGTTATGCAATACATAAAAACCTGTTGCTACACAAGTATTGTTAACGTCTTAACCTGTTATTTCTTTACTGTAACTGCACATATGACTGTTCACTTACCTGCTAACCATTGCTAGTACAATTAAATCTACACACCTAATTTTACTGTTTAACTTGTGTTGCGTATACAATTCCTGCTGCATGCAGATTAACCTTTAATTGTATCCGTATGTGTTATTGTTTGCTGAGGTGTGGTGATATGTATATATTGAAATTGTGTCAAGGTGCTTTGCTGTGTATCACATCCGTTAATTGAATGCATAGGCTTGCATAGTATTTCACTACACTTTTGCAGTCGCAGGCTCATTTCCACAACTTTATAATTCATCACATTCTAAACCAAAACCAAAGTGAAAACTGAGCAAAATCAGCAAAATGGCTCCATTGGAAATTGGTGGAAACTGATTTTTTCCATTAATTGAATTGATTAAATTGTGTTATTTCCACCTAGTCTAAGTGAATCCATTTACTACGGTATATTGGTTCTCGGTTCATACGAATGACCCTCCAGTCTGTCTCATCTTGTTACCCGACTTCAATAACATAGCATTGCACTGATTTACGTCACTGACTAAGGGTTTGAGTGTTGTCCCCTCTACAATAATTTCAATGAATTGAGATAATTCTCTATCCTTAAACACCTCCAAAATTAATTTTACAAAAGAAATTAATAATATTTTTAAGTAAAGCTAACTGCAAGAAGACAGGAAACAATATCTGTTATGACACTGCAGTTTAATAAGAATGAAAGTGTTTTGTTTTAAATATTCTGCATCTTTTTCACTAAGGTCTTCTTCGTGAGTGCCAAAATATGAGGTACCTTCAATGTTGTAATAGGTAACAACTGGGAATTAAAAAAATTACGTAATTTTCAGCAACAACTCCAGGGGTGATTACAGGAAGAGAAACAAAACTCACCATATAGATTTCAGGAAGTGTGCTAAGCTGTATGATGTACGTAAATCTGAATTGCATGAAAGTAGAGGACTTGCCTGTGTTTTCTGACCAGCACTGTAATTTACGTTGTGTTCAAATTGGCCAGTTCGTTAGGTTGTTGATTTTCAATATGACTGGATACAGTTGGGACTTGGTGACAGTCACTCATAACAATACACCGGTGTGTAAATAGCTACATATTAAATAATAAAATTAATCGAGGTTGATTCCTATCACTTTTGATATAAAGATTTTCATTCCAGAATTTGGCAGTAGAGAATTTGTTATACATTTTGCGGTCTAGTATAGCACATTTCCTGAAATCTATGTGGTGTAGTTTGATCTCTCTTCCTGTAATCACCCCTGGAGTCATTCATGAAAATTAATCACTTTTTTAAATCCCAGTTGTTTCCTGTTACAATGTTGAAGGTAGTGAAGCTGCAACAATTCAAAAAGTTTGGAAAGCTATCATCTGTGCTCTATTGAACCAAACATTTTTATGTAACCTTTGTAACACAAGGTATAGTGAGAAAACTGCTAATTTCAAGATGGAAGGAATCAATCCCTCTTAAGGAATGGCAGTGCAAAAATAATGCACAATTTTGTATGGTCATTACCAAAATACCTATAAATTCACAGTATTCAAAACTAATTATTCTGAAGAAAATAACATATCAATTAATATCAAGTTTGCACTCTCACAACTGTATACATCTACGATGTTAGCCCCTGTCAGGCAAGACATTTCTCATCAGGCTATATACAAATAATTACAATGCTTGGTGGGCCACACTCACTAATTACTGTCTTCGCTTTATTTACATGAAAATGTAATGAATGTAATAATATATAATTTTATTATAAATTTCTCACTAGTAATACGTAATTACAGTTGGCATTTTATAACTGTATTCAGACGTTTATAACACATTTAAAAAAATTGCTAAAATATTTTGTAATTTGGCTAGCCTGACAAGTCCAGCAGACTGCATATGGCCTGTGAGCCACTAACTCTCAATAGCCCAACTCTAGTCAAGTAGTTAGTACAAACCTACAACATTACCTTTTTCTTTATAAACATTTACTTTCCACATTTTCATCAGTGCATAAATTTGTAAACAACAATGGTTTTTATCCTTTCATCCACACATTTGTACACTGACTTATTTGCAATAAAATTTCAGGTCTATCTTATCATAGTATTTACTATAAGCTATTCAAGATAAAGTGAGCACTTTTGAAAGCTCTGCTTAAGATCTACTTGTTTACACATTGTGCATTCCCTCGCCTTACATAAAATTAACATTGCCATGGGCCTCGTCACTTTATTCATGCGTCGGTCAAATTAAATTCTGAAATTATTAATAAAGTAAATACTTTACAAATATGCTAATTTTTAGTTAGATGCATTAAAAACAGAAAACAAAATAAATAATTTTAAGTTACAAATGGTTACCTAACACTTTTTATTAGATGTTAGGTAATAGAACTACTTTCCATCTATCGTTACCAACTTTATGGGGTGAATGTCACTCAGTGCACCAATTAAAATGCAGGGGCAGTGATTTTTTTTTCTAAGGTTCATTTCTAAAGTACTCATTTTATCGTGAACAGCCTTTAATGCTTTAAGATCCCTGGTAACACAGCAGACTTGTAATATAAGATTATCACATGAAATAGGTTAAAAATGTTACTTATGACTACATTATTTTATTAATATGAGCATATATGCTACACATTAGAAAGGACAGGAGAATTATGTGCGTTAAGTGAGCTGTAAGCTAGACTTCACAGTCCTCTGGATACTCAAGTGTTGGCTGTTCATTTAACCTAACTTCAGAACCAAGAAGCGAGCAGAAATAAAGCCATAGTCATTCTCAGACACTAAGGCAATAAGAGACAAGTGACGAATTTGTTGAGTGCCACCCCTCCTCTTCCCCCACTTTTTCCTGCTGGCCATGTTCCTTCCATGAAGTTCCATTGACGGCCAACAGTAGCATAGCACTTAAAGAGAAAATTCCAGGTTTCTGAATTGAAAATCAAAAACCTGAAATTTGGTGATGTATTTATTCCTTACTTGACCTTTTTCAGACATCGCACTGACATGTGATGGCAATGGAATGAATAGTCATTTCTTTTTATTTGTTATTTTGTAATAGTACTTTAGGCTGACACATACAAAGGAAGAAGGAAGCAATTCCCCAAGAGCTTGCACTTGTTGAGAGAGCAAATTTAATGCTTGATTTTTAAATTCACTTCACCTTTCTCAGTGTTACACAGATGCCAGTTAGCTTTAAAATGATGCCAAGTTTTCTCAGTGTAATATCCAAATCTTAATCTCTGTTCAGGTTGTATGTAATATATGGTAGATCATTTCCCTGAAGTCTGCATGCTGGCATTATGCAGGGGTGCAAATTTTAATTAGTTTAGAATAAAAATAATGCATTTATGACTACAAAACTCCACCATGTCAGAAGAAAATTATATACTTTCATGCTTAAAATCTCAACAATGTGTCTTTTAAATGTTGTTCATTAAATGTCAGTACATTAGCAAAATCTGTAACCAATTTCTTAATTAAAAATATAAAATTTTGTTCAGAATTTGTTATTTAAAAAGAAAAAAATCTTACAGAGTATAAATTTCCTCTGAAAAAATGCAGCAAGTGTTCACCAATCTAAAGCAAGCAGATAAATGGGTGATAGCCATCACAATCAAATGATAAGTAGAGAAAATTTACTAAGTAATAATACCATGGGCCCTGTTGGTTGGTAAGAAATATTACACCTGTAAATTCATGTAGTAGTGGAAAATACAAAATTCCAAAATGGCAGACTTTATCCTACGCAAATAAAATATCCTGCAATTGTAAAATAGCACAATTTCTATTTCTGTTTAATGTGAATACTACTCATCACATTCTCTTCACGAAAATAAAATGGGTAAAACAAAACATCAGTGAAATGGAAATTTCCTTGCCAAGTCCCCAAGCTTATGCAAGTACAGATACTAGAACAAAGAAAAGAGGCACTCACTTCTTGACAGATCGGTTGATGAGGCCAAGCCGGTAGCGCTGGTGGGCTACTTGTGCAACACACTTTTGTTGTAACTCCCCTACCTCCTCCAACTTCGCTATGTACTCCTTGTTGAGGTCCTGTAACACAGCACACTCAGCAATACACACAATGAGAGATGCACACGGACAAACACACACACCAACCATTCATGCACTAATTACTAATCACTTTGCTGCTATCCACAATATTACCATGTAACCAAATTTTTAAAAACCCAAAGAAACGGGAAAATAACGTATTTTAAATGTACATTCTGCAATTATTCTAAGTGTGTAACAGGCATTGTTGTATGTATAAATAAAGATTTGTCTAGCATATTAATATACTATCAAGCTCAAGTTTTTATTTTCCATTTCACACTTTTCAAATATCTAGGTACCTCAAAACCTACATTAATCAAAATGGGTTCTGTATACCTCACACTACACCTTCGCTAATTTGTAAATTCGCCATGCATTAGTTATGAAGCCAGACTGTAGGTGCCAAACTGATGAAATCTGGTGCATTCCTATATAAGTGTGTTGTCAACATGAACCTTAGTTTAATTCTTCACATTGGAGGTCGATGTGCAGTACATCATGAACAAAAGTAGTGTCAGTAGATTCTCCTGACACATGGACAATATTTTACCAGCACAGGGTGAGACCAGTATCGCCAAAATGATGGAAATTTACCATGGCCAAGAGAAAAACCAGTACTTTTTCTCGCATGTGGGGAAAAAACAGTAAATTAATTGAGAAACCACCAAAATCATGGAGAATTTTAGCAAAGAGATTTTCTCAATTAATTTTATTTCAGTTCCATTTTTGGCCAGGTTTCAGAACTCTGTACTGAATAAATTTGCCAATATTTAAGCTGAACTCCACTTTTAAATTGAAAAATGCTGAGAAATAAAATAATTTTGTCTAACATTTACAAGATATTATTACTGACGGTAAATCTTCAACTTTTACAGTGTTGGTCAAGTCATTCTGTCTTATATTGTACTGTCCCAAATCCTTCCAGTAGAGCTTTGACTCCATATGAATACCTTCAATGTCACCAAAACCCATCTATGTTTGCACAACTCTGAAGTACTCACAAAATACAAATGAATAAATTTTAGTAATATATATTCATTTAATATTTATATTTATTTCAGCGTACATAGTTTTATTTCTTTTTTTAGTTGTAAAAAAGAACAGTGTGGGAAAAACTTGGGAAAATTTTGACATCAATGTGGGGATCTCTATCTCAGGGATTTGGCAACACTGGGCGAGACAGGACTGCAGCAACTCACATGATGTGTGATGGTGGTGTTCATCCCAGGCAGCACCGAGCTTTGCAGGCTCTGGTGCAGGAATTGAGGTACCTGAGAAGCTATCACCTGAATGGACAAATCTGCTACAAAGGCAGTTCAATAATGCTAGAGTTTACAAACAAAGAGACGGGTAGTTCAGCTGTTGTTCATCATCCTGAAGTACAGTCACCTAGTTTTGTATAGCGTAGCTAGGAAGAATACCTGCCAAAAGTGTTGCAACATACCTATACTTGTCACTAGCCAGCAAGGGATATTCAGGCCACTCAAAATAGGTATGGTACAAGTGATTGTAGTGGATGGCCTCCAAACAATGACCAGCAAACTTGTAGGATATTACATTCCCCATATGTATTATTTTCTACAAATTTAACATTTAAAAATACAAGTTCTCAAAAATTCCTAATGCACCGGAATCTCACAATAAGGAATACAGATCTTTTATACTTTTTTCTGCCTATTACATCATAAGCTGATAAGTTTTAAGACTCCTGCCATGGTCCTTTATTTGTGTCATTTGAGAATAATATATTTAAAAACAGAATATGATTTCACACAGGAAAAACTGACATTTTGACATGCTTGTGACATAATTGTACACCATGTTCTTGTTATTTACATGCAGATGCCTTAGCGGGTTACATGTGCATTTTGAATTTTTATTATATTTTGTTATTGCTGTATCACCAAACACCAGAAAATGTTGCGTAGTTCCACTATGTAACAATACAACGAAATGTACTCCTGATAAAATACCCGTAAATTCTCTAAAATGAAGAAACATTGCATGAAGTGTGTCAAATGTAGTAAAAGCCATAATTTGTGACAAAAGTACATGTTTTGTGTGTGAAGATCATTTCAGAGTTAAGTAAATGTTTAGTTTTCTGAACATAATTGCACTGGCCTAATTCATAACATGGTAATGCTTATTATAAAGTTGAAGCTTGTATGGCCATTGAGAAATCGCTATTACATTTCATAAAAACTTAAAAGGTTTACACTATAAGACAGGTAAATGTTTTTGCACATTGTTATTAAAATACAAAAAAACAATGTTTATCAGATATAAATACTTGATGCCATTCTCGCTCTGTGCACCACTCAGGGGGCAGCCCGGTGGTGATCGCTGCTGCATGAACTCCATCAATATGTGTAATGTAGTATGTCGTTTGTGCATGAACGAACTAGGGATCCATACAGCACATTCAAAGACCCGCTTACCAAGAGTAACCGGCGGCTAGTTAGTTTTTTTAAGTGTGACCCCCTTAAAGCAGAGTCTAATGCATGCCTCCTTCTGTCTCTGCCTTAATTTATATTTTAATGTTGAGTGCTCACCCACTTTGGTGCATGTGTATGCACACAGAGACAAACTGAGACACTCTAAATTCTTATATTATTTTTCAAAATGCTATGTTGTATGTTATTTTGTTTCAAGATGCTGGTAAATGATTTCACATCTTCAAGAGAATAAACATTCAAAGACGCTTGCAGTTCCGGCAGCCACACTGCCAAGTTCAGGGAACAAATTTCCAACAGCTCATGTGTTAATTGTTACTTTAATTAATTTTGTTGTTTGAGAAGGGTTTATATGTATTTTATTTTGTCAAATTTTATCACAGCATTTTATGTCTTCTGATTGCCTGTTCTGGCGTTGAAACATATTTATTTTCAAAGATGCTTAGCAACAATCATGAAAGAAGTTCCAGAAGAGTTTTGAACATTGCAAATTAAGTAAAATAATATGCTGATTATGTTCCTGCTCTCAGTTATCTTATGTATGAAGTGTTTTGCATTTGTTCTGTGTAAACATTTCCCTAGAGATGCTGGCGGGAAGGTGTCTGTTGCTAATGGTACCTACACGCCACTATCTTTAGAATGGTCTGGTGAGTCTTCGAGGGTGCACTGCTCCGTGCCGCAGGAACATCATCAAGTTTGTATTAATCATTTAGGGTGTCAATAGTTTATAGTCTGTAATTATTCCGGAACCTTTTTCCGTTTGTTGACCCTCCTCTCCACTGACTCGCGACCCGAAAGGTTTAATGACTTAATTTTCATCTTGGCGTAGTTAAGCGATTTTTCACCGCATAGGCCCCTGGCAGGCCTCGTGTACCAGGCACGCTTCAGAAACGGGGACATTGTACGTTACTATGTGTAATCTTTCTGGTAATATATTTCTTTGTTGCAAACCACATGTCTTATTTAAATGTAAAGTACTTTTCACCTCGGAAACTGGCTCTAACCAGTAACTGTAACCACATGGTCACCAACAAGGTGCACAGTGTTTCAAAATATTACCATGACTTTCTTAATCAATTTGTAAGACGTGTGCTGTGAGAGGATGCCGCCACAGGCTGTCGACATGTAACGATCCTCGTGATGGCGCCCTGGGAAAACGACCATCTGTATCTGCATCTATCGACGATCTGGAGCATCATTAAGGTAATTTGGCATTGTACGCCTCTCGCAAGCCTCAAGCCATGTCATACTAATAATGTTTTCTTTAAAAATTGCTTCATAATTTTGAGGCTATATGCTCCTTTTTTGCCTGTTACATAGGCCTACATTTAAAACATTTCTTTAATAATAAAAGCATGAATGCAATGGTGTAGTTAATACTGATTTTATTAGGAAATTTTAATTTTCATTTTGTATTTTGCAAGGAAATGTAGTTGTTTGGTACGTGTATTTGTCGTGAGTGTTTTTCATAAAGTCGTAGTTGAAGTTGTGCTAGAAGGTTACTCTCTCTCTCTCTCTCTCTCTCTCCTCAGTCTGCAACACGGCTTCAAACTCCTGCCTGCTGCTTGTGAAGGCCGCAACCTCCCAAGCCCACAAGCTTACGAAGGCTCGTCCACACCAGCTGACCACAAGACTTCAGCTCTCTCTCCAGAGGTAATCCGACTTCCTGTACCCACTACCTTTTTATCTCAGTCAATTTCCTCTGACTCCCAAGGTAGCAGGTCATCGCGATCTTAACGACACCCCTGGATTGACCCCAATCTATAGTAATACGCTGTGAACTGCGTTACTCTAGTAATTTACTTTTTATCTATTTAATTATCTTACCAAGCTCACCTTTGCCTGTTTCAGCTCGAAATTATCATAATTAATATTTTAGCTAATTTAGTTTGTATCAGTCAGCCGGAACTTTCCGCATTTCCATTTTGCCATAGTAAATATTATGTGAATTTAAAACCTTGTCTCGCCAACCATAATTTTAATAATAGAGCCCAGTTCATTTATTTTGTGGTATTAATTTGAGTGTATTTAATCTGTAAAATTATCATGTCGGTAACCAGTTGTGAGGTGCACTGAACTCCACAGGAGAGAGAGCCTGCAAGTTGGTTTAGAGCCCGTGGTGGGCATACCACAGATCCTGGGTTTCCAGTGTTCCCTCTGCTATTACTCGATATAGTCCTATACACCCAACTTCACATTATACGACAGGGCCTTGGGTGCAACTGCAAAAGTCGTACCCCCAGGACTGTACGTTCGCAGAGAGGTAGAAGGCTGCTCCCAGATGCACAATAAACACGACGGTGCTAAGAGCCGCATAAGGCGCCGAAAGCAACATTCTTTACACTAGCAGGCTGCTACAGAAATAATCATTGTGAACCCTAGTCAAGTAGAGTCACCACACAATGAACTAGAGTAGAGAGTGTACAATTGTCCTACGAGTCTATTTTACTGCCCGCACAAGTGTCCCTGTTGGACCATTTGTTAGTCTGGTATTCACCAGAGTATGACCCGGAAGGTTTATGTCCTGTTCATTCAAAGACTCTGTTACCCGTAAGTACCACTGACCACCAGGTAACCCGGAACCATCCAGCTCAAGTATCATAAAGCTAGCCTCAGGCAAATTAGTAAGGGTTCGACAGCCGCCAACGGTGGATCTGCCAAACTGCTGTGTAATAAAGTTGACATCGGGAAAAACCATCCGGGTTTGACTCCCACCGAAGGTCATTCCCAAACCACGTGAAAACCAACCCCCAGCTAACTATATTCCTGCACGCCAACCAACGAGGCCGCTGCGGATAGCACCCATAGCCCTGGCCAGATCATCCACCGCCACCATCACCCTCGTGTAAATCACCACCTTATCTACCATACACACACCCAGTATCGCTGGCATCCCACTTTTTGGCAACTCTAGTAGCGAGGAAAGTTGAATTTCCTGGGAGGGAACCCATCTCAATCCCCCTCACTCTGGGGTTTGATTCCCCTCTCTTTCGTCAAAAACGAGAGGGTGGTCAGCGTATTAACCTCTTCCACAACAAAACCCAAGAGGGGCACGCGTCAATGTTTACAGGAAAATATTTACATTAAATGTAATAACATGAACCTAAAATAAAAGTGTTTATTCGAGGGAGCAAAATTCTTGAATAAAACATTTACCTACAACTGCGTAATGCTGTTTCCAAACACAGATGACATTTCAAACATCAATGAAGGCAGCAACAATGGAAGCAAAATCAGGTTAAAATTATCAGTAAATTTTGCATGAAACATACGTTTCCATAAACAGTTTCATCTCCATTTCAAAGTTTCACTGTAATCCATAGCAACTAGCTGACAATACACACATGCTGACGCTAAGATGTCAAAACCAAAACATATACAACTATGTCACAGACTAGCCAATAGGAAAATGTTTTGATTGTTTAGATAGGAATTTATAAAAATTTTACATTTTCAAAGCGTGAAAATTTGATGGAAAAAAGTATGTTTTGGAATAATACAGAATTATATATATATATATATGTAACTTTTATCTATAACACTTACACAGTCTGTACATGCGAATGTGCAGTGCCTGCAGTCTTTTCTATATACATTCGACATTCAATATCCTCTTTTTTTGCTATGACAAGTTTATCAGGGGAGTACGTAGGCCGATGCGAGTATTTACGTCATTTCTTCTCCTAGCCATGCAATGACATACACACACGTGCGCACACACACACACACAGAGAGAGAGAGAGAGAGAGAGATATATATATATATATATATATATATATATATATATATATATATATATATATATATATATATATATATATATATATATAACAACCTAAAATCAAATATTAATACATACAATGTAGAATACTCTTCTATATATATTGAACTCTTGCCTGCTGAGAAATGCCACAATCATGTCTCCAGCAAAATACTTGTAGGAAGGTATTATCAACCTCCAAATGTAACGTAGACCCGCCCTACTTTATTTTCTCAGTAAACTACATTAGGATATCATTTAATACAAAAATAGAGCAGCATACTAGGTGACATGAATTTAAATGTAGGCGAAAGTTCTGAATTCCGAAACTATGAAATAATATATAAAGCAAATGATTGTGTTCTATGTAACTCTTATCCAACTACAGTCTTGGGTGACGCTGCTTCCATTATTGACCATTACTTAGTGAACACCTATTCTGAACACATAGCCTACACATATACACAGTTGATCATTATATGATATTGTTGAAGTACTTTCTTTGGATCTAAATGAAACTGATGTTATTGGTGAATACAATAAAATTCACTATACACTCGTACAAAACAGTGTTAAAGTACACCTGGATAAGGTAAACTGGTAGAATACAGATAACTCTGATGTGACCCTGACATTAATTACAAACACTATTACGAAGGCAATCGCTGATGCAACTTACATAAAAAAAGATAAGAATAATAATAAACAAGATTGGAATACGCTATGGATTCCAGAACTAAAGGGTACGATGTCTGAGAGAGTAGTATAGGAAGTATAGAAGGATATTATACAATACCATGCTAAATTACAATAGAATACAATACAGAAAATATTGAGAACTCACAAATTGAAAGAAAAATAAGAATACAATAATAATGTGCTGTAATGTTTATAAAGTTGAGTAAATGTAATTTTATTTCCTATGAAACGATCAAAGTCAGAAAAATATATATTATAATTATCTACACATCTATTAACTAAATACTCTTTTTATGGTTGAACAGAAAAAGCATGTGATGTTCTATGTGTATATACAGGAATTTTTAAGCCCACCTTATTTATGACTTCAGAACAAAATACATAAACTAAAAAGACATTGATAAAAAATTGTGCATGATTTAAAATACTATTTCTTTAACATCAAAGTTCTATATCTAACAAGTTCACTTATAATTAAAATCTAAACATGAACAAATTCTATTAAAAATTACTTTAAATACATTCTTTTGTATATTTTCAAGTTTATTTGCATCAGTTGAGGTGATGTGATTCCAAATTACAGAACAATATTATAATCTACATCTGATAAGAGAACAATATAGAAATAAAAGAGAATCTGGAAAAGAAGCAGAAAAGGTAATGTATTTTATTAAACCTAATGTACGATTAATTGCTAATTAAACTATTGACATGGAAACGAAAATATAACTTAGAATCTAGAATAACACCAAGATCACGCACATATTCAACTCTATTAATTATATCATTAGTTACTTTATATTTGAAAAGAAGAGAAATAGTTTTCCGAGATAAAGAAATACATAAGGTCGTAATTATATCAAGTTTCACTGCATTATCAGTAAACCATTTATCTATTGCTAAAATATCATCTTGTAATCTAAGACAATTATCACCATCTTAAATATTTTTATAGCTCTTTAAGTCATCGCATAAAGAAGCGCACGTGAGTGGCTTATTACATCGATGATACAGTTTATAAAAATATTAAAAAGTAGCGGTGCAAGAGTGCTACCTTTTAGCACACTAGATAATACAGATTGAGGTGTTCATATGGATTTCTCGATTTTTACTACAAAAGTTGTATCTGAAAGGTAGTTTGAAAATCAGTAAACATATAAACGGTTTAGCCCAAACATTTGTAATTTTTGCAATATAAGTTTGTGTTGACATGTATCAGAGGCTTTTTATAGATCAAAATAAATTGCATCTATTTGATTTCTTGTTGTGACCTCAGAATATAAGTTATCTACAAAATTATATACATTAGAAGAAGTAATTTTCCTCATTTGGAAACCATGTTGGAATTCTGATATCAAAGTTTTTTTGAACAAAGAGAGATGTTTTATAAATTTCTTTTTCAAAAACTTTCGAGAAACTACTCACTAAAGATATAGGTCTGTAATTATTCACATCAAACTTATTGCCCTATTTATATATGGGAATAACAACAGCATGTTTCCAGAGATTCGGATGAAACTATGGGTAAGAATAGGCGTAAGTATATCAGCACAGACTTTAATTATGAAATTAGGGATGTTATCATAACCAGTAGATTTGCTACTTTTGTGTTTCTTAATAGTCCAGAGTACCAGACCTTGAGTAATAATAGGCGTGTTTATATCTAAACTATTTCTATGCATCTTAGACAATAGGATGTTATTAGGTACATAACCTTTAGCAAAACTTTTTGCGATAATGTCTGCAAGTAATTCAGGATCCTGAAACATAGTACTATCAACTGCTAGCGTAAAATGTTATTTATAGTCCTTTTTCATAATTTTTACATAGTTCCAGAATTTACGTGGATCATGTTTCAGATTATTGTTGATCTTGGATAACCAAATGTTCTTAGCAGATTTAATTTTTTCCTTAACTCTGAGAAACAAGAGTAATTGAATACAGATTTGGTTTATTTTGTAATGTCTATGAAAGAGTTCTTTCTTCTTTATCAAAAACTAATAAGATATCAAGAGAAAACCAAATTAGGTATTTATTGTTTGTACCTTTAATGATAGGTATAAAAGTATTTAAAAGTAGTTGTAAATTACATGTTAAGTATTCCACCATAGAATTAATTGTAACAGAGATTGATCTTTAAGTTTATTATAATAGTATGGAATATTAAGGGTGTCAGAGGTCTTCCATTCAATTTCTGGAACATTGAAATTGCCTACAATAATTATTTGCTGAAAGTCATTATTTAATTTGGCTTCTGAAAAGTTAAAATAATTTGTATAGTCATCCACAGATAATTGTGGAGGAAGATGAATATTCCCAATTAAAATTTTGTTAATGTTATTACTTGCAATTTCTACCCATACTGCTTCAATCTTATCATAACAGAGATTTAAATTTTGTACACATTGTGAGGAACACAATTGATTGCCGGCCATTAAAACACTACCTCCTCTATTAAGATGCGTGGTATTGGAATTGTGGTCTTTACAGAAAACATTATAATAATCAGGAAAGTAATGAGAATTTACACTGAAATTATTAAACCACATTTCCGTTAAATCACAGAAAATTTAGTACTAATGGTATTTTGCGAAAAAGTAGGAGCTTTGATTCTGAGCCCCCGAACATTTTGGTACTATAAATCAAAGTCTCTGAAAGGCATATGATGTGGGCAAGAACACCTCCAAATGCAAACCAAACAATATAACAGAGATCATGGACAGTGAGAGAGAGCGCTAACAACACAACCACATGCAGACTGTATAACCATTTCACTTTGGTAATGATTTATCACAAAGAATTGTATCCAGGTCTGGCGACGAACTGATCCAACTTGGTACTTAAGATATATCTACTAACACAGTATACCTACAGGCCTACCCAGAAGAACATACTGAAGTTTCCCTACTCAGTAAGCTCAAAAAAAATCGAGTGCTGGCTATGACTGTATCACTACCAAAATTGTTAAGCGCTCTGCATAATCAATTGTGCCTGTGATAACTCACTGAATTAAGCAAATTCTTGTATCAGGAGTCTACCCAGATACCCTCAAAGTTGCAAAAGTTACAGCAGTTTACAAAAGTGAAGATGCAAAAAATGCTAATAACTGCAGGACCATTTCTGTCCTCCCTGTTATAAATAAAATATTTGACTCAGTATATATAGAATATACAATTTTATAATAAATATAACTTCTTGTATCAGATGCAATATGGATTTCGGTCTGGATCCAGTACATCTCTAGCAGCCACCCAACTTATAAGTGACATCCAGATATCTGTTGATGCTAGTAAATTAGCTTCTGTAATCTTCATACACAAGTGCAAGGCCTTTGACACTGTGGACCATACAATTATTTTAATGAGGCTAGACAGGAGTGGTATAAGAGGTATCTCTCTTAAATTAATCACAAACTACCTTACCAACAAATCCGAGTATGTCAAAAACCTTAGAAGCAATTAGCAATCAGCAGTGCATTACAATGAGTGTTCAAGGTTGTGTTGTGACAGGGTTTTTCATCATGAGGAACAGATAATGTGTATGATTTTGTGTTTTTACAGTTGTGTACCCCTTATTGGCGACGGGGCATCTTCCCGCAATGTGTGGTTGTGTGGCGGACTTGCTGTGCAAGACATTTTAACCGCGACTATGCTATTAAAATATGATTGGATGGCTTTAGTGCCACTATATTGCATTATTATACATGTGTTGGTAAAGAGAGCACTGCCCTCGTATAGGAAGCGCTCGTGTGGTAAAGAGAGTGTTACAAATGATGGTCTCTGGAGGGGGTACCGCGACAGTAGGGAACGCGCCAAGTATAAGAGGTGCGCGGGTGATCAGAGCAGATGACCCAGGCAGTGAGCTGAAGGGACCCAGAGGAGAGGGATGCTCCCTGACCCATGACTAAGAGACTTTGCTTCAAGAAATGATAAGGATATCTGTTTTGCTAGTTTGAACTTAGAAGAAAATCGAGGTCTGCTGGACTTAGAATTTGGCCGAGTGAAGGCGATACTTATAAATTTTCTCGTGCCTCTCTTCTTGGACATAGAATTTGGTAGAGTGAAGTTAACATTTATAAATTTTCTGTGCCTCGTTGACTTATCATTGGGCCGAGTGAACTTGGTTCTTAATAATTCTCTATGCTTTCAGTGATTTTGGATTTTTGCTCGACTAAGTTGAACTTGTGTTGTGTTGCAGAAGAGTCTCTCTCAAAAAAAATTGGGTTAGCTGAAAGCGTAAACTAGTAAATGATGTTGCACTTAGTTATGGAAGACTATGACATGGTGGACTATAGTGGAGTAAAGGACAGGAGTTTTGCGGCCGTGTTAGTTAAAGGTGTGAGTTTAATCTAAAATGGAACTGAAAGACTTGGGAGAAGTGAGTTCTAGTGGCTAGGCTGTTTTGAAAATTAAACTCGCGGAAAGTGAGTAGTACTAGTCAGGAGTTCCTGGGACAGATTTTTCGTGAAGGTAAATGTGGGGCTAATTCTGGGAAAAGAAAAGTTTTGGAGATGGCAGAGGATAAAATTGTACAGTTTGATTAATTCTGAGAAAAGAGCTGTTGAGTGTGTGTGTTGATCTTGATAGAATGTTGTGGTGAGTGATTGGGTGGAAAGCTGGAAGTGCCTACCACTCAAGTGGTATGGAAGGGAGAGTATCCCTTGTCTCCATCATTGCTGATTTTGATTTGTGTGGGAGTGATTGGATGAAGAGGAGGGGAAGTGCCTGCCACAAAAGTGGTATGGAAGGGAGAGTATCCCTTGCCCTGCTCCTCCACCTTTTGTTGTGGTTGATGGTAAATGGTGTGTGTGGAAGGTGATCTGGGGGCAATACCGCCACTTTGATGGAAACAGTGAGGAGAATATCCTTGGGCCCGTCTGGATCTGATTGGAGAGGTGAAAGATGTTTTGGTGTGAGTTTATATTTATTGTAGATGAAAGAAAAATGGTAATGAAAGATCTGAGAAAAAGGCTCTGCGAGACCATTCACCTACGGTGTGCGTCTCTAAATATGTGTGTATTGTATTAGTGGAAGCATTGTAATTACATTTTGCCAGGAAAGTTTTGTATTTTGGTGAAATGTGAAAGATGGTGAAGAATTCTAGGAAAATATTTAAATGGGTAGAGAGTGGAGTTTACTTGGTTTTTCGGATAAGGTAAAGTCCGAATTATATCAAATTTTAAAGTGTATGTAAAATGGAAGTTAGGCCTATACGAAGAAAATTGGACTGGATTGAAGATATTGTATACTAGAAAGTTCTAAAACTATTGTGTGAATTAAAAGTGTGTTTTAATGGAATTCAAAGGAGGAATTTGTATTTGAAGGAAATCATTTGTACTTGAATTTACTAAAGTTTTAGTGTGCAATTTCTTTGAAAAGATAAATTAAAACGAAGTTGAAATTTAAGGTTGGTTATGCTTTTGGTAGGTTTGAAACATACCCTAGATCTTTTGGACAAGTTAGAGGCACTAAACTTTCAACTAAAGCTCAAATTCCTGATATGTTTGTTTTGGTGGCCCATCACCTTTTCCTGTCCCTTGTAAGTGAAAAGGCAGAAAATGGATGGGTTGAGGTTGTGCTCCCGGGAGCTGAAGCAAACTGGGTACAGTGTACTTGGGCCCCGGTTGTTTTCAGTGTCCATAAATAATATCTCTAAACTTTTACCAAAGGAACAATTATGCTTACGCGGATGATACTTCCTGCTATTTTCTATAGTTCTCGCAATGACATAGATACAATAGCTCAGGATATGTAACATGACATACAGCTCATCTCAGAATATTTTAGAATAAAAAAATTAATTCTAAATGCTTTATTATTTTTCAAATGCCATAGAAGAAGGCACCATTAAAACACAACCTGACGATAAATGACAGAAATATTGGTAATTGTAAAGAATGGTGACTTTTCCGAAAATCTGGAAAATAATACCTGCAAATGTTATATATGTTTTGACGCCGTCCTTGCTCTGTGCTACACTTGGGAGGGGGGGGGGGAGACTGATAGTGCTAGCTGCTGCATCAAACACACAACTTGCACCAATGTGTATTGTAAAGTATGCAGTCCACGCATGAATAAGTCAGTGATCCGTTCACTGTATAAAAAGGACCCGCTCACCAAGAGTAACCGGCGGACTGCCTGTTTATTCTTGTGTTTAACTGTAACCTCCTTAAAGCAATGTCTAATGCATGCCCGAGGTAGTGTTATCTCCTCCTTTCGATGCTGCCTAGCATGTAATTTAATATTGAATGCCCACCCACGTGATTCGCGTATGTTCACACAGACACAATTTGGAACGCTCATAATTATCTTTTTATAACTTTCCAAGTGTTTTGTTGTGTACTGTTTTATTTTTAGAGTCCAGGTAATGATTTCTTGTTTTTAACAAAATATACATTCAAAGATGCTAGCAGTTCCGGCAGCCACATTGTCAAGCTCACAGAGCAAATTCCCAACATCTTGTATATTAAATTTTACTTTATATAATGCTGTTTCTTAAGGGTTTTACATGCCTCTTGTTCTTGTAATTTAATTTGAAGTGTATTTGTGACTTTTGCTTGCTTTCCCGGCATTTAATTGAGAAACGTAATCTTACAAGACGCATAGCAACAGGTACGAAAGTTTAACAGCCAAGAAATACATAAAATTATTTCCTAATTATTTTTTTGCCTGCAATTGTTCTTGTTTGTGAAGTGTTTGCTTTTTGCGAACATTTTACTCGAGATGCTGACTGGAAGGTGTCCGTTGCTAACGGTACCTAAACGCCACCATCTTTTAGACTGGGCTAGTGGGTCTTCGAAGGTGGATGCGCCTCAGGAACTTCAACAGTATTTATCATGTGGGAAGTCAATAGTTTAAACTTATTAATATACTGGAACCTTTTCTCTCTTTTTTGCTCTCCCGTGTGCCGACCCTCCTCTCCGCCGACTCGCAACTCCGAAGAGTATTATACCATGAATAATTGTGTTGCGCTGTAAAACCATTTTTGCAGCATAGTCCCCTGACAGGCTCGCTTCAGACACAGGGAACGCTTATGTTAACACGTGTACATACTCTTTCTGGTAATATATCTAATTTCTTTGAACCTCATGTCTAATTCAATTTAAATTAATTTCCACCTTGGAAACTGGCTCTATACAGTGAGTGCAACCACATGGTCGCCGACAATGTGCTAACAGTGTAAGTTAAAGCCACAACTCCTTCTAATTAAATCGTAAAAGACGTACGTTGCGAGGGGATGCCGCCACAGGCAGTCGACCTGTAACAACCCTGAGAACAAGATCTTGTGCTCCTCCGAGCTTGTAGAGGAGCTGGCGCCCTGGGAAATTCAACAACTGCATCTGCATCCATTGATGATATAGAGAATCTGTAAGGTAATCTGGCATTGTACGCCTCTTGCAAGCTCCAAGCCATGTCAGTTCATTACTTACTGATCACATTTAATACAAATTTTATTGGGGCTTCATGTAATTTGCAGTAACTTATGTACCATGAAATGTGATGAGGAAGGCTACTAAAATCAGGGTGTTTTATGTGGTAAAACACGTGAAATATATATAAAATATATTTCTTTCTGGCTGCAGAATCATGGTTCATTTGAGAACCGCTGTGGAAATTAAACGTATTTTACAAAACGTTCATCACAAGGTATGTTTTTACTGACACGCTAGAGTTATACAGGTATAAACGAGTGCTAAAGCAGTGTCAGAATATCACTTAATTTTGTTGAAGTTTTCAAAGCTTACCTTGTCTTTATTCACGAGAGGAATATTACATAACATATTACTAGTACAATAAATATACATAAAGTAAACCGTACAAAAAGATGTTCGAGCCTACAGATGATGTTTATACATAAATAGTTGACGTGTATAACCATAATACATTCCAATACATTCTGTGACCAATGATACACACACAGGAAACAAATGTGCATCGAAATTGGTTTATGTCAAGGTTGTATTGTGTGAATTTGCACCACTTAGGTGTAACACGTGAATTTCGACTGAGTGGAAGTTTGTGATTTACGAGTGCTGTTACCGGTGTATTTTGCAATTCATTCTCTTTGATGTATTACATCAAATTATTGTGCAAAAATACAAGTGTTTCTGTGTCATTATGGCCGTGCAAAATGTTAAAATATAATAACTGTGCAGAAACTTAAGTGTATGTTGAGTTTCGACAAATTGAATAGACCTCAACATGTTGTGCTTAATCACCCAGGAGGTATGATTGCTGTTTCAATAGGTGAGTAACCAAATACAATTGGAATTTTAGCATGGAAAGTGTACATAATGTAGTAAATTGTACTGTGTAGTACTGTATGAGTGTGGTAATTGAAGGGCTTAAGTACTTTTGCCACCAGTCATGTAAAATGCAGCAGACCTAACCAAACTCAACCTGAACTTCACGATATGCAACTTCCAGGTGTTCAATGAACTGCCGCATGAAGAAGTACAGTATCGTATGTTGGCAAATGGTACCCCTATATTTACATATTATGAGGTTAGGTACTGTTCGGTTGGATCTATTTGGATTTAACGTATTTACGTAACAAAATGTAATGATAACGTACGTATTTTATAGATGCTTTGGGTGTAGCTATATAAGATCCAGATACCAAAGATTTGTTTATAAGTGTGACGTAGTTAATGATGTCAGGACATAGAGCGTATAGTAGAATAGGGTGGTAATGGATAGAACAAGTAAAGCGTTAAAATGCAACAACTGAGGAATTTAGTTTTTGAAAGTTGCAAGACTGTTAGAGGCATTCCCGGTTTAGTTTAACGATGACAGTAATTTGCCCAGTCGGTCGTGTCAGATGTGGGAGTGAATTATTGCCTGTTTTACTGGAATTAATCATGTTTAAAGTGTTTTTTTAATAAGTGTGTGATAATAGTGTTTATGTGTCATTCAGAAGAAACATGTAAAATGTGGAGCTAAAATAGAATTATGTAGTGCGTCATAGTGTTTTCAAATTAAAATTGTGTACGTACCATTGTGCAAACAATGGATTGACTTTATCCTTGTCTTTTTTTTGCCTTTGCCTTGTGTTACTATGTTGTGTGTTGTACTTATGTGGTGGTGGATTATTTTTATTTTGCCATCTTATGTAATTTTTGTGTTGTCCATGTACAAGTGCACCTCAGCCAAGGCTTTTAGCTGTTCGGGGCACTACAAAAGTGTTAATAAATGAAATGAAAATGAAATTTATATTAGTTATTACAAACGATAAATTCATAACTGTCCGTTTCGCCTGTCAGTATGATCCGTATTTATAAGATCCACACCTGGAGCCATACTTAAGGAGAGCAGTTACTGTAAACATAATTTGTAAAAAAAAAAAAAAAAAAAAAAAAAAAGTTCGTAAATAATAAATAAATTTAAAATTCAAAACTGAATTAAGTTGCAAATATTTGGGCAACAAAGTTAATGCCAAGACACGTTTTTCAAGAACGGATTCACTTTCTGCAAAATAAAAAGCCTCCAGAATGTATGTCTACATCTTGTCTGCAGATACTTAACGAGAAACTAACATCTCTCAAAAATAAACTCTAAAACCCTATTTGAAATACACTTCACGCAACACATGTGCGAATAGCATTTGACTTATTTAATTTACTGAACTTACTTCCAAAATCTTGTAGTCAGATTCCAGATCATTATAGTCTTTTATACAAGACTCAACGTCTCCTAATTCCATTTTACGCGGGCTTGATTACTGGCGAAACTACAATTGCTATAACTTAAACATCTAGACCGAACAGTCGACAGAGGCACACTACGCGCATAATACCTACACAGTTGTTAATTAACTAGATTCAACTTTTGTCGGGCATTGTTTACCTTTTCACCCGGGTTACCAAACCTGTTGTTTCATTGGAGAAAACAATCGAATGTTAGAGATATTCGATTGTTTAATAATCGAACTATACAAATAATCGAGAGATAAGAAAATATTATCCAAATTATTCCAAAGAGTCGTACGCCTGCAGACAATTAGTTTAGTGCTTGTATTATTGAATCATGTAAGGCCCTGTTACATTGACAAATAATTCCATCAAACAGATTAAAATAAGTTTGATCAAACAAAGTTGGATAGTTATTACGCGTCATTTGGTAAACATAAACACCGCCAATTTTTGTCCGAAGAAGTAGTATCGCTTCATTTTTCATAAAACATTTGGAAATTGGAACAGCACAGGGATTCTGTAACTAATTTTCACCTCATTTCGATCGAGATCGACATTAATTTCGATCGAACTGAATAATGCTATTCTGTGATTGTTTTTTTTTTTTTTTATTTCGCTCGATTTCCTTCATTTCGATCGAGTTCTCAACTCGATAGCTAAATGTAAGTCATTTTCAAAATGTCGGAGGGTTAGATAATACGTATTTGATTAAGGGTTAAAGACTTCAATTTTTTGGGACTGCATATTCACAAATTTCTATTAAGAGATAACAATTAATGATCTGGAACACTATATATAAGACTATATTGTAACTTTGCATTCAGAGGGAGTGGAATGTGTTGAGAGAGGCATTGGTATCTGTGAGAGGGGTTGGTAAATTCAGGAAGCGAGTGGAAAAGGAGTTGGTTGGGTGAAGGAGAGTTGAGAGAGCTCAACACCGGGTGGTAGCCTAATTGCGAGTGTATGTAAATGTACATTTTTAAAAAATGAGCATTTCAAATGAAAATTAAAAAATTTTCCTTTAATTCTTATACACCAGTAATAGTTACGTAGTAATTCATATGTCGCGTTAAAGATAATAAATTCTATTCTTAAGCCTAAATTTTTATTTGAAATTAGATATGAGCATAAATTATTTAAATGGATAAAGGTCGGTTTACTATTAAAGAATAAAAAAGTAAGGATTATACTTAAAGACTTAGAAACATCATAAATTAGAACGATAATACTTTTAAACAAACAATTATAACTATTCTAACTTAAAGACACACAATTTAGAAACACGTGGCTTAGAAACATTGTAACTTAGAACTATGTAACATAGAAGGTGGGAAGTGAGAGTACATATATTAAAAAATTATTGTTGTGAGGATATTTTCTTGTTCATTTTCCAGGAATTTCGATCTGCGCTATAGCAAGAACATGTTTACTTTTACAAATAGAAAAATATATATCCTATAGATGGACCTATTAGCATGAATGGGACAGAAACCACTAGGAAAATTTCTCTGTATTATTGGCAACATGCTGATCAATGGCGTTTATGATAGCTTATTTTCACAACAGTGTGAAAGTGCATATTAATAACAATAGGCGCCCGACAATGGGCTGCAATTTTAAAACTGTGTAATTACTCTAGCTCCGCCAGAAATAGAAATGGAACGTACAGACATAGTGAACTATTTGTATGTAGAGGTGGATATACTTCAGTATGTTGGTGCCGTTATTCCGATGCTGGAAAGACGTAATCATTTCCGACTCCAGGTACACAATTATTTTAATGACAATAATAAATAAATTACACACAAAAAAAACACGCTAAGCACTGAAACATTGAACTATACGAAACACGAACACAGTAACAAATATAAAATAACTTCCATTACAAAACTGAATTACACACCTTCTGACTACTGTAACCAAATTTGGTAAACAGTAACAAACTGTTTGCTGAGCCTTTACAAACAGCAAAGTAACCACAAGCACCATTCCACTCATTTTACAATATTTTCTATTTATAATCACGAAAATTCGTGGGTCAACCGTATGAACATTATTATAATATTTACGACATTACAATTTCTTACCTGAAATAGAATTTCGATTTTGTTGGAAATGTAATGCAAACCAATGAACTTGCTTTAACTATAATTAACTTTCCTAATAAATCATCGGAAATTTTTTATCATATCCAATGGAATGCCATGAAGGTGAGTTACAAGTGTAGACCATTATGATGGTGGTTAGTCGCACTAGCTATGACCACGAACATGGTGGGTTTAGGCAAAATGTTCCTGTATTGCTTGCTGGAAGCCATATGAATTGTACATGTCTAGGGTTTAATTTTTTACAAAAACTGTGTTGTTTTTCGTATCCTTTGCTGGTGATGACACAGAGAAGGGAGGAATCTTGATCTGCAGGCTCCTCCCGGCTGAATAAATACCTGTGGTTTCAATGGGATTCTGCTTGCAAGAATTAGGAAGAAAATGTTCTGCATTTCGACTCTCGGCCTGGGTTTAGAATGAAACTCTTTATGACTTTAAATACTGATTCACCAAAATACTGTTTTCTTATTCTATCATTTCATTGATGTCTACAAAACTGTAACTTGTACTTGCACATCTCGTTTTTGGAAGCCAAAAGTTGTTTCATTAACTAATAGTCAATAAATAGAACCAACTTGTTACACATATAAAAATAATTTTTTGAGTACTAAAGTTCATATTGATGAATACAAATAAAAGAAATGATTTTTACAAACAATTTTGAAATATGTAAGTTTATATTCATAAATTTGTTAAAGAGATAAGAAGTGGTACGTCATCATAAAGGAAGGTATGAATAATAATTATTTAATAAATAAAACTACTCTATCAGTAGTAGCAGTTGTATGAAAAAATAAAACTAACATAATTGATTACAAAATTCTGTTACAAAATGCATATTTATGTAATCATAGCTATTATTATCATTTCATAGTAACTGAAACGAAATATGCATTCAAAACAATATGAATTATGAGTTAACTTAAAAATAATTTCCATTGCAAATAAAATTATTTTAAGTTAAATGTGAGTGCCCTAGATTTTCATTATCCGATTGGCATATACAAATTAAACCTACAACTTAAGTTTGTTACCGAGGAGACTGAAGTGGAGAGGTTTGGGCCACTCTTAACAGCGATGTCTTGAGAGTCGAACAATGCAGAAGGTGTAAATGATGGTCGTTTGACGAAGTAGTGTAAGCTTACTGGTAACTGAATCGTCAGCTACATATGTTTTTTGGATAGAAAAGAAACGTCAAAAATAGATATTGAAGAAAAATTTCGAAATGAACAAATTCTCTCGAATTAAACATTCGTTGCAAACAGATTAAAATATATTATGTTTTACCATAAAAGAAACTATGTTCCCACAACAGTTATGTTAAAAATTCCGCCTTTGCTCTGTGGTGCTCTACTGCGATATTATTTTGTGTGTCTGTAACAAATGACAGTTGGCTGTTGAATTTTGAGGGCAACCTCACCTACTTGAAAAACTACTTTCGGGCATAAAATCATTGGTGCTCCACTTTATTTCCGGGAATGTAATGTTTGCCTCCCTTTTTTCTCACCAGATTCTAATTTTTTATTAAGAAAGCACATCTATACTACCATTTTGTCTGTAATGAATTCAAAATTTTAAGATTCCTTTTCGAGGTGGAAGTTTGGAATGATACACACATATGTCCTCATGGTTGATCAAAACACAGTCGGTTCTCTCCGAGATGCGCTCTTATTTGTCACCTTTATGACTCCCGACAACGCCCAATCTGCTCCTCTTCTTGCGTGGACACCCGAACTATCCAGCCAACTTGTTGAGAAAGAGAGTACAATTAATATAATAAAAATGTTGCGGGTTAAGTGCTCTCACTAGCTGCCCTTGCCCTGTCAGTGCGCCTCTCAACGAGCGAGTAGCCTAATAACAAAAAAAAAAGTGGGTATAGTACCCTCAGGAGCCTCACCATGCCTGTGAAGGTAATTCTCATGCAGCAAGTATCATAAACGCAACCGAATTCCTAAGACTATATCTTCAAGACAAGGGAAAATTGGCTTTCCAATGACCGGTATAAATTGATACATATAATAACAAAGGCTTAAAATCATACACATTTCTTAAATTTAAAATAAAGTATTGATATTTTATGAAGATATGAAAGTTAATCTCACATCGAAATTTTTCCTTGTGAAATACCAGACTTCACCAACAAATGTAGATTGAAAATATACCCACCAGCATTGCAGTTATTTTTTTATTTTTTATTTTTTTAAATAAAGTAACATTATAGACACTTAAAGAATATTCAGTAAAATACATACCATACTTTACTTAAAACTAATAAAACATCGCAGCATATAAATTTATGCACACTACCTTCTTCAGAATATTGGTATTAAAAATAAGGAAGAGAGTGTTTGTAATGTGAGTTAACTGGTAAATACAAAACTACATTGCAAACAGTAATGTACAAAGTGTTCAAAAATTTTCTTTTTCCCTTGTATATAATATCTCTCAATGATAACAGAACTAACCCCACCACAGCTACAGTGAAATGCATGCACTTTTGAAAACAAAGATCTGGTATGATTTTCAAAATAATCATGTCACTGAACTCGTCACTTAAATATATGTTATGCTATTGGAAGAGATGAGTATATTCCCATAAAAATACTAAAGTTGATATTGTTATCCAGTAATTAATTACATCTTGGAACAGACATAGACTGTGATTTATGACCCTAAAGTGTCATTTATGGATTCAAAATCTAATTTTCGAACCTATTTAAGGTGAACATCTTAGATGAACAATGTTGTATACAATATAAAGTTCGATGATAGTATACCAAATATTTTAAGGTTTTAATTAAACACGATAATTGAGCATCATAATGGAACAAACATTTATAATTAAATTATTTTAAGTCTATAAATATTCAATGTAATATGATTTATTTTATGTTTATCAATACATTATGAAATTCACTACTTATAAATTGCTATTATTGCTAGATGCAGACCTAAAACAATATTTTATTTCGTGTTTAGTTTGTTGACAAAAATTTTACATTATTTTAGGAAAATTAATAATCAAATGATTTATTATATTGATTTGTAAACAATCGATGTAAATGAAAATTAAATAAAATTCGGTGGTTCTGATAAAGATGATATCTTAGAAATGAAGTAGATTTACATTTCTTATTACACGTTTGTTTTAATAAATGGAAAATGTCACTTAATAATTACAATCATGAATTAATAATTATAAAGTTATAAAAAGTGAAACATTTATTAACAATAATACTGTGAATTTCAAAATTTTCCTAAAATTAATACAAAAGGTAATAGATATTTTAAATTTGCACATTTTAAATATGTTTTTGATATATATATTGTTGAAATTGTTGACATTTAAATATACCAGGGTATATGGTACAAATCATTATTTAACTTAAAATTATTAGAATTGTTATTGGTAGTTTATTATTGTTGATTAAAATATTCTTATTACATGTGTTATTTATATAATTTTTAATAATATATTTAAAATGCCATAGTGTCCTCATAATACTATGTCAAATTTATTTTCTAAAATTATATGTTTATTTTTGACGTTTTGAAGCTATTTAATTAATTTGAACTTTGTATACCAAAGGTTTGTAAAATCATATTTAATTAATATTTCTAATTATTTTCTTTTCCGAAATTTATTTCTAGTAATCATTAAATATTATATAATTTTTAACAATTAGCATTTCAACTGTTTTTATTTGTTAATTTATTTAACAAAAACTTAAAATACCATTGCTATTAATCCTAATCAACTTATTCAGTTATAATTATACTGTCACGTTCATGTTTTATCTTACATAATATTTTTTGGTTCCTTTGTGGCATATTAGATATATTATCTTTCAAATAACAACTAGTACAAAATACATTGTTTACTTTTTCATATCTAATTAAAAATATTCAATCTTAAAATTATATATTAAAACAAGTATCTTAGGAGCACGCTTATATACATACTTTTCTTAAATTTATAATAATCGGTATATACATTAACTCTTTTAGAATTTTCAAAATTGACTATACTGCAGTATAATTTTTACATTGTGTTATTTCGAGAAATTGCTTCTCAATTCTCACTTAAATTAGTAGCATTATTTAAAAATAAGTTTACGATTTTTTTTAATTTTCTAGTATTACTTATTAGTTTGATATATAATTTCACTATTATTTTCCACTGTTTGTCCTTAAAATGAATTTTTAATTAATTTATATAAAAATACTTTTTGTTCTCTCTTGTGTATAAAACGAGTGTATTTTGAAGCTTTTGTTACCACTTTCATGAGTATTATTTTTAATATTGAATCATTTTTTAAATAGAGTTTCAATATTATATTGCAAATAATATTTTTCTTTACTTTAAGATGATCTTCATCGTTTTGGAAGAAATAAAGATCTTGATGATTGTTACATAAATTACTAAGTTTTTTAAATCAACTTCTAAAACATAGACTTTTTCTGAATATTTCGAAGACTTTTTTTTTTTTTGTTTTATTGCTTCAATATTAAATTGTCTATGCCATTCAAATCGACTATAAAACATATTCCGATATACCCCAACCATGTAAATTAATAGCATCAAAATGTATTAAATAATAATAGGAAATGTATTTTTGTCATAAGTTTTTTTTATTTGCTGTAACATATCTTTTCAAGATTAGAAACATAATTCCGTAACAGAACTTACCAAAATTAAATGATATCATAATCACTTAACAAACGCACTTAAATTGTAATTGTTTTTGCATTGAAACCCCAGATTATCTCGGAGATTATATTATCAAGATGAATATAATTAATCTGTTTAAACAAAGATCACTAAGAAATTTAAATAGGACAGCTAAATTTAAAACATCTATTTTTTACAAACCAGCTTTTACACACTGCTTTGTGCGCAGTCCCATTATTGAATGCTCTAGCTACTGGCCTACTGTGGCCCCACTTTTGGGTTCTCTACCCACTGAGGTACCGCAGATCAACAATTTTGTTCTCTCTCCACTGGGTTACTGCGGCACCACTATTGGATGCTCTAACTGCTGGGCTACTGCAGCACCCTTCATGGGTGCTTTTCCCACTGGGCTACTGCAGCCGAACTATTTCATGCTCTACACACTGGGCTACTGCAGCCCCACTATTGGGTTCTCTACCCAATGAGGCACTGCAACTATCACCAAGACACCATACGCCTGTCACCCAAAGACAGCTGCGGCAACAAGGCCAGTGACAACAAAACCCGTGATGGCACAACACCTGCCAAGCCCGCAGAGCAAGGCAAAGAGGAGGAGAGTCAGGCGGCACTTCCTGCAAGAGGTCCCCTACCAGATGACACCATGTCGCCGATGCCGGACGAGGCAACGTCAACAAGGTGCCAGGACAACATAGGCTCAGATGACGGAGGGCGAGTCAAGCCAAGGACCGATGCAAGCCACCTCAACATCCATAGGAAACAGCGCACAGCTAGCAAAAGGGTAGCTGCAAGTACCACACGGAGGAGGCGCACTAGACTGGAGGCTCAAGACAGCACGGTCGAGTACGAGCTCTAGGAGAGAACAACATGCATGAAAGGTGTGTCAATACATGCCCCAGGACAACCAGCAGGGGGTGCCCAAGGCACTATGCAGCCCAGCGCATTGGTGCCAGTCAGGAAGCATCCGATGGCCGGCTCTACGGAGATCGAAAGTGCAGCGGCTACCAGCGCAACCCAAAGAGATCCGGAACTGCAACCAATGGTGACACCTCTGGTAGGGGGTCTCTCAGGAGATGACAGGACGCACATCAATAAGAAGCCAATCGTCGAGGAGGACAGCACGACAGGAGATGCAGACATACCAACACCTTCTGGGGAATCACCCAAGGGTGACTCCAACAGCCCAGTAGTCACTTAGCTACCGGCAGCGACATGGAATTGGGCACGAGGGCAGCAGCAGTGGCAGCGACGATGGAGGATTGTGCGACTCGTACAAGGTCCGTCACTCGGCACGACGACGTCGACCACGGGTGGAATGCCGCACACGTGTGAGCACTAAAGTAACACAGAGATGGCAAGAATATGCGGAACTATGGCAGCAGCCAGCAGGTCTAGGATGTGACCCCTTAGCCCTTAGCTCGTTTGCCCACCGCATCAGGTTCCATAATGCAGTGTATGTGCGCTCTCTAGGAGTGCAAGTGCAGTGCAGTGTGGCAAAGAACATTGCAGGTGCAGAGTAAAGGGAGTGCGACCACTTTCATGTTGCTCAGGAATCCGAAACCAGAACCTGTTACATTTCTGTTATTTAATTTGTGCAATAAAGGGCAAGGTTAGTTTACACAAGGGTGCACAACTAACAAAGACGCCTGTCTTTGTCTGCCTGTGTTTTAGAGGTGTCTTTTTGTAATTTTCTGTAATGTTCATTCAAGAGTCTTTAATCTCCACATCCTCCACGCAGTGCAATGTTTTGGAATAATGAATCATATTTACATAATATTTACAGGGTTAATTTTAGGAACAATATGTAACAACCGGCATGCACGGTACGTGTTCGATTTGCAAATGTTGTGTGCAAGGAAGTAGTGCACCACGGAGTATCAGCCCGCCAAGCCGGCCAGCATACCGCACGGATAAAGTTAATACTCTTTCGTTTTTGCGTGGGGTGTGGCGCGTTACGTCGGGCCTTGTGTTTCACGTGCTCGGGCAGCCATCATCACGATGTACTAATAATTTCACAGCAATATTTACTTTAGCATACCAGAAACGTTTTTGTATTTCAGCTGCCCGAGACTCCACCCCCCTCGCACCTACCCAGTACTTGCATCGCCTGGACAGGCTTGTTTTGTACTTAAATTATTTAATGTGATCACATGTATTTTGCACAGTATTACCCGAGCTGAAGGATTTCGTAAGCAGTACCCAATGTAAGCGTTTTCCGACGGGAATGTAATCATGTACTGAATAAATCGCAGCAGTGATAAGTTACCACATGTGGTTTATTTCCAGACGCCGCCAGGTATTTAAGGTAGAGGCCTTCTCCCGCCAATTTTCATAAAGTGTAATTAACTGTTCAAGTATGATTGAAATGGTCACGAGTCAATGTAATAAGTAACAGTGATTCGTATGGGTGTGTGGGGAGCACAAATATCCCACAACCCAACAAGTAAGGGAGTTATTCAGTCAGTATTAATATTTATTCTAGAGGAGACAACTGCACCTGGAGGATTTCCCATGGTCGTCGGTGGAACGACTCTGAGTAACGAACCCACAGCTGCTCTCCGACTTCACTATATTATAAACCCTTCAATAACTGGCACCCTGGGTAATTATCTCCACTGCGATAATAATAACCGAATTGCAAACTAAAGTGAAACAACAGTGATAAAAAAGATATAACAGTTACCAATTTAAGGATACCACTGGTCAATTCAATTTTGAAAAAAATAACCAATTTTCTGCAATTAAATATGCTAATATTTACATTAAATTCAACCCCTTTAAAATATTACTTTTATTTTGGGTAATTATTAAGTATATCTTTAAGTAGTCTATTACATTAAATATCAATACAGAAATCTTCATTTCTATAGGTTTTTTTCGTACATAACAGAAATAATATAAAATTATGAATTTTAACGGAAAATTATGCCATAACTATGGATACGAAAAAACTTTATATCATTAGTATTTTAACACACATCCTGCATACAGTAGGAGACAATTTTCATACTAATATAATATAGGCATTATATCATGAGCTGGATAGTATCAAACTTGCACAATACCAACTGAAATGAAAAGATTTTGTTTAGGTGAAACAACTTTGAGAATTAAGAATGTGCTACATACAACTTCTAAAATGGCTGACACTCATGATGGAGAGGAGTGAAGGGGGGAAAGAGAGGAATTAATTTGAGTGGAGATATTTGGGCGGCTCTTAACGATGGGTTCTTGAGAGCCGATGTTGGTGAAATTAGTTGAGAATGGATGAGCAGTGCCAGAATTCAAGGGCGAAGGAAACGGGATATCCTCGGGAGAGCCAGCCGACCAGTGGCATCTTCTGGCAAGATTCCCACTTGTGAAAATCTGGTAGTGACCCAGTTGAGAATTGAGCACGGCTCACAAAGGTGAGGGGCTAGCAGTTTAACCGCTCAGTCACTGTGGCGCCGGGGGATGAACGGAATGTTAATAGAATAACATTTTGTCAACCACGACAAACCTAAAAAAGTATGTGTTCTTAAACTGGAAATAATATTTTTTATACTGTAGTATTTAATGACAATGTATGGTAACTTGAAATTTTGAATAATGATGTTGTGTAATAATCGGATATATAAAACATGTAACAAATGTTACAATGTTTAAAAATGAAAACAAAGAAACTACGATTGCACATTCAGCAATACATAAAAGCCCAATTGTAAACACTAGACATATTGTGAATTATTATATGTTCTGTTGTTCTGAATTAATTTAACTTTATGAGGTACTGGTTTTGTTCACATTCCCGCATATATACTGTTAGGTTAATCGGATGTAGTTAATTTATTTGTAAACTATACATACTAACTTATAATTTAAAAAAATTTTAAAACTACAATGTCTCCCCCAATATTAAAAACCACAATCTTTCTCATTCTAATCAGACACACAATTACAACTATTCTTTTCAATGATTTATCTCACAGTATTTGTTAGTACTAACAAGAAATTACTGATGACTATTATACCTTGGCAAACGTCTCATGGACAGCAGAACCATCAGTAAAAAAACAAACCACGTGAAAGTGTACTAAGACAATTAAAATATGTTCGCGCTAGTGAAATTAGGAACACCACATTCGGATGTAATCAGGCTAGTGTTATGAATGATAGGGTTCACTAACCTGGAATATTTAAATGGCAATTATTTTGAAATTAGGTGTCAGAGCCTCTAAAAACACATGAGTTTACATGGACTTCCATAAAGCCACTTGTGTAAATACAAAATGGAGGAAAATGCGTTTAATGTTTTCCAAGAAATTGCATAAAAACAGTATTTTTTAAACAGGGATATCTTATAAAAACCGCCTTAAAAGAGTTTCTGTATAGATGTTTCCAATAGATACTTTCAGCAAAATATTTTCATTGCATTTGGTTAAATTGTAAAATAGAAAGAAAAAAAAAAATTTTAAAATGTCCACCATTTTGAAAATTAATGTCTGGTTATATTTAAATCATGTAACTTTGCATGGCTTCTGTAGCTGACTCCTAATACCTGTCCAAATCCCGTGTTTGTGGCATGACCGTGCAATAATAGATAATTATATAATAATAATAGATTTATGATTATAGTCTGTTCATGGTTTCGTCACACTTTATGAACTAAACATCTGAAAAATCACCTCATATATGACTTGAATAGTTGTTTATGAAATAATTCCATGTATCACAAACTTTTTTTTATCTTTTGTTAACATAAAAAAATGTCTTGTACAATCGAATATTTTATCTGTAAACTATATTATTTCGTTTATAACTAAAATGCATAAATAGAGGGAGAATGCGCATTGGTAATGCCTAGTAAGAAGTCATTCTTATGGAAATTATTTCATTAGTCTGAGTGCTCACAGACACGGTGCGCTGTTTCTTAGGTGTTATTTTCTAGGCTGGGTTAAGCTGTGTTCGCATGAGGTGGAGGAATATCCTGCAAGTAGAACATTAGCAGGTGTTCAGGAAAGTTTGAAGCAACAGCGAATAGACTATATTTCGTGAATGAAAAATGAATGCACAAGAATGTGAACGATATTATTAGTAATTGTTCAAAGAATTTGCTCGTCTTGCATCCAGCCAATTGCACATGGTTGTGTATTAATGTGGTTTTAACAAATGAATGTTGTTTTACTATACTAAAACCGATTTAATACTCATGTGGCTCCAGCACGCACTGATTTCCAGTATTAGTGGTCTGCATTACAAGCCAATCTTTATTACAAGCCAATCTTTACCTACTGCTAATATCATCTATATTAGCCACATGTTACAACATGTAATATACATTTCAAGTGAGTACAAATATGTTTCTCATCCATTGCATATATATATATATATATATATATATATATATATATATATATATATATATATATATATATATATATATATATATGTGTGTGTGTGTGTGTGTGTGTGTGTGTGTGTGTGGCGTGTGTGTGTGTGAGGGGGAGGAGGTCTCTTCTGCAGTTGGACCGATGTAATCTCCTGATTACTGGATGCAATGAACATAAACGATGAAGAAAAAACTGTCTTAAAACTATGCACATTTTAATGTAGTTGTATTTACTATGAAAGTACTGTTACTTTGAGGGACATGGAAAATCAGAACAAGTAACCACAGCATCGTTATTCTATTTTAACATGTGTATATAGAGCTTGGTTCATGGTTTTCCTGTGAAGGGAACTTCTATTTTAAAGCAGGATTACACATTAGTTTTGTAGCAAGTGGGATTTTTTTTTTAGATGAAAATAAAATTATTACAAACCTAAACAACTCCCTGGTTCAATGACTTTTGGGCTAGACTTCATAGTGGAATGTACTTTTTTTTCAAGCTCACCGGCTAGTTGTCAATGGTATTTTCTTTGGTTGTTTGTGATTGATCACTTATTTTGTTTCGGATCTGCTAAGTGAACATGAATCTTCTATGATTGGTATGTAAAATACATAACTGCTCGAATCGCGATAGCAACATAGATAAATAATACATCCAGCTTGTTCCCAAATGAATATGTAAATTTTTCAATTAATTATAAATTAGTAATTAAAATGGAGGCCTGATTTATGAACTGCTTGAATCCTGCTACAGAGTTTTCCATTTACTAATAGTAGCCATTTACTAGCTTGAATTATTGCGTGTTGGCATTCGATTTGTTGGTAGTATCGTTGACTACATTGAAACAATTGTACTGGTCTGATAACAAGTAGTGAGACACTGATGTTCTGTAGACATACCAGCCTTAGCTGTCATGTGGTTGACTAGCTTCTGCCTTGGTGAGTAAATAACTGTTAAAAGCAAATGTACGCTGCAGAATAGTGATGGGTAGTTCACGAACTTCCGGTTCATATTGAACTGGTCTTGAAAAATAACTAGGTGCATAATTCACCGCGACATAAAGGAACTAGTCTCTTGTGATATCGGTCAGTAATTCTCTTAGTACCAGCAACTACGCCAGGCGCGCCACAATGCGCCACTGCGCATGCTCCGTCGGTCGTCGCTCCCTGCAGCTTTCACCCCTGCGGCTATCCCACCCACTGTGACTGGCCACATCCCAACGTGCATACTTCTTATAGGCTGTTCACGATAAAGTGAACACTTTTTAAGGCCCTCCTAAGTGGTATTAACCACTAATAAATATATCTTATTGCAGCCTCAGGCATTAAATTTTGAGGGCGGTGAAATATAAACACTGTGTTTATTGGTCACATGGCAATGTTTATATAAAAAATCAGCAGGAAGATGGAAATTGAATGAAAGGAAAAATTTAGAAGGCCCTTAAAAAAAGCTCACTTTAATTTGAACAGCCTATATCAGTCTGCCTCTGTACATCGGTATCTTTGTTTTAGCTCGTTCAGAACTACCTCGAACTGTAGTGGTCGCAAAGCAGACCTACCTAGCTCAATAGTGACATGAGTCGCAAATCGGTCGGAACTACACACAATTAAACACTAATTCTTTAGCAATTAATAAACAAACATCCCTTATTTGCTCTGTTTCCATTTCACGCTTACTTAGATTCCTCTGGGGAGGGGAAGTTTAACCGTGACAGAGGAAACAGAGAAAGATCTATCCAGTACTCGGGCCGAGGTACAGAGAAAGACCTATATGGTACTCGGACCGAGGTTACATTTGCACTCTGCAGTTCGCCAGGATGCATGATCATTCGACTGTGACATATATAGTTCAAAAGAACGGTCCCCAATTAACTGTTCTCAAATGTGACTAGTTCGCAACGGCCTAGTTCATTCTAGTGAACTATATTTCCCATCACTACTGCAGAGCATATCCACTGAGGTAGGAAAATTTTAACATAAAAAATTTAGGAGTGATTTTACACAAAAAAAAATTAAAAGATAATCAAAAAGCAAAATTTACATTTCTCTAATCTGCTATACAACAGTCAAATTTCACTAGTTTTTATGGTTAAAATACACAGTTACTTACTTATAAAGTGTGTTCCTTTGCTAAACAGAAATTAAACACAATACATGTGAGCCTAATTGTGAAAGCATTTCGAAAAAAAAAAAAAAAGACTTTTATTAATCTCAAACAATTTTAGTAGGGTCAACTTGCAATTTACTGACTACAGATTTATCTTTGCTATATAGGAAAATGCATCAGGAAGAAGTTTTCTATAAATTGTTGCCTAAATTTCCCACAGTGCGAATTTTTGTTACGTTTCATTAAAAAAAATAATAGCCTTACTTAACTTATTCATTCATTTCGAATTAATTATTATAATTTGTTTTGAAATGCTGTAAGTCAAATCTTTATGCGACTGTTAGTTTTTTGAACGTATGCGGTTGACGACGAGGAATATATTAAATGAGGAAACATTTATGTAGCAGTTAGTATGTGAAAATGCACATTTTCAGCTGTAAAATTACTTTCAATAAAATATAAGTATACATTTAGTTTGCTTTCCTTTTTAGTATATACCTAAATATGTGTAGTTTGCATTAGTAAATGTTCTAATTATCTCTGTGAAGATCTGAACAGACGGGTTTGTGCTAGCCTATAATCATATGTTATTAAAATATTTCCATTAAATTTTTTCAACCCAAATTTATTCGTGGGCTATAATTGTAAAATCACATTTGTCCACATAACTTTACTCACATGTAAAATTAGTCATGCTGTAAGTGAAAGTAACTCAATTATATTACCACTTTTTTAGTATACATTTGCTCAAATTTGGTCATTGAAAAATGGCACTAATGTGTATTTTCATGGCGAATTAGCACAGTGAACGTTATTTGTTCAAGTGGCACGATGATTTTAATACAGCGATACAGTAGGGGGAAAAAAATGCAAAAATAGGTTATTAATTTCGTGATGGTATACCATTATAAGGGACAGGTGTTTTTTGCATAAAGATATATGACCATGCTATACTTCAATATCCTACGTCCACAACCACGACTTCCTTTGGTTATTGGCCACATCTCTACGTGAGGAGACATGTTCTTATTTGACTGGGCCAGTCGTAATAAAGTACTCCGATACTGAACGTCCATGATTCACGGGCAGACACTTGAGACATGCAACATTTAAACCCATCCAACCATGAAAGTGCATTTGAACAAAAGTGTTTTGGAGTACGTCTGGTATTGAAATATTTATGTTGTACCTACATTTGAATTCCTAGCAACATTAGCATATCAGTTCAATTTCGAAGCTGTCTTTGAAAATTACTCATACCTAGGACACTAGATTTTTGCGAAAAGATTTCGTGACCAGTTGGTATTTCATAACACTTCACCTCAGACCCATATTTCTGATTGGATGGTTTGCATTTTACGCATCTTAGGTATCTGCGTGTGAATCACAGACTTAAAATATTGAAGTTACCTAATTCTGATTGACTAGTCAAGCAGGAAACTGTCTTCTTACAAAGACACGCCGCTAATAAGTGAAAGAAAACTACTGGCACACACATAGGGCATTAAAATCTATAAGCATGTGCGGAAATCTTTTTGCGAAATTCGGCTGTCCCTTCTCATATCAAATAGTACCTATACGCATAAATTCCATGTGTAAATACACAAGTTTATTTTAAAGTGAAGCTCATTTTACCTCGGATTGTGTGGTATTCGGAATTTGTTTACTTGGAGATTTGTTATTGGTGTATAGTTATTGATGATGTATCTGAAAAAATTGCTGCCCATTTACGAATGTAACTCAATTATATGCTTCCTCGAATTACTGCATATCCTCAAAGGAGTAACACAGAACTCTCACAAATCAGTCCATTGTCAAATTTTTAGCTAGACACCCGACAGATAAGGCAGTAAAGACGATTCAAAATGTATAAGTGTTGGGTTCAAAAAGTTAAAGGATACTTATTCTTACATAAAAAAAGAGTTTTCTGAAATGTCTTATGAATGAAAATGTACAATCTATTACAAACATATACAGTTTTAATTGTGTGAGTTAAATAGAAGTAAATAAAATTAAAATCCACTGCGCCAAAGTAATTGCATTTGTACTTTGTACGAAGTAAAAATTTAAATCACACTTGTGCATCTGATGTACACAACACTGGTTGTTAATATCACATTTTGGATCTGTCTACCTTTTGAGTAAAGAGAATTTTCCTCGTCGATAAATAATACAGTTTTAATGCCATTTCTCAGGAAATAATCAAACTATTTCTTTCAAATTTAATGAAGATATTGTACAGTGATATGCCATAATATTTAATATGTTTTAAGTGTGTGAGTCTTTGATTTTTTGAATGGTGCTTATACTAACATTTTAGTTTAGTGTGTTTAATCTACGAAACTATGGAACAGATTTAAATTTAACTTTGTATATTGTATCCATGAAAATCATCAAATGTGCTAATACAGACATTTTTGTTCTCCGTTTATGGAAATCTTCACATGAACGATGCAGGTTTAATGCCATATCTCGATGATCAATAAACCGATTTATACCAACATTTCAAGCAAGTATTGCTAGAGAAGGGTATGAAAAACTAACATGTGGTATGTGCAGCAGGCATCTTTTAATGGGGGTTTTTTATGAATAAATTAGAACAATTTATTATATCTATCAATAGTTTCAGCAAAATTCATCCAAATTTTGTACGCAAACAATATTATTTAGAAGTATCAATTATGCATAGAGAGATCCTCTTTTGCCGGATTTTTTTTTGCAAAGTAGTGCCAGGTGTGTAAATTGAACGTTTTGCAATATTTTCGGAATAATTCAACTAATTTTTACCAAATTTTGCACACGTGCCAAATGCCATGCAAAATTACATTATTTAAATTGGTTCAGATAATGGTTTTCAAAATAGCGGCCATATTAACATTTTGATATATTTGAATACTGCGAATCCTACCTCCGTGATACAGTTGATAGCAAATTATCTTAATTTTATGAGTTTTTCTGAATTCGAGTCCAGGGTAAATGATTCGTGTATTTTAATTGCCTTGGTACTGTTTCACATCTATCTGATTTCATGTTTCATTTCTAATGATACTGCTGTCAATGAGACGTCAATGCCTACACACCATCTAAGCTTTAAGAAACTTCACTAAAATTATTTTCTACCGAAATAGAGGTAAGTAGGCTCATATGCTGTCGGTAAATTCTTGTTTTTTATTTTTTAATTTTTTTTTACTAAGAGTCTTGCACATTTGGATAAAGAAGCAAGACTATGTGCAATTAGCATACCATAACAACTTTACTCTGACACCACAACAAATACCATTGGGGGTATTTTATTGAAGCAAATGCCTAAAGATATCAAAATAAAAATGTTCAATTTTAATAAAATAATAGACCTCATAACGAATATATTACAACTCAGGCTTGTTCTCAGCAAGCCTTGTTTCTCTCTGGTCCTTTTCAGTAATAGGTATAGTTAAAAGAAGTCAGGAATACTCATTACACACACAACAAGCTAATCAAATAAACAACTTCTGTATGCAACAGTTTTTATAGGTGACAAACTAAAACATCAACGATTTAGTTTCACTGAGATTTTTTGCATAATGGCTAGTGTAATGATGAGCGTAGATAAAGCAAATACTTGAAGATTCTTTGTATATTCAAGACTTTTATGTTCTTAGCGAAATAAATGCAATGTTGCGAGATTTTCCAGATGAGATAATTTCTGGGTATTTATTCGTTGTGTGCATTGTGAAAGGAAATAGCCATAATTTATTAATAAGCCTAACACAGAAACTGTAGTTAGCTTCTTGTGATTCTTCATCACTAATACGCATTAATATTTTCAAAATTATAATAAGACGTCTAGTATACGAAAAGAATAGACGAATCCCATAAAAATTAATAAAAAAGTTTATAAAATGATTTCGGTTCCTAGGGTTATGGTCGAAAATGTAGTAAAAGTCTAGTTTTCTGTGACCTTTAGATATGTTGTTTTTTCAAGATGCCATCCAAGTAGCCTATCATGAGATGAAAAGTGTCGTATCTCAAAAACTATTCAAACTTGGAAGGTAATTTTGGTGTCTAACCCCATGTTCATGGACCCAAGAAATTAAATGAAATCATGTTAATAACTCTCAATTTAGAATTATCCAGCAACATTTCAATATTGGGTTCTAAATGAAATTTTTATAATTTGGAATGGGCTGGTATGAATCGGATATGTGCCTGTTTGCTGGCTATTTGTATGTATGATTATTTTTTAAAGGCAATAATAATACATTTAATAATGTAACCAATAAGGGTTTGTTTATGTTATTTGTATTGACTGCTCCAGATTAAAAATTAGTGGATTCAGTGCTGTCGAAACTTGTCCAATTTGTCATATCCAAGTGGGTGATGGATATAATATAGTCAAGATTTGACAAAAAGGCACAAATGGAACAAATACAGCAAGTGCGCAGAGAGGTAACACTATTACTGCGACTGCTGGCAGTAAAATACATAGAAATTGCCGCAAAGTGTACGTAAATAAAACAGAAATAGAACGTCATTTGAAGAGGAAACATATGGGAGAATCTGGTAATACTCAAAGGAGTACTAGAGCTTCTGAAGGTACATTCAATAGCAAAACTGGCTGCTTTTTCGGTGGTAAAAGTGTTCTGGAAGTGAGTAGTGCAGGATATAGTTCTGTAAAAACTGGTATCTTTACAAAGGCAATTTTGCAATCTTGTGATAGTCGTCGTGGTGAGCGGCCATTCAAAGTAAAAGGTAGAATCGAATACTTTAATGGTGATCTTCATGCTGCTAACTGTGTGTACAATCAAAGCGAAGGAAATCGGTAAGTCCTAAGAATGAAGATAAAGAACAAGCATTCTCAAAAATGTGTACCTACCTAGAAGCACATGATGAAGCACAGCTAACAGTATCTGACCTGAAGAGCAAATTGAATGATTATGTGTTAGATATTGATTCCTTGCCCTATGGTAATCAGTACCTAAATAACTGCAAAGGGAACAATATGGGACTTCTATACATATTGCAGAAGGATATGGTTTACATGATATGTTTACAATGAGAGAGAAAACTTCACACATTCTCAGGACATATTTCAACACTTCAAAACAAGGAGAAGATGAAGAGTCGCAGAAGAGAGCAATAATTGATGCAGAGGCAAGATTTATTAAAAGTGACATTAAAACAAATGTACCATCAGTGAAATAACATTATCCCACAACAGAGACCATTGGTCTCCATCCAGCTATTGATTACGTTCCCGAATCCCTTCGTATTCTGTTGAACACAATGTATGGGGGGAAAGATACTCAGCAGAAAGTGACCAGCATAGGTCAGGCAATAATCCAAGCAGTTCGTCCAAGAGCTCTCTTTGCATCATTGCAAATATATCTTGCAGTGAAATGCATCACTTATATAGGTTGATTTTTCTTGTGGCCACCATGTGTAATATAGGATTATGCTCTTCATAAAGTGAAATGCACATGTTTGAAAAAAATGATGCAATTTTTGCTACTCCGAACATACTTGGAAGCGATATTCATGCAAGGAATGCAGCTGTGCTATTTGCAGCAGACAATGTTGATCACAACATTATTTCAATCAATGGGCAAGGAACTTTTCACGGAATGAGTATGATAGCTGTATTGACACCAGAACAGAAGATAGTGTACAGTTTCCATAGGCAGGAAACTATAGATATTAACATTGTAGAGCTTTAAAAAGTTCCAATAATAGATCATTCAACAAATATATGCCATCAAGGTGTAAAATTCGCAGTACTTACGAATCTTCCAGACTGTGAACAGAAAGTGGATATATTGTGGGAATTATCATTCAGTCTCAGAAATCCACTTCGAGGTTGTCACGAGATAATGCACATTATTAATCAGGGAAACAAACACCCAGATCAATCGTCAATGAGGTATCTACCAATGATAGACATGTATTCCGGGAACAAGACTTGCATTTTTTCAACATCGGAGTTCCATTGTAGGCTTACGACCAAACACCACCCTAAGTATATAGTCACATAGTCACATTCGATCAGCCTCTGTACTGGAAGGCCGTAGAGATAATCTCCGACTCACAAATAGACAGCCATCTGAAATCTATTGTCCTGCTTCTAGGGAGCTCCACATTTTCATGAATTTGCTGGGAGCCGTTGGTTCATTTATGGTAGGCACGGGACTTACTGACATTCTAGGGGTAGTCTATGGTGAGAATGCAGTAGCTCATATGATGACTGGGAAATAGGTTCAGAGAGTATTTCGTGTCTATCTTCTTGTAGAAAACTGTCTATATCAAATTATGGTGTCCGAGATGACGAATGAAGACACAGATTTTGCAACAATGGTTGGAACATGCGAGAAGGAGTATAGTGTACTATTGAATGGTGAGGTGACATTAGAAACATTATTAAAATCAAAAACCAATCAGTCAAATTAAAAGAAAGTTAAAAAAAGGAAGCTCGAACAGTGTGGTAGGTCTGAAACAAGTAAATTATGGTTAGATAATCAAAGGATGGTTGCAGTTGACAGGTCATTAATAATGGCAGATCGAACAGGTTCAGCACTTACATGCTGTGTCTGACTGTCTTCCAATATTTGCTGCAGCAGGGCATTATAATTATTTGAAATCTGCACACTTCTATGTTCAAGAAATGATTCAACTTCACACAGACCACCCAGCTGTATTAAGCAATTTGGAGTATTAAGTAATTTAGGTGAAAAGATATGATCGGTCTATTGGGTGTATTATGTGGCTATATTATTATTTTAAAATGGCAATTTACTGTAAATGCTTACAGACAACGGTTTTAACTTTTTTTGCTCTTAAAACTTTGGTAACTTGAACGTCCATAACTTGTCAATAATAGACACTGAATAATTCTAATTTAATTTAATTCCTATTTAGCAATAAACTTAGAGTAATTTACTAGATTTTATTGACCATCTTGGGTCTTAAAACATGAGCTTAGAATGGATAAACACCTTTCTATGCTAAATTGTGTTTCAGATATCTATTTTTAAGCTTTTGGCAGCCACTTTAGGTGCCATACTGGAAATTACCCCCTTTTTAATGCTCCTAGTAAACTAGACTTTTAGTATGTCATTTAATACATCTGTTGGAGTCATAATCCATTGAAAAAAGTTTTTGTATAAATTTTGTTGCAGTTCAACCGTATGGTAAATGGAAATATTTGTTTAGGTGAGTGTTACGTGTAACTTGCTCAAACCAGTTGTCCACCTATACTTTGTCATCATCGTGACTCAGTTATGAAACCTTTTGTCGATTAAACATCGAACTCCAACATTTCGTTCGTAATAACATTGGGAGCCTTTTATTAATATAAATAAGAAAATTTATAAAAAATAGTTTCCACATAAAATATGACAACTTCGAAGTCTCTTGCGCTTGTTACTGTAGAATTGGTTATAATATAAATGCAATTGTGGACATTCATCATGACTAGTTTTATTCACACTTAAACTACAGAATAACGGTAACTTATTTACCTAAACAAATCCTTACAACCTTTCTTAAATTGTTTTATAAAACAATGTTTCGCAATTAAAAGAAGATTAAATTATATATGATACGTTAAGTTACAATAACATCATAAACATCCCTTAAAATCAAATTCATAGTCATCTAGAATTTGACACTTCATTCCTATCATATTAGTTGTGGCTACACCAACACTATTTACGAACTGTAAACAAATTTCATTATATTGTACATATGTTTTCACACTTTATAACAATGAACTTGTTTTCTTGGTTTACGGCTGATATTTTTCATAATTTATTGCGGCATTCACACTTACACTAACCACTGACAAACTAAATTTTACGTAGGACAAAAAACACATGCTTTACTTTCATATATGATATAGGGCCTACATGATCTGCCAAAGGATTTTGTATTGTTAACATTCCAGCAATGACAATGTATGCTTGTTTTGATCAACTTTGGCAGAAAAAATATATAGCACGAGAATAAACATTCCGACAAATCCATCAATTGTTTTTAGGAAAGTGCATTTGCGCCAAGACACACTCTGAATGTAACAAATAGATGTAATGTTATACAATCATATATTTAAAAAAAAAAGTAAAACCTGCCTGGAACTGAAAAGTAATTAACAAAATAGACAAACCTCCCTTACTGTAGCCATATGATTCACAGGCTAACACTCACTATCATACGTATGTCAATTTTTAGGAATTGTAATCGAGCAAAGGTTCCTCATCAGTATCACCATATAGCTATCAAAAAAATTATTTAAAAATGGAAATAAGGAAATATAAATTAGGCACACTTGAAAGCAGAGTTAGATAATCTTTCGTATACTTGCATACACTTTGTAGTAAATATATTGTTGTTAGCATGTAAATCGTTTTAGCTCTTATATTGCAACTAAGAAGTTTGTATAGGTACTTGACAAGGTAGCCTGCTAAGCCGAGATTTTGAGTGGCATCAGTAGTCTTGTGTGAGGGGCCAGGGTGGATGAAAATGAGAAAGATGTAGGCAAATGCTGAAATGTAATGCCAAGGAAAACGAGACACTCCTGAGAAAATATGTCCAACAGAAGCATCTTCAAACACTATTTTCACATGCGAAAATCCGATCGTAAGCATGTCGGAAGTTGAACCGATATCGTGTGACAGAGATGATAGCCCTAGCTAGTGTGCCACCACAGACACACGTTCGAATTGTAAAACACAACATTCGTCTATTTGTGTGTGTAATATTCTTCATTCATAGATCAAACAACACTTCAATAAATTCATCGGAACTAGCAAAAAACATTTCAATGTTCAGTAGTTTGATAAATTACAGCACAAAAATGTGTCCCTAAATATTCGTTCTTAGAAGGCAAGGAATGCAGCAGAATGAAGCATGGCAACACTACAATTTCTTCGCCAGATTGGAAAAAAATCGGTTAATTATTTTCTCCATCTACAACATAAAAATTGTACTATATCATGTAGGGCTATCTTACAGAATGGCGAAGAAATGAAGCCTTGCATTGACAATTTTGATTGAATGATACTTTCAGTACACAAAGTTAAGTTGACATTTTTTTGGTAGTTTCGTAGATAAAAATTTTTGACTATAATAATTACATGTCAACCATTTTGAAAATGTGTGTCTGACATTTTCGAAGTTTATCAGTTTACATGACCTGCAATAGTTCTACTTATTTGGACAACTTAGAATAAATCGGTTGTTTTCTGGAAATATCACATAATTTTGATTTGCAATGTGATACTGTTTTACAAAATGGCGGACAAAAGAGATTTTGTCTGCATTTGATGCCATGTAATATATACCCAGCATACAACGTTTCATTGGAATTAGTTACTTGGTTTCGATTGATATAACATACAAAACTAAAACAGCTATATGGAAGCCATTTTGAAAATAAGTGTCTAAAATACATTAGTAGTAGAATCTAACATCACCTATCGCAGTACTACTTGTATGCCATATTTGGCAGGAATCGGTCAATTGTTTCCCGGGTTATTACACAAAAAACTTGGAGGTCAAAAAAGGCTCGGTGTAAAGGCTGTGCATGATAAAGTGAGAAATTTTGAAATCAACCTTAGAATATAGTCACTGCTCCTGCATGCATATATTGTAATGGGTGCTCTGAGAGACATGTACACAGTAAAGTTGGTAATAAAGGATGGGAAGTAGCTACATAGCTTAATGCTGAATAACTGAAACTATTACTTTTGCATTCTGATTTTTTAATGCATTAAAGTGTAAAAATGAGCATGTTGGTAAAATAGTTTCATTTCTTATAATTTCGCAGCTTCACTGGGCCGATGTATCGATATAGTTATGATGCTCAGAGCAATGTTAATTTTACACAAGGCGGAAGAATACACAATGTGCGTACAAGTAAATCTTAATCAGGTCTTTCAAAAGTAATTTTGAAAATAAGTGTCTGACATGCTTTAAACATATTTGTAGATGCCAACTGCCGCAGTACTAATTGTTTGTCAAATGTGATAGTAATTTGAAAATTGTTTCCCGATATATTACACAAACATTTTATTAATTCATTTAGTGCTCCCTTACAAAATAACAGATAAAATGCATTCTTTTAGGTTTATATAATGCTTTGGCAGAAACCAGTCAAATAGTATAACAGTTGTAGGAAATAAACATAAATTTTTTGAATAGCCGCCATTTTGAAAACAAGTGCCTTATTAAGTTCAATCATTTACATCACCCCTCCTCACTGTGAGTACTGATGTACTCAAATAAAGACACCTCTGAAGCCTGGTCGTAACTGAACAGACGAAAATGCTTATTTTTTCTAATGTACGCTGTAAAATAACATTTTCAAGTAAAATTCTTTTATATATAAGGGAAGCGAATCGCATGTACATGTCAGGTATAATCCTATCATGTCCTATCATAGTAATACATATTCCGAATTTGGCGAAAATTGGTTGAATTGTTTTCGAGATATATAATAACAGCTTTATATATTAATTTGGCGATATCTTCCAAAATGGCTGATAAACAGCAATATTCACATATGAATTCATTGCTTGCAACTTGAGATGACAGATGAAGTAAGTAACGTTGTCCCGTAAATTTAGATTACAAAAATAATGATACTCAAGCATTTCGAATTCGTGGTACTCTCCTAGCTAACAGGACAGTTAAATCATACACAGTATCGCAATAATCAATGACAGGCCTTTTCAACGTCTAAATTTTTGTGGTAGAAACAATACAAGGTGCTGTATTACGTGAATCGTGTAGTAAACTCTCGTTCATATATCGGATACATGTTCTACCCAGTGGGTACGTTGATCCATAGCAAGGCTTAATGCGTCATCAACCCAAATGTCCAGCATTGAAGTGGCTTTGGCTGTCATAACTAGTTAAGGAAAACCTACCACTATGCACTTTGGTTTTAATGGATTTAATATCAATTCTTTTTATGAAACCCTTTTAAGACCTTTCTCAAGTCTACAATACTATTGTTAAAGATTTCACTCACAATGCTTATTCTATTGGCAGTATATAACTGAACGTCGTCGGTATACATGTGGAATATACAGTTCTTCAGGCAATTGTGGAGGTCATTAATGAACATTGCAAAAATGTAAAGGTCCTAAAACTGATCCTTGAGGTTCACCTCTTAATTCACAAATAAGCATGTTGGCAACGATACTTTCACTACGACTTATCCAAAAAATTATAAAAAGAACTACGTATAACTACTGATAAGTCATGGTTGGCTGAATCGAAAACTTTACTGAAATCTTTAAGTGTTACTAAAGGAAGGTTTCTTGCGTCTATTGACAATTTTGATTGTTTGTCACATTAAGAAAGGGCACTATATCAAGAGCTATGAAATGGTCTGAAGCCAGACTGAAATTGATCAGGGAAATTATTTCTGTATTATATTTCAGCACTTGAGTATGGAAAAGGTAAATGGAGCATTCGACAGTGCGTATATAGGATAATGTTTGGACGATAAACGGCTGCAATTTTTAATGAGGTAAATTAGGTATAGGATGTTCAAGAGAATACTTCTATTTTCTTGGGAAACAATCGGCAGACATTTGCACAATACAAATATGTGTAAATGTGCGTAATGCTGTCAAAGTTAAATTGACCACTTTTTGGAAATTTTGTCTGTACTTAGTGATTTAGATTTAATATGATCTACATTTCTGCATATTTTGCGGGGAGTGATTTCGGTTAAGATAGTTGATGTTTGTGTTAGGAAAAAATACATTCTAAGAATTTTTGCAGTATGCTCAGGTTTGTACTATTTATAAATGTTATGAAATTAGCGATTTGAGTCGTTTGGCTGATTGGGTGAACATATTTGCATAATTTTAACCCCGACTACTCCTGGTTTATGGAATCTTCCCAATATGTTTGAATTCGCATTATTAGAGTTTTCTAACTTATATAAATATTTCATTTTAACATTTTATTTTAATCTGTCACACGTATAACGTATTGGCATGTACTGTTTTTCCATCAATATTGGCTGCATAAGTGTTTAGTTTCTTTGCTTGGCAAAGCTTGGCCATGATGATTCACGAAGTGGCATCAAGTTACAACCAGGGTATGGGCTGATGGTTGGGCGTTTCGTTGCCAGAGGAATGTTATTGTCATACAGGCTGATTTCATTATTATTTAATTAATTGAAGTGTATTATCTATATTTTGGAGTGTGAAAATGTCATGCAATTTGGTCTAGGTAGCATATTCAGTAGTGCATTAATGTTGAAGGATATGATATTGCTGTATGTTAAAAATTCCGTTAGGAGTTTGGTTACTCTTACATAATACTATACGTGATGTGATAGTCTGCGAACTGAAGTTTGGCCACTTGCAAGGATTTTATCTAGTTCTAGAAGTAACATTAATACCTAACAACGTAAGTAGAAAGATGTAGCGAAGTTTGGCTAAGGGTACTGGGAACTGGACCCAAAATCGGCCACCGTCATATTGAAATTTTCCTTTGCCCTTTCAAAAGTCCCACTTTTCCCTGAAAAAAATTACCGATCACGAGTTTGCAAAAAAGAAAACGATTCCCTGAAATGTACTTTTCGATCCATCGGAAGGAGTTTGGGGTGATCGTTTTCGAGGGCAGGGCAGTGGCGGCCTTATTTATTTTATAGGCATAGGGTATGCCTAATCGATACACAGGTCCCAGTGTACGGATTAAGATCTGACTGTTCACCATCTCGATTCTGTCAGCCATCTTAGCTGCCATGTTGTATATCAGTGACATTGAAGTGACCTTTTACCTTGAACACAAAAATTCCAAGAAATTATAAAATAATTTCAATATTATTCTGAAGACTTTAACGAATAAAAAAAAATAAATAAAATATGTAAATATTCCTTTTTAAAAATTAAAATCATGAATGCTCGGGCATAACAAGATCCAGAATTGAAGGCAGAGCCGACCGACATCCATGTTAATGTTACCAAACTACCATATTGGATGCAAGTAGTAGTATAAAAATGACGATTCGAGCACAGCCCCCAGTTATCAGAAAAACAATGGCAAATTAAAAGCTCGAGCCATCAGAAAATCACCATAAAAAATTACTCTTAATTTTCTGATCCAAAATATCAAATGACGATTCAGGCACAACTGCAAAAAAAAAAAAAGTGGCTCAAAAAGTTGCGTTTGGTAGCAGTTGCAAAAAAAAAAAAGCTAAAAAAATGGCGTTCTTTATTGTATTTTTCAGAAAAAAAAGTTGCGTTAAATTTGCATTTGAGTGCATCTACAAAAATGCGCATAAAAAGTTGCGTTTGATCGCAGTTGCAAAAAAAAGTGGTTTAAAAATTTTGAAAACGTAAAAAATCAAATATTGTATATAATAAATGTACACCAATAAAAATCAACTGATGTCTAACATGACGACGACCATGGCAATGAAAAAGGCTAATGCAACTTCCAAATGTTGCGGATAGAACTAGGTAAATATGTTAGGAAAGATAAGCATAACGAAATTTGCTATCCATTAAGATATTTGTTTGGGTTTATGAGAGATTAGAATGGAATATTCTGGAAATGTGGGTACAAGATCACATTCATTCGAAATTCTAATGATGATGCTTATTATTAGAGAAGTTGTGTGTTTCTAAGTTATGATTTTCTAATTTACAACAGTTCTAAGTTGTGGATGTCTAAGTTACGACTGTTCTAAGTTAGGATTGTTCTTCAGGTTGCTGTTTAGGCAAAACAAAGCCCTTTTTTGTGTAACTGGTATTCCATTATAGGTTCAAATGCATATGTAAATACTTCAATAGTTCTATGTACACACACACACATATATTTATTAGTTTATTTATACTGTACTTTTGTCGCCAGATTAACTGGATGTACACCTAAAGAAGTGATTACACATGCCTTTACACCTGTAATAATTTTATATTTGTATAAAAACTTGATCACAAGTGTTTAAGCACGAATATATTCAAATTCACAATTCCTGCCTTTACATGTAATTTGAATTTCCCGCCATCTTGTTTCAGTATAAAGACCTTCCACAAAACGCTGCAATCGCAGACAGCCTTCTCATGTTGACATGGGAGATCACCATACACCTTATTTATCTATGACATCCTGTACACACAAGTTCGAGCCTAAGACAGTTAACCTCAAAAGGGACGTGTCCGACCGTCTTTGCTTCCAACAACTTTTACGGCCTTGGTTGTCTTGTCGCAAGTTGTTTTGAAAAATGTATTCAAAGATTTGGAAAGAAGCTGCAACGCTTATCATTGCGGCTAGAAATCCATTTCAGAAATTCAGTTCTTCAAAGAACTCTACTGTGGAGCGAAATACCTACGATTACAGGATACTGACAATAAAACGTAGTAGTAAAAGTTCTTTTATGCCAGAAACTTTTGTTTTCCCAGGCGGGCGAACTGAACCGTGCGATAGCTGCGAGGAGTGGTTGGAGCTGTTCAGAAACTTTGGTGTTGACGTCAGTAGATTTTCTGAGCTGAGTCAGGAAATTTCAAATCCTTCAACTGAAGACATATTTCATTCTCATTCGACAGGTCAAATTCACAATCTTATTTCGCTGAGAATATGTGCAGTTCGAGAAACGTTCGAAGAATGCGGCCTGCTCCTGTGCAAGAGGCACACGGCAGACGAATCGGAAATTGCATCGAGTTGGTGTTCGTACTTGGCAGGTTATGAAACAAAAGAATGGCAATCGAAAGTACAGAAGAAACCCTCTGAATTTATTAATGCGTGCAGATATTTCAAGTGTTATCCAGATATTTGGTCCCTTAAGAAATGGAGTAACTGGCTGACACCAAAAACTTTCGCAAAAAGGTTTAATGCAGCGTTTTTCTTAACGACAGTAGACCAGATACCACCTGCATGTGCAGACAACATCGAAATTACAGAAGTTCAGGTATTTGGGTTCTCATTGTTTGATTGGGCAATTCTTAAGAATAGGGGCTTTTCTGGAAAAAAAAAAAAAAAAAATCTCAAAGTGGTATAATTCCACACTATTAATTACACAGAACACAAATTTACTGGGGGCATGAACATTTGACCAATAGAAACCCCAAAAACGATGGTGGGGAGGGCTATGAAGATTAGGGAAATTGTGGGGTAAAATGAGTGAAAAATATGTAAATAATGTTATATATATTCATGAAAAGACGTTAAATTGCAAACAAAACTGTACCCAACATTAACTAAATAGACAATATTACCAATACAAGCTGTAAATACAATAGTGGGTAGGACTATGAAGATCAGGGAAATTGTAGGGTTAAAAAAATACAAAATAAGTACATTTTCATTATAAACTTTAACCCCTCAATTTCCCTGATCTTCATAGCCCTCCCCACTATTGTATTTGTAGCTTGCATTGGTAATATTGTAAATTTAGGTCATGTTCAGTTCAGTTTTTTTTTTGCAATTAAACATGTTTTCATGAGATAATATTACAGTAATACTACAAATAGGTAGCTAAAAAAATATGTTAAATCGCAAAAAAAAAAAAACACATTATTTCTCAGTGTAAGTAGACCATGACAATAATTCATGGGGAAACTCCAAGCTTCGCTGATGCATGATGCTTCGCAACACCATCCACAAAGAATTCCTGGCATGCCTTGAATCACCGTTTTGGGGATTTATTCCCCTGCCGGCACTGGGATTGTGGCTCGGTGCATAATGTATGGCTACGCTTGTACAGTATTTTTGCAATTCAACATATTTTCCTCAATAAATATTAAATTATGTATATATGTTTCACTTGTTTTACCCCACAATTTCTCTGATCTTCATAATCCTCCCCACTATCGTCTTTAGGGTTTCTATTGGTCAAATTTTGATGCTCCTATTAATTAAATTCGTGTTTTGTGTAATTAGTAGAGTGGAATTATACCACTTTCCAAGATTTTTTTCCCAAAAATTAATTTTATTTAGTCAATACTCGCCAAATCACTCCTCATTGTATGGCATATACGAATACGCACTCCAACTTTGTTCCATTTGACCACACTACACACTCGTTCATATATTATAATTTACCTTTTCCCTTGCTATAATAGTATAAAAACACTCGTAATTTCACATAATTATTAGATTTAACACTTCAAACAACATGAATTGCAATCAAACGTGTGTTTAATCACTTGAAGCCTCGGACAGGACTGGTGCAAACCAGCATCCGGCAATTTCCCACAATCCATCCGACGTCAAACGCGCGGTCATGCACAGTGTATTGAAAATAAGTGTAAACCGCCATGTTAATAAAATTAAAATGGCAGTAGCATCACCTCCAAAGGTAAACACAGTCTATGAATGAGGCTCTGTATCATCTACGATATGTATATTTATTCTGCTAGTAATACGTTTTATCCTCTCTTCAATATAGACCGGGTAAGCCTTGAGTAATTCACCAGAATAACATAATGTTCTGATACTGCTCAATACGTGTGTTGGTTACCTGTATAAACCTCAGCGCCGCAGTATAACTATACTACGTAAATGATGTTTTACGCATGAAATATTTGTTGCAAACGGTATTATTTTGTGTAAAACAATTAAGCGACCCGATATAAATATATTCTACATAAATTAAACGTGTTTTATAGCATAAACACAGCTTTGTTGACAACCCTCTTCCCTATCACATTATATTTTTTTTTTACAGAAAACTACTTGAAGCCCCTCCAAAATTCCTAGTAATTATGATTACTAATAATCATATCTAAAATATACAGGTATTACTTTTCCGATTGTCGAAAAAGCCCCTATTCTTAAGAAGTACCTGAGGAGTAGCCTCATGCTGTGTCCAAATGGTCAAAATATTTACACTTGCGCATTCTCACTCGGAAATGATGTCGGAGAGTGCTGTTCCATATGACAGAGTATGAGTGCGTGTTGCGAGTGTGTGTCGATGCGTGCTCTCTGGCTATTGCTTGTTTATTTAGGCCGTGTCCCAATTCGCCGAGAGTACTCTCGTTCACTCTTGATGTCACAGAGTCCTCTCTGCTGTCCCAACTCTGAGGAGAGCACGCGAGAGGGAGAGTGAATGACGATGTACACTCGGTGCTCACTCTTGCACCCAACCCAGTCGGGCAGCCATGTTGTTTTCAAGTCTAAAGGCCCGCCTACAATCTAGTTGAACGTTAACAGGAATAAAAACAAAAATTTTGTGTGTGTGTGTGTGTGTGTCTGTCTGTCTCTCTCTCTGTGTCTCTGTCTCTCTCTCTCTCTCTCTCTCTCTCTCTCTCTCTCTCTCTATATATATATATATATATATATATATATATATATATATATATATATATATATATATATATATATATGAGACAGAGAGATAGATATATAGATAGATAGTTTTGTTTGTGTTCGAGATTTAAAAAAGAAACCTTTTGTAAAAAAAAAAAGAATATTCCGCAGACTTAATAGTTGCACAATATTATTTTTTAATGCATTTTGCGCTATTTGTAGGGGTCTATATTGTTTTTGTGTAACATTAACGAATTAAATACGTATGGCGATAGTGGTGCTACCTGTTGCCAATCGTTTGTAACATTTGTTTCACTGTTTGTGACATCTTGAATTCTGATTGGCTGGCGTAAAACGCAAAGACTTGAAAGTTGGCCAACTTCTACCACGTTGCGTTTTATGTTTAGTGACATGCAGGGTTGTCACATGTCTGGAAAACAGGGAAATATCAGGGAATTTTCCAATGGAAAAAGGTGGCAACCCTGTCATGGCAACGCTTGTCGGTTGTAGCCAGAGCGTATATGATTCAGGGATTCATGACTTATTGTAGCGTCAACGCAATTGGAGACAGGCCTTTACCTCAAATATCTAAACATGTTTTGTTGTTTATAAAATGGTTTTAGATATATTTTATTGACTTAACTTAATCATTGTGATTGTGAAATGTTTAGTAACAACAATATTCCATTTGATATGGAACACAACAAATTATGATGTTGTTATGTTCACATTTCATTTAAGTTAACTGTGTACATATTATTAAATACTGTGATTTGCACATAACAATTAGGTTTTTAACCACGAAAAATCGTAACAAATTCAAATAAGTTACTATTTCATAAATTAGGCCTACTGTACATTTATTCGAGGAAGTAGAAAAGCCAGCAATTCTTATTTTTCACTATTTATTACCTTTTCTGTCAGAGAAATAAGCCAAAGGCTTACAGAGGGCAAAAGTCTCAATTCACTAGAGTGAGCCAGAGTGTGCCAGAGTGAGAGTGAGCACATTTTCGAGTTAAGACACTGCCTCACATTTGAACACTGTCGTCATCCACACGATGCCGAACGAACAAATAATATTTCACTGTAAGTAAATGTTTGCAATGATGAAAAAATATTTCTTTATTATGTATAATGAGTTTGCTATTGTATATCAAGTTCAACATGCATATCGCAATAAAAGTGTTACAGTGGGGTGTCAATAATTCGGACCATCAATAATCCGGATTTAATTTACTGTACATAAAATAAGACAGTCTGTACATACAGTACAATATTTTTTTCTGTAATTAAAACATGTAAAATTTTACTACATTAATGGTTTTATTCATCTGCTCCACTTCTGTAAACAACAGAGTGAATTATGAACTATTTTAGCAAATTTTTTTTACGTTGAAGACGTCTACCGGCCCTTTTATTGGTTCATTTTGAAAATCCGGACAATTTGATAATCCGGAAGGGGTCCGGTCCCAATTAATCCGGATTATCGATGCTCCACTGTATTTGAATGTTATAGAAATATTAACGGCCACAATTATAAGGATTAAGATGATTTGTTTACTTTAATTGAATGAAAACATTACGTTAATTGATTGAAAACAATAAACAATAATAATACTCTTAAATAGCGAATGGGAGTGTGAGTGTGGATCTATGCCAAATGAAGCGTAAGCAGGGAATTGTGAGTGAAAGTGCAAATGCAAGTGCAGATGCTGGTTATTTGAGACACAGCCTAAAGGTTGGTAGAAACTTAGGCAGAATCATGATGGTGACTGTGGACGAGGCCTTAAGGCGGCTTGGCAGGATGATTCTTCACTGATTTGTTCACAGTACTGAGATAAGCAACACTCTCACACCCAAGGATCGTTGCATAGAATCAAACTTGGAGATACGGTGTGATGGAGATATAATGCTACCACAAAAAATTTAATTAAAACTTGGGGGGGATTTGGAAAGTGATGTTTTTGGCTCTACAGAAGTTTATTTATTTATCTAATGCAGTTTTGGTAGACCTGATATTGAGCCCAAAAACCTCCAGGGTATAGAATACATGTCAATACAATAAGTACACAAGATTTATAAGATAACACAGAATATTTAGGCTAATACAGAATATACCGTATTTATGCGTGTATAGGCAGCACATTTTTACAAAAAGAAATTACTACAAAATGTGGGGTGCGGCTTATATTCACGATATTGCCATAAAATTATTTTTTTGAAAAGTGTAGTTATTTGTTTGCTCGTGTTCATAAACAAAATAACCTTCATCCCACACATGTTGGAGTTCACCCATATATGTTGTACATGAGAAAATAATTTCTTTACTGTACAAGAGAAAGATATTTTGTGTAGTTTGCATGCCCGCCGTGGCTCTACAAGTGCACATTGATAAGATGCCACTTTGTGTAACATGTTGCTGTGGTTTTGCTTTCTCAAGTCACGTTGCCTACCATCTGTGGAATAGTAATCGAGCATTGTATATTCATAAAAATTGCAACATAACAAATTTTCTGTCATAAATGTTTTGTAGGGGAGAAATTAAGTCAGAATTTATTAGTGAAACCCTGTTAAGAAGTTCCCAATTAAGAAGTTTTCCTGCTTAATAAGTTGAATAATTGTGCACGTCTATCTGCACATGTGTAAGTTGACATTTTAAAAAGAAGTTTTCCTGGCTAATAAATATAATTTTTTCACTCCCTTCAGAAACTTCTCAACAGAGTTTTACTGCATGTTTGTACGGAATTGTGACTTAAAAATATTTACAGGAATACAAAAATTCAGTGCGGCCTATACTTGAAATATTAATTATCCCTAATTTTTCATCAAAAACTTTTGGTGCGGCCTATACACGCCAAAATATGGTATATTAAAAAACCTGTTCATTAAATATCTGAGACTCATTTACAGAGTAAAATTGACATCAAGATTAGACATTTTTTATACACACTTTGTGTTTTAACATCTCCCTTGTACAATATTTTCAGCAGGTAGTTCATTAAAAAGTTTTAACGCAGAGTATCCGTCCACCATTTTGAAATACTGTCGACACATTTGTTGGATAGTGCATATTTTCTTTTGATCTGGTATTGCAACTATGAAACTCTATTTCTTCTTAACTTTTTGTATCTCTTCTAATTACCAATTCATTTCCATCCTTAATAATGCAATAGTGGGGGAGCTATGATGGCCAGGAAACTTTTGGGGTAAAAGACCTAGGTCCTGAAACATCACAAAAATGCCAGGAATTATAAAAATATTTAAAAAAATAGCTAGTAATACCTTTATAAAAATTATTACATGTACATCTGTGCCTTTCTGCTTCTCAGAATGTCAGCAAATTACATACAAAGGAGGCACACCCATTTCCCTGCTTGATTAGAAACTGGCAAATGTGTGCAGTCTTCCGCGCACTCTTTGCTCATACTTGCGGATTTGAATATTTTCATTCTTCTAAACCTGTTCACTAAAATAAAAAATAAAGTTTTTATTGTTTTGGCAATTTTTGTGATGTTATTTTTGTATAATGCTGTGTTTGAAACAACTTTATCTTTAGCAAAGCAACCACAAACATTTAATATTAAGAGTTAATTGCAGTTCTCATTGGTCCTGTGAAACGAGTAAACATCACCAGACTCGGACAGCAGCCAATACCAATGTAAAAATTTCAAAAAATTTCACAGTAACTACACTAAAGTCAAATGGTCAATTTTTATGGTGATAAAACCATCTCTAAATATACATTAATGTTAAAAAAACACTAATTGCATTTCTGAATTCGTACATAAGTCTGTCTCCAACAGTTTTAATTTGTGGTTCATCTAGGACTTGAAGAATGTCTTCAGCAGACACTATTCTTTCATCACCCTAATTTATTCTGAATGACTTTTTCTAATGTCCGTACATTGTTATGAATGCAACATCTACTTCCCCGTTTTCTCTCACATCACTCTGACAACCACTACATACCGAAATTCATTTACCTTTTGAACTTAACAGTCTTACTAGAGCGAACACCCTGGTATGATTTCCGTAGGCATAGCAACATTGTCAATTTCAGAGTCATCTTCATTTGTTTCTGGTGAAATTATTGCTTCAGGATTAGCACAGCTTTCATTTGAAGAGCCATCACTGTATACATCTTCATATCTCACTTGTCTTGATGCTCGACCACTAGTACCTGGCAGAGCTTTTGAACAAAGGATTGTTATTTTTTCCATTTCAGTGTTGGCTTTTCTACCAACAAGAATATTATTCTCATCATAGGCTTGAAAGTGGTGCATTGAATGAATTCCACTTATTTCTCTAATACTGCTCCATCTCTTGTTGAGAAGTTGGGCATGCAACTGTAGGCTACTTCTGCATGCAAGGCAAAGAGATCACGAATGTCTTTGCACTTTTCTGCAGACACAAGATAAAAGTCTTCAGCTGAACGAACATAAGTTTGTCTACCTATCACTGATTTCCACACAGTTCTTTTAACAGACCCTCTCACTCCATCAACTGCACCCTTTCCACGTCCAGCAGCAACATAATTCTGTTCTATATTTACGTAGAAGTTCGTTTTTGAGAAGCACATGTTTGAGCATGTGCATCTGTTCTTAAACTGACCAGCACAGTTGTCAGGAAATACAAATAGATGATCATCATGAGGTGCTATGTTTTTGCATGAAAACCCACACTGAAACCGTGGAGTGCCAGATCCTCGCTGATGACAGTGAACGATTATACCTTGTCAAGATGCCAAACACAGCATGTGAAAATAGTTACTTGATGTTTGCACCAGTAATGATTTTGGATTTCATAACGGCCAGTAAAATAGGGGCTTTAAAAAAAACTTGGAAAGTGGCACAATTCCATAACCACACAGAATACCAATTTACTAGGGACATCAAGATATCACCAATAGAAACCCCAAAAACAATGGTGGGGAGGGCTATGAAGATCAGGGAAAATGTGGGGTAAAACGAGTAAAAAATATGTACATAATCATAATTTTTTTTCACGAAAAGCCATTGAAATGCAAAAAGATCTAACCGAACAATACCTAAATTGACAATATTACTAATACCAGCTACAAATATGATAGTGGGGACAGCTATGAAGATCAGAGAAACTGCAGGGTAAAACAAATAAAAAATATGTTCGTTCTCATGATAAAATTTTTCCCAGCAATTTCCCTCCAGTTTATAGCCCTCCCCACTATTGTACTTGTAACTTGTATTGATAATATTGTCACTTTAGGTAATGTTAAGTTGGATCTTTTTGCAACTGAACATATTTTCATGATACAGTATTTACGATAATATTACAAATAGCACGAAAATACATTAAATTGCAAAACTACCTAACCAAATAATACCTAAATTATACCAACTAAATAATACCTAAATTCACAATATTACCAATAGACACAGACTCGAAAACACAATTTTTCAGTGCGACTGGGCTATGCTTGAAAGTTTTGTTTGGGGAAGCTCCAAGCTTCGCTCATGCGTGACCACTTTGTGGTCACTACCTAAAGAAGAAAGTCTGCGTGCCTTGAACCACAGTTTTGGAGATTTACTTCCCTGCTTGCACTGAGACTCTGGTACGTTGCATAATGTTTGGCTACGCTTGAACAGTATTTGTTATTGCAAAGTGTCTTATGCTTGAATATCAGACATTATCACAGTAAAATTTGGGTGTGTGTGTGTATTGATAATATTGTGAATTTAGGTACTGTTTGGTTAGGTCGTTTTGCAATTTAACATATTTTTATGATATAATTGTGTTATAATCATAATATTTTATCACGAAAAAATGTATTATTGCAAAAATATCAAACCAAACAATACATAAATTGACAATATTACCAATACAAGTTACAAATAGAATAGCGTTAGGAAATTGCAGGGTACAATTTTACTACCAAAAGTACATATTTTTCACTGGTTTTACCCCCGCTACTTCCCTGACGTTCGTAGCTATCCCCACTATCGTATTTGTAACTTATGTTGGTAAAATAGCCAATTCTGGTATTGTTCGGTTAGGTATTTTGGCAATTTATCCTCTTTTCTTGATTAAATATTACGATTACGTACATATTTTTCACTTGTTGTACCTCACAATTTCTCTGATCTTCATAGCCCTCCTCACTATCATAAAATTTCATTTAACCTGGTTACTACTCACTGAATCAATCGCTGTTCATTTTCATACGGCTGACATGATTACGCATGACACGTCAATCCATTTGACGACACTACACACACCCATGCACCCACACATGCACAGATGTATGCATGCATGGTGCGTGCATGCGCACACACATGCACAGATATATATATATATAGACATACATACATTTACCTTTTTCCTTAATAGCATAGAAGCACTTGTAATTTTGCACAATTATTAGATTTAACACATCAAGCACCATACATTGCAATAAAACACACGTTTAAGCACTCTTGAATCCCAAACCTCAGACAGGATAAAAATCGAACCATAACTAACGTCCGGCAATTTCCCGTAATCCACCTGACGTCAACCAATTTCGATGCACATTTGTTTCCTGTCTTTTGCAATATTGGTCATTGTGTATTGAAAAGTAACATGGTATTATACGACACCTGTTTATAAACACCGTCTGTGTGAACGTTGTTTTGTATGATCTATAATACATATATTTATTCTACTAGTAATAGGTTACGTAGTACTATCCTCTCGTGATAAACAAGATAAGCCTTGAGTAATTCACTAGCATTACATGTTCCAATGTTCCGACACTGTTTGATAGCTGTGTTGTAACATTATCGCCGTGCCACAAATATACCTCATAAATTACATTTTATACATTAAAGATTCATTTCAAAAGGTATTTTCTCATTTAATACAATTTAGTGACCTGATACAAATTTATTGGACGTACATTTCACGTGTGTTACTGCATAAACGCTGCAATCTTGATTGCCCTCCATACGATCACATTTAATTTTTTTACTGCGAACTACGTTGAAGCCTGATTTTCAAAAATGCCCCTATTCTGGAAAATTACCCAACTGTTAGTTTTAAATCCTGGTAACTGTGAGTTCAGTTGGGAAACAATTTTGTGCGATGTAGTACAGTTTTCAGCAGGTATTGGTTAATTCTCTTTTGTTCCACTCCTTCCATTTAAGCTTTTTATTATAATTGCAGCCTTCACCAAGAAGAATTTTTACATCCGACATACGGTCATTGCACTCACTGAGCATGCACTTAGCAATATTAGTATCACAGCACATTCTTTCCAATAGTTGGTTATGTGTCTTTGGAAAACTAATTTCTGATTTAGAGATAGCTTCAATCAGAAATGTAACATTAGCATTTACAGACACAGACGTTGTGTGGCATATTGTTAACAGGTAAGATGTTCTATGGATGCAAATGAGAAAATTTAGATTTTGAAATACTTGGTCAGGGTAACTCTGCTTAAATTCTTCATATGCTTCCCCAATGTCCGTGACCACGTGCCACAACTGTACAAAACTATGTTCACCAGTTTCAGGGTCTTTCACAGATTTCACATCTTGTTTCCATGAAGCCTGTCGACTTATTTCATCATTATTATTTCCAAATAGTCTTGAGCCAGCTTCCTGGGACCACTCTTTATAATTTTAAAAACTTGTTGCTTACTTAATCACCAAAGTTTTCTTACACAAGCCGCTTTACCTCAGCAGTTTTCTTACCAGCGCTTGTAGGAAGTGCAGCCTTAACCCTTTTTACAGCTTGACCAAGAGTTCTTGGGCTTTTGTATGCTCTATGTTCTGAGTCGAGAGCCTCACTGCTAGGATTATTTTTCTTTATAATTCTACAGTGTCTCTGCCTTTCCTTATCTTTCAACCTTATTTGTATCAGTAAATGTTTATTTGACTAGTTTTTCTTTCTGTTTTCTCCTGTTACTCTCTCTCTCTCATGTAACTCGGCAAGATTTTGACAGACAAAAGTAGCGCCAAATGTTTACTTTTGGTTTAGGTATCCTTTCGCCATCAGCTGGTACATCAAGTGGAGGCTGTATATTTTATCTACATGCTGTCAGCTAATCAACTTGTCAGTGTACTGTACTGCCAAATAAATTTCAAGGTATTTAGACTGACATCTGCCTAAAAAATTCATAGGTTATAAAAGTAAAAATATAAAACCTTGCAAAAAATTTAACATTTGCTAACTCATTTATAATTTGTCCGAGACAGTGAGTTTGGGTTAACATTTGCGAGACAGTAATTGTAGATCTTATCACACTTTGGACATCACAGCTAATATAACTGAAACTAAAAGTAATTTTGGGAACTTGCTTGACAATGCACTTTTATTTGCCAACGACTATTGCAGGGCAGTAATTCTGCTTTTACTGATACTAAACTGTTAAAGTTGGAATTACGTGGCGTGGAAAAACGTAAGAGTACTTAAAAACTACTCAAGCGTCCCACTGTCTTAGTTTATTAATACAATATAGTAACAACACGAAAACATGGAAATGGGTTTGCGGAAGAAAAATATGGTGTGTAATGGACGCATACAGCTGATTACCGGCCCAACAAAAATCGCTGTACACAACAATTTGTGTTACTTTAAAAATTATGCAGAGCGCCCGGAAAAATAAAACTGTTGGTTTGTTATTTTACACACAAAACCTTTTTCTTTCTGGCTAGTTATGTTTGGGAGAAACCGGACAGATGGTGTGCATGACATGGTAAAGCGTGGTGGTGTGAGCCGAGCACGTTAGTCAACAGATAGCAGCAGGTAGGCCTGCCTCTAGATCCTGTCTTTTTAAAAGTTGACTTTTCTCCTATTACTATCTCGAAAGGACACAATTTTGAAATATATTTAGCCAAATTATTAAAAAAATAATTGAAAAATATCACACAATATTTGTGTAGATATTTGGAATAAATATCAAGCACTTATGGAAAGCATGGATGGAGAGCAGCGATACATGAAAAGATCTAAGATTTGAAGTTGGGTTTCAGTTGGATATGGCTAGTTTTATTGTGCATTTTATTTTGAACACCTACATTACTACTTTAGCACAAAGTTTAGTTTTTAACACTTAAAACTGCTGTTTTGGGACCACATAAAATTGTGCAGAAGCATAAATACGCTTCAAAACAAGTTGTTAAACAAACCATTCTACAGGCTGACAACAACACAACTCACATTCATATTAAAACAATCAATTGATAAACAACCTTCCAATAACTTGTCCATTACAATTATATTGATTGATTTCACTGTTAAAAGAACAAAAGCCTCATACAATGTAACTGGCAATAAATACTTAAGCATCCAACAACTCTGAAATTATAAAAGAAAAACATACATCACTTCAATCCTTACACATATTCATTATACTTCTTCCATTTATGTTGTGAAAATAAAAATAGTAAATTACCATTAATTGAATACTGATCATGGCCACTTTCCATACTTGTGCCAACAGAGTACCAATAATAATATTCTGGTGTTTACCGTTATTGTAAACAAAATCAATGCTTCTAAAGTATAAGCCTGGAATGTAATTTTAGGCCAAGGAACAATATTATAGCCCAAACTTCTTCTGTGCCTATTAGATAAGTCACCCTAGGTGAAGTATCATATAATTTTCCCTTTGAGCAAATTAACAACTCACCATGATCAATTTTATTTGTATATAGGTCCTAACCCTTAACACTGCTCTCTTTTTACTTTCAATAAGTGGGTGATACACTTTATCCAAATGCAACACATCTCACACCACAAATCTTAATATTTTCCAATATATTCCAGAATAAACTCAATCTCACGACTAGTTTTGCAGGGTTCAATAATTACAAACCTTAAACCCATTTAATACATCACAGCCAGTGCACATTATACTTAATGAGACATAAAGTGAGCATGCATATATATACTTCAGGTAAAATAGTACCATACAAATATTAAAAACATAAATAATTACAATTGCAACACTCTGTTTTGACTTGATCCTTTAAATATAATTACTGTAATGAAATGGGTGCCAATGGGTGGCAGAATTTGCCCAACAAAGACCGCAACACCAATACAAATAACTCATTAAAACTATAGAGTAAAAAGTTATAAAAAAATACAAAATGCATACGAAGACAGCTAACTTAAGCCCTCCAAAGCTTTGTAAGTTAATAAGACAATACAGGACTGACAAAACTAACTCTCGCTGCAATATTTGTAATAATTTAGTGGTTTTTCAAAGATTGTGTATTGAGCTGTTAAAAGAGGTACTGAAGTGAATAGTTTGACGAAGAAAAAGTACTCTGAACAGCGTCACAGTGATAATGAATTAATGTTCCAAAAACTCTCCATCTCGAGAAAAATTATATGAAGGCAAGGGGGAGAAAATACCTTCCCCTTGATGCTCTAGCAGCTTCCTACACTTGCTGAAAGAATTTTGATGTAGGGCTGTTACAATGGAAAGTGCTTGAAATTACATATTATAAGAAAAAAGGAAGTTCCGGCCGCGGGCTCTTAGGGTGTGGGTGAAGTTGTACCGCCAATACTACCTCCTCAAAAGTTGTTCTGCATTTGCGGAAGAGTCCAGGGCTCTGCGCTCTCAGCGAGGCACGTGCAGCTATCCCCACTCTTCAAACTAAAAATCTAAAAATAGGAATTCCCGGGGCTTGCTGTCTCATATTGGCTAAACCCTAGTGCATCGCAGTGACTTTATCAAAGGTTTCCGAACAAATTTTGCTGCTGGCATGGGAACTACGAAAGAAGTAAAAAAAAAAAAAAAACCTAATCTCAAAAACTGACGAAACCTCACTCCGATCCTGGGAACTTGAAAATGCCAACGCACTACAGATAACAGGTCGAAATACAGTCCCGTATTAAAACCTATAAGCCCTTATCTCTCCATGTGACATGAAAGAAAAATTTAGAATATTACACTCACTGACCAGAAAAAAAGCATTTATCCATAAGTCTTGACTGAAAAAATATTGTACAAAATATTAAAAATATAAATATATCTCAACATTACAATATTTACTAGAAGTAAGCATATAATACACTTCTGATTTCTAGTAGTACAAGAAAACAGTAGTCTAATTAAGCAGGCCCTAACAGATATGATGAAATGGGAGGTGACAGTGGAACTTAGCACACTGACAAGCCAAATACCTACTGATAATTTGGGACACTGAGCTAAAGTCTTAGGTAGCATGTGAGATGTGTTGAAGGCACACTGAACAGTTTTTCGCACATCTGATGGCAGTGGCTGGCCCCGGACGAGATATTGCAGCTGGCAGATGAGGGAGAAATCACAGTCCCAATACCGCAGCTGTATGAGGTGGCACGGCTGCAGAACTTCCAGTCGGTAGAGAGTTTGCATCACTTCGCTGTGCTGCGGGACACTCGTGCCACGCAGCAGTGGATGTCCTCGCATGTCGCCTGTGATGATGGCATGATCTTCCTTTTGCCAGGTAATGTGCTATAGTCCATTCACTGTTACTTGACACTTTTGGGAAGCCCTGCTAAATTTATACTTTTGGTTATTGATTACGTATCCTTCCACTGCATGTAAACATAAAAACTGCCATGTGTCTTCTAGGTTTTAACTGTCAAATGCTTTGATTACTGTTTACAGCTGTTCAAAGATTTCTGTCATATTTAAAAAAAAAACCATAACATAAGAATCTTCACATTTTAGGCTCATAAACATTTAAGTCAGCTTTATCACTTTTTAACAATATATTGATGATAGTTTGTACGGTTATTATTTTACATTGTTAACATATTTGTTATACACAATAATATATTTTTCTGTAACTGTGTTTAATCCTGTTACAACAGTGAGGGAAAGAACTGTAGTATTTAACCTCTTGTTATTAATGAGTGCTGGGATATTTGGTTAAAATAATGGCCTCAGTTGGAACAAATTTTAAAACGAAGAAGCAATCAGTCCAATGAAAAAGACAGTAAATTCAAACTCTCAACTCGTGTTGCTTATTTTTTGTACATACCTAGCAGCAACAAACGTAAAATATAATGGTCAACATGCACACAAATATGCCTACTGTAACTTTTATTTTGCTTACATTCTTTGCATAGGTACTTAGTTTTTTCTTGGTTTATTTAATTAATTATTTAATATTTTCTGGCTGAGCTTAGCAATTTGTGGGAATGGTGGTAAAAATTCAAATCACAGAAACATAAGCACATTACACTACTGTGTTTCAAATACCTAGTACAATGTTGTGATAAGTAAACAGACATGAATTTAAATAATTAACTTTCACAGTATATTTATTACTGCTATGGAAACACTGATTTATTATTACATCGTTCCTTTCCTAGGTGGGTTTAAAAATCACAACGTGTTGTGGTATTTGAAGTATTTTTCAGAGCAATAAAATTAACGCTTCGTTGAACAGCAACATGCTTTGTCAAGTTGCCACTCACCAGATGCCACTCCTGCCAACTTTGGATTTGTAACCCTTCTGCCATCACATCTAAATATATTGTGGCAGCGGTGGAAGTTTAAGGGCGCAGAAGAAAATATGGGGATAGCCCGGAACTCAAAACCTACAGTATTCGAAATGAAAAATAATTAATAATAAACAAATAATTAAATAAAGTTAAAAAGAGAAAAATAAATATATTTAAATAAATATCTTGTCATCCCAATCAAACTCATTCGGAAAACCAATAGCAAGAAGTCAAAAACCTCCAACACTGGACTCTTCAGTGGGCTGTCCAGACACCCTTAACATTACCTCTTCATTACTTTATATAATTTCCTTAAACACCCAAAATACTTTTAACTCCTTCAAAAAAAGGCTGGGCTCAACATCAATGAGCCATCGACCGAAACCAGATTTACAAATCCTAAAAACAATTCTGAATGAGAGGGAAAACAAGGTAAAAGGGAAAAGAGTGTGGGGTGGGGGGTTGGTACTGGGGATGGGATCTTTTCATGGTTTCTGGAGCTGTAAGGAAAGTAATATAAGATGCAGTTCATTATCACTTCTACTCAAATACCCAGATGCTTCCAAATATAAACCTAACCCTCTTTGTCCTATGGTGAAATTATAATAAAAGGAGGGTGAACGAAAGAACAACCAAAGATTTTTGAAAAACAAGATAACAAAAGGAGATTTTATTTGAGAATTCAAAATATAACAACAATCATCTATAAACTTTGTAAACTTTAACAACCCAATATCAAAAATAACAGTGAATAAATTTACTGTTCAACAATTAATAAACTTTGGTTAGTAAAATTAGATATGTAAAATATAAAATTTCAAGATGGGAGGAACAATGTACATAAGCATAAGCAACAAGTATTTAAAGGCAGTAAGTTACTATTACATAAAATTTCTGGCTTTCATAAATACACAATTTATAAAATTCAGTTATTGATTGTGTATTTGATAGAACACCAGCAGAAATTATTTTATTTAATCAAGCATTGAATTATTCGTCAAAAATATCTACTTTTAAAATAAAAATAATAAAAATAAAAACTATATAACAGCCTGAGACATCCAATATTTTTGTAAAAAAAATAAAAAATAAAAATTTAGTCACTTAAATTTAACTTATACTAGCATCATCAGCAATGGAAACAACTTCCAATAAACTTCAGTTGTGACTCAAAAATAAATAAAGTTACAATCTCATTAAACGAACAAATAGTTACATGCTATAGGTTCACAGTATGGGTAATTATAATATTCTGAAGGGATATCTGCATAATAGGTTAAGTTTCCATAGGCATCACTGTAAACATCAACACAGTTACTAAAACACTAGTTAAAATTGTCTTAAGTAGTGACTGATTTCAGCAACTATTCCAAACTTACCTAAAAATGTGAAAGTATAAACCTTCACAGATTATTGATTGGCCAAAAATTATCAGAAAAACTAAAACAATAAGCAAAGAGTAGAATAATACTATGAGCTAAAAGATACGAAACCTAAAACTATAAACAAAACACACGACAATCGCTAGGAAATGGCTATTAAAACAAGTCGACATCACAACTCAGTACGTCACTCGTCATACCACCCACCTCAGCCAATCAGCGTCCAGGATCCCTCCTGGAAACAGCTGACCGGCAAACGTCCTTGCCGCAACACTCTCCTTATCCCCTCAAAAGCCTAGACTCTTGCTGCTGTATTCAGCAAGTCTACTCCTCACCCCAGGAGTACCACCAAACTTTCAGCTGGCATGGCACAAACAGGCCGCCGGCTGCGACGGTGCAGGGATCTACAAAGTAAACACTTCTGCGCAAACATTGTATTGAAAAGTTCTGGAACTGCCTGAAGTGTGTGTCAACTACAGGTATTTGGCAGAAAAAGTGAAGACCTAAAAATAACTTACAGCTAGAGAAGAACCATAAAAAAAAGTGCAGATTCCTAACTCAAGCTTCTAGACGAATTGATCGCCAGCTTCAGTCGAAATACATGTAAAAATCCCAAAACTTACCAACCAAAAAATTCTGTAATTCCAACTTCCCTTGAAATAAAATAAAGAGAATTAAAAGGGTTTCCACTCTAACAAAAAATAGTGACTCGTCTTAACAAAAAAGACCTTCCTCAAAGAAAATAAAAGATCTGAACAAAAAATATACTCCATGAAAAAATTTTTTCTCTAAATTTTTACTTATCACAATATTATAATAAGTATTCAACATTAAAATCTCTTTTTAGTTACAAATTACAAATTTAAAAGTAATTATTTTTGCTGCAATAAATATGAAATATGCTAAAATCGAAAGCGTGTATGATTTTCCTGCTATGACTAGCGGTGCGAAACTTCCAGAGAGCGAGTGAGACTGTGACAAGTCCCGCTCCACTGATAGCCTATTTGAAGTTTCTTCTATGGTAAAAAAAACTCCATGTCACTAGGGCCTATGCACCGTATTTTATGTTGATAATTTTAACTTTAACAATTAAGTAAGTTTCCATCAGGGCTACCTAAATATTTAAATAGACAATGTTTCATTTACAAATAAGATACCAAAAACTTGGTTAAAACAATATTTTAACTGTGAACTATTTCTTACTAGCTGTTGTCAATACATTGCTGCTCCGACTGTTATTCGTATTGAATACAAAATAAATATTTCAAGTTAAGAAGATATTAAGTTAGAGTTTCATTTATTCAAGAATACGATACTTTAAAGTTAATCACAGTGTTATATATTTGTGGTACACAAGTTATTGGAGAAAAAAATAGGTTGACATGTTACTCCTAGGGTGATTATTCAAAGGTTCGTTTCAAAACATCCGAAGAAATTGTGAATGGACTATAGCATGTGTTCGTTATCTGTAACATCTTGCACGTATTGCTGTGAATATTTTTGCCATGTGAGCATTCGTCTGTAGCCACTTAAAAGTCCAAATTGTTCAAATTAACACTGCTAGCAGCTGGGTTCTAACTGCCAAATCACCTTGTTCTGAGTTGAAGTGCACAAAGCTGTAAGATGTAACACTGCTGTGCAGAACTTGGAGCAGGGGGGTAGGGGCATATCTCCTCATTCACCATTGCTACCACTCTCAACATTTCCAATCTCATCACACTTTCATTTAGGATGGTGTCTGAGTGCCTATAACCACCCACATTCAGCTATTCCTTCCTAACACATTTGTATGCATGTCCCAGAGTCAGTAGGTGACCTGGGACTCAGTGGTTATGATGCTACCACTTGGGATGGAGCAAGTTAACAAGCTGGGATGAGTGGTATATGGTAAGGTCAAGCAAGGCCATTCAGTTGTCACTATGTAAACACACGCATATGCACATGCACCCCCACCCCCACCCCCACCAGTAATTCTCTTGTCCTGGTACTAAATTCTGTACATGGCAACTTCAGTTGTGACTCCCCCAGAACTGTCAGCTTGATTGTGTGTACATTTTCTCCATTGTATAATGATATCAGATACATATAATTTATCGCTTCAGCAAGCAAATAATTGATTTTTCATGTTTTAAACTTCACACTTAAATGAGTACATTGTGTTAAAAAATATTTGCCAACAGAACTACCTATATGAGATAGCAGATGAGCACAGCCCAGAGGATGGCTCTTACTATGACTGGTATGGTGGTGGTGTGGCAGGTGACGACATGTACCCTGGGCAGGAAGACCTGGAGGCTGGGCAGCTTGTGGAGACACTTGCAGGGACAGTGGATGAGCTGAGAGCCCGCTGTCAGCACCTCAACAGGCTAGAGAGCAGTGGCACCTGCTGGCGTGTTGTATCTAACCTGCACTCTGACCTGTGTGGGGGTCAAGTTTACCCCCGCCCTTGCATCCCGCTGGCCAGATTGTGACCACTCTCTTCAATGCTGGCTGGCAGCTGTTAGTGCTTCTGCTTTCCTTCAATGTTTTTTTCACCACCTCCTTAGTTCTACAGGAAGTTTTGACTGTATCTGTCAAAGATATTTGTATACAGTATAGTAATGTCCTATCTTTACACTTCTATCTTTTGTAATATTTTATTTTGTTCATTGAAAGTATGGAAAAGGGATTTTACCATTGTTAAGGGAAGAGGGACACACAGAGGATGCGTTCCTCCTGGAATTACTATTTCATTTATATTTTTGAGGGGCATATTCCTATATGCCGACCCCAAACCTCTATATGTAAAAGTGTATTAAAATTTTACTGAGCTGCTTTCCTGTCAAAATTACACATATTTAATTTTTATTGGCTTTGACTCCCAAAAACTCAAACATTACATTAGTGTTTTATTGTTTCTAAAGTAAAAAAATAATTTGAAGTTTTGCAAGAGGCGGTGACAGACATACCGTATAAGTCCTCCTTTGTCACCAAAAGAAAGCCTAAACACAGCATGCATGAAGTATGTGTCACCTACAGGTATTTGGCAGAAAAAATGAAGACCTAAAAATAACGTACAGCTAGAGGAGGACCATAAAAAACAGTGCAGATTCCTAACTCAAGCTTCTGGACGAATTGATTGCCAGCTTCAGTTGAAATACATGTAAAAATCTCAAAACGAACTAACCAAAAAATCCTGTAATTCCAACTTCCTTTGAAATAAAATAAAGAGAATTAAAAGGGTTTCCACTCTAACAAAAAATAGTGACTCGTCTTAACAAAAAAAGACCTTCCTCAAAGAAAATAAAAGACCTGAACAAAAAATATACTCCATGGAAAAAATTTTTCTCTAAATTTTTACTGAATCACAATATTATAATAAGTATTCAAACATTAAAATCTCTTTTTAGTTTCAAATTACAAATTTAAAAGTAATTATTTTTGCTGCAATAAGTATGAAAAATGCTAAAATCGAAAGCGTGTATAATTTTCCTGCTATGACTAGCGGTGCGAAATATCCAGAGAGCGAGTGAGACTGTGGCAAGTCCCGCTCCACTGATAGCCTATTTGAAGTTTCTTCTATGGTAAAAAAAAACTCCATGTCACAAGGGCCTATGCACCGTATTTTATGTTGATAATTTTAACTTTAACAATGAAGTAAGTTTCCATCAGGGCTACCTAAATATTTAAATAGGCAATGTTTCATTTACAAATAAGATACCAAAAACTTGGTTAAAACAATATTTTAACTGTGAACTATTTCTTACTAGCTGTTGTCAATACATTGCTGCTCCGACTGTTATTCGTATTGAATACAAAATAAATATTTCAAGTTAAGAAGATATTAAGTTAGAGTTTCATTTATTCAAGAATACGATACTTTAAAGTTAATCACAGTGTTATATATTTGTGGTACACAAGTTATTGGAGAAAAAAATAGGTTGACATGTTACTCCTAGAGTGATTATTCAAAGGTTCGTTTCAAAACATCCGAAGAAATTGTGAATGGACTATAGCATGTGTTCGTTATCTGTAATATCTTGCACGTATTGCTGTGAATATTTTTGCCATGTGAGCATTCGTCTGTAGCCACTTAAAAGTCCAAATTGTTCAAATTAACACTGCTAGCAGCTGGGTTCTAACTGCCAAATCACCTTGTTCTGAGTTGAAGTGCACAAAGCTGTAAGATGTAACACTGCTGTGCAGAACTTGGAGCAGGAGGGTAGGGGCATATCTGCTCAGTCACAACTTCCCAGTACTGCTACCACTCCCCGAAGTCAACCCAAACCACCTTCGCCCCAAGTCAAAAAAAGTAATCCAAAAGCCAGGCCCAAAGAGCCCGACGGCAACATACGATGCTTCACCATAGACATCCCTGACCAAGAGGTGGAAGCCGCTACATCTGAATCTTCATGGTGACCAGAAGAGGAAGACAACCCAATGCTGATAGAGCCTCCCTAAATCTAACCACCGCCTACCAGAAAGCTGGAAGCAAGAATACCAGACACAGATATGGAGGTAACCAGATCCATCCCCACCAGGATAGATTTTCCAAGACCTAGAGGAGCAGAATCCATCAGAACTCTGCCCTTGACACCGAGTTATGCTAAAAAGGTTATTGCCGGGTTACTCCAAGCTCAATAGAGATTTCATGACGAAGCCCACTGGACCGTGCACCATGCCAAACACTTTGCCAATCCAGCAGTAGTGCATATCGGCCGATGAGCCTCTGGGGTAGTAAAGGTGTAATGCACAACTGGTACATCGATACTGATTCCAAAACCACAAACATGTGAGGTACATATACTGTATTTGTGGGGTCAACTGCGTGACTTTCTACCGAAATCTCAAGAGTCAAGGATTAAATTTTGCACAGCAGTGACTTTATATAACGCCGTTAGTCACCACTAGACACTACCCTCCCAGCCCCGTGATGCACGCCAAAGGCTAACATGTGCTCATTGTCGGTAGGTCGCTGCTCCATGTTCATTGATTTCAAAGGCAAGCCTTTGTATTCACAATTCATCTTCATTGTATGATGAAACAGCCCTTCAAAATCAATGGTTTATGAATTACAACTGCTATTTTTGTATATAAAAGCAATTCTTTTTACAGTAAAGTGCCCGGCTTCTGCCCACAGAAGGCATTTTGTCATAAATTTTAAATTAAAAAAATGTGGGATTGGTTTGTAGGTTCGAATTCTCTGTTACTGATCTGAGGATTAAGTGGTTCATTCTTCTAAGAGCCTTGAATCCTCTTTCCTCATTTTTCCATTTATTTGGGAATTTTTTGGTGGAAAAAGTCCTTTTTTGGGAAAATAATTGATTTATGAAGTGATTTTTGGGGTAAAAACATGTGATTTTGCAGGAGAAGATGGCCACCAGCCGACTGGAATGGCAGAGCAGGAGGTGACATCATCCAAGATGGCTCCTGACTTCTACTTATGAATCATGCGCTGACAAGAGCTACTATATCATACTACTTACTACTAGTATGTATGAGACATCAGGTGTTTCACCATCATACAATATGTAGCTTATGACTGAGCAGAAGTAGCAACTTCCCTACCAGAACCTCCCCTCATCTTATCATCAAGTACAAGTTTGTGTAGAGGTTTAGCATAAATTCTAAGATTTATATTTTTGTTGACAACTTAACAATTGCTGCTGCAATAAGTGGGAGTTGAACGTAGACTAGAGATGTGCGGGATCCTGTTGGCCGGGAAATATCTAGAGAAAATTTTTCCATTTTCCCGTCGGGCGGAAAAGATTTTTTCCCAAGAATCGAGGGTTGAATTTTTGTACAGTTAAACCTAAATTTGACACAAACTTTGAAGCAGTAAACATAAACCAAAAAGAATCATTTCAATATAACTCATGAGTATACCCGAATAGCACATGAGAAAAAGTTAAGTCAATGTAGAATCACACACTTGCAAAAAGCAAAGTACATAACTTTTAAATATATTAAGCCACCTGAAGTTTTACGTGTACCGGCGTTAAAATAAATTCACTTTAACGCCGATAAATAATTTGTTATATTTTCTCGTTAGACACACTTTACATCAGTTATAAAAATGCTTTACGTGTGTAAACGTATTACCTATTGCAGCATACGAAATAGGGTGCTTTACAGTTTATGCTTACAAGCGAGATATCACAAGTTGTTTAAAATCAAGGCAACTTAAAGCACATGAAAATGGCGCCAGTTATGTTTGTGAACTCGTACGACGAGTCGATTACGCCGCATTATATGTCAGTAATTTTTTCATTTTTAACCTAAAATTCGCAGTCGTAGTTTAGCATTTCAGTTCCAAATAAGTCGGTCAACTTGTCATTTTTGGTCAACTTGTCATTTTTGTATCCATGTTTGGCACCTGTCATACCTTTTTCCTTTGTAATACAAGCATTATCTTATATTGCCTTGTACTCGTTTCTTGTGTTCTATTATCTGTAAACATATTTTGTTAAAATCAACAGAAATTGTGTAGACAGAACACTGATGTGACACAGTAGCCGGTGTTTTTACATGAAAACCAATGCTTCTTTAAATAAAATCACGTTGTATTTGTGTCATAGTAGACACAGTGTTGATGTATTTTTAATTTCGGGTTATAATTAAATGTTTTTTTAACTCGCGATATTCTTGATTAAATAATATTATGATGTTGCAGTGTCAATCTCTAAATACAAATTGATTACGTCTGTAACCGAGTCAGCTAAAAATAATTTTCCCACCTAAATTTTTCCCAAAGTGTCATTTTGCTTTCCCACACACCCCTAACATAGACACAAGATATAACTCCAGTCACAATTTTTGTCAAATATGAAAGTAGTGTTCAGAATATGGCAGGAGGGTAAAGAATAACAACAGTCCAATTATAAACTAAAATATGTATAATTCCAATATAAAATATAGCACCACATAATAAACACGAAAATACAATCAACGTAGTCTGCCTGATGACATACATGTTCTGCAATCTGTGTGGTAAACCATGCAGGCATCAGTGCTACAAAGGTACAGAGTAGGAAACAGACTCGGCTTTCAGCTGGTTCAGTCTGTACTACTAACAGGCATGTTTTGGTAACATGATGTTGCAACATGTGAAATTATGTAGTATACAAGTGCCACACGGTTGCAAATACAGTGAACCCTCAATTTAGCTGACCTTATATTATTGGACATAGGATATAAGAGACTGCTAGGAAAAAAATTTATTGTAAACTAACACTTAAATATACACTTGTTGAAGTTATGTCATATATAGAGACCTGAAAAATTAGGAAACGCTATAAAGCAAAAAATGTGAATTTTTAACATAAAAAATGAAAAATTTTGATTTTTGAGAATTTCAACTGCAATTCACGAATTGTACAAAATTCTGTTTTATTTTAGCAAATTATTATTGTTTATGTCACATAGTTGCTGCACGCATTTTATGTTTTGTTTTGGATATTCGAATACAAAAGCATGTTTACTTTCCATCACGTGTATTTGTGACCATAAATGACATGAGCGCAAGTGATGATACGTCACTTTGAGTGAACATTCTACTGTTTATTCGTTCATTAGGGAAACACTGTTGTTGTGTTCATGTCCACCAAGCACCACATTATCTATGGAATTCATGCCATGTTTACATTCGTAGCATCGTCACATTTTAACCAACAATTCTTTACTTTTTACAAAGCGAGTGGCGCGGCAGCGATGAAAAAAGTGTTTATATGCATTTATGTACGTAGAATATATTTGTAAATCAGTTTATCACATATTTTAAACTGTATTTGTTCAGTTAACTGTATTTTTATCATACACATTCTCTGCAAATATATGTGGTAAAAAATTATACGTTTTGAAAAAAACAAAAGTTTTGTCAACGCGGTCCTAAAGAAAAAATCTGTTGTTGAAAGTTTCAACAGTTCAAAAACGTATAGGCAAATTTTAATTTTTTAAATCTTTGTACAAGGCACTTTTATTATTTTTTTTAGCAGTGCTTTTATAGTTGTGTATAAATTGTTTACATTATTCTAATCATGAATCAGTATGCCCTTGCCAGTGCATTGCAAGCGTTTGTTGTTCCAGATGTTGGGCAGAATACAAAACCTTCAGTAAAATCTGAAATTGTTTTCAATGTTGTCTGTTGATAAAGGAAACTAGTGTTTTTGTCCTAAAACCGTAACTGTATATTTCTCTATGAGTTAGGAATTTTTGCACAGAAATAACAATTGATAAACAAAACAGCTTATCAATAATTTGCCAATTTCAGGTTTTATGGATAGTGACGTTTCTCAAATTAGGTATGTCTTCATAAAGAGCACACAAAAACTGAAGCAATTCTCATCCAGAAACCTGCATTTTTGTAGCAAGAAAATAACAGCTATTTTTTTGACAAAAATAACACATATTAAAAAAAAAAAAAACCTACTTTTCCAGGTCTCTAGTCATATAGCAGTGGGTCTACTGTTATCAGTTGTTGTTTATTGCATATGTGGATTGTTTAAAAAAATTCAAGTCCCTAGAAAGTATAAGTTTTTTTTTTTTTTTTTAAACTCACTATCCCTTTCACATCACAGAAAAATAGTCATTCTTCTCCACTCACAAATAAACCATGTATGTTGGTGCAAAAGATAAGTCTTTTAGATACTAGTTTTGCTTTTAAAATTCTTTCTTGTGCTATACGATAGTAGGAACATTTTATTAAATCTCAAACCACTTGGAATTTTGTGACCAACATCAACATGACAATGGTAAACATAGCATGCCGGGCACCATACTGTAAACAATTACAACTTGCGTGTGTGTGACATTATGAACAAAAATATGTGTTAATATGCTTTTACATGTGTATTTAAATAAGATTTATTTAAAAAAACCTTAAGTAGTGTAAAAAATTAATGATTTAATTTCACTTTGCAGAAAATTATTTATCTTTTATCATTAGCTTTATTAGAGAGTGGCATATTTTGTCTCTGGTCAGCTCATAAAAACAAATTGGAAGTACATGTAATCTAACAGATGTTTTGAATGCTTTGAGTTTTGTAAGTAAATAATATTTACGCTGTATTATGTCAGTGTAAAATAATATAGGCTACGTACCATTATTTTCAGAATTCTAATTTGTATAATCCAATGCATTTTTGAAATTTATTCTTTTGAACATTTTTGTAAAATACTTTTTGGAGTTATAAATTGGTATCTATTTTATTGTGAATCAGAATCTAGAAAAACTGGTCTCATCATATCCCTAATTTTTTATTTTACACGTGTGTTCACCCAATTGCAGACATTTCGTTCCACTGGACGAGTCCACAATAAAAAAGAGACTTCCCACCTAGTTTTAGGCTGCGTCGCCCATAAATATACATGTAAATACAGTGTGGCTGTCTATGGACACAGCTTCCACCCTTTTTTTTTCTGACTGTGCCACTACTGAAGGAACATAAAAATAAGTGTGTCTGCTGGCAATATAAAAGTAAACACAGTATACTCGAATAAAGCACAATAAACATGCATGAAGGATTACAAATTAGTTTCTTCCTGATGGTTTGTATTTATTTAAAATGACGTGAAACGCTATACCAATAATTGTTTATTATATTGTGACTGCTGCAAAATTATGGTTGTTTTTTCAAGCTTGTTGTGAATGAACAAAAGACATGTGCAAATTTCCCTTTGTAATAATTGATGGACCTTCACCCATACGGTCTGCTTAATTGAGGGTCCACCACTGTATGTACAACTAATGAGCAACTGTGGCCAATCAGTCAAATTTCATTAACATTACTGGCATATCTGCTGGTTTCATCCTTGAAGAGAATTTTCCGTAGAAAACCCATCACCAAAATTGTAGAAGTATTTCATCCAAAATAGTATTGCCACACTTAATAATAACACTTTAAAATGATAACCATTAAAAGGAATTTAAATTTCCAGCCATAATTAGCAGTGTCCAATTTTCACGTGCTAAATAAAAACTATTATAATTTTGGAATGGAAACAATATATTTGCACAGAAAATCATATGAAACAACAATGCCACTGTGTAAACCCTGCTGCAAACCGAGCACTCGTCTGCAATAGTAGACTACGATAGTGGAAACATGTGGAAGTGGTTCACACAGCCATTCATGATACATTTGGAAATTTCTGCACAGTGTTCCTCAAATACTTTCTACCAGTCATGGTTTGCTGTTCCACATTACTGATATAAACTAAATGGCATGATTCGCTTCCATAGGTATATATTTGTTACATCTTTACTCTTGAGATTATCCAGAACAAGAACTATTCTGTAAGACAATTTAACATAATATGTATTGACACAGCAAGAGGCCCTAAATAAAATGAATAAACTGTATTAACTTTATACCAATTTCATGATCTGTACATGTATACGTGTACACATTCTGTATGAGACAGGGGTAAGTATACTTCCAATGCAGAAAAGGGGATCCACCAAACCAAAGAGAACAAGTGCTTGCAAGGCATGCTGGACTTCATATATTCAGTGTGGTTTATAATGCCTCTGCCTGATATGGCACAACAGTCCATAAAATGATGAGTCCATTAGTAGTGTTCTGGATTAACGTTTCTGTGTGAGGATGGAGTGGAGTAGAGAGGTTTGGGTGGTTCTTAACATTGGGGTCATGAAAGCCAATGAGGGTGAAGTGAGATAAGTAGTATGGAGCAGTACCAGAATGCAAGGGAGGAGGAAATGGGAGATCCCCAAGAAAACCTGCCTCGTGCGAAATTTCTGGAATGACCTGCCTGGAATTACAGTGTGAGAATGGACAATTGCAACATTTTACTGGTTCCAACAGCTTCCTTAAGCAGCAAGCGATGGCACATTGAAGAATGCTGTTGCCAGTGAACCTAACAGCTGCACCGCTGTGCCATCAACACCAGTTGCTAAAGCAGCTGCTCCAACAACAGAAATGTCAGTGCTCTGCATTCAACCATTAAGTGTTTTGTCCAACTATCTGTGTGTATGTGTTTCTATAAAACCAATCTCTAAGTACTTGTGTCTCTCTACTTTTTTGTAAGATTACTACTACAAGGCTTGCAGCACATGTGCCTCTACAACATGTAAACAAGTTCATCAGACATACTGAACACGTTGCTTTTCATTCTGGAATTTAGTTTCAAAAGTCCAATTTTATCACGATGACCACATGTGGAGCAGAATACACAACAAGGAACAAGACAGATAATATAATACCATTAAATCTTGCAGTACAAACAATCAAATTTTATACCTACTGCACAGTAACATACATTGTAGAATACTTCATTACAACTAGAATAATATCATGTGTTAATATCTCATCAAGTAGTCCGTCTGGTAACTATAACTACATTAGAAACATACATACCTTGTAAGTTTACCTGTCATGCTCAAGTTAAACACAAACACTTTTCTTCTGTGTGTATGAAATAATTCAACAACATGCTTTGAAAGTTGATTAAAAAACAGGAGACTCAAAAGATATACTGATTATGAGATCTGCAATGATTTCCTTGATACCTGTACTTTATGAACATAATTATAGCCTGGTTTTTGGCTACTTGAGCACTGTTGAAAGAACTAGTTGCCTGCGAATGTGTGCACACTTGTTGGCAATTCATTAGGATAAGTCAGTTATTAAGGGCACCGTTTGGCTAGAGTTAGTCCCTACAGAATAAAGGGAGTGATAAGGGCCACACTGGCACTCGTATCAAGTGCTGCATTGCCACTGGGTAGCCTGTCCACTCAACTGTTTTATTTATTGGACTTTTGCTTGTACCCAGTTAGCATATTTTGAGATACAGCAGTTTAAAAAGACTATTTTTAGCCATGTCAGAGGGCTTAGAAATCATATTTATAGTGTGCGTAACATCTTGAATGTGACATTCAGTACTCATCTGGTGTGTTTTCTCTATGTAAATTAGCACATTGGGCACAAGTAAAAAAAAAAAAAAAAAAAAAAAAAAAACTGACTTCCCAACACACTGCAAAGTATTTCAAGCACCTGACAGGTGGCCCCTTTAAGACTCATTAAAAGCATGATGTTAAAAATCTGTTTACATTTTATTAATAGAAAGTTAAAAACGAACTGTTGCACTAGTAATAGTTTTTTGTTTGAACCATCTGTGCAGTCACATGCAGCTGTGGAACACATGGGGCGTAAACTAAAGTTTTAGATGGGAAGAGATGAAACGAGACAAGACTTAGCAGTTTCAACCCTTCTGTGTTAAACAAAAGAAATTTATATGACACAAGAAATTTGAAAGGTATGTTTAACCACAAGCCTGTCTCCGGAACAATAATTGCAATATCTGGCAGGAAAAGAATGTTCTTTGAATGGACTGGAGAAAAACAATTTTATCTGTAGATTTCCCTACCTTTCCCTTTTAGCCTAATTTGTACCCTGGTAAAAAGCTTAAATTCAGCACAGGGCTTTCAAAAGTGCCCAGTTAGCCACAGACTGATTACATCTACAATAAAGTGAAACTCTGTTAAGTAGTTACCACTTAAGAAGTTTTCCTGCTTAATAAGTTGAATAATTGTGCACCTTGTCTATCTGCACATGTGTAATTTGACCCTTTTATGAAGTTTTCCTGGTTAGTAAGCATTATTATTTCAGTCCCTTCAGAAATGTCTTAATAGAGTTTTACTGCATATCATTGTAGCAATTGTAGAGAGCTCTCAAAAGTGATAGGAGTGATAATACATGTTGTGTTCACAAACCCAGAACTATAATCCATTCACGGTTACTTCAAACTTTTCTGAAGTCTGACCTGCTATAGTTCTACTTTCAGGATATTCCTCTACCTCCTGCAAACAAAACTTAACCAAGTCTAGAAAATGTACACCAAAGAAACAGTGCATTACATTCATGAGTACTCAGTGTAATAATATTTTGCGTGAGAAATATTTCTTGCTAGGCATTACCAACACACAAATTTTCTCCTTGTTTTATTCATATTAATTAACAACAAAATATTATAAATTCATAAATAAAATATAAGTAAAAGTTTGATTTAAACATTTCACATTAACAGAAGTATAAAACGTTTGATACCTAACATTTTTAGAAGAAGAAAAAGAAGAAGTCAAACAGCACACACAAGGTGATTTTTCAAAGATTTGGTTCAAAAAATGTGAAGAAACCACGAATAGACTATACTGTTTGTTTAGAAGTACACATGAAAATAAACCTTCTACAGTAGTGTACATGGCCAAGGTCTGTAATACTGCTTCAAGCACTAAACAACATTTGATTACTTTTGTAGTAACACCTGAATGTGACAAATATGGAACTTGCATTCAATTGCAAATAATTTACATCTGGTAATGTGTTATGGTATCATACTGCAACATTTCAGGGCAACAACACACACATAATGAATCACTTATAATTTTCTTTTAAGCTACTGAAATGTTCAAAATATATCACAGGCACTCCTGCTTGCAAGTATTTATGGACACCGCACTCTTGTGCTCTAGCAGCATTATTCAGATCATAGCACAATTTATAACTTAAGAAAGCTTTGATTACAAAGCTTCCCAGTGTGATAATCAAACTGTGAAAAGTCTCTCTCTCGCCTTTGAGTGCACTTTAGTCTGTAAAAATTACCAATGGTTGGTAAATAATTTGAGTTCCAATAATCGAGTTATCTTGCAGAATGTAGCATGTCTGTGTAACATTAATTGTACCACAATCAGCCAATCAAGGGTGTTGCAGCGTACTGGTGAGTGGCAAGTTGTTCTTAACGTGTGCTGCACTGTTCACACTAACTCTCCATTACTGTTGCTGTTATGAGAGTTTTCTGATAATTTTGACTGCTTAGCAAATTTACTGTTTGTTGAGTCAAAAAAAGTTTAACTCAAATGTATTCAGCAATGTTGTGTGCTTACTACTGACGGATTACCAACATATTATCCACATTGGAAAAAATGAACATTCAAGTCCACTGGAACACACATAATCCATGGTATATAATGACTGGCTTCTCAAGGACAACCATAAGTCACGTACTGTTCACCAACTGCATGGAAAAAAATTTCTGCTTGGAGCATTGTAAAAGATTTAAAAAAATACAGCATCTTCAATGTTATGGAGGGTGCAGATGATCACACAGGGTTTTTCAGTGAAAAGGAATGTGTTACTTCTGAGGATGATGACACTGAAGCCAAAACAAATGGAAATAATTAAAAAAAAAAATCCTAGTGATACTCCTTTAAAGCCTAAATCTAAATAACACTTTCTTTGTTAATTATTAACTCAGGAACTGATATTTATGTAAAGAAATTCATAAAATGTGCTCCAGTTAACATTAAGTATGTACGTATGTATGTATGCATGCATGTATATGGTCACTGTCCCTGGTATAATCTGCCACATAAAAACTGCCTTACCTGCATTTACAACTCCTTGTGTTAGCATGTCAGTTTTGCTTAAACCTCTAAGCTGAGAACTTCACACAAATTAATATAGTTGTTTTAAAACTTTCTTGCACATAAGGCATTAGTAATTTAAGTGCTCTGTATGATTGTGATCAAGTCAACATGGTTGTGTAACCACTTTCTGTCTCTGTCCTCATGCTGTGATCAAGTACACTGTAGATTAATCACAATTATTCATGGTTAGAGAGTGAGCACTTTTTAAAGTCCTGCTCAGCATTTACTTTCTGCTCATTATGTACGTATCTTTCCATCTATCATGTGTAAAATTTAAAAATTATCATGCATCCAAGCACTTTATTCATGTGTCAATCAAGCAAAACTATGAAACATGTTGCATAGTTAGTACTGTATATAAGTTGCCAATATTTTAATTCTAACTCATGAACATATCAAATTAAATTAATCAAATCACCATAAATAAAAATAGTAATAAATAAACTCAATGTTCAGATACAGAACTAGTACTTTCCTTACATCACTGCACCTTTACTGGGAGCACGGGATTACAGAGTTACTCTGTTGCTCATGGCCCAAGAGAAAGTATTGGCTGAAAATACATACTGTATAGAATTCCATGCCTGTCATTCCAATGCCTCGGCTACTGTCCCATCAAACAACATCCATTAGCAACAAAATAATAGATGGTGCAAAACTTTTTTTGAGGTGTGTGTGAACAAATTGCATTTAGAAAAACAACACAAATACTCTCTATGGGCCTGAGCAGGACTGTCAGTGTAGTTGTTAAGCAGTATTAGCATAGCCAGTCTCTCTGCAGCTGTGACATTGTCCAATTGAACCCTCCAATTTATTGTGAACAAACCAAGGATGAAGAAGAGTGCTTTGTTTACAAAGCTAACCATAAGCTTGTAAACTAGGTGACTAAGCACAGTACTGCCTCGAGGTGTGCGTATATCCAACACAGTGGTTTTCAGCACCATAACAGTGAAGGAGGGGCCATGGCACCAACTTTTAATTACAAAATGTACAGCTGCATCATAGACTGCATACAGGTCAGTGGCATCTCGTTAAGGCAAGCAGTGCTTGCCCAGACAGTTTCCTGACAATACTATATTTAAAATAAATATTAAATTCTAACTTATATTTACTTTAAGGTAACTTTTCACTCATGCGGCACACATTCTACTCGGGAAACACTACTGTATATTATAAGAAAACAACTCGTTTGTTGGCTAGCAAAACCAAGATGTTTGGAAGCACTGTAAGTAAGGCTTTCAGCAGGTAGGCTGTCGCAATGGTTTCCCAGCTGACAGAGGGGCGGAAGGGTAGGAACACCGCCCGGGAGGGGCAGGGAGCTTATGGCTGCGTCAACCTGTGTTAGACGCTACGATTTTAGTGCTTTCTTCGCCGAACTGAAGTGGACATAGCCGAAGCTGGCCTAGCCGCAGGCAGTTGGCGCTGTCTAGTTAACAGTAACAAGATCGATGCGTGGGCAAGTTCGCGCGCACAACACAAATCGTATTTTGTTTTTATTTCATTTAGTTTTGGTGCTGAGAATGTTATACATATTCGTGTGCGATGTATACCCTACATAAACATTATAAAATTACAGTGTGAGACTGAGAACCGTGTAGATAGAATGAGTGCAACAGAAACTGTGGATGTAAGTGTGGTGTGTGTGTGTGGATTACGGGTGAAACATTTTTCCAGCAGTGCTTTCTTTTTTCAGGAAAGATGAGACATCATAAAATAAGGTAGGCCGACACCTGCACTTACGATCACGACAACACGCAAGAAAGGTAATTTTGTACGTAATTTCCAAAAAAATGTTTTATCAGAAACACTCATGGTTAGCTGGATGTAACAGCCTAAACAAAATAGTTTTGCTGGCTATATTTATTGTTTTCAAAATATGTTGACAAGTGGACTGCACCTGGGTATTGTAACCTTAACAATCTGTGCAATGCTGTTAAAAAACATGAGCGTTCTTAAGTTCACATAAATTAGTTTTTGTCTCTTAAAGAATTTGGTAAAAATAGAGTTGACTGCTTTCCGTCTTTACACTAACAAATAATCATTTTTCGTTTCTACACTTCTGTACAAACAAAATTGCTCCATATGTAAATACCTCACTGTCGACAGGTATTAAAATAATATTGATTTTGAGTGGACAAGGTTCCAGGTTTGATGAAGACATCTTTGTAATATTTTTCACTTGGGTAAATTTTATGTTAAAAATATTAATATTTCTACAAGCAGTGTACTTTATATTTAGGTATGAAAAAATGTTTAAATGGCACCATTTTCCACCTTGAAATCCAAATTTTCTCGGGAGAGGGCCCCCAGCCTCCCTCCCCCTTTATTGGGGAGATCAACGCCACTAACTGCCCCCTGCACACAGTATTGCCCATGCAATTATAGGATGCACCGCCACTGATACAGGTGTGAAGTGCCAGCACAAGCAAGGATACCAACAGTAAATATTGTGGGGCAGGGCTTATATGCTGCAAGTGACCACTGTCTATGGAAAAAAACTGTTGTGGATTTCCTTGTACACATACGTATTCCTCAGAACTGCAGATACGGATACATTTTACTATAAAATTTAGCATACAAATTAGGCTACGAATCAGCCTAAGACAATATGTCCGGCTAGATATTTTGTTTTTTGTTTGCTAGAAAATACTACAATGTTCATTCACAAAACAATACTTTAAAAGGTTGCGTGTTCCGCTTAAAATTATTCCTCAGAACTGTATAAATGAACACAGATTACTGTCAAAACACAAAAACAGTGGAAGCCTGGAATACCACGGCCCGGTATACTGCGAATTCGGTTATACAGCGGGGCAATTTATGTCTCCCAACCTCAATAAATAAGTGGGAAGTGTGCGAACAGGTAGGCGTGTGGTCTGTCAGCGGGTGGTTGTGAGTCTAGGACATGGATGTATGAGGCAGGGGGCGCGGCCGCGTGTTCTCCTTCCTTTCGGCACCAAGAACTATATTAGTGATTCATTACAGCCAATATTGTATGGTTTTCTGTATATGCAAATAAAATGTGTTCTTATATTACCATATTGGCGAGTAAGGCAGTGTGTATGTATAGGCAACGACAGAAGTTTTTGATGAAAAATTCTGGATAATTAATATTTCAAGTAGACCGCACTAAATTTTTATATTCCCGTAAACACTGCCGGGCCTCATCATGCCAGTGCAGAGGCCAACATGCCACCTAAATTTCATAGGAATTCAACACATTGACGTGAATTGTATCAATCAGCATGTTTTCCCAATACCGGGCCGCTGTTACAAATTGAATCGGCCCTATAATGACGGCAGTGGCTGCGGCCGTCGCCCACCAGAATAATCTTGTAGTGACAGACAGACAGCTGCACAGCCCGATGATCTAGGCACGAGCGACAACAGCAAGCCGACGCGTCAATCTCCTACGGTGTATAGCTCTATGTAATCATTATAATTATGATGTAGACACTTTGATTATAATATATATACACACACACACATACACTGGCTAAAAGGTATGTCTTCAGATTTTCGGAAAAAAAATTCCAAGCGGACGAGCTATTGTGGACAACGTTTAATGCAGAAAAGAAGCCTTTTTAGTTTTCCTTTTGAAAATGCAAATCAGACGAGCAAGCGAAAACGTTTCACAACATGTGAGGCACTGATAGATAGATCCCATCTGCAGTGTAAGCGTGCCTCCGACCTTCGGACTTGAGCTTCCTTTCTCCTCTCTTCCTCCCATAGCGGCTCAGCAGGGGAATTGGGGGGGGGGGGGGGGGGGGGGGTGTGTGACTAACCCCCTTCTTCAACCCGCGTGAAGAACAATTTGCCGCAAACACTGCCCATGGTGGAATAAGTACATCCTTTACCTGGAAAATAAAGTATTTTTTAATTGTTCTTGCTTGAATGCACGTGACCATCACAGCACGTTTCTCTTCTGTTTCTCTCCCTTGGGTGCTGTCAAGTCCAGTGATGCAGATACAGATAATAAAGTTCAGATTGCAAGGAGCTAAATGTCTGACGAGTTATGGTAGTAAATATCAACACTTGCTCCATGTTTGACAGATGATGCCCATTAGAACACTGGCTTTTTGTTACTGTACTCTGTCACTCCCAGAAAAGTGCGGAAAGCTATAATGCGGGTTTGAGTTATGTCCACCAACAGCCACGTTATATTGGGCTTTTACTGTATTATCTTCAATGTAAAATGTAAGTTATGTAGTCACATATCTTTCTGCCGCAGCTGTTATGGCAATAAAGAAAAATGTTTGTAAACAAATGCTATAAATCCAATGCACACATTTTTCTCAACTTATAACTTTTGTTTTCTTTCATAGCAGGTACTGAAAGAGGACATTAGCTATCCTATGCTTACAAATGGAAACCAACCTCCATTGCTTTACAAGTTGCCACCACACATGAGCTAAGGACTTCACATACTCATACCAAGGAAAATACCATGCAGTTGCAGGAAAAGGGGAAGCAGAAAAAATGTAGAAATAAAAAGTAATTTTCTAAAAGTACTCTTGACTAATATAGAGAGTACCTATGACTGGTACTAAGAAACCCAGACCCTCACTCATTGATGTTGCACCCACCATACTTACCAAACAGTCAAAAGGGGTGTCAAATATGACGCATGCCACACTGCTGTGCAGCATGCCTGCGTACTCTATGGGCAACTTTGGCCCATAAACGAGAATTCAAGAGCTTGAGGTAAGTCCAAACAGTGGCATACAAAATTCAAAGTCCAAACAGTGGCATACAAAATTCCCATTCTGAAAGAGTTGATTTAATGCGCTTGGACAACCACAGACACACACATAATTAGCAAGAATAATTATGAAATTGTACTGCCAGTCTGAATTCCGACATGCTGTCGCCACCCCCTCAAACCAAGATTGTTTTACCCGACGAGTTGTGGACCAGACCAGCTTAGATAAAAAAAAAGTTGAAAAGATACCCACAAGATTGCAGCACTCCTATGCCCAGTGACCTCACAGATGCCGAGCCTCGAGCTCGGGCAGAGTAGATAAAACTGTTGTCAGCCTCAATCAAGGGCGATAAGAAAATACTACCAGAGATAACCGACCCCCGTGCTGAGAGACTTGCAACCCTCGCACCCCTGAGAGAGCTATGAAGAGGAAGCTGGGATTACATATGGAAGCTTCAAACCGCCCTTGTCAGAGTTCGTCAGCTCGCCGACCACACTGATCAGCGAGCTCTCCTAAATCTGGAAAGGACCTCCCTTTCTTCCCAGTCTAAAGCTGAGAAGGCTCTCTCTCCAGCTCCAACAACTGCAGCTTGACACAGCTCACTCTCTTACGGTAACCTAAGTCAGCACCCTGCACCCACTACCCCAGTCATCCCTGACTCCGTGGTAGCAGGCTGTCGCAATGTCCTATGTCTCCTCAGGACCGTCGCTGTAAATGCGATAGTGAATTTGAGACATTTGTTCCGTCGCTATAAAGTGCGATAGTAAACTTTCAGACATTTGCTTGGAAGTTATAATCCAACCCAGGTTTGCCTTCACCTGGCATAGCGTAATATAAATCATGCATTCTTAGACTGTATTACTCTGTCTTCCCCAATCTTTCGAAAAAGAATCAATAAAACACTAAATTCAAAATTCGTAAATTTTCATAATTTTATTAATTTTTATTTTTCTAGTGTACCTTGCTTTGCCAACTATGTATAAATTAATTTGATTTCTGAGAGTGTATTGCAAATATAGTTTGGCTCAAAAATCATTTTAAATATTCCTCTTCAGGATAAGCGTGACCGGACTGAACTCCCCCAGTGTCACTGAGTCCGAAAGGATCGTTAAGTCCGCAAGGACAACTTCTGACATCTCGGTTAAGTCCGGGACGCCCATGCCTCCTCGCAGACACATACCAACTTTAGCCGTGGTTTACTGGTAAGGCCTCTGAGCAGCTGAAAAGTTTCTCGCCGACGAATATTGGATGACGGCTGGAGAAGGCATGTTACTTGTATAATTGGTGAGCCTAGTACACTGTTTCATTTATATAATTGTTTGTCTAGTTATGTTCAAATAACAAAGAAAGAAGGTGGCCTTCCAGTAAGCTACGTTGCAAGGCCCGACGTGCGCTGCAATGTGAGATAAATCAATCCGCTACCTGTCAGACGAATGACCGCCATCAGAATAGCACACCCCTTTCCCCGATACCTGAGGTCACGCCCGTACCTTGTCCTATCTCACCCATGGTAATCTCCACCCACGAGTCAGATTATCTGTGTGCACCTCCACCTACCGAGCCTGCTCCGCCCCTTCTACAGACCATCCACATGTTAAAGCGTGTACAATATGTACGGCTGCCGGGAAGGTGATAAAGATGGTAATTCCACCTCCCATTCACAGACGAATTGTTTCCCCCCTCTCAACCTACGTACCCATGTGTAAGCACACCACACCTTACCCTCTTGGGAGATTATATTGCCAAGAAGTAGAGTAGGGACAGCACGATCGCCATATCTCAGGGTTACCGTTTTTGCGGATTTTATCAGTTTTCACAGATATTTTAATGCTAAAACGGATCTATGGGTAAATACTCGAAACAGCGGATAATTCAATCACAGCTGCAACGCTTAGAGCTATGGACCGTTACCGCGGAACTCACATTGTCATGTTAAAAGTGACGGAATAATTCTTAAATGGGAGCGTTTTGATCCACAAATTTTTTTTCATTTGTACCGATGTTAGTACGAGGGTCTCGGTTTGTATATAAGCAGGTTCCGGGTGTGGTTTTATTCACTTAGCTCCATTTCATTAGAGAAGATGCATCACAATGTTGCGGAGGTGTTCGCATATGGGTTATTACCTTAGGAGGTATACAGTAATATTTTGTAGATTTCAAAGGATGTTAATAAAGACAATAGGGCTTGGAGTGTTAAAATTGTTGATGCAGAAGAAAATTATATTTTGTTGTCATTTTTGTACCATTTTGGTCTTCAAGGAATTACTGCCAAGACTGATAGTGGTTTGTTGGAAATGTGTTTCTTTAAAAAGCTGCAGTATGAAAAGGACCCTGCTCCTAAGGAGATTAGTGACATTGAAACTTGTGATATAATATGCTGGAATACTTTTTCAGTTCATGAAGCGAAGGTGGACAATACTGCTGTTATTAGCATCTTTGTTAATGCTCTGCTGTCTTCGCGTAGTGAAGATGAAGTTCCTAAGTAATTAGTGTTTTTAAATGTAAATTTTTTACTATTGAACAATGTATTATTTTAACATAAGTTGATGCAAGAAGAAGAAAGAGCTATATTTCCACAGTAATATCCTTAATAATTTTTTTGTATTTACTTACCTATAAAACTTTTGTTGACGTGAGTGAAAAATACACAATTTGGTTTTACAGGATTTTACAGGATACTTAATTGTCAAGTACAGGATTTTATAACCATTCTTGGTGGCATCCCTGTGTAAGTAATTTTGAAACAAATTCAATATTTTTGTCTTTTTTTAATATAAAGGATTCTCTACAGGATATGTTATATTAAAACAAGGATTTTACAGGATATTTTACCTTGAAAACAAGGATATTATTTAGAGAGTGGTGGCAGCCCTGCCATATCTCATCCCATGCTAATCGTTCTACCATTCATTCACAACTCACTATCATTTCAAATTACTTATTACCATTCCACCTTCTACAGCTGGCATCCAGAATCTTGGCAACCTTCACGGTAAGTAAGATTGTGCCCCCTGGGAGACATGTATCTTGAAGCTCACCCTGGGATTTGATTCCCCCGTACCTCCCCAGCAACCTTCGGTTAAACAAAACACCGCCAGAGGAATTATCACATCCGATAGGAGGGAATCGGCACTTGGTAAGAAGTGCCAAGTAGTGGTGCCACAGGCAAAGAGAACAAACTACTGCGGCAGTCTCCAAGGAGGAAAGAGTGGAAGGACGCATACATAGCCCCGGGAAGTGTGTCAAATATATAGTCATGTTAAACATTAAATTAAATGTCAAAATAAAAATTCAGGTACAATACACTTTAGATAAATATGTAAGGATACTAATTTCCTTTAGAAAAAAGTAAAAATGTAGAAGTTGTCTTATGTTTGATGTCATCCTTAGACATGTAAACATGGTAACTTATAATTATGACAAACCATATGAAATATAAGTTATGGGAAACAACTGTAAATGTTGTGAAAAATAGATTGAGACTGTGTAGATCACATACCACAAAATGCAGTAGTACTTGCAGGACTACTGTACAGCTAGGAACAAGATTTAATGGTTTTATTATGAGCTTAATTTTTGTTTAAGATTTTAGTGTTTGTTTTTATTTTGTAACTCTCTATATGATTTACAAAAATTCATATTTAAACACATTCATGTAAAATTTGTAATACGTAGCATTTAAAGAACTATATAATCAAGAGTAAAAATTTTATTTAAAATAAAAATAAATAACATAATTACATTTTGAAGTAGTAAAACATTTTCTGGCATAAACATTGTAGTTACTAGACAAAGTGTATTCCCTTTTTTACGTTGTTTATTTTTATATTTGATTCGTAACTTACACAAATATTCTGAATATAATTTGTTAGAAGAAATAATTAAAGGTTTACCAATAAAATTGTGTATTTTTGCTAATTAAGTTTTATTTTGGTGTTATGTAGTGTGTTAACACGAAGTTCAGTGTTATTTCTGTTCTATCACTACTCACCATACAATCTTGTCTCTCTGTCTAGTTACTTTGGGTAGCTAAAACATTAACCAAGGTAGAAGTATGGTGTGTATCCAATGTCACATTGCCTCCGCACACTTCAAGCAATTGCCTTTACATTATATGGTCAAATGCAGACTAAAGTGCACTCAAAATCCAAAGGGCATATTGCATCTCATTCTTAGACTGTGGTACAGAGTAAATTGTGAAAAATACTGACAGATTACTAGTTTGTCTCATCATCCAGTAGTTATATCTTGTAGAATTAACAGGTTGACAAATATGAAACCACCTACATAAAAAAACTGAAATATTTTATATTAGCAGTACAGAAAATATCACATTAAAGATTATGCATGTCGAACACTCTTCATAGCTGTATATTTCCATTTCTTAGCCACACTACTATCCATGTTTACCCATGCTATACCTTTCATCAAGGGAAATGACTTTACAAAATTCCTAAAATTTTTATTTCCATAAAAAAAATAAGATACCTACAAATTATATTATATTATATACTGTAACATATATGCAGCTACTAATGTTGTGAAAAAAAATTTATGTTAAGTGGAATGAGTTAAATCTGGCAGTGAGCCATCATTTTTAAATAGAGTTGAATATTAAGAAACACAATGGTACAACCAATACATAATTTTTGATTATAACGATAATTTGCTATAGCAATAATTAATCTCACTATTGTCAGTTGTCATTACAACAAGGTTCCACTGTATTTTGAAAATATATTTCTTTTACAGTAGTAACTTCCATGTGTTGATCACACTACAAAAAATTAAAAAATGAGCACTGAGTGAGTTTTTATGTGTAACTTTATTAATATATGAACATGCAAAAAATACATTTTATTTCCTAACCCATAAAGTGTTTCCATTGTAGATATTTTTAGCGGCATCTAAAAGTATGGATTTATTTAATATGAATATTCCAAGGCCATTTGACTACAGCTTGAGGAGTTGTGATGTGAATTTGCATCACAAAAATGACAGAAAATTAAAAATGAGACACATTTTTTTTTTTGAAAATGGTTGTGAAAATGTGGAATTAATATGATACTCTGCAATAAGCCAATAATTTATTTCTATGATGAGCAAATATCATGACTCATAAACTTTCATTTTAAAATTTTATGATATGTACTTGGCCACAAGGCATACCAGTTCCACTGCATACTGTAGTCTACGAATGAGATGCTCTATACTTTACAACTTTACTGTCAGCACTCCTGTGCTTAAAATATGACCCAAAAAGTATTTGCATTAACTATTTTCATGCTAAAAGTACTTTAAAACGAAATAGAAAAAAAAAAAAAACATTTAAATAAGAACTTAGATGCAACAAATTTTTAAATGCTATTTCTGTTAAAAAAAAAAAAAAAGACTAAAAAACTGTCAGCAGTTCTTAATGATGACAAAGTTGTTAGTCCAAGCCGCCCTACACAAGAGCCTGCCGAGAATGATAGAGATGTGCAGTGCATGTCAAACAGCAGGCACACGCAGGGCAGCCATAAAGCGACGCAAACGGGGTGCACGTTTCCTGCGTGCACGGGCACGCTGGCGGTGGAAGCGGCAGACGAGAAGAGCGACAACGACAAGGCAGGCGAGGAAGAGCAAGCTGGCGGCTGACACGGCCCCTAGGCCATCATCATCGTCGAGCAGGTCTGCAGGTGCCCCATCAAGCTGTCCCGGGGCGCTGCCCCGCGGGGGCGGCCCAACCCGCCACACCGGCAGCTGCCCATCCAGGGACAGAGACAGCAGCTTCTGCGACTTGTACAGGTTCCTGAAACATTGCCAACCTTCTTGCTCTCCGGCACTGCACTCCCACAAGTCACTCTGCTTGTCCCTGTCACTCCTGTGGACTAAAGCAGTGGGGCGCGATGGGGAGTTGCTACAGCAACACAGTCTTTACACACCTATGTCAAAGGAGTCATATCTACCAGAGCTTGCGACTGAATCTGGCACCTCCATAATACACTACTACCCAGTCACTTCTATGACTACTACTTATTACAACTGATATTAACATCACCTACTCGATGCCTGATACATTATTACTAGTACCACCAATTGCAAGTTTAAAATTCAGGTTACCGTAGCCTATTTTAACCCTTGTTAGTGCCAGAAGGCTAGTTGTGGGACAGTTTACTTGCTAACTAACCTAAACTTAACATATAGTCTAAAGCATATACAGTAGACCCTTCATTTTGTGAGTAAGGATTTTACTATGCCACTTTCAAAATCCATCAATAAATTAAAAAAATTACAGAGAAAACAGAACAATCTCAGTAAAAATGCAAGAAATCACAATCAAAATTGATATATATATATATATATATATATATATATATATATATATATATATAATATATATATATATGTCTATATATATACATATACATATACACATACATACATACACACACACACATATACACATAACGCAATGTGTATTGAAAGTGAGGGGAGGCGACATAGTGGCCATTCCTCCAAGGAACCCTTTAACCTGACCTGATCTGTCATGAGAGTGAGGATGCGAGGACATAGCCCTGGTTGCTCACCAACCATCTCCCACCTCGTCAATCATGAAAGAGAGGAAACTAGGTAATGCTCCACCGTACCAAGTATTACCCGAAGACAGCTGAAGATTATCTTTCCAAGCTGCATGTTTATATATACTTACACAACATGTATGGGTGTAGCAAATTGTATATGTAAGATTATAAGTTTATTTGGATGTCTACGTTTTGAAATGATTGATAAAATTAATTTCATTATTGAAAATGTGCAATTGATTTAGTTTGGTTGTGAAACATAAAGGGCTGGTTAACTGGCATTCAAAAATAGTTTAATTATAATTAGATACTGGGTTCAAGATGCAAAACCAAAGTGGAACTGCACACACTGCACATGAGTAGAACAATTAATAACAACAACATGGTAGACTCACAAAATACAAATGAGGTAACAAAAAGTCAAGTTCAACTTGTGACCACCAGGGCACTAATGCAATACGCAGAAATTCAAACAAGGAAGTCAGAACACACCATTGAAGTTGAGGTGCAGACTTGCTTCATATGCGTTGTTGCAGAAGAGTATGGAGGAACTCCTTATGCCAACGTTTTCCAGGTCCTGTTTGATGTGCTCAACCAGTTGCCAGTATTGACAGTGATTGATGAGTAGAACAGTTAAATCTGGCTCTGGAACAGCAGTAAATAACTCCAGGTGAGAAAGTGCCCAGGTGTTAAAGCAGTGAGGTTATTGAGAACAGCACTAAGAGGGTGCACAGGACGAGAGTTCACAAATGACTTCCACTTTAACAAGGACCGTGTTGAACTATTCATGTATGTATCAGACATTGCTCACCAACCACTCGGGCTAAGCACATCTTGATGAACTTGATACTTGCTTCCCAGAGACCATCAAAGTGTGGAGCACTGGGTGGGTTGAAATGCCACGTGACTCCCAAAGAGGGCATTTCCTTGATTATGCTTTCCTGATATGATGGCGAGGACAGCAAGCCATACAGCTCAGCTAGCCTGCAGAAAGGAACCAATGAAGTGTGTTCTACAGTTACTATAGATGTGTGAACTCTACCATGTCGACTGATGAATTTCTTGTATGCTGCTAAAAATGTTTGGAGGCCAGTTACAAGTGAATAACTTTGTTTGCAAACACACACAAAATAACAAAATTAGTCTCTGAGACAGTGGGCTCCTTGAGTGTAACACATCAACTTAAGAAATTGACCACCATTATTGACTCCGGTAGAGACAAATGGTTTCACTTGCTCGACTCTGGCAGCCGGAAGACCTCCCAAAAATAGGGATTTGAATCATGGACTTAGCTCAACAGCACTTGTTGCATGATGATGCACAACGTTTGACTGCATGCTTGTCACCCAGAATCCAGAACTTTGCCCTCAGAATACCTCACAGTGTCTGGATAACTGGATGTTGATTCAAGCTGTGTTTGTGTATAACCAGTACGTCTCTGAAGTGATGACAGACAGGCAAAACAGAAGGATGCTTGTGGTTGAAGGACAAATTTGAATTATGAAGGAGACCACCCACCCTGAGTACTCCCTCAAAATCCAGAAAAGGCGAAAGTCTCCTCAAGGATAACTTGATAGGCTGCTAAGCTTGTAAGGCAGCAATATCGATCGCAAATGCCTGTAGATGTATTTTCTTGATCCATGTCTGTAGAGCGTGGTCAACATTGCCTGGTTGTAAAGGTGTAGTCTGCTTATGTCACGGATGACAAGAGTTGTATATAAACCTGTGGTCATAAGCAGTGGCATAGAGACATTTTCTAAAAGTACCACATATTTTCAACAGTGAGTTGAAACTATCATGTTAAAGATCCACCTTTAGCATCACAGTTTTTTATTCATTATGGTCACATTCCAAATCAAACATGGTACTTGGCCATTCTGACTGAGGCAGCACTAACTACTTGCAACCAGACCATCACAAGAGGTGGTTGAGTATTTGGGATGGCATCAGTCCTCAAGAGACACAATCTGTTGGATTATCTGCAGATGCAACATGGTGCCAGCACTCAAGTGGTGTAGCTTCTTGAATTTGGCTGACTAGATTAGCCACAAAGGTTTTCCACCTATGAGGAGAACCAGCAAGCCAACTGAGCACAACAAATGAGTCACAGACCAGGCTCATACAGAGCTCAGTGTCACAATTCCGCGTGGTGTGTACAAACTTAAGAGCAGTTGCAAAAGCAGTGGCTGCACACAATTCTATCTGAAGAATAGACTGAGTCTTCAGTGGGTCACGTCTCATTTGGAAAAGACTGAGCTCATGTTAACAAGTCCATTTTGCTCAACTGCAGGAAGGTACACAACAGCCAGGTATCCCACTTCTGAGCTACCACAAAAACCTGTGTAATGCATATGTGCTACCATGATATAACACATATGGGTGAGCAACTTTCGACACTGGATATCAGTGGAAGCTCTGTTCTGAATGACGTACATTTCTCAATAATGCCTACTGAAAGTTAACAATCCCAATCAATTTTTGACAGCAGTAATGGTTGCAACAGAACTTTGGCCTTAAGGATGACAGGTGAAAGTCACCCTAGGAGGACAAATATACAAACTGACAAAATGAGTTTTTTGGTTGGTTTGGCAAATTAATGATACGAGAATGTGTCGGACTCTTGAGTTTCAACAAAGCCCTACAACGAAGTCACAAAAAAAGTGTAGTTCAGCCTGTGACCACCATGGCACTAATACATTACGTAGGAATTCAAACAAAGAAGTCAGAACATACCAGATTTTTTTAAGGCAGAGATGAATTAATTTGGTTAGTGAGATTTGTTTTGTAAGACCTTTAAAAATTATGAATAAAAACCACATTATCTGATTTTCCCATAAGATTCCACTTGTACCTGCCATAAGATACACAACAGTCACGCAAGGTGCTTAGGCATTATTTGGCCACAAAAAGGTATTGTAAATGTCCTTACAGGGTATAAATTTATTCAGAAGACATGTATGTATTTGAGATGAATTAATATTTCAATAAAAGAATACCTGGATTTTCTCACAAGATGCCGATGAAAAGGGACTCTATACTCAGAAAACTTATACGCTACTTATGGTTTAAAGATTTTTGGGGACAAGGAGATGTCAATGCTTACTCTTCTGAAGTGTCATTAAGTTTAGATGATGTCTGCCTATTGATTGAAATTAACAGTCCATTAAAAAATCATGTTGGTTTTGAGAGAGAAGGAGAGGAGAGAGAGAGAGAGAGAGGAGAGAGAGAGAGAGAGAGGAGAGAGAGAGAGAGAGAGAGAGAGAGAGAGAGAGAGAGAGAGAGAGAAGAGAGGAGAGAGAGAGAGAAGAGGAGAGAGAAGGAGAGAGAGAGAGAGAAGAGAGAGAAGGATGGAGGGAGGAGAGAGAGGAGAGAGAGAGAGAGAGAGGAGAGAGAGAGGAGAGGGAGAGAGGAGAGAGAGAGAGAGAGAGAGGGAGAGAGAGAGGAGAAGAGGAGGAGAGAGAGAGAGAGAGAGAGAGAGAGAGAAGAGGAGAGAGAGAGAGAGGAGAGAGAGAGAGAGAGAGAGAGAGAGAGAGAGAGAGAGAGAGAGAGAGAGAGAGAGAGAGAGAGGGAGAGGAGAGGAGGAGAGGAGGAGAGAGAGGAGAGAGAGAGAGGAGAGAGGAGGAGAGAGGAGGAGAGAGAGAGAGGAGGGAGAGAGAGAGGAGAGAGGGAGAGAGAGGGAGAGAGAGAGAGGGAGAGAGGAGAGGAGAGAGGAGAGAGGGAGAGAAGAGAGAGAGGAGGAGAGGAGGAGGGGAGAGGGGAGGAGAGGAGGAGAGGAGAGATGGGGGGGAGGAGGAGGGGGAGAGGGGAGAGAGAGATGGGGAGGGAGGGGGGGAGGAGGGGGAGGGAGGGGGAGGAGGGAGAGGGAGGGGGAGAGAGAGAGAGGGAGGGGGGAGGGGGAGAGAGAGGGGGAGAGGGGGAGGGAGAGAGAGATGGGGAGAGGGGAGGAGGGAGGGAGGGAGAGGAGAGAGAGAGAGAGAGAGAGAGGAGAGAGAGAGAGAGAGAGAGAGAGAGGAGAGAGAGAGAGAGAGAGAGAGAGAGAGAGAGAGAGAGAGAGAGAGAGAGAGAGAGAGAGAGAGAGAGAGAGAGAGAGAGAGAGAGAGAGGAGAGAGAGAGAGGAGAGAGAGAGAGAGAGAGAAGAGAGAGAGGAGAGAGAGAGAGAGAGAGATATGCCTATTGAATGCAATAGGTTAATTCTTTGGGGGTCAACATTGGCCACATTTGATTTAGGAGGGTAGCAATTTCACAAAGCCACTATCAGGAACGTAGTGCCTCATAAAATTGAAGGTCTACTGTATTAACAATGGTTTAAAGCACGGATGATCTATGACCACTTATAAACTTTGGGGAAACTAAAAAAAATTATACTTAATTATCTTGCTACATGTTGTAAAGATGTAATGCTTTTATTTTGTACCTTAATTTTCCTTATAAAATTATAAAAAATGTTATATTAGAAGCCATTAAAAAATTTAATTGTAATAAATTTGTATTTGTTAACTACTGTGAACATATAATATGTGTACATAAGACGTAACTTTAATAATAGTGGAAAAATAGTTGTGCACTTAAGGGTGCCAGTAAATTTAATTGAAATACTACGCCATCCATATTAAATTAAATAAACAAATTTTTTAATTAAATATTATAATTTGTCACCTAATCACAAAAAAGATCACTTCCTTTAACACATTCTTCCAATCTTTCACTAATAATATATTTGCTTTTCACCTGATGTGGAATTTTATGAATACATTTTTTTCAAAGAGTACTTACAGTAAAATATGCATATGTTTTTTTTTGTACAGATACTCAACTTTTAAAAAGTTTGTAGCAAGTTCAACTGTTTCCCACGATAAGGCTTAGAATTTCTCGTTTTTTTTTTTTTAAATCATAAAGTGTTATAAACTCTGGATCACTTTGTGGTGGACGCGAGGGGGCCGCACACAACAAGCTAATGTAGCATGCACTATAGATTCCTTGTGAGCCCCCTATTTGTACAACAAACCTCACCCACTGTCATCGGTGGATAAAAGGATAGCATGCCGTACCCCCATTACCCAGACTTGAGTGAGTGAATGAGAAGCGACGATGTATAGTGCCGGAGCGGCACGAAGACAAGGGCAACTTGATACCAGGGCCTGGAGGAACTCTAGGCCACATAGCACTACTTCCTACCACTCTACAGTTCATAGTGAGCATAAGTTTGGCTTGGCTGTTAGGTGACATCCTGAATCTTGAGTTCCCATTAGTAATCTATTAACTGAATAATATTCTGGCAAGAGTAGGGATTAATTTCTTTCTGTGTCAATCATTGTAAGAGTATACCGAAGTAAAGTAATTAATGTTTATTGGTCAATATAAAGTTAAATGAATTGTTCTGTTTGATTATAGAGATTGTTATAATAAACATATTTTGTATATAGGGATTTTTAATCATTGGTTCAGCCATCAGCAGTTACTTACTCCCCGTAGATCTCCCCATCCTAAGGTGTAATATACACTATCTACCAAAAAGTAATTGGTACCCGTGACGATAGGTAATTCAGTATGTCAGTTGACATGTTTCACGGCTTTCAGTGTAGGACTGCTGGTGTTTGTCCGTAATAGCATGAACAGAGGCCTTTTGTAACATTCTGGATTATGAAATGCTCCCAACATTAAGGTGTTTTTACGGAATGGACTCGTGTTACTTCCAGGATGACAATGCCAGATGCCATGTTTCAAGGGCTACTACGCAGTGGTACGCTGATAACAATGTTCGCCGATTGGACTGACCCGCCCAGAGCCTCGACCTCAACCCTATAGAACATTGGGACGAATTGGATAGCAGGGTAAGGACTCGTCAGGCGCGGCCAAAATCCATTTCTCAACTCACAGAATGGTTGCAAGAGGAATGGCGACGAATCCCCATGGATGTCCTACAAACAGTCGTAGAGAGCATGCCAGACTGGATGGCTGCTGTTATAGCCACAAGAGGTGGCCCTACGAGATTCTAACAGGGTGACAACCACCGAGCAATCATATATATATATATATATATATATATATATATATATATATATATATATATATATATATATATATATATATATATATATATATATATATATATATATATATATATATATATATATATACACACACACACACATATACACACACACACGTGTGCAGGCATACACACACGCATGCACACACACTCTCTCTCTCTCTCTCTCTCTCTCTCTCTCTCTCTCTCTCTCTCTCTCTCTCTCTCTCTTTGTGTAGAGAATGATACGCAGCTGAAAAGACACGTGGCCATGCTTCAAACCAACCACGACGTGGGTAGACATAATAATTCATTATGACTAACGTCTTCCCATCTTGATCTAGCATTTCATTGTTTTTCAGTTTAATATTAAGTCCATATTACAGTGTTCTTTTATTGCCAGTCATGTTCGTTAGTTACGTGTAAAACAGCAAATCAGTGTGAGCATGTAACAGCTGTTAGGCCTTGCAGACAGAGCATGTGCAGCATGAGATAGTGTGGCAGGTCCGTACGCCACGTGCATGCTTAAGCATTACGCACGCATAGGAGACCTTGCCAGCCACGCTGTACAACATCACGTTGCAGATCTTACAACCTGTAGACACACTTTACCACTTCCTTACAATTAGTGCATGAAAACTGCTTGTAATTGCATGTGGGACAACCTGTTTCCCTTATACGCAACAAATTCTACATTTATCGTGTGTGTGTGTGTGTGTGTTTCAGAGAATTTCTAATTTCTCTAGTCTTCTAAATATAAGTTATACTAAGTGCGCTGCACCCATTACACTACACAACATACGCTAATATGCCGTCCTGAACACAGAACATAGATCTACCACACAAAACATACGCAAATTAGTTAAAACCCTGGTGAAAGACTTAGGCAATGCGAAACGTGCTGTAGAATTACGCGAACAGCTGCGAACCCAGTTAACGAGTTATAACATGGAACATATTACACCTTTTGAACACACTTCTCAACACCAACACCTATCAACAAGTTACAAACCTAGTACAAGCTGCTATTATTTGAGACCACGCCCACTCCACATACTACAAAAAACAAACCTGTTTTTAATTTCCATTCACATTACAAATACTAACATTTCTGAACATGAGTACACAAGCATAAATTACACAACCGAACAACCATCTACCAGTGCCACTAACAACACAATACAAATCCCACATTTATCCAACATTCAAACACCCACGCAAGTCATTTTCAAACACCCACAACCCATCCCTACCTTCTCAGGGGAAAGTCACGAAAACATTGAGGAATATAGACATCTTCAACGCTGTAAGTGAGCTAAATAACTGGACAGAGTTAGAAAAACGACGGCGCTTAAAGTTCTACTTGCAAGGAACTGCAAAAAGGGCATACGAAAATCTTTACTACCCCAGTGAGCACGAAATCTCGTGGCAACAGATTGCAGATAAATTATTACAGACATTCAGAAAACACGGAACACAAGACCACTACAGACAGCTATTACAAACTACAAAACAACATCTGGACCAGAGAACACTAGCACACATAAAAAATCTGACATTTTACAAGAACAAATATGAATCACAATTACCAGAGTCAGAATTTGTGAAAATAAATTGGACCTCACTATCACCTGCCATTGCAGATAAACTTGTGCCATTCGAAAACGATACATTGCAACAGCTAATTCAGAACATTAAAAACATTGAGCTGGGCATGTACAGATACACACAGAACATCGACCAGACTACACAGAATCCACAACCCGTTAAACTTCACGAGACAGTTGCTATTTTGAAACAACAGTTGAACACGCTCAAGAACAATTACAAACACCCAGTGCAACACGTTCAAACACATACATTTCCACCACCACCCACCAAAGCCCATACGTTAAGTCCAGGTACACCCACCCCACACGCATTGAATGGACACAGAATAGGGACACATACAGACATGCAGAACCCTATAAACACAGCACACACCACCAGACAGGCCCCTTCAGGAGACACCCGCGCAGTTACGGATTTGTACAGGGAGAAGTTTGTTAACACAATTACAGGGAAAATTGTGTCTCCCCTGCCCAGGAACAGCAGGTTTGTGACACTTCTAGGGCTATATTCAATAAAGTTGTGCCACAGCGCACATATGCCGACATCGCTACGTTTAATTCCCATAGCAGCCTGCCTGTCTCCTACAACCCACCTCCCGTGCAAAGAAATGTGTACGCACCAACAGCAAATAGAGTACAACACTCCCTGTCGCAAATACATTTTATGTCACCGGCAAAGCCAGTTACTACAAAACAAAACACTTCTGCATAACCCGTGAAGCCAGCGGCTGCAGGTACGTCAGGCAAAGTAGCGTCAGAATAAACACCGCATGCGCAGGCTGTCACGAGCGAGAATTGCAAGCGCGTCAGCTCCCCCCCCCCCATGTGTGCAGTCAGCCGACGTTGGTACACTGCCGCCGAAGCACGACCCACTTCATAACGTTACCAAACATCACAAAAGTGTCACCAAGAAGCAGGAAGTTGCCGGCCCACGTAGCCTCGAGCACGACACGTGCACACTCTGTTTCTATGCTGGACAAAAGGCTAGACATTGTAAATTGTTTCTGAAACAAAATTTTGAGTTTTCTACAGACATTGGGAATCGCTTCAGGCGTTTCAAAAACAAGCTTGGATTGATGCCGCAAACTGTTTACATACAGAGCTTCCAAAGGATCGCATCATACCCAAAACACAGTGTTTTCAAATTACACTGAGCCATCCCCGCGATGATGAATTGTTGTTGAAAAACACACTGAGCGAACCTGCCCTCCAACTAATTCAAACAGACATGAATACCCTTCACTACAATTGGACTGTCAGCAAACAATACTCACAACAGCGACACCCTGCGTCCTAGTTACAATCAAGGGGTCCAAATGTTACACACTAGTGGACACTGGATGCTCTCGCATTAGTGTCGCTAGTAAACTGATATCAGATCAACACCTTATCCGCAAATAACTATAGTTAGGGCCATGAGTGTTTTAACTCCACCTAAATATGAAACAAATATTAACTTGAATATATCATGTCACACATACCCTCAGAGGTTTCTAGTAGTAGATAACCTACAGCATGACTTAATCCTAGGAGTTGACTTCATCAAGCGTTATGACGTTATACCAATATTAAAATACAACTTTGACGCGTACAACTGACTGGCACGTTTATCGAGGATTTTTCCACTAGACCAAAAGTGGGGTGGTTAACTTTGGTTGGAAGGCGTGAGGCAAGGGGTTTCGGTTACTGCTTACTTACACTGTCGTCTTGGGTGTTGTTGTTGATGCGTGTTTCACCCAATAGTGGCGAGCGCAGTCCACTCCGAAGCGGTGATTCCAGTTGTAGGCTTCACGGCTCCAGAAGTTCGGGTTTGCCCAGCCATGTCTTGCCTCAGCACGGTTTAACAACCCTCTTACCACAGGGTGGCTTGATGGATGAGTACGATAGCAAGGCCACAAGTAGATTACTTGGACCGGAACAGGCGCTACTGCTTGGTGCATAAGTTGGGCGGCGCAGTCCCGTTTTCCGCCTGCCTTTCCTACGTAGGAGGTGGTAATACCATCCATGGTTTGATAGCAACATGAGCTAGGTATTGTTCCCTACATATTTTGCCACTCCTTACCTTGTAAGACATAGAGTAAAATGGTTTTGACAGTATACATAATGTACTTAGACAGGACCAGTTACTACAGTGTAACCCAAAAGTGACTTGTTGACTCGAGCTCAATAAGAGTCCCCAATGATCCCCCACGTATTCAGGCTGATCAGGGACGTTGAGCCGTATCGACCACCAAGCCTCTACTAGTTGTGTGTCCGTACAAGGTTGAGCGGCAAACTCCACGCTAAAGTCACTTCAGCACTGAATTAGAGCGCAAAACGAGAAATAACCTGAGGTTGTAGCCCCTCCCTGTGTGAAGTTGTTTCTGTGGTTGTGGCGTCGCTGTTTCTCCCCACCAGCAGTAAATTAGTGCTCGGGTGGCTGGAAAGAAACAGGTAGCCGTCTAATGTGGATGTCACCAATCTCCCGGTTCCTGATCGGCAGTGCACGTCGTATTCCGTATCTAGCTGTTAACACAGACAAGTACCCTGTAAATGAAAAGTAGTGAACAATGAGTGTTTATTGAACACTCAATAAACACGTGACCAGTGCTACCTACTACCAAACTGTGGAGTGTTGAAGGTATCTGCGGTTTCAAGTGTAGGTGACCTGGTTCTAGGTTAAAAGGAGAATAATTGGTTCTAGAAGAATACAAAGTTAGTTATAAAGTAAAACTGAGCTAAGTAAAAGGTGTCTAGAAGAGACAAAGTGAAGTTAAATACGTATGTTCATGTTTGCTGGTCGTTGAGACGTGGTAAGTAGTAGCTGGGGTCATAGTTATATTAGTGTTCTGGGATGTCGCGAGAGAGGATGCGAAAGAATGACTCCCGAGCCTGGCAGCATCCGAATTTATATAGGTGAAGTTTGTAGGCTGCCGGTTCGGGTTACAGGGATGGCGAGCATCTTGCCCTCGTTGGCATGGGAGTCGAAAAACTCGGGTCAGCAGTAATCAGCATTTTTGCTTCATGCCTGTTTGGCTGCACTTAGTCTTGCCCAAGGTCCGGGCAGCTTGTGGGCTCTCAGCATGGAGAAGGGGAGGATGGTGGCGTGCCTGCCAGGTTGTGTAACCTTCAGGTGACAAGAATTCGCTCATAAGTTCCTGTTGCCTGTTAGAGTAGGCAACCACAACTTCATCTGGAAAATTCTCTCTACGTGTGTCTCACATCTATAGCAGTGGAAGTAGGTACACTAAGCGATGAGTCGTAATCGTAGTTGATTAGTAGTAGGAGCGGTACACGTCAACATCATGCTTATTCATGGCCATGATCCCAACAAATTAGTACAGGTTTCGTTACAATTAGGATCTTCTACAGTAAATTCGAATACTTCCCTTGAACATTGCATTAGAGGCTTTTGAATCAAATCATCCTACCTTGCCTCATATAAACAAAAATTTGGAAACGCAGACAACCGCTGTCGCAGGCATTATTTACTCCTACAGATATCGGTTTGCCAACTCTATTTTAGAGTTAACAGAGGTGAAAGACTTTGCCACAAAATTAGACCTCAGAACTAACAAACCTATAGCAACCCACCCTTACAGAATCAGTCCCAAAGTCAGAGATGAGCTTTTAAAATAAATCAAAGATATGGTTGCGGCAGGAATTATTTAGGAAGCGGACTCACTCTATTCTGCGCCAAGTTTGGCGATTTCTAAGAATAGTGGAGGATTAAGGTTTTTAACAGATTTTAGAAAATTGAATCAGTATCTAACTAGGGTACAGTACCCATTACCGAGGACATTTTGAACGCCCTGCAAAATTCCCTCTACATACAAGTCTGGATTTATTCTCAGGTTTTTACAGTATCCCAGTCAGGGAACAAGATCGTTTTAAATTGGCATTCACAATTGACGGTGTCGGTTTATTTCAATATAAAAGAATGCCAATGGGGCTCAGCACCTCCCCACAATACTTTCAAATGTTTAATAGTAAGCTATTAGGTCCCCTTAGATGGACAGCGGCCGTAGCTTACATAGACAATATTTTTACTCTGGGAAACACTTTTGACGAACATTTATCTAACATACAAAAAGATTTTGAACACTGATGCACGTTTAACGTGAAAGTGAACACAAAAAAATGCACCTTCGCTAAGCAAACTGTAAAAGTACTAGGTCACATAATTACCCCTAACAGTATTTCGACCAACCCTGATAAAGTCTCAGCTATAGAAAATATGGCCCCTCCGAAAAATCTGAAGCAACTTCGTACTTACCTTGGCATGACATTGTATTTTCGATGCTATATCATGAACTATGCAACACTAGCACAGCCACTTACAGCATTGACTAAACATAATATACCATTTCAGTGCGCCGAGTCCATCGGTAGGCATTCAACCACTTGAAAAAAGCTATTTTACAAGCCACTGTATTACAAAGATTCGATATGGATAAAGAAATTGTTCTGGCTTGTGATGCGAGTAATGAAGCAGTCGGCGGAGCACTCGTACAGGTAGACCCGCAATCTAAACAATGCTATATTATTGCTTTTGCGTAGAAAAAACTCTCAGATCAGGAATTGCACTTGAATACTACCGAGAGAGAACTTGGGACCATTAGATACCTTTGTAACCATTTTCGACAGTATCTATATGGTAGGCGATTAAAAATTGAATCAGGTCACACCAACATACGATATCTGCGCTCTATGGCGGAGCACAATATCCAAACACAGAAAATGGCAATTGCGGTCAGTGAGTACGACTTTGAAGCACATATTTTACGAGGTAAATTAAACACCCTCCCCAATGCCCTAAGCAGAATCACTACTGCCCCTCAAATGCCAACACGTACAGTTACAGTTGACAACACTCCTTATGCAATTAAAGAAAACATGTTGAATGCACCTCACTTTACACAGCGTTAGCGGAAACCCTCTTACAGGACACAAATACGGTGGCCGAACATAGAATCACCGTTGCCAAATACACGTGAACCATTGGGATGACATTAAAAACTACTTCAAATCACACTACCAAGAGCAAGATAGAGATTAAATAGCCAAGGCGCTAGCAAACAAAGATATCGTCCCAATGTATGTGATCTGCAAGATTATTACAACCTTGTATCAGGTAAATGTTCAGGTAGTTGTAGCACCCCTGACCTAGAAACAACTTGTATCGACCCCGTGCTGAAATGTAAAATACTTATTGTTAATAAGTACGAGATAATGCATTTTTTACCTGTATATGCACATGATCAGGAATATATAAAAATTGATGATGATTCCATTTTTCACTTGTGCACTATCACTGTTAACACATCCCCTTTTGTAGGTGAATACGATTGTGACCCTAACATCAAAAAGTTCAAATTAGCATTACTAAATCCAGATCAGGCCGATACTAGGTACTATCGTTTGAGCCGTAGATATGAGATCACAGCAAATGGTGAGATATTTTAAAAGATTAATATGCCTCAAGGCCCATCCAAGTTGACCTTTGTTCCACAAATATATGTCAATGAAATTATACAGGCTCATCATGATGCAATATTCGGTGTAGGGCATTTTGGCACCCTCAAGACTCTTGACAAAATTAAATAATCATATTATTGGGATAACATGAACGCTAACGTAAACAGGTATGCCAACATAAACAGGTATGTAAAGTCATGCCCTACATGTCAAAAAACTAAGGCCATTTACTCCAAACCGATGGGTTAACTGACCCCTATACCACCCCAACCACTTTTGAAGACATGGGTTCTGGATGCAAAACGGCCCCTACCCACACCTATCCGCAAAAATAAATGTATTCTAGTCATGTCTGAGTATGCTACTCGCTATGCCATTGCTAATGCCGTTCCCCCCATTGACGCCGCCACTTGTCCGGATTTTATTAAACAAGTCGTCTTCCAATTTGGTTGCCCTGAGCAAATTTTAACCAACAGAGGCATGAGTTTTCAAAATGAATTGGTCAGTCATCTTTTACAATCTCTAGGCATTAAGAAATTAATGACTACAGCCTATAATCTGGGGTGTAATGGCCTTGTAGATGCCTCAAACTGCATCATTGGCAAGCAACTCACTGCGTCCACAAACACAGATCAAGCTAACTGGGACCTATATGTAGATTTAATTTCCTTCAATTATAACACCATTATTAATACAATGACTAAATTCACTGCCTGGGCTCAGCAAATGTGTACGTAGCAGGGAGCAGGCAATGCTGCCGCCCGGCCATGAGTTTTCTGCACCACACCCACAGCGTGGAGAGGAGAGTCACGCCTGCCAACCCCACACCGCGTGCAGTGCCGCAGCAGCAGCTACAAAGAGCTACTACCTCTGCACGACACCGTTGGCAGCCCTGCATGAGCACAAGCTATGCTCTGCGCAGGCACGTGGTGGTTGCATGGCAACTCCACTCAGTGGACATCTTGGAAGCAAGGAGTGGGGAGCTCGTTCCAAACGATGTGCTGTCAAGGTCATGACAGCCTTCTGTGTACTCCTCTCAGCTGTTTTGACACTGCTGGCAACGTACTGTGTGCATGCTAGAGTCTATTGGACTCCGGCAGTGGTCGACTTTATCTACGAAGACGGCTTGCCCCTTGTATACAATATTCCTTTGAATTTTCCACAAACCTCCGAAAGTTTGGATCAATATTTGCATGTAGCATGGGCGAATCGCACCTCTACTTTATGCAAAAATGGCAAAGTGTTGTATGATTATTTACAGGCAGTGGAGCATGGAGTTATCCCAGAGTTCCTGGATGACATCAGTACTCGCTTTCACCAGAAGAGAGGAATCTAGGTCCTCGGCGACATCGGCATGTGGTGCTGCAATGTGCTCACAAACAAGCACTTGCGGGCACTGCTCGATAATGATGCCTAGCTTGATAACCAAATACAGGAACTCACTGAAAACATTCATTTTACCAACAATGCACTCAATGTCACCCTTAAGGTGATAAATCAGATAGAACATAAGGTCACACACAAAGTTAATTCTCTTTCAAAGACAATTAACGGTCTATCAAATATCTTCCATAGCCAACCGTCAGCCTTAAGCAATTTAAATAACATTGAGCAACAATTCACTGTATCAACAAGCATTCTGCAATTAATAAATAATGTCATTATTAGGAAGTGATACAAACTTATATACACTCTTGCCAGATCAGTCGACTACCCTTAAGTGCTGTAAACAAGTCACAGTTGACTCATGATTTAAATAAGTTGAAGATAGAATTACACAAGCTCAACCTTATGTTACGTATTGACACAAAAGATATAATCAAATACTACAACAACTTGGCTGAATGTAGTTTTACAAGTACACAGTTGGTAATAAAATTACAGATACCTGTAATTCGTATCCACTCCAACTGGCAGATTTATAAAGTAATTCCAGTTCCCTATCATTTCAACAATCATACAGGCAAAATTCATGTTCCATCTACCATTGTGGCAATTGATCCCAATAAGAGCATTGTCAAAGCTATATCACCATCACCTGACATGTCCCCGGATGTTATAGCCATCCCCAAGGAATCGCTAACGTGCGAAAATTCAAAATGTATTAAAGCAGCCATTCTGCTGTCAAAGGCCAACAAACTGTTTTTGACATGCAAATTTCATTGTTCTTATTCATTTTAAATCCATTCCATTCCTCCCCACCAATGTGCCTTTACCCCCCCACCCCCCAAATGATACTGTTTTAAGATGTTCAAATAACTTTCTCAAAGTCGACGTACAGAACTACAAATTGGGTACTGTTAAACTACATGTGCTGTGTGGCTGTCATGTCACACATGATCAAATAGTACTAGAGGCTACACACTTATGTGATGTGCGAGCACCCACTGTATCCCTCCAGCAGACTGTGATACGGTGCACTGGTTACACCAGCATTCATTCTATTTGCAGCAACTAATACTCACAGCTGAAATACAGTTTTACAACATTGGTTCAGAGCTTGATACAAACTGGCAAATAAATCATACACAGTTGCCAGTTTTGCCAGTATTTCATTCAGAGTACAGATATGCTAAGTTCAGAGAAAACAAACAGTTTTCTGTAATAGACCCTCTGCATTTTGACAACATTTCTATGGACACTATAGGTTTCCTCTTATTTACAGTGGTTGCCCTGAATGAAACTTCGCAAGTTTTCAATCATATTGACACACCTACAAATTCCTACTTAAACAACTCCAGTGCTTTCGTCTGGCCTGTAGAAAGCCATGTTTATATAAGTATACAATATTGCATTACACTCCTATGAAAAGGGCTTGGAGATATTAGCATTATAATTATTTAAAGAATTATTTGCCAAATGGAACACGTTTTCATAGTATCTCAGGAATACCATTAATAAGTTCCCATCAGGAACATATTTTGCATGTGATGACTATATTTTAGCATAAGACCACTGGGTCTTTCTTTACAAGTGAAGTATGAGACACAACAAAAGGTTCAATTATGACTCCTTGCAATTGCAAGTTTACTACTTGATTGATTTTGATGTTTTATGAATACGTTCATGCCAGATTAAGGAGTTTCAATTGAAAGTAACCTAACATTGCTACTATGATAACCTTTTCATGGCATATATACATATGTGTAGATATTGAATCAGTGTTTATATTTCTCTTGTGTAACTAATCATTTATTTCCTATTATCCCTATATGTACTGATGTATTTCTTCAAACTTTAAGATTTTACAGTTTTTAGATTTTAAGGTATGGTGCTTGGTAATCCAGTACCACAAATAATTATTAAGAGGCTTTTACAACCTCTATCCTATCTTTTAAAATAACAATGTGAAAATAATAAAAACCTTACACCAAATTGTAGGTTTAAGAGAGCTCTCATTAAATTAAGATTGTATTGATGTATACGGAATATTCTCTAGACAATATATATATATATATATATATATATATCTCTGTGTGTGTGTGTGTGTCTGTGTGTGTGTGCGTCTGTGTGTGTGTGTATTCACCGATCTTGTATACAACTATGTTGAATAATGTCAGTGCCTTCAATCACATGTTTATAATGTTTTATTGCTTTAATATGCTATAAATGAAATAATAATATGGAACTCTTTGCAAAGACACTATCTCTGTGATAAGTGACTACCAAAGTTACATATAGCAAAGTCCACACAAACATAAACACAGTGTATTACAGTCACTGAAAGACATCCTACATGAACCTCAAAATGTGTATTAGTTACAGTGCAAAAAACTTATCCAAAGACATTGTGCGTCAAAAAGTGCAAAAACACTACCAACGAGCAAATTCAGAAACGTGCTACAAAAAAAAGTATATATTTTTCTCCTTGTAAAGTCAATGTCTCTTATAACTCTATTGTTCCTTATTATAGCTGTTAAAATTGTAAATAATTTGTTACAGCTAAGATTAAGTTTCCCTCTGTGTAAACTTTGAATTGTTCTTAAAATAGTCTTCTACGAAGGATAATGCTTCCCGTATGGGACAAATGGAAAATATCATCACCTATAATTAAAATATGTTTAGTGTAACGAAAAAGTGTTATTAATGTACATATATGTATACGTGTTCCCTGTACTTATCTGCATAAGGTTTTCAATAACAGCTGGTGAGTAAGTAATTTTGAAGTTACAGAGAAAGTAACACGCCACCAGATGACAAACTGCCAGCTCAGTGGTAATATCGCTGCGCAGACTTGACAAAACACGGTGTTCCCGTGCAGCACAGCCAACTTTGGCATGCAAACACTACCTTTCATACAGGTAATTACCTAGACTCTAAGTTTCCCTTTTTCAGTTAACATTGCCTTCTCAATAGCTGTGCCTATTATTTTAATCAATACAAATGATTAAATTTCAACCTTTAGCCAGCTGGCATATACATTAAAATCTAAAAATTGTACAAGTTGTTAAAAAGTAACTTCCTGGCATGTTGTTGAGTGAACTAGTACCCCAAGTGCGCACAAAAAATTTGAATTCCCTCTTACCCACATCCACCGCCTATTCTTTGGGGGCCTTTTAACATTAAATGTGGCAATGGATGTACCTCTCTCTATCCTGTGGTCTCACTATGCAACGTGCATAGGCAATATTTTTTCTCAGAATGTAGGGATGTGTAGGGATGTAGCTTCTTCAATAATCTTAATCCATTTATTTAATGTCAGTCACATTTAGGATTTTCAACTACCTGACTTTGTATAACATTACTGCAACAATATAAAAACTATTATAGTTCCTGTTTTTACATACATCCCACAGTGTCCAAGAAAGATGCAATGTAGTTTACTGCATCATGCAATTGATTTTGTTAGGATAAAATTAATTACCCTGTTGCGTATTGTGCAATATGCAATTAGACTTGTGTATCCTTCCGCGGAGATCTACCTTCTTCTACGGCAATGACGTCGCCGCAAGTAGTTCCTCATGCCAGTGTGATTCACGATGACGACGTGGTAAGTCCGCCGCGCACGTGTCCCACAATTAAACGCATAATTGTGTGTTACTTTTCATTCTATGCTAAACACACCCAAATACAGATAAACTTTCAAAAATTAAGTTATATCTATCAGGATGCAACACCCATTTGTATCCGACTCATGAAGAGAATATAAAATCATAAATAATTAATTAAGTTTGGTAAAATTACTTCTGGCAGGACAACGTAAGTGGTCCACCAGAAAAAATTGAATAGTTTTCAGAACATTTTTGGTCTTTCGGGCCAGATTCAGCACCTGTGATGTTTTGGTCCCACATTTTAATAAATCTAGCCTCTCTCTGTCTCTATTTTTGTGTGTCAAGGAGCATTGAAGCTGCGTTGTATCAGACTACCATTAGTGGTTTCTCTTCCTATGACTCGTCATATGTGAAACAAAATTTTTATGCATCTCGTCTCACATCCCGTGAAACAAAGAAATCTAGGTGCCTTTGACTCACAGCAGATTGAAATGCTGGAATTATGTGCTGAACTGTGTTTGTTTTGACCATGCTTGTTTATGGCATTATTCACAGTGTCCCTTATCACCTGCACCATGTAGAAAATTTGGTGTTTTTTTATAATCTGTAATCAGAGTGATCATAAACGTACAGAAATGTCTGTTTTTTGCCTTGTAGTTTTCTAACTTATTTCCACAAGTTGTGAACCCACTGAAGTAAAGTCAGCCTGCGTTAGTACTACTTGCCTCACATCAGTGATTGTTTCTGTTCTTCAGCAAAATGAAATTTACATTTACTTTGGCTTTTAAGCAGCACAGGTATAATGCAAAATGTGTGAAACCTATGCGACAATCCTGTGGTGACACTGGCTACTCTGCACGAAATGCATGCATTTACTGTTCAGCTTAATAAAGTTGAAAAAGTCACAAATCTATTATTTGTCAGTTCCTTCAACAAGAAAATATGCTGCAAGACTAAATGAAAACAAAGTTTCCTTGGACTCCACAGTAACTTGAATGCTCTGTTATCTCATACCAGCACTCTAATAACCCGTCATTGCAGACAATGTTGAGCAAATGGTCCCGACCGCAGTTGTATCATATAAGAACATGAGGTTCTAATTGAAGTGTGACGAATACTGGTTATAGTGTACATATTTATTACTGGCCATTCACACAAAATTAACAGTCTTTATAACTTCAAATTCAATTAAAACTACCTGCAATTTAGTTATAATGAATTCAATAATACAGTATTTTCAATTTTTAATTATTTTTTTGGCTAGATAATTAAAGTTAAAGTTTTGTTTCACCTATATAATATTAATCAAAATCTTTTAAGATCAATTACAGTTAATATTATTACAGTTTAATTTTCCTGATGCCTTTTGCTTGTTTTAAAACCAGCCCACAAATAACGAGGGCAGTGCTGCTATCACTTGGCGGGCGGATTGTAGCCCTGCCTCCTGCGAGACCTCCCGACCAATCAGAGACCTCCAGGCCACGTGAAACTAAAAATTGCTTCTCTAGACTCACGTTTTCTGCTTTTTACATCAATATTCATTGCTTTTTAAAAAATATTATTACCAAATATTACTGAAAATACTCTCTAAATTAGTTTAAACAACAAATTATACACCTTAGGCACAATAATATATACAAAACTTGCTTTTAAAGCAGTTTCTAGCACACCCCCAGTCGCTTGTCAAAGCAACACTTGCACATATATTTCTTATTTTATTTCTACGTGTTCTGGAACAAACCTCTCTGATTTTAGTATAAAGTAAATTATATATCATGGCTTAAATATAATTTTCCAGTAGCAGTCTAAACAAAATTTTATTACCAAATATTAAAACAATTTCAATTTATTACAATAACACTAAATTCAACGTAACTTAATATTATTATTGCTAACCACAACCTTCTTTTCACCTCTTTCCAGACATTTGTAGCAATATAAATGTTTTCAATTTAACTTCATTTTGGCACTAACTCCAACTCATAATTTATTTAATTAACTATTGCAAGCCCCCTTCAGGGACTTGTAATTGTATTGCAAGACCAGAAATTATTCAAAATTCCATGTAATTTAACTTCACTGCAGTAAAGGAGAAAGGGTATACTTGCAACCACAAATCAACAATGGGATCAGGCTCCAGGTGCTACCATGGAGTTCTGAGATAGTTAAAAATTGTAGCTTGCTGCAATTTTTAAAACAGTATTTGAAGAAGACAAAGAGACGAGGGTTGGGGGGGGGGGGGGGGTGGATTATCCCTCTCTAACCCGGGTTCTTTAATGATAGGAGAATGGGAGGACAAGAGCCCTCACAGGGGCTTGTATCTCCCCTGCACTGAGGGAGTGGTGTCCCAATAGTGTAAAATGGCTGCAGCAAAGCAGACAGTGCGTTGGGGAGTCAGCCACGATGTGGAACACCAGCGTCCACATGCTCTCCGCACCCACTCACCCTCCTGATGATTAAGGGCCGAAATACGCTCAGTGGTAGCAGGACATACCTCATAACCTCCTATCAGTGGGATCGGGGCAGAAATACGCTCAACCACTGTTTATCTATACCTAGGCACAGGGGCCAAAACATGCCTAGTTGCCATCCCTTCACCTCCTACTACGACCACCAGGGTGCAGGTCTACGTGTACATTGGGAATGCATCCCACACCCTCACTGGAACAAGTACTCATGCTGCTGTTTATTTACTGGTTGTGTAAATCCTATTCAGTGCCACACAGTCGCGGTGATAGTGTGGATAGGGTGTTTTCAGTGCTCTCCAGTGTTATTTGTAATCAAGTGTTCAATCTCATCTAAATCAGCGATAAACCACGTATATTTTGTTTATAATTTGTACTTATTGCCAACAGCTGCAAATAACCCCAGTGAATTACTACTGAGAGTATTTTTTCTCATGTTGGCTAATCCACCTGCCAATGTTCTTGCACTGACGAAACAATTAAAGGAGAAAGCTAGCTCTGAGAGACCTGCCGCTTCCTGGCCTGAAAGTGATACTCCTCTTAAATTTATTCAATCATCACGAGCCGTGTCCTGAACCTTCCACCACGTTAAAGGAGTTCGCCAAAACCACAATAGATGAGGTGGCTCCCCTACTGCTCCCAATAAGCTCGAACACGACATCAAGCTTGGAAAGATTACGAGGAGAGGCAGCTGCTTCCGCTCATCTCAGTTATCAAGACACCCAAAAAGGACGACCCTGCCCTACACACCAGTGTGTGAGGCATTTGCTCAATGAATCATTCTAGTTCTAGCAAGCACACTTCGCCTCAGTTTCTGGATGTGGTAAACCAGAACTGGATTTTACCTGGTGCACGTAAAAACTTGTGGGCAGATACCGCACCCAGACACTCATTAGATAACCGTGGCTATTCCCCAGTCCTCTTACCACACTAATCCACAGGGAACGGTTATGCAGCCAGGCCTCCCAGTGTCAGATACACCTTCTAACTGCAGGTATAGCTACAGCTATCATAGAATTTTCCGGGCACACAAGAACCACCTGGTATGGGAGCCAATGAGGTAAGGGGGTGATGACCCAGCTCGTGCCACTTAACAGTGGTAGTCCCAGAACAGGGGCAGTACCAGAACATCGGCAGATCCAGAACAGCGGAAATTATTGAGTAGCTGTCCATCCTTAGCCATATTACTATATGTAGCAGCAAAGACTCTGCATGCCAGAATAACTGAAATACCTCTGGTGCCAGCTTATAGATATTAACTCTATGTGAGAAGCCAGGCTCACCTCACCCACCATGAGCCTGCATAGTTAGTAGCCCTTCCTGAACTCATTGCAGTGCATCCCTTTAGCTCATGTTTTGTGTTAGCATGCTCATACGTGCTGCCTTGTAAATATCTAGTGTTCTTGTTGCTTAGTAGCCAGAAACAAAACTCTCTAGTTTTGCAGAGCTTCTGCCACAGACTCTTACAAACGGAGCTATAATATTGTTTGTGTACTTAAAATCTGTTATATTGTATAATGTCTTACTTGTTAAGGCCTATGAGCCAACCTTTCTTAGGAAACTATTTTCTGAGCTACCCTTATGATATAAACCACAGACTCTTGAATGATATAACTCCAACCAAATGAATTTTTCTGCTTTGCAATCACTGAAATGTATCACCCACCTTTCGTTCCTGTAGTTTGGTTTGACCTGAGGTATGTAGGAGAAGCAAAGTATTTAGAGTTAATAACTTAACCAGTTAATTTTGGTAGTAGTTAGCCAGCAGACAGAAAGAGAGAGGGGGGAAGAGGAGTTCTGCCTGGGAGTTGTAGTGGGTAGAATTGCCTGTTGTGTGGGTTGCATTTGCCATTCGCTTTGGCACTCAGTTTCTCATCATTTCTTACATCTAACTGGGTGATTATTGGCCCACTGTTACCATACCGTGGATAAAAATATGCCTGCCTTGTAGGGGATGTCTTGATGTAGGGGATGTGTTGGCAGAGTTCTCAGTCTTATTTGAAGCAGCTTCCAAGTGCCATTTAAGAGGCATGTAGCTCTAGCTAGGGTAAGGGTTTGTGTTTGCTTGGTAAAAAACCACACGCATGCACACACACACACATATACATATGTGTATGTATATATGTATATGCATGTGTCTATCTATATATATATATATATATATATATATATATATATATATATATATATATATATATATATATATATATATATATATATATATATATATATATATATATATATATATATATATATATATATATATAAGCTGAAAGTAATATGCATCAATTAAGTGCACTATACAAAAGATTCCTAAAAATAAAATATAGTACGAAAATGAAACTTTTAAACTATTTTTGTTCATATATGTAAATGAAGGGAGGTGTGGTGGAACGGTCAACACAGGTGAAGGGATCCAGGGTGTGGGAACATGAGTTTAAAAGGTGAAGACAACTTACGTACGTGGGTGCAGACTTGTTGAGGGGCACTGGCTGAGCCCAGACGAGGTGCGGGCAGGCAGGCAGTGACCGTGTCTGGTGGCCCTCCATGTGGTTAGCCAACACCTTCGAGTACCTGTGTCACATGCTTCACTTACTCCCTCATGCTCTCTAAATGTCACTACAGCCATGAAACTGCCGCTACTGTCAGCTGTTCACTACTCACTCAATCACACTCTTTAGATAACCATTCCTTACAATAACATACTGAACTACATTTCTACACAACTTTTTTTGAGATGTAAAAGTTGTTTGAATTATTAGTTTGTTATTATGATTCATATATAATAAAATTTAACAGTAAGATATCTCTATTATATTGACCCCATTTCATATTTCTATAACAACTCGTTTTTGAGTAACCGTATAAATTTTGAGTGAAAAACGTAAAAAATTTGAGGGAACTCGACTGAACAATAGATTTGTTGCACTTTTTTTCTGGTTACTAAATGTTGCGTTTCTCTTGGCAAGTGCATATTTAAAAATAAATACCAGCCCATGAGCCAATACCTACTAACTTTGCCTCTCTGCCCACTCTCCTCCACTCAGGAAGCAGAGTGTTTCCGTACTTAACTACGTCACATGTTTGTCCTGTCACTTGCTTGCTTGCCTTCTCACTTTGCTTGCTTTTTATGACTTGGATGTCTCTTGTTTTAATTAATATACCTAGATTTTTTTACTTTAGGTGATTTGGTAATGTTTTTGGCTTGATTTTGTGAACGATTGTTTACGATGCACATATTTTTAAAGACTTGCGATTTTGTTAAATGAGTGGAATAAATTAGAACATGTTTTTGCACTATATATAGACTGTCAATGGCAGGGGTTCCCAAACTTTAGTTTATCACGCCTCCCTTCTGCAAAAAAATATATTCTACACCCCCGTGTCACAACTTCATTATTATAAGGGTAAAACAAAAATGAATAAAAGTCTCAAAGATTTTATTCAATCATTCAATTTTAATGCTTATTGAACACAAATTATGGTAAACAAATCAATCAATGAGATGGATGAGATTGCATATTTTTAACAAAATTCCCAATTTTTGGTTGAACAGAAGAAATTACACAACGTTAATCACTGGCAATATAGAGTTTCCTTCTAAACTGAGTTTTTATTGCTACTACTGCTGAAAATACCTTTTTACACAAATAGGTGCTTGAAAAAGGTAAATACAATCGCAGTGCTTGCTCTGCTATGTCAGGATAAACCTTGAAGTACTTGACGACCCAAAACAATATTTGGTAATTTCCTCAAAAATGTATTTCGAAGCAGAATCATTTATTATTTCCAATGCTTGCTCTTGAAGGGTTACACTTGGTTTTATAATTTGGTAGTAGCTTTAGGTACCTACACTACAGTCTGATTAAAAAAGTTTGAATTCTATTTACTATCTGTATAAGCGAACAGCTCGTCACCTGCGCTCCCCTTAGCATGTCGTTACGCCTCCCACTTTGAAAATCAATGGTATGGGGTGGCAAACAGATGATGTAGTAGGAAAAATTTTGCATGCACGCAATCCTTCTTGACAGGTACGACCAGTGAATTGAGAGCCTTTATTTGATAGGATGCATTTAGGCTTGCCAATCTCTTTTACAAACAAATCCAATTTATTCACTACAGTTTTTGCATTCGCTTGGACAATAGGATACACTTTAGTCAGTTTGTCCATCATAACAAAAATATAAACAACTCCTGCTTTAGAGCGTGGGAGTGGACCGTACAAGTCAAAAGATACTATAATCTAGTGGATTTCCACGCAGGATATGCTGCAGCTCGCCTAATAAATTAGCCTGAGGATGCTTGCATTTTTGACATGAGTCGCATGCCCTTACTGTGGACGTTAGTAACTTTTAAAGCTGAGCCGATACAGATACCAGATGTCAAAAACTCGCCGATATTAATATTGGCCCCCTGGAACCAATTTTATTTTTAGCCAATATTGAGACCCAATATTTTCTGTTAAACCAGTGGATGATAGGGTGGCAATGTTGGTGTAAGAGGGGCTCAACTACTGCCGTTTTTAGTCAGCAGTTGCTGTTGTTATTTCAAGCACTAATCTGACAATTACTCCAGGAAGGGACATGCCTCACTGCTGTGAGATAATCATCAACAGGAATAGGAAAGAGTGAGGAAGAGAGAGGGAAATGCCGCTCCCACTCCACTGTGGCCACCTACTGTGACAGGCACTTTAGGAGATAATCATTGCAGGTCACCGAATTACCAGCTTTGCAGGGGTCACACAACTACTCCCCCTTGTCATATCAGTATTTAAAATATTGAAAAAGCAATGATTCTGACATTCATAACCTGGGAACTGGCAGTGCTTCAATTTTACTATCAGAAAAATAAGGGAGTGCTGAATTTCAAAACTAAACATATTAAGTTTTTAATTTTCTGAATATGAACAAAGTTGAATTACGCTGAGAATTGTGATACACTACCTTGTGGATTTAATATTTTTAATTTTATTTGTTTAAAAAAAAATTGCTTAAATTGCTATGACCTAAATTTAAAAATAAATAAATTACTAAAAGTATATTTTGAGTGCTGCTTTTAATCTCTGAATTTGAAGAATTAATGTGAAATTAATTTTCCTAAGGTTTTATACATCTAATAGTATATTGTGTGACACTGACTTTAACACAGATTTTCATCAGATTCCCAAAATATTTTTAGTGCTAGTAGAAGTCTTTCAGTCCATTACTCATATGTCCAATGTTTCGGTATCGGTAAAAACCTGCATCGGCTCAGCACTGCTAACTTTAGCATTTTTCCCAGAAAAATTGTCTTCCCAGGGCTTCATAAGCTTCTTTTACCCCAATGTGTCCAATTAGCTCGTTCACGTCTCTTATTTAATAATAAATTTGTTTGCATACTGACATGAATTTCCAATTTCTATTCATCTTCCAATTCTCTCTTTCGCAAACTATGTTGGAATAAAACTCTGTCAGCGTTCAAGCAAAAAAATATTTTTTGCAGTGGGTGTGTAATTGGAGTGAAATTCAATTTAGCAACAACTGTACAACAGAACTTATCTTCGCGCTGCTCCTATAAAATACTGGCAAAAATTTTCCGTACGACTGCTGTAGTTACTGGCTGTTTATCAGCGGCTGCCACTTAGAATTAATTTGGTTTCGTAATCTTACATTCGACTTCACATTTCGGTATGCGGCTGAGACAATCCGCAACTATCCGCCTTTAATGTGTCAAAAATCCAGATAGAATTCTTGAATAAGCAGCGACCATCTAGTTAACCGACTACTAAACACTTTGCCTGTTTTGAGGCTTAACATCGCCTGATGGTCACTTTGCAGTACAATTCTTTCTCCTAAAATCAGGTTACAAAAATGTTGTAAAAACCCTAATGACGCTCAGCATTTCTTTCTCAGTGACAGTGTAATTTTCTTCTGCCTTATTCAGAGTTCTGCTTATCATCACAACTGTTTTCTCAATTCCTTCTTTGCTCAGTTGCGCAAGTTTAGCTCTGAGGGCGTAACTAGAGGCATCTGCACAAAGATAAAATGTGACATTGGACTGGGTGATGGATTACATGCTCTGAAAGAAATAGTACTTTGACAGCTTCAAACGCATTCTGCTTCTCTGTCCAGTTCCAAACAACATCCTTACGTAAAAATGTAAACAAAGGCAAGCACACTTTGGCCACCTTGTTAAAATAATTCCTATAAAAGCCCATGACACAGAGAAAATCCCTGAGTTATTTTACGTTTTTAAGAGTAGAAAAATTTGTGATAGCAGCTAATTTATCTTGCCTGCTTCTGCCAATTTTCTCAACACAGTTTTTAAGTGCTCCTTGTGCTCCTCAAAAGTACTTGATGTAATCAGGATGTCGCCTACGTAACAAGCGAAATCAACACAGTCATTTCCCACAGTAATGTTCATGCAGCGTGTGAACTGTGCCACTGCATTACAGAGTCCGAACTGTAATACTTTGAAGCAGAACTGCTGGTTTCGAAACAAGTAGGCGGTGTACTGGTGTGACTATACTGTTAACGATACTTGCCAGTACCCGCACATGAGCTAATTGTAGTCATAAACTTCACTTCGTGATAGAGCCTTAACAACTCTTCTGTAGGTTTGGGACTTTAACAAGACTTAATCGTGATATTATTCAATTTTCAAGTCTCGCTGAACCATCTTTCTTTCTAACACACACCATGGGGTTGCAGTAAGCGCTCGTAGCATTCTGAATTATGTCCCATGATAACATTGTGTTCAATTTAGGTAACAATCCTTCATTTCTACAGCTTTTGCGAGAATTAATTTTTGTACCCAAACAGGAGCCGATATTGTAAAATCCTCTCACAATTTTGTTACAAATAGTTTTTATTATGTAGTTCAATTATTACAACACAAAAAGTCTATAACTTTATCTAATTAATTAATTAAAAAAATATAGCTAATTTAATAATTAATTAAATGTATTAATTTTTTGTGTTGAAAAAATTAGATAATTTAATGAAAACAATTTGTAACAAAACTGCACGAGGATTTTACACTATCGGCTCCCGTTTGGCTAAAAAAAATTAATTCTCGCAAAAGCTATAGAAATGAAGGATCGTGGCCTTAAGCTTCGGCTTCTTGTAGATATTTTGTGGGTATGAGATAACTTTTGCAGTTGAAAACTTCACCTGGGATTACTTTAATGTCCACCTTATACAATGTATTGCAGCCGGATTTTTCAGAAAATATTCGCTGGCACGAACACAAAAGACATTCGAGTACACACTTTTGCTCATGATTCACTGCAGTTACTCCTTCAATGGCGTGGAAAATTTCCTCTGGTGTAGCAAACAGATTATCAGACTGCATTTTCTGTAATTGGCACTCAAACTGTAATAGGTCCAGCTTTCTGGCATTGTTGCACAATTCTCTTCTCTTCCAGAAGTTCATACTAGCCATCCACCGAAGTCAAGGCAAATTTTGTATCGGGTAAGAAATTCAATTCCCAGAATCACCTGTTTTGTCAACCTCTTAATTACGTGTGTGAGAATTTCCTTGGTATTTCCTAAATCTTCAATAGTGAGCAGCACTTGCTGAGATACTATAGGGCTTGGCTTTGACGTTGCCTTTACTATCCTGAGATGTGGCGCAGGCACAATAGGCAGATTAAAGCCTGTAGCTAATATTTCTTGCACATATGTCTTGGCCACGCAGGAAACTTCAGTGCCGCTGTCTAACAGACAGGGAAATGAAATGCCGCAAACTATCAACTTTAATTCTGGGCACAAAGTTTCTTGTATGCATACTGTATTGTTTTCTGAATCACTTAACAAAAATTCTCTGTCCATTCCATCTAAAAGTACAATGTTTATTAACACTTTATCTCGCTGCTTAGACGTGCTAATTAATTCTTTTGCGCACGAGCTCAGTGCCACACGAGTGACCCAAGTGGCATGCACATTTTTTGACACCTTGGAGTAATCATTAAAATTAGAGCCAACGATCGGGATCATTTCCTCCCTGGCTCTCTCTGGTTTACCAAGCTAAAATGGGCATGTTCTTGGCCTGCTGAGCTTGAGTTCCTCCAACGTGAATACAGGCATGCGCGGGTCCAACTGACTTTGGTTTTCAAAATAACCAGGTCCAGGCTGGTTAGTATATCCTGGCAAACCTGGATTTTACATGTATGTAATGTTTGGCGGAGGAGACATAAACTGTATGGCATTTGCCTGCACTGACTGGGACATGTCCTCTTGTTAACATTGTGATTATCCAGCTGGACTTGTACCAGTACCTGTGATTTTATGCGGCAAATTGCATCCTCGTACCGGCAGTTGTTTCCCAGGCGATCAAGGAGTCTCAAGACTTCGGCCTAACTGTGACCTTTCTCCTTCTGAGATATTCCTTTCGTTGTGATAACCACAGTAGTATCGGTTACGCCTCCCTCGTCGCCCTGAATAATACTTACGGCTTTGGAATGATCTCTGTGGATCCCGTTGTCTTGAATATTGTATACCATATGGTTCACAGTAGTCTCAGTTTGACTACTGCGAACTGTACTCTAGGATGCTGGTCAGATCTGTAATTTCCTCTGTAGTGTTGCGAAGGATTTCTGTGATAAGGGGGCGCTCAATCAGTGGACAATGTTTTCTCATTCTCTCTGTTTGTGTGTAATCTTTGTAGCTTTTCAATCTGATCAATCGCGAGTAAGCCTTCGTGAAAAGCGACCAGGTCTGTGTCCGATCTTCCTGTCCAATGTGCTTGATAATAATATGGTAGTTGATTTAACACCATATAAATGTACTCTTCATTACTGACGGGGGGTGTAAAGTGTCACAATCTTTCATAGAGTTTTGAAAAATGTGTTTCCAGGCTCTTGCCTTTCCCTGGAAAGAACTTCTCTGCGTGTAGTTTCGCTCTTAGTTGACTTTGTACCTTAGTGTTCCAGAAATGCTCTATGAACTTGCTTTTAAACTCCGCAAAGCTTGTGACATGACTGCGAGTAACTTCCCACCATTAATACGGACTGGATGTGAGGGCTAGGTTCAGAAAACGTAGCATATCATTGTCACTGAGTCGAAATAAATATGAATATTCTTCAAATTTTATGAGAAAATTAATTGGGTTTTCTCCAAATCTTCCCTCAAATTTAGGGAACTGTTCCGCCCACACCTTGGAAGGACGATGCAACAACGTAGACATGTGTGTTGCCGGAGCTGATACATTCATTATATTTGTTGTCGCAGGAGCATTTTGCGGCCGGGCAGTACTGTAATTTCAGGTTGTGCAGAACTGTTATTAGCCCTTGGTATTAATTCTGTAATATTTTCTTGGGCGGTTAATTACAAATTTTGCACGCTTTCAATAACATGTGACAGATGGGCTGGCTAATTGCTGTTCCATCTGCTCAATCTGTGAAAACCTTGCCTCGACATGGTTATTCAAAGAATCTAAGTTTTCTATAACAGTTTCTTCTATTACGGTCCTACACACAGCTGGAACTGGGTTGCGTTCAAGATCTTTAAGCCGCATATCTACTTCACTAACTTGCAGTGTGTGGTTGATTTTAACTAAATCCAATTCCTCTCCCATAGCCTGTACTTCCTGGCATACAGTAGAAATATAAGCTGTTACTTGCTGTAGGGTCATTGTAACCTTTTCTCGAACCAATGCTATCTGCTGTTGTAGCTGGCCAGAATGATTTTGAAGCTGTCTCTGTAAATCAGTCTTCAGCTTGGCATTCTGAGCTGGTATACTTTCCTCTAAGTCTGCTTTCATTTGAGCATTACTATTTTGTATACTGCCCTCTAAATCTGCTTTCATTTGGATGCTGCTATGCTGCAATTTTTCTTGCATACTATCCTCCAAGTTTGCTTTCATTCGAGCACTGCTGCTTCCTAATTCTGCTCGCATCTGAGCTTTTATCATAGTAGCCATTTGCTGCATAAAATCTGGGGGTAAGGTTCCGGCTTGTGTTTACACTTTTACATTTTACATGTGGTATAGGGTGGAGGGAGTGGGAAAGAGTGAGGAAGAGGGAGGAGAAAGGAGATGAGGGGTAGTGGAAGGAAAGGAAGGGAAGGGGGAGGTAGGGAAAGGGAGGGAGAGACTATCTCCTCCAACTACTGAAGTTTATTTTTCTTCCTAGGATAAAAAACCACGTCACTAGGGCCTATGCACCATATTCTGCACTGATATTCTGAACTGTAACAATATATTTCCATCAGTGCTACCTCAAATTTTTTACTATCTTGTGTGGTTTTGTGTGAGAAGCTTTGTATTGACTCTTTACGTACGCAATTATGATTTGATGAATCAAATTTTGTAAAGAAAATTTTTATTTTTCCAATTATTCACAGAATTCAAAGTTTGTTCACATATGCTAAAAAAATTGTTGTACTTCATATATTAAGAAACGTTAAAACTACGGTTGTGTTTATTGTGAACATTAACTAAAACTGGTTGTAAACTTGCACTATTATGAAGTTACGGTTAACAGTGCACACTGAATTTGTCTTATATGTGAGCAACATCTATACGTTGCAAGTATTGATTGTTGTTTGATGTGGGAAGTGAGTTTCAGTATACATAACTTAAACATTCACATAAAAATTAGCTAATGGAAGATGAATGTTTTATTGTACTCCAAATGTTAAACTATTTTACTGAGATCTAACTGATCTAACATGGTGTTTTTTAATATGGGGTTGGTTAAAACTATTCGTAACATGCCTACAAATTGTCCTGTTTTTTGTTTGAATTATGTTATTTTTAATAGTGTGCTGTGCTTTCTTGTTATTGCAGAGATGTTGACAAATTCAAAACGTAGCAAATTTGCTGAAGGAGAAATATAATTAACTTAGCTACTGTTCATTTCATTATCAATAGAGGAATTAGCTTTCTTAGCATACAGATTCAATATGTTGCATTCATAACCTGCCTGATGCGACTTGGCTGTGATTGCAGTTGCACTACGTGATTCAAAGTGTGTATGTTAACAGACATTAAAGCTTCCACTGAAAGTTAATTTGAGTAAATTGGTGTGAATGTACATACATTTTACTACCAAAAATGGAAGGAAAAATGCAAAAGTTCCTTAGTAGATGTCATGAAATTATAAAGAAATAGCAGCGAACTGAAAACACTAAGGCAATGTTTTTTAACAATTTTAAAGTGACATTTTTGTTTTACCCTGTTGTAAGTTCAATTTTTATTTAGAAATTATTATAAGGGATTTCCTATTAAAAGTGAAGTAAGAATGCAACAACTAAGTGTATAAAATATACAAAAATACAAATTTTCTAACTGAAATCTAATTTTTAACACATACAGTCATCATTCCATGTTTATTGTTTGTTTTAATGGAAAAAGTCATCATAGAATGTTATTCACAATCCAAAAACTTCTTTACCTAACATAAAATATTTTTTCCAGATTTTTCCCGAATTCCTGTGGGAAATTTAAGTTCCCCACCCAAATTTTACCAAATGGCAAAATTTCATTCCCGCACACCAATAATACATATAGTCTGTCTCATTTAAGGTTTCCAGAATTTGACATCTACTGCTGCCAACGTATTTAAAGCGTAATACAGTAGCATCGTACTTGAAATAACGAATGTCAGCTGACCACCATGTGAAGCAATGGTGGTATCCCTGAATAACATTTATTCTTTCTTACGTTTGCGAAAAAGAAAATAGTGCACAGTACAAATAAAAAAACAAATAATTAAGAATTTTGGAATAAACGTAAATAATATTACGTTGTAGTATTCTGTATAAGGTTATTAAAAGTGTTTATAGTTTCAAATTGGTTAAATTGCATAACAGAAATAATGAAATAGTAGGGCTGTTTATCTTCACCAACCAATGACTGATTGCCATTTTGTTATTGTGAGATGCAATTTTTGTCTGCAGGTGTATCAGTTTAGAAGTTCTAAATCAAATTTATGAATGTTTTGTGAATAGTTATTTAAAATGCAGCGACTTAATAATCCTTCATGCAATTGCCAATGACAGCAAGACATTGTACATGTTGCCAAAGGAGTCAAAGACATGTTACTAATGGGAGAACTCGATAGTCGTCCAGTGGTATTAAAAAAATATTAACGACAGGTTGATTGCTTGGAATTTCATCAAAAACTATCGCAAAAGTAAATAGCGATAAATTATGTACGTGAATATTTGGAGTGTGGTGTATTTTGATGGGGAAATGTAAATATCTTAGGCAAATGTTTGTTAGATATTTTATAATTAAAGTAAACATGTTAAGTTTGTGTGCGGGTTTTTAGCAGACAACATTTAAATGTTCAGCATTCATTTCATTTCTTAGAATATGTTAACGTTACAGTTGAATTTATTTTTGTTTGCCAATAAACAACAAATAGTACTTATTGACTTCACCACAACATTGAGGTTATATTGCTCGCCTGTGTATGTAGACCAAAACAACAAATGCAGTTGTAATTAAATACTAATTATTTAGGCCTAATTACGTTAAAACTGAGATATATAATGTTTTGTTTGTCCAGAAAGACTACGTAAAGTACATATTGTTCTGTGGTAAATTTTTTAGCTATGGTAATAAATACTAATTGAATAGGACAACACATTGTATTGAAATTTTTTTTGGGGACGATGGGCATGTATATTAAATACCCACGTTACTGTAATAGTACATATTGCCATGTGTATGATGTAATTGCCACTAGTTTTCATTATTTAATGATCACAGGCATTCCAGTCTTCACCATTTGTGAGGAATGTTTTTTTTACATGCTTATTTTATTGTAATTGCTACAAATAGGTTCCATAATTATTGATTGTAGAAGATGTTTACAGTTCTAATTAACTATTTCTGTGTATGATTTGACAGGCCTAACTCTTATTGTGTTTGTTCACTGCCTAAATGTAATTTTTTTAAGGTTGGCCTAATGGTGACATTGCCTCTAGACAGAACTCCAGCAGACTATTGTTTTCTCGTAGTTCATTTTACTGCTCAGTTGTGAATTAGTGATTTTTTCTAATGATGCTCTCATCAGTTAACTATGTAAGACTCACATTCTTTTTTTTAATGAATTAGTTAAATTTTTCAAGAGGCGTACGAAGAAGGCAATTATGATCATACTTCGGGCAAGGTAAGTTTTTCTATTCTCCGCTAAATTGTTTAACATGTGTGATTTAATTTTGAATACAGTGTTAATTGTAACCAACATCAATGTCTTTCTATCTTGCCTCAAAAATTTTCCTGTTTTGAGAGTTGCAAACTTGCAAGTCACATAAAATTTATTGATTTAAAATATATTTTTTGTGTTTGTGATTATTTACTTGATAGTAATTAATAATATATGTTTAATTAATTGTAAGAATATGTATGTATTTTGTTGATAGTATTTTGATAACACAATGTAGATGTTATTATAAGAAATTTAAAAAAATATCTGTGTAATCATATATTTTCCTCAATTAGGCCTATAGTTGGCATGTTTGAAATGTCAAACAAAAACTCACGTGATGTTGACATTTTTTGACAAGTCACATGGAAAGCACATAGTGACGGAAGGATACGTTTTCTGTTTGTTTACAAGGTACTACTTTCATACAATCTGTCAAAATCTGGAAACCGTACACGAGACAGACCATACACAAAGTTGAGGCATGCCAACATGCTGCACAGTGCAGATACATGCTCTACGGGTGACTTCGCCCCGTCTCAAGCCAATCAGAGCTCGGTGTAAGTCCATAACAGTGGTAAAGTAATATCACATATCCAGCAAGGAGACTACAGGAGTTGGATAGCCACATACGTAAAAGTAATTGACTTGCTCAATTATAAAATGTACGGCCCGCCCGGAATCCCGCATGAAAGCGCAACTCCCACAATTAAATCAAATATATCTGACAAACCACTACCCTACTATAGTACATTCCTGACTGGGAGAAACTTTCTCGGAGCCCTGCGAAATATCTATTTGCAGGCCCATTTCAAATCCTTCTGCTAAATGCAAACAAACATTGTCATGTGACTGCCATGGAGCATCTGTCAAAATCAATGTTTACATTCCATTGTGTGTTGTGTACATGTGTTCATATACTTTCACACACCTAAACATAAACATTGAAATGTGACTCCTACTTTTATACCTGTCGGCATTGTTTATTGTTTTGAAAAAATTCTGCAGTGTTCCAAAAACCATTCCATATAAATATTAGCAGTTTAGGCCTATAACATTATTTACGTCAGCTTTATGATGTTTTAAAAATGCCTGAATTGACAATAGTTCTTACAGTTATTTTACATTAACATATTTGTTTTCCACGACATAGCACACTAATTACATGTAATGCACGTTAATATTTTGCAGCGACTGTGTTTAACACAGTTACAACTGTGAGGTAAAGAACTGTAGTAACGTATTTATACTTTTGTTTTCGATAGGTGTTGGGTTATTTCTTTAAAAGGACGGCCTCAGTTGGAATAAATATTAAAACGAACAAACAACCAGTCAAACAAAAAAGGCACATTAAATTCAAGCACGCAAGTCGTGTTGCTAATTTTTTGTCATACAAACTTAAAGGATAGTGGTGAACATGTACACATAAGCCTACCGTGATTTTTTATTCCGCTCATATTTCTATGTATTGCTACTTACTGTTTATTAGGTTTATTTAAATTTATCGGGCTGGGCTTATTATTTCTTTGGGGTTGTGGAAAATCACGTTATACGACTGTGTTTCAAAAACCTAGGGCAAAGGTACAATGTTGTGATAAATAAACAGATGGGGATGTAAATAATTAACTTCATCATAAAAACAGTTCACAGTTGAAACGTATAAATAGTGCACATCAAATATTTGAAATCACGGACACACATAGGGCCAGCATATCGACAACGATGCAATGCCATGGAATTTTACATGCAGCGGTTAATGAAACACACGTAATAGTATATTTATTACTGCCATGGAAACACAGATTTATCACATTGTAACTTGTCTAGGTAGGTTCCAAAAACCTAATGTCTACAAACGTGATGTAGTAATTTGAAGTATTTTTTGGAGTAAGTATAATTTATGCTTGGTTTGGCAATATCAACACGCCATGTCATCGCTCGCCACGTCTGCCAACTTGAGATGGTAACAGCCCCGCCATCATATCTAAACATATTAAAATAAGTATTCAAGCACTAAAATCTCTTTTCAGTTATAAATTACAAATTCAAAAATCATTATTTTGCTGTAATAAGTACAAAATAAGCTACAATTGAAAACATGCGTAATATTCCTTTACTAGCGATGCAAAATTTCCCGAGTGTGAGAGAGAGCGAGAAGCTCCGCCCAGGGAACAGTTGCATCCTCAGTTGATAAAACAAACACTGTGTCAGTAGGCCTACGTACTATATTTTGCGCTGTTATTTTAAACTGTAACAATGAAATATGTTGCCATTGGGGTTACCTAAATATTTAGATATTTCAATAGGCAACATTTAATTTACAAATAGCATACCAGAAAAATAGGTTAAAACAATATTTATCTGTGAACTATTTCTTACTAGCGTTGCCAACACATCGCTGCTCTCGCTGTTGTTAATTCATATTTAATACAAAATAAATATTACAAGTTACACAAGATAATAAGGTAAAGTTTCATTTTATCAATAATACAGTACCCTAAGTTAATCAGTGTTATATATTTGTGGAATACAGGTTATTGAAAAAAAACAGATAGACATGTTACGCACAGGTTGATTTTTCAACAGTTCGTTTTCAAAAGTCTCTTCTGGTCGGGAATGGACTATATGTATTTAGCTGTGGAAGAAGTTCCATCAAATCCATGAGATGGCAGCACCCCTGTGACCTTGCGACATCAGAACCTGCCAGCCTCAGGAAGAGGTGTTTAAATTTGTCATTGTCTCCATGCAGGGAGATAAGAAATGAGTGGCGCTGCCACAACCCCTGATAAATCTACCCATGTGTTGGAAGGCTACTCTACCCCGCACCTCCAGAAGATAGCTGATCAAGGGATTTTTCGTATATAAGGAAGTCCAGCCCAGCTGCTTGTGAAGGCAGTGCCCACACCAGCCCAGCAGCTTGTTAAGGCAGCACCCACTCCACCCCACCAGCTTGCGAAGGCTTGTCCACACCAGCTGACCGTAAGGGCAGCTCTCTATCCAGAGGTAATCTGATGTCCTGTACCCACCAACCCTTTACCCCAGTCAACTTCCTTTGACTCCTGCAGTAGCAGGTTGTTGCAAAACTACCCCCCCTCCCCCCCTGGATAGCGCAGTTGCTGAGGAAACACTGTGAATTGCATAAATTAGTATGTTGCACTTTAATTTTTTTAATTAATATGCACGATCACCTTTGCATGTTTTTCAGTGTGTAAATATTTATTTATAATTAATATTTTAGCTAGTTTAGTTCTGTATAAATCAACCAGAGACTCCACCACCGCTAGCAGGTGTAACTGCTCCCTAGGTAGTCCCGGAGAAGGATCCTCCCAATTTTTGTTTGATAAAGTTGGCTTCGGGGAAAATCATACGGGTTCGACTACCACCTAAGGTCGTCCCCAAACCTCACGCAAACCCCTCCCCCGCCAACTATATTCCCGCACGCCGACTGACAAGGCCTCTACGGATAGCTCCTATATCTCCGGCCAGATCACACATCGCCACCATCACCCTCGTTTAATTATCATTTGCTTTTAACCACTCATGTTCCCAGGACCAACTGGCATCCCGCCTGTTGGTTACACAAGTTATGCGAAAGGTCAAACTCCCTGGGCAGGAAACGACCTCAATTCGCCTCACTCTGGGGTTTGACTCCCCTCTCTTCCGACGAACAAGAGAGGGTGGTCAGCGTAGTAACCCCTATCCCCAGAAAGCAAAGAGTGCATGTCAAAGTAATATAACCATATATTGAATCAAACTGTTTAGACACACAACTTGAATAAAAATTCAAAAGTACAAACTAGGGTGTAAAAACATGAGCACTGCAATTAATTATTCTGTTTTGTATGACACTTCGCTGAAATAATTTTTAGTTTCTTATTTAGTACTATTTTGCATTTAAATCAAGAAATGTGTTCTTTTATCTGCCTTTAGTTTGTAAAAATGTATGTATTTATTAAATAAAAAAAAAAATTGGTTCAATGTGTACTTCTCAACCAAAACTCTTTTATTTGATATTTGATTCAATATTCAATTCTAATTGACAAATATTTTAAAAAATTCGCTTTGAAATGAAATTTTCAGCTTCACCCACCTCTAGTGCTGGAAAACCCATTAGCTGTTTTGTCACTTGTAACTGCTACCTGCCATGCGATAAGTTAGAACGGCTAAAGGCAGAGCCACTTTTCCTCGCTCTAAGCACCAGGACAAGTATAATATAGAATCCCACATGCCTCCCACGAGTGAGGCCTTGTTTCACACAAAGTGTTCAATATTTTTATGTGTGCCATTTGTATTTTTTATTTTTTTCCCCACAGGTTTCATCAGTAAAATGATGCTTGTATACTGAAATCAAGCTTTAAGCTCATTTTTTACGGCGGCACATTTAAAGAAAGAAGGACACGACACCCACATCCGACATAGTGAAACATTTTCTCTCCCCTCACCCCCACTCCCCCGGGGGAGAGGAGAGGAAGAAACCCATTAGCTGGTTGTTCCCGCCACCAGCTGTCACGCCACAGGGAAACAGCGCTACTTCAGCTGGCTGCTCCAAGTGATTCATGTGGTGTGTGTGCCGCCGCATCACCAAGCCCAGCAAACAGAGGAGCTAGCACTATAGACCTGCAACCAGACTTTTTTTAAGTGACAGTTCTACATCACCACCGAGAAATTGAGAATTTTTTTCTTTGTCCAGATGATTCTCAGTTGCAACGAAGCGGGAGCAAATTAATATGTGATGCTTTCCTGGATACATACACAACCAGGTTCATCTCATCTGTGCGTATCTCCTTGGTGCCTCAGATGGGGTCCAAACCAGTATTACAACTACCAGGGTGACTACAAGTTACGTACCTTGTTGCGGGGACTAATAGAGACACGTCAGTTTTGTACTATTCACCCATGGTCAGAACAACCCCCCCTCCCCTCCCTCATACAAGATGAGCGAGTCAGCAGCTGAGAAGCTGAAACCACCCTCTACAGTGACGCGTGCCGCTTCTACCATCATTAAATACAATTACGACTCATCTCACCTCAAACCCACTATACCTATTGCTCGTGAGAGTCGCAACCCCACGCCAACCTGTACACGGACGTCGCGGCCTGCCACAATCCTGGAGGACAGCTGGACACGTGGATACAAGGGGTTAGACAAGTCAGCAGTACGTCACCCTCCCCACCCCCCACGCTGAGAGCCAACAAGCCGTCAGCCGCCTCAGGGTATGGCCAAGTGCCACCGAAGATACGTGAATGCCGAAAGATGACTAAAGGGTTGCTAACCCCACTCCGGCCTTGCACCAGAGGGGTGTCACACGCCCCTCCCGCGGCCGCCGCGACACCTGCAACCCTGACTATATAAGTTCATGCGTGGCGGACCACGGAGTTGTTCCATCCAGTTCTTCAATCTCGCTCCACCACTTCCAGTGCTGGGGCCTCCGACTACTGCTACATCTTCAGCAGCCCTCCAGAGGTTGCCACCAACAGCTCAACAGTCTTCAGCAGCCACCACAGGCTGCCAGCCTTTTCGTCACCATTAGAGCTCTGCAGCACCCACGACCAAACGCTCCAGTGATGCCAATCGACAACAGTTACCAGAAGCTCTTCATTGGTAACTAGAGTCATTCAACACACCCCGCTATTATATAAGTGGTTTAACTTAAACCGTCTTTTATAAACATCCCGCTTTATAGTTGATTCGTTTTTTGTAGTAATCAATCTTGGACAGCTTTTATTCACTTTCCCAATTAGCCCAGGACCAGGCCGTCTACACCTGGCTAACATAGGTTACTTCTGGTCACCCATCTACTTGGCAGGAGTTAGCACAAGTCACTGTGTTACTAAGCAATTAATAAACACAGCTTTGTTCTTTCAACCACTAGTCTCATTTCTAGAGTACTTATACGTCAGCTGCTGGGAGGACAGTGTCGTGCGCTACTGACCGCGGACGGGATATTTTACTACGAACTAGTTACGGCTGGAGACACCCCTTCAGGAGGCTCCAGACCGATAACACACCCATTAGATGGCCATCTATTATATTCCTACCGAGCACCCAGGTGCTAGAGGAATAGAATAGAAGAGCCCCAACCACTAGGAATACTTTTCACCCAGGGAGAGATAGTACGAGGGAGTTGTATCCCCACCCAACACCTAGGTACTGGCAGGAATATTTGCTCAGGTGCTACAGCCTGACCCTGGTTGGGAAATCACACCCAGTAGCAGCAGTGGTGGCCCACACGGCTTCAACACTTCTGATCTGCCCGCCGAGGTGGGGGACCCTCTGAAGTACTGGGCTCGTGCTACCAAGCTTGCTACTGGGCAAAAACTATTCTAGGGTTTTGTTAGTGTCCGTGGTGCTCAACCCACAGTTCTCAGCAACCATTCTTACTCCATGATGTATAAAGTGAGGCACAGCTCAAGGAGGGAGGAGCAAAGGATTGCTCATCTTGCTGTCAAGCAGAAGGCTGGTTTAGCTCTCCCTACAGCGGAATGGCAGGCGGAAAGAGACCGCGCTGCCTTACTCAGGTTATTAGAGAGACTGACCTCTCTAGTGTATGTGTATGATATTGTCTCTCCCCCTACTCTTACGCACTCTGATTACCACCCTGTCCTAAGTGGTGTGGTGAACGAGACAGAGGGACGTCCAATGCCACATTTTGGAGTTTAGGAGCAGCTAGGTGGAACCACCAGTATCGTTTTGTCAAACAAAGTGCCCTGACTGCCACCTCGCCTGTCTACATCAGCGTCTCCAGTCTGCAGCCAGTCACCACTCACAACCAAGACGTCAGTAAGTTAAGTAACTCTAACACTTCCCACTAGTCTCCAATGGTAACTAAATACGTAGTCAGTAAAAGGGTAGATCAGCATAAGGGGCTAGCCACCAGAAATATAGAGAACTATGTTCCCCTGCGTAAGGCTACGTGCCCCATCGCCGTATTCAGCCAGAAACGACCCCTACTGAAAACCCTAGATGTGCCTCTGACCTAGGCGCAACTAAAGCCACAACGACCTTGTCCCAGCATTAGTCAACTGGACATGCATCAACAGTTAAGTAGATCAAGAGTGCGCTTAGGGATAGCACCACCAGCAGACAACCGTTGGCTCCGCACGCTAGCAGATAATAGCCGACGACTTGAACATCCCCACCACAGCCTGGAAAGCTCGCTCCACCGCATTCTGGAGCTCTCTCTGCCAACCTCTACATATCCCATACTCACCTGAGCTCTTCAGCTACCACCTCAATGCCTTCCAGACCTCCAGACCTTCAAGGAGTCCTGCGCTTGTAACCCCCAAAAAAGTTATACCCCCCCCAGGCTTGCTTATTCCTCAGAGATAACTGCACCTACACCCCCACTGCAGTTCTGGAAGAGTGGGCCCTACTAAGTCCATTCAGGAAATGGTACAGAATAGACGGGGTCAGTTTTATAGCTACCTAGTCTAAAATGTCACACACAGCTATAACCAGGTCCCCTTCACCTGGCTTTGCATAATTAGTACTTCCGGTCAGCTTGAGGTAATTAGGAGGTAATACGGGCCACCGTGTCTATTCCTCTCACAATAAAACACGAGTTCTCTCTTACTACTGAGTATCAATCCTTAGGTGACTGTGCTACTCCCCCGTAAAGTAAACACCATGCCCAACAGAGCTCCCCACCAAGGATGCTCATACGTCAGAAACACACATGCTCAAGGGCCACCCATTCTGTGGCACTCCGGTGTACAGAAAGGCAGAGCTACAACCACTAGAAAAATAACCCATAAGGAGACTAGTCAACCCACTCAGTTTGTATTCCATCCACCATGCCATTGTGTCGCAGGAAGAAGTATTTGACTGGTTCTGAAAGTCTGACCGCCTTTGGGCCTACACCCACAGTTGTAGTTGGGTGCCTCAGAGAAAATTCACCTCTCCAACCACTGCGCTGCTTGTTTTGCCGGTCGGGGAACAAGGTACAGCTCTGCGTCGGCTCGGCTGCTGCTGTAGCAGAACACTATAGCTAAGGACCATTGTCATCTGCTCCCCTCTCGTGAGGCCGGTCTTAGTACCCCTTCATGCATTACACTAAAAGAGACGGGAAAGAGTGGCAGGAGAGAAAGGTCACGGCCGCCTACAAATTTACCTGGTGCTGCACCACAACCTCTTCGGCATTCTGTCACGATAACCCCAGGGAATGAGCTTACGCCATCAGTCAGCTGGAGAGGCCTCACCTCCTAATTACTCCCCCCCCACCTTTTCTGTTTGCATTCCCACAGAATATTCCAGGGACATCTCATCCATTGGCTCAGCCATCTGCAGAGGAGAAGCAGTGCCGCTCGGGATAGCAAACTCTTGGTACAGTGGGCCATGGAGTACCAGCCCCGTCAAGAGCTACACCATCTACAGCAGCCGCAGCAACTCCAGCACCACCAGCAGCTGCCAAAAACAGCAACAACTGGGGCAGCAGTCTGGCCGGACACAAGCCTGTCACTGTGAGTCACACCATCCGACAGGCTGCCTGGCCAGTTATTGGCTATGTGCCAAACCGCCAAGCTACAAGTCCAACCTTACATACTGGTCAGGCCTCCAGTCTGCCAGTAGGGAGAATGGCAGTGTGACTGACTTGCATGCCCAAATCAGTTCCAGTCTGTGACATTGCCTTCAGCTATCCCCAGCCCGTCACACGTCAACATGTTACTCCTACAGTGATTTTTCAAAGGTTTGTATCAAAACATCCGAAGAAACCATGAATGGTCTATAGTCCTGATTGGAGGCCTGGAGGGTAGTGAACAGGGTGTCAGCAGAGTATAGATGTGGAAAAGAGAGGAAGCCACTCGGCAGAGGGTAACATCTACCCGCTCCATTGGAGGGAACAGAAGCTTGTTCTGGCAAGTCCCGCATGCTGTCTCGTCATTACCTCTACACCATCAAAGGAACCAGTAACTCACAGTCAGACCTCAGTTGCAGACAAGGTAGTCAGATGCCTGAATATGACACCTAGTTTCACTCCATCTCACGTGCAAACAAGACCTGCCCCCACAAGCGCTCCTTCTACTACTACAAACTCTGTAATTGAGATACAAAAAAATGTCAGCTCATCCCTCAATAGTAACCCTAAAAGCCAAGCCTCCCCTTCCTTTCCCATAACAAATATCTACTTTGTTTCAATCAAAGTCACTTGGCTGACACCATTCTTGCCATAGTCATGCACTTGTCAAGAGGGCAAAACAGTTTGTGTTATGCTGAACCCAACTATCTTCAGTCCTTCATTTATCTCAAAAACCTTAAGTCTCCACGTAAGACCTATATTCCTACTTTTCAAATTTGTTTCTGACAAGCTGGCGGTACATGAGTAAATACAGAATACCCCTCTAGGGTATCAGAAGATGGCAGTGACAATTAAACACAGACTAAGCACAACAAAAACACTTTAAATCACAATTTTTAGGTTAACTTGCGCAACAAAATTGGTATGTTTTGATTTTAAGAGGGTAGATATTTTACAAATTTGTTCCCAGGAACCGTAGTACTTAGTAAAACTGGAGGTCTATTGTATGTCTATGCTATTCATGATAAAGTGAGCACTTTTGAAAGCCATCTCATTTGAAATAATAGTCAATAAATATATATTGTATTTTAGCCTTGGACGTTAACTTCAGTGTGTGGTGGAATATACACACTCTGTTTATTACTTACACTGAAAAATTCATTTGAAAAGGTGGTTCAAGGATAAAAAATTGCTGAAAGGAAAAAGTAACTAGAACCTCAAAAGTGATCACTGCTCACTTTACCATGAACAGCCTATAACTGCATTTTATAGCAGTTGTGTGTGCCATAGCCATCAGCACTGTTTGTTCTTTTTTAATACAGAGCAATTAACAAGAATTTAATTTATTTTTGAAGTGTGAACATTTTTTTCTGTACATATTCAAAATCAGGAATAACTGTAAGCTGGTTGAGGTATTAGATAAAACGCCGTAATATGTGGGCAGTGTGTTACATGTTAACAATGTAACCAGGTCACAGACTGCAGGGCAGAGAATGAAGGCAGGAAGGTACTTGCCTATAAAGGTGGCTGCCCTCCATGCGCTGGGGCAAGTCGGTATTAAGGCTGGTAAATTGTGCCTGATGGTCCTTGAAGATGGATGGCAGGTGGTTGGCCGAAGTGTACTCCAGCAGAGCATCCAGCATCCAGAAGCAGTCTGTAACAAATAAAAACTCTCAGTCACTCTTCACAACTCCCTTCCCACTGTTACCTATTAAACTACTGCAGCCTCCTCCCCCAAAATTCACCATCTACTACACTACAGCGTACAACTGTACTGTATATGTGTTAGGACACTTGCTGTATTTTTATTACATTAATGGGTGCACCCAACCCAAACTTGGGAAAAATTTAAAGAACACACACATGTATGTATTTTATAATAAGGTAAAAAAATATTTTCCTCATATTTTTGTAAATAAAATTTGTTTGTCTCTGGAAGTTACATTTCCCTACAAACATGCTTTTGTAATGCTTTGAAAATACTAAGTTGTCATTTGAACTTGTTATAAAGTATCATAATTGTTCACAAACAGAAAAACTTCTGAGATGTGGTGGTATTATTAATATGTGACTTGTACCATTGTTGTGCTTAGACACGTGTTAACTGCTTTGTTTGCCACAAGAGGGCAGTAGTGTCGCAAGATGCAAGATAGCACGAGGATGAGCACGGCTGCTTGTCCTAAACATTTTTGGTCTCTCTGGCCGGGTTATTTACGGGAAATACAGTTTTGTTTATGGCAATGTAAGCTAGAAATGAAATTTACGCCTTTAAACGGTTCAGTGATGGTGAATGGGAAAGTTTCTGTGGTTATTGACTGGTTCTGTTTACGGTATGTCGTGCCAAAACTTGCTGTCAGTAAACATACTGCAATACTGATCTCTGCCGGCCAGAGGAATTTTAAGCCGTGTTTCTCGCTCACATATGAGCACGTAATAATTCTGCCCTTTATTAAACAGTCCTCTTCATACATCAGTGTAACTTATTGTTGTGATAGACAGTTATTCACATCATTAAATAAAATGATGACTTCAGCAACGCCTGAGCTACAATTTGAAAATTTTCAATTATCTGCTAGCCCAGGCAGACGAGACAACAGAACTGTACAAAGCGTTTAGGGAAGATGCATAGAAGGTGGAAGACTTTGAGCTTGTCTTCGAAAAGGCTATGTAGAAGAGAGATGTACTACTGATAATTTTTTTTGCCATCTGCGCCCAGCCACCTCAAAAAAATCCAAGCATATTTGACGAGCACAAAGAAGAGTTCACAATATATGAAACATCTTTCCATGAGCTAAAGAAGGTGTATAGCAGATTGAAGAAAAATACTTGTGACTACACAACCCACAGCAATAGTTCGCAAAGGCTAGGAATCCCGACAGCAGTGCTACCATCTCTACCATTGCCGGCATTCAGTAGCAATAGAGCTGGGTGGACAGATTTCGCAGATTTAGTTACTTCCATTATTGACCAAGCTCCACATCTTACACAAGTGCAGAAAATTCATTACTTGTTGGGTTGTTTACAGAGTTAGTACACAATATACCGGTTACCGAAAGCAATTACTCGGTAATTTGGAAAATATCATAAAAGATGTTCAAGAGTTTGAGACTCACAGCAACACTACACGTCCAGAAGATCTTGTATCTAAAAAACGTTGATAGTCGGAACAAATGTGGATTAACTGAGTCTGTGACCGCAGTGGAAGAAAACTTGAGTGTGCTGGAGGCTCAGAAATTTCCAGTGGCTCAGAGGGGATTTCCTAGTTCTAAACACATTGCTCAAGAAGTTGGATGCACCACTCAGGCAGGCATTTCTGCTCAAAACACCTGTGAGAGCCCATTCTCTCAGAGGAAGTTTTCCTCCTGGAATAAATTTTGGTTGATCAGCTACGGAAACAATAATCAGACAGCAGAGAATATCACCTTTGTTTCTGTGCATAACGATACAGGTAAGCAGATGTTGTATTCCGCTTGTGGTGAACATCATGCTCTACACAGATGCCAGAAATTTCTCTCAAACCCGACAGATGAGAGGCGGAAGAGCGTGCTAACCCACAAGTTGTGTTTTAACTGCCTGCGAGCACGACATGCAGCAGTAAATTGTTATTAAAGTTTTGCTGTCAGCATTGCCAATGCACACATCACACCTTGATTCACTTTTCATGAGATACAAGTTCTGATGAGACAGATCAAGAAACTACAGACTCTACTGGTCAGGAAGATGGCAATAGTAGTGCTGTTGCAATGTGTTTGTCATGTATTTTGGAGGAGGATGGTCTTCTGACTACTTGAATCAATGTGAAAGACAGTAGCGGCCAGTACAAAGTTGTGCGTGAATTATTGGATAGTGCATCACAGTCATAATTTATAACCGAAAGGTGTGTGAAACGCTTGGGACTTAAAGTGACATCAGGCTGGGGTGTGTTAGATCAGCTCGCTTCACATGCCATATTTGCACCTAACTACTTGAGCTTTGATTCTCAATTACAATACTGGTGATTTGCCTTCAGCTGAGATTCTTACAACAAATCTCGCAAAATCTGAAAGATAATCCCTAAGCCAATACCAAAATTGCCTTACCTGGTTGCATTGATATGTTGCTGGCTGCAGATGTAATGGCTGATGTGATGACTGGCAGCAATATCGGATCAAAACAACATGCATTCCATACAGTATTTGGTTGGGTAGTCACTGGTAATGCTCCATGTGCAGTCAATGTGAGTTGGCTTCTTTACTTGTACGAATGGATGCATCAGTGAAGTTTCTGTCAAGCGATGCCCAACAGTGTGAGGATTAATTCATAAGTACCCACAAACATAGCGATGATGGTAGATTTGTCCTGAGACTCCCGTTCAGATCACTGACGTGTAATTTGGGTAACTCATCTACAACAGCACTGTGTAGACTCAATGGACTATAGTATTGTCTTACAAAGATTCCAGATGAAGCAGCACTACCAAGACTTTGAAGCACTACGCATTTTCTAACAATGGTGATTAGACGACTTCAGCTCATTCCTACACATAGCCTTGCATTTGAGTCATAGAAGTTTGCATTGCAGTTAATCCCGCCACATGATGAGATTGTACTGTTATCATTTAGGATGGCCATCCTAGATAGGGTAGATTGTTTCATTCACCAGCCCACTGTAACTATGCATCTAGAGCAACAGTACATTTAATCGTCACTAGATAGCGCCTCTAGTAGGGTTCTTCTCTTGTCTCCTCTCTCTCTAGCCAGCTTGTGACGTCACGCCAGGTGTTATGCTTTTCCCCATCCTTCACTCTGCGAAAACCCCTCACCAACAAGACGCCAACCAATCAGAGCAAAGGAAGCGGCCAGGCAGAGTATAAATATGGGAGTCTTAGCTCGACTCCGGGTGAGTCTTCAGTCACCCACTGCACTAGTTGCCAGGGAATTGATCAGTCTGATCACTTACACACACCATGATAGCCACTAGGTAGCAACCTTCCCTATCTCACTTCACTAAGTGGAATGCAGGTGATACCAGGAATCTACTAAGAAAAGCCAGTACACAATTTTACCAACTCACACGCACCTAGTCTGGCCACCCATTCTATCTACGTCGTATGTAGAATGGCAAAACCTGCACAGGTACAGTGATTCCAGACCAGCTTGTCGACTTGATGCTCACGTATTTTCACCGCACTTTTAGTGCGGGAAAACTGGCATTCCCTGAGTTGGGAAGACTAGGCTGGGACAACATCCACAAAGTGTCCCTCAACAGTGAGGCCTGACTTTCAGCACGCACCGTGCCTCCATGCCAGCTGCTAAAATAGGGTGTCCACCTACTCAACGGCCCACACGTGGTTCGACACACTACAAATATAAACGGAACCTGCCTTCATCTCACAGATGTGAAGGGTATTGTGTTGTCCAAATGACCTACTCCAAGCATCGTGGATGCCTGCATGAGCTGACCCCTGCCTTAGTAGCCTCCATTGCTCGACTTACACCAAGGGAACAGGCACAAGCTCTACGGTATCTTCAGGACCTGATCACACCAGAGATCCCTAAGGATCTATTTCCAGAGCCCGTCTGCGTAGGGCAAGAAGTGCACCGGTGGCTTGCTGCATACCTCTGCCGAGTGGACCAACCACCCACAGAAGCTATTGCATTTCTCACACCGATTGCACTGTCTCCACCTCCATGACCAACACCGTCAACACACAACACCAGAACCTGCAGTACCTCCATGAGTTATTATTGTGCCCACTGCCGGCCCAAGCAACACTCATGGGTGTCGCCCAGATACACCAACCAAGGCAGGCAACCTCAAGCGCAAAATAACTTTGCCAGAGCCAGACGTACCCAGCCAAAAAGCTATCAGACCAGTCCTCCACACCGGGTGTTGAGCACGAACGAATACAAACCATCACCCACCACCATGATAGTTCGCACTGAGTCAAAACCAAAATAATGGCCCCGGTATGGCCAACCAAACAGCCAGTCTCACACACACACGGAGTACTATGCACTATTGAGATTGTGAACGTACCACCCACTAAAAACGATTATTTTCAAGTTCACACACACACAAAAAAAAACAATATAAAGATGAAACGGGTAAGTCTACTATCCATAGGAAGTGGACAGATCTTGTTGACAGGTTGTACAAACTCCCCCATGGTGTCCTTAATGTTACCACACTAACTACACCATCTTGGCCTGGATGTACTGCTGACACTCTAGCAGTCTTCTACTTTAGTGGTGGCAACGTGTAGTCTTTCAGCAGCACTAACCGGTCGATGCATGTGTCAGAAACTGGTTGTGTCTATTTTCCCCTTTGCTGGAGGTTGTGTAGGTACTCCACACTCCATATCTTCCATAATTGTTGGTGAAACTACGTGATCATTTGCCAGAAATCAAGACGGTTCAAAGGAATATCACATAAATTGTGTTCAGGTACAGCTACCAATGGTTCACCCACAATGAAGTGGCCTGGTGTTAGAACATCATACTTTTGAGGATTTGTTGAGAGGGCACATAAAGGTCTCAAATTCAACACGGCTGAAACCTATGCAAACAGCATTGAGAGTTCTTTGAAGATCAGCAACTTAGTACCTACAACTCTGTATAGATGCTGCTTAGCACTCTTGATTGCTGCTTCTCACAGATCTCCAAAGTTCAGACTCGCTGGAGGGTTGAAGTGCCACTTTGACCCTCCCAGGTTTACCTTAGCTGCAATCTCTTCCTCATTATCTCTTGAAAGTAATGTTGCATACACCTCCTTAAGTTGTTTATGTGCTCCCACAAAGTTGGTGCCATTATCGGAGTATGCATTAGTAGGGATTTCTCTTATTGACACAAATTGTGTGACACAGGTTGTGGATAGCTCGAGGTGTAAATTGATGGTATGATAATGGACAATAATGAGTCTGGACAACTGGCTTTGCTTTGGTAGCAAAATGAGGCGTTAGTATCTGGTAGTGATGAATGGTGTAGCCATCCACCCACCCTGATAACTCCATTTGAATCGAGAAAGGGCATTAGTGGCTGTGTAACCCTGGGGCACCTACTCCCTTTTTGAAGAGCAGACAATTCTTCCCTGAAGCTACACAACTGTAAATGTTTGACCGATGTCACTGTAGCATTTCTCAACTCCTCCAGTGTCAGAAAATTACTCTTTGAATGGCTTGTTTTCTTGAATGCTGCTCTTGTCCGCAATACTCATGCTGTGATGCATGTCAACTTGACCAGCGAAGATGACTTGTTAATTAAAAAACACAGATCTTCAGGGCTGTTACACTCACTCTGGTTTGCCACTAAGACAACAGATGCAGGTGGCTTCAATTCTGGCACGGACTCTTGGTTATGATGGCCTGTATCTGGCCAGTATTCCTGAGAAAGCTTCAGCTATGGTGGGCCTGTGAACCACCATGAATGCCTCAGAAGCTGCTCGGGAAGAGCACGTGTGATGCCATGTCTGCTGGGTTCTCCTCAGATGGGACGTGCTTCTATGTACTGGGAGGTACGATGGCCTGAATCTCTGCTACTCTGTTAGCTACATATGTCTTCAATTGGTGTGGTGACAGATGTACCATGCCAATATTACACTTGAATCTGTCCAAGTATGAACATCAAACTCTTTGATCTTGTCAAAATACAGCCTGTTGATGTGCTGCCACAGCCTACTCAATAACAATGCTGCACACAACTCAAGTTTGGGCACAGTGTCTTCAAAGGGCCAACCTTCGACTTTGAACAGAGAAGACTGACTTGAACATTCCCGTCCCTTGTCACACTACGGACATAGATGACTGCAGCATAGGCCCTTTCACTGGCATCGCAGAATCCATGAAACTGCACCTCGGCCCATTGAAGTTGAATAAACCTAGGAATTTTAACCTCACAAAGGTTAGGAAGTGACTTCTTAAACTCCTCCCACTGGTTAAGAACATCCTGTCCAACAGGTTCACCCCAGCCAAGACCTTGGGTCCATAATAGCTGAAGCAAGATCTTGCTAGTTGTGATCACTGGGGCCAACCATACAGAAGGGTCGTACAAGTGGGCAATGGTTGAAAGAATGCCTCGCTTGGTGTTTGGTGCATCATATACCTGTACCCTGTATATGAAGCAGTCATGGCCTGGATCCCAGCGCAGCCCCAACAACTTCACAGATTCACTGCAGTCCAGGGTTCTAGACTCAAATGATACACTTCCATCATCCATCAACTCCTGACTATTAGAACACTATTTATGTAGTTGAAACCCTCCAGCAGCTAATAATCTAATGAGCTATTCTTTTAACTCTTTAGCTTCAGTGATGGTAGATGTTCCTGTGACAATGTTGTCGACAAAGACATCCTGCAGTAAAACACGTGCTGCTAAGGGGTACTGGGCTCCTTCATCAGTTACCAATTGCTTAATAGTACGCAGTGCTTGGTAGAGTGAGGATGCTAACCCATAACTCACACTATTTAATTCATACACTTTGACTGGTGAGTCTGGGGTTGGTCGCCACAATACACATTGATACTTCCGGTCTCGTGGGTCAATACCTATCTGCCTGTACATCTTATGCACATCAGCTGTAAGTGCTACATTTGACATTCTGAAGTTCAGTATGACGGGTGCCCAATTAGATTGACTTGGCACGTTGATCAAGGATTTTGTCCGCTAGACCAAAAGCGGGGTAGTTTGATTTAGATAGTCGGCGTGAGGCGACTTACTCACTCCTTCTTCTTGCGCATTGTAGTCGGGGTAGGTTTCACCTACACGCTGCAAATTCGGTCTAGGCTGGACTGGAGATTCCACAGGTGTGCCTCCTTGGTCCAAATATTAAGGTTGTCCCAGCCTAGTCGCACTTCGGTTCTAGTCAGAAACCCTTTTACGATAGGGTGACGCGTAGGATGTATGTGGATACAAGGTAGGAAGTCAACTACCAGAACCGTAGTAGGCGCGACTGCCTGACGTCTAAATTCGGCGCCACGGTCCCATACCACCTGCCTCTCCTGCGTAGGACGTGGTAGTGCGATTCACGAGAGTGAGCCAGGAATTGTTCCCTACGTTTTCTACCACACCTCTTCTTGTGAGGCATAGGGCTAAAATTTCCGACAACCTACGTGATGCACTTAGACAGGAAGAATCGACAGTGTAACCCAATAGTGACTTGCTGGCACGAGTTCGATAAGTCTCCACTGATCCCCCGCAGTATGTGAACTGCTGAGGGACGTGGAACCGTGGGGGCCACCAAGTCTCTACCGGTTGTGTGTTCGCACTAGGTTGAATGGCTAAACTTCAGGCTATGGTCACCGCGCATTTACTTAGTGTGAGTCGTGAGAAATAACCTGAGTATGTCACTCCTCCAGATGCGACGGTGTTTCTAGTGGTTGTTGCTGTTTCTCCCCCACAAGCACTGACTTAGTGCTAATGTGCGACTGGGAAGAAACAGGTAGCCGTCTAAATAGTATGTCTTCTATCACCTGAATGGGTTCCACAGTCAGACTAACTCGGTTTAAATAAATTTCCCGGTTCCTATCGGAAGTGCACGGCGTATTCTGTTTCCAACTGTTAATACAAACAAATACCCTGGAAATGAAAAACGGAAAGGTAGAAAAGAATGAGTGGTTATTGAAGTTCAATAAACACTAGACCCATGCTACCTCCTATCAAACCATGGAGGAATGAAGGTAACTGCAGATCCAGGTGTAGGCAACCTGGTTCTAAGTTGAAAAGGGGAATACCGGTTCTAGATGAATAAAAATTAATTAAAGTTAAATTGCTAAGTAAAAGGTGTATAGAGGAGACAAAGTGAAGTTGAATGCGTATGTTCGTGAACGTTGGTCGTCAAGAGGTAGTAAGTAGCCGTGGGGGCGTACTTGAAGTTTCCAAGATCTCTGGAGGTCGCAGCACTGAGTCACAAGAGAGGATGCATAAGAATGACTCCTGAGGTCAGCAACGTCCGGACTTATATAGTGGAAGCTTGTAGGCTGCCGGCGTGGGGTGCGGGGAGGGCGTAATGTCCCTCTGCCCTGGCTGACGTGGGAAAACGCTGGTCAGCGTTTCTGCTTCATGCTTCGTCAGTGGCGCTCTGCCTTGCTCGAGGTCTGGGCAGCTTGTAGGGCCTTAGCGCGTGATAGGGAGGTGAGGGGTGCGTTCCTGCCGGGTTGCGTATCTTCCAGGTGAATAGAATTTGTTCATAAGTTCCTGCTGCCTGTAGGGTAGGCAACATGTCACTCATGTCTGTAGTGGTGGAAGAGGTACTCTTGGCGATGAGTCGTAATCGTGTTGTTTAGTTGTATAAGTGGCACATGTCAAGTACAATATCACAACTATCCTTCTGAAGCTTAGGACCACACAAGAGCACGTCATTAAGGGATGATCCATTAACCATTGGTGCCAAGGCATCGTACACAACTCTAACTTTTGAGGACACCTTGTCTTCCTTCACAACTATTTGATGGGGGATGATGTAAGCCGATTTTTCATGTGATAAATATGTCCGTTCCATTTCACAATGTTCATAAGATTTCAGGGTACCTACACATGTCATATGGCCTAATCGCTCGTATTCTTCCATGACATGTTTATATTCACAGTGCAAACTTGAAAACCTTCCCAACTTTCACTCCTGACCACGAAGTTGTCTGAGAGCCACCCCACATGAATTCCCCAATACAGTATCACAGTCATCATTTTTAAATGGAAGACGTAATACATACCTTCCAGTATCATCTCGAGTGTGCATACATACAAAGTGCTCTTCACACTTCTTTTCATCCTTGGAAATGAAGTTGCCTCCCTGGAACCTCCTCAATATTCCAGAACCTATGCAGGGCACTGACAAGACTGCTATTTGTGTGCACAAGTACTGAAGTTGACTTTGGACTACTGTGTTAACACAGGGCTATTTCCAGCCAGCACCCAACCAAATTCTGTTTGAAAGGCATGTGGCTGTCCAGCAGTTTTGGCCCCATCATTACATCTGCAACAACCTCTGCAGAGATAAGCATTTTGATTGCCCCAGGTGTTGCAAACAATGGTTCTGCCAATGGGCGATCCTTTAGGTGTGCGAGGAATGACGTATCTACCTGTACTGATGGCATGTCCCTTGTTATTCTGTTAAGGATCAAGGATTTAGTAACAAGGTTAAATTTTGAGTGTAACGATGCAATTTTTTACACCACCTCTCCCCTTACTTCAGCAGTAGACATCTGCCCAATCCCAGATATGCTGACCCTTGAATGGCAACGCTTCAGTCCTAAGCACTTCACGCATGCATCTGTGATGAATGATGATTGTGATGCTCCATCTAGTAGTGCTCTCAATGTTTGAAATTCCCCTACACCATCCATGACCTTGACCAATTCTGTGGTTAGCAGCACAGTTGTTGCTTGCCTGTCCTGGACACCTTGAGCTGAGCACATCACCACTGGACTATCTTGACAAGCAGCTGCATTGTCATTATCTGTATCTGGTATTGGATCTACTTCCCCTCCAGTGTCTGCTATGTGACCACCTCTGAGGCAGTTGAAGCACAACCGTTTCTCTAGAACATGTCTCCTTTTTTTTCATTAGGTTTAAATGACAAGAATGACTGGCATCATGTCAGTGTATGTGATCCATCACACACATCGCACTTTTGTTTTTCAGATGCCTTATCACTGACTGATACTAGTGTGGTCTTTGAAGGATTGACCAAGCCAGGCTGCATACCTGCACTTAATGACCTTATCTTATTAGACAACGTACTTGACATCTTACCGTATTAGCACGCCTTTTTCCCAAAAATAAAAACAATTTTCTGGGTTGCGTGCTACACACGGGGGAAAAAAAGACGAAGGGGGAGTGGTAGCCATAAATTATCCGGGGATGTTGAGGGAAGTGGCCGACGGACTGTCCAGTGTCTTATCTCTCACTCTTTCATCACTCCTCTCTCTTCTCTCTCAGCAACCCTTCTGTTATGTGTAGGTCGCAACTGTGCTCCCCTCCTCCTAATGGTATCCTGTCATGCCATAAACCACAGCTGCCATGTTTTAACGACCCCTTTCCCTTGTAATAACACCCAGATGTTGCCCATAGATAATTCTGCCATCCCTCTTTGTGTCTGTGGCACAGGCTAGCGAACCTAAGACTGGTAAGGGGGGGGGGGGGGGGGGGAAGGACCGGGGCAAGGAGAAGGGACAAGGAGACCCTTTTTTTTTTAGAGTAGGGTGACATTCCAGCACAGTAAAAAAAGATACAGCCGGTCACGACTGAAAGGAGAAAAAAGAAAAACGAAGCCGGAAGTGATGAGTAGTAGGAGTAGGAGGGAAACTGATTTTTTTATTTTGGTTTTTTGCACCCAACTTATTTACTTAAAGTATTTGCCAAACATATCACAATCACCACACATTAATGTAAAAAAGAATGATTTGTTCCATTCTTACTAACAGGGCACCACAAATTTTTGGTGCAATTTTATAAAAACAAAATTTTTCCCTGGAACTTTTTGCAAAAATCATGGTGTGCGCTATACATGAGTAAATATGGTATTACTCAGAACAGTCTTAAATGAGTTAGGCCTTGGTTCAGAGGGAGTCAACAACTGTGCATGTTCCACAGCAAGTGATTTGTGTTGCAAAAATAGCAACAGCCATGTGTATGATGGAATTTCATCATCCTGTGACATTTTGAATGTCTGTCTCGTGCGCTATACATGAGTAAATATGGTATTACTCAGAACAGTCTTAAATGAGTTAGGCCTTGGTTCAGAGGGAGTCAACAACTGTGCATGTTCCACAGCAAGTGATTTGTGTTGCAAAAATAGCAACAGCCATGTGTATGATGGAATTTCATCATCCTGTGACATTTTGAATGTCTGTCTCAAGGGTTCATCAAGTTTCTCCAGCAATATATTCAGCAACAAAAAATCTCACTTGTGAACTGGAAAATCTAACACCTTTAGTGTATTAAGATTTTCTTCAACTGTGCACAGAAAAGCTGAATACGATGCATCATTCTTACTATTCATGAGTGGAAGATGCAGGATTTTTTGCACATGAATGGTAGCTGTAAGTCATACACTTTTGTACCTTTTCTCCAATAAATCCCATACAACATTATAATTCTTATCAATAACTGGGATGTTGCTTCCCAGGTCCCGTGGTTCTCCCTTCAAACAGCTCAATAAGTAGTGAAGTTTTTGCACTTTACTTATGCTAAGGATTTGCCCAACCATTGAGTTAAATAGTTTAGAAAACCCTGTCCACTCAGCTCGATTTCCAGTAAACACAGACAATGGTAAAGTTGGCAGGACTGCCGTCAGTGGCGCATCCTGTATACTAGTTGCATCGCACTCGCTACCCGACAAGTTTGACAATTGCAGTTTGACTCTGCTGTATACTTTACGTTAAGTCCTGAAACACTAGTTCGTAAGCAACAAATTGCTGTTTCACTTCTTCTATATTGATGCCTTCATTGGCGCGCACGCGTGTGTGTGCACGCACACAAAAAACAGAAATTGGCGACCACTTCATTTCTCTTGCTTATAACTTCTTCAACCACAATCTCAAAGTCCTCGATTTTTGGGGCATCTTATTCTATTGCTTCACATAATTCCCTTGCACTTTCAGCTTGTGAAAAAAGGAAATTAAAAGTCACATGTTGTAATGCTGGTGTTGTTTCCACCATTTTGTGTGACATCGTTGACCGTTTTAACTCTGAAGGTGGACTGTATAATCAAATTATTGCGCTCCCATGGTTTACCAAACCGCACAGTTTAAAGGAAGTACTTATACACTGCAGTTATTTCCCGTACACAAATATACTTTGACCTTTCCCTTATGGGCTATCCCGTTAACCGACTTTATGCGTACGAGAGTCAAAAACCATCAGGGGTGTCGCACTTCATTATGTAAATTGCATCACGTGCAATTACGCATATTACACATACAAATCACTCTAATCTGGGCCGTTAGGACCAAAAAATGTTCAGCACGAACGAATACAAACCATCACATGCTGCCATGATAGTTCGCACTCAGTCAAAACAAAAACAATGACCCCAGTATGGCCAACCAAACAGCCAGTCACACACAGAGAGTACTATGCACTATTGACACCGTGAACACCGGGCATACACCCGTACCCCATAAGGACTAGACTACATCGCCGAACCCTCGTCAGAATAGGGTGCGCCTGATTACGCGCTCAACAAAACTAGTCTCACTTAGCGCATTTGTCTCCAATTCAACAGGACTTTATGCGTCATGTAGAGATGGTAAGAGTTTTCCTGGCGCCCAACATGGGGCGTAACTGCCAAAGTTTGATGAGGCAGAACAAAAGAGTCAGCCAGACCTCTACGCAGATGCAAAATGGATGTCGAGTTCTTCAAGCGATCATGATCTCCACGAGGTCCAGTGTGCAACACTGCCAACATTGGCACCATTATTACTGCCTAGGTGGGGCAGACGAGCCTCGATACACAGGTGACCTGGAATTCCAGTGCGAGGAATATAGAACCAGGCAAACTGGGCCACGTGTACTGGACACAAGATTCACACCATCATATATATACTATGCAGCGAGACATACCATCATGCCTGCAGCGGTTGGCCCAATGAACTCATCAATAGACCCGGCCTATTATACCAACGTGAGGTCTTAAACATGCCTCGGAATACCGATCGTCCAACCCTGGCCCAATGTCTATGCGCATCCAGCCACTCTACCTCGGACAGTTGCAACTGCCAGAATACGCTGGATGACTTCATGAAGATCCCCTCCTGTTCACAACTGAATGCAGGAATTCTGCCTCCATGACGTACGAGAAAACAGTGGGTCAAATAGGCCCAATCCAAACTGAAGGGTAAAACCCTTAACACATTTGGAGAATGCGTGTCCGACTGGAAGCAGCTCAGCACTCGCTTAAAGCAACGCTTCACAGGTGAAGAAGTCCTGGTGCGCTTAACGACCAAATTTTACAGCCATACTCTGAACCAGGATAAGAGGTTGAAATCTTTGCCCAGAGGAAAGCACAAATGTATCGCTGCATCTTCCCCGACACGGATGTAGAGAGCTGCATTCAAAAAATTACCTACCTATTGTTGCCTCGACTGAGGAACAACCTGCTGATACCAAAGACGATAAAAATTGGACAATCTTATAGAGAGAGAATGCGAACCCCAAAGGAACTTTCAAGCACAAGTCCTGCTTGATCAACCAAAACCTGCGAAACTCGTGGAACAAGAAAAGATGGTGGAACGCCGAAATAAACCGCTGCCACCCACACCGCAAGCTCCACATCTACCTAAATACTGGTACTGCCACCAGTATCATTATAACAAGGACTGCTTGCAGCAGCCTGGCCAACAACTCATGCCAACGGAAGAAGGGGATGCAAATTGTGCACTGCGATCCACCACCATCGAACCGAAGCCGACGAAAACACAGCCAAAGGAAAAGACTTTAGCCAGCGGATAAAAGGGGACAATCCTGTTAGCAAAGAAGGGCAAGCCGTCAAGCTCCTAGACAAGGAGGCGGAAATACCTGAAAATCCCTATATCGAGGTCAGAATCAATGAAAGGAATGCATTAGCACTGTTCGACTCTGCACCATCTGGAAACTTCATCTACCGAGACATCCTTAGTGACACCCAGAAGGCCAATCTGCGCCAGCAAATGGAAGCTGTACGGATGGTGAAACCAGAGTGTACACACTAACTGTCGACGGACGTATCACACTTCCCTTCGAACTTCAATGCCTGAAGACCCAAGCAGAATATGTTGTGTTGCCTGACATCCAAGAGGATCTCATTAGGCCACCCATGGCTCCAGTAGCAAAAATGCATTATGGACCATGGGCAACGAAAAATATATACCTGGGTGATGACTGTCGGATCAGTTTGCATTTGCAATGTCAGACAGAACCGACGCCTTCCACCATTTGCACCCAATAAATACAGCACAATCACACACAAGTGCAATTTCAATGGCTGAAGGAGGTGCTTGATGAACACGCCAAGGCCTTTAGAACTGACGGAAAGTTGCATCAGACTCGTACAATTCAACACAAGATATTGTTGAACGCCACTGTGCCAATCTATAACCGGCCGTACAAAGTCTCTGCCAGATGGCACCATTAAATCATGGATCAACTGGAGGAAATGAAACGACAGGTGATGGTTGAACCATCTGATTCTCCATATAACTCCCATGAAGTATTGGTACGAAAGAAGGATGGGTAGTTACGCTTGATGCGAGCCGCTTATACCCATATACTATAAATGACTACAGCTCATCTCACGTGCTTCTACCAACTACAGGAAACAACTACCAGATGTCTAGCAGGATGTGTTCTTGCCAGACATGAAAGATGCTTGGTTTCCCGGACTGTTCCTGGCCTGCCTTTCTCTCTCTCTACTAAGAGTGTTTAAACACTTGAAGGTGCAAACCAAGCACGTAGTGTTATGAATGCCTAGAGAGTGGGTTTAACTCAAATGCACTTTGGATACATGGCAAACAAAAGATATCTGAAGTGGCTGCGCAACACGTCAGCCCCCCTGACGTGCTCGGCAGACAGAGTGTCACCACATCACCAAAGATGGCTGAGCGCCTGAGGCGATATCATGAGTGCAAGAGGGTAGTTCTCCCACCCCGCACACTCCAGGCAGACATCACAAGGGTACGTCACACCTCCCACTCCCGGCTCGCCGTGCATTCCAGAGGAACCATATATAAGACCACGCGTGGCCAAGTGTCAACAACAATCTATTGTGAGTCGACAATCGATTTACTACCTACACTGCAATTTGCCGCTCTTCGTAGTATGTTGTAGTGATAATTTTTGTGCTGAGATGCTGAAAATAGCAACTATTTTTAATCGCAAATGCATAATGAAGCATGTTTCTACAGTTTTGACATCACAAATAAAATAATTATTTCCAAGTTCTGTAACATGCGTACCGAATGAGTTGTGAAAAAGTACTTGGCCGTTCTACTTTTTGAGATTAGGTACAAAACAACGTGAAATGTAATGTTACACAAATTTCATTTTCGTATCAAATTTAAGTTTGTTGGTTTCAAGACATGTACACAGTGTTGATTTAATTGGATGATTCTGCAAATAAATTATTTAATGCTAGTGACGAACAAACTTGATTTTAGTGAGGTAAACTTGCAAAGGATTACAACAGAAAAACACGTGTTCAAGAGGTGCCCATTTTACAAACAGCAAGTTTGCGTGTTTTGTAAATAATTTATTTGTAAACGTTTAATACAATTATTGAAATGCACGTGACATGAAAAAGCCACACTTTTAACACTTAAGTAGTGTGTGGATAATATTGTCTATTTCATATAAGTGGTCTCAAATTTGAGACAATGTGACCAACCCACACAGTATGTAAACAGTAAATGCTCTCGCTCCTAAGGTATTGTATCAGCTGATGAACTGTTGTGGGATCCGTGTTGTTAGGTTGACTATTTTGATGATGTCTCTGGAAGTAAATAGTACTCGGAACTAAAAGTTGTAATTTAAAGTCTTAATTATACTTACACCATTTATGGTTTAAATTATATGTCTAAAGCAATATTAAATTTTCTTGGCTATTAGTAACGGGACTTTAAAAACATGTTCAGCATTTATGACAGAGTATGTTGACACATACGAACAGTAAACGCTTCCAGCCAATTGCTAGCCATGTTTATGCTTCCCCTTTCCAGCCCAGCGAAGGAAGGCAGTTGCGCGTGCACTTTTTTCTCATCCTGTTTATTATACGAATATCTTATTGGTGTTGTAAGAATATTTAATCTGTAGTTAATTATTTTTTAATTGCTTTTTACAAACATAATTGGTTGTAGGTACCGTTGTGCGTTTTGTTGAGTGAAATGTAATATTAATTGGCACGTCGTTAAAACTGCTCGTGTATAAGTTCAGTTTGTTTGTATCAGGAAACGTGCGCAATGTTGATTTTGTTGAATTATTTTGCAAATAAATTATTTGATGTTAGAGACGAACAAACATGATTTTAGTGAAGTAAACTCGCAAGGATTGCCATAGAAAAACACGTGTTCAAGAGGTGCGCATTTTACAAACAGTAAGTTTGCGTGTTTTGTAAATATATTTGTAAACCGTTAATATAAATTATTGAAATGCACGTGACCCAAAAAATGTCACACTTTCCACACTTTTGTAGTGAATGAATAATATTTGTCTACATCGTAAATTTGAGAGTAAGGTTAATTTCGGTCAAAGTGTGTGCGTGTATATATTGCTGCATCTATACGAATACGAACAGTGACGTATGTATCACATTTTGTATTTATATTAAAGTTATAATTTTCGAAGTTAAATAATTTAAATATTATTTCCATTAGCTCCATCAGAATAATATGCAAATCAAATTGCCACACACTCATGCCGGAATCACACAGCCCCGACCAACACAGCACGACACGACCAAAAACGCAACCGCGACACATTTCAATGTAACTACCTGAATTTACAGCACGACCGACACCACGTTTCGGCATTTAACCTAACTATTTAGAAGGTTAGTCTTAAAGGTGGTGAACAAGAGGGAAATTTGTAATACATAATGGTGATAAATTGGTATTGCTAATGCATACAAAAGTAAAATGATTATTTTCAAGAGTTAGATACAGTAGTTTTCAATTTATTTTTTCTTTTAAGCTTGCAATACAATTTCATTATGCAATGTTGTACATTACGTGCGTTGTGCCGCACGACATGATGAAGAATAGAAATAATTTCTAATCCAAGATTGCTGGTCGGACGACAGAATCGGTTGGGCTTACGACAACCTAACTTGTATTTCATTAGCTGTTGGCTGTCGTGTCGTGCACGTTGGGGCTACGTGATTCCGGAATCATAAGAACATCAAAATAATCCCGTCTCACGAAAGACGATAAACTAAAGGCACCCCCCCCCCCCTCCCCAACTCTGATAACTTTTTCCCTCGAAATAAAATAAATATGATAACCTAATTGGGCCCACATTTCATTGCTATGAACATGTCTCTGTGTTATTATTGATAGAAACTCTAACACACACTGGTTCAGGAGGGTTTCAAAATGTAACGCTTACTGGCCATACAAACTTGTAAGTTGTATAACTTGTAGTTTTTTAGACCTTATATAAAATATGTCAAGCTTGTTACGCGGGGATACTTGTTAGCAAATCAATTTAAAGGTTTACCTTGTTTTTAGAAGTTGCATTTGAAAGTAACATAATGATATGTAGGTTTCAACGTTGGAGTCTTTCATAAACTTTTGAGCATTTTTGTTTTGCAAAATAAAAGCACTCATATGTTTTTAACATACGTTGTTAAGAATATTGTAAGAGTAACAGAAGAATAATTCACATAAACAGGACTTACATTGGAAAGACAACTTTTTGATATCAAGTAAATTACAACATGCTTAAACAAAATTCTTTCAATTTAAGCACCCAACGAAGGTGTTCCAATATCATAAAGAAGTGTCTCATGCATCAACAGGAACTGCGACATTCCAAAATTTATCACTAAGGAAAATAACCTTTATGATGTCTTCTATCTTGGGTAGGTGGAGCATCTTTTTAGTGTGTAAGTAACATGTTTGTTCGATATATTGTTGCTGTAGGTCACATCTGCTTCTCTAGAGCGCTTTGTAACATCTCTGAACTGAAATACAGTTTTTCATTAGGTACCCAAGAACAAGCCTAGGGCTGTATTCACAATTTTGAGGAGGGAGGTTGTGCGACTGAACTTCAGTGTAAATATCAACACTGAGTTAGTCAGAAATAAGTTTTTATTCACAGCATGACAATCTGAACATGTAGGTACTTGAGAAAAGATATTAAAGTATTTTGTATGTAGACCTACAGTACTTAACATTTGCTTAAATGTTATTTTGGCTAACTGCATACTTTAACATCCTGAGAATTATAACCACCATAAAAGTATCAGGCTGTACAGAGTTTGTTCTCATATCATACCACAAAGCTGAATTATGTACTTTTAATGCAATAGTAGGCATATCCTGTATGTAAAAATGTATACTGTCATTGAAAAGAAGATGGGGGAGGGGGGACGGTATTTCGGTATATGTGCATTCCTGAGGGGGAGGGGGGTCCTAGGTATTTGGTGTTCGTGAAAACCAGGCTAAATTTTTGTGTTTACAAGAACTTTCCTCAGGTACTTGTGACAAGATTAGTTGTCAGCAATATACTTTGAGTACCATACATTAAAAAACAGTAAAATATCTTATTCATTTCACAGTCAAAATACAATTTCATTTTTTGTGCATCCTGGCTACAAATTTCTTGCAAGGTGAATAAATTATCAATTTATAGACTTATTACACAGGCTGTTAGTCATTTACATAAAATATTTATAAACTAAAAAAAATGGGATTGTTGCCAACCTGCAACTCTTTGAACAGCCCTTCACAGCTTCTAAAAGTCATGAGGAACATGCGGATTGTTTACAAAAACCGGCAGTCATATGTTGTTTGTTTACAAATACTGGCAGTCACATGGTGTTTTTTTGCAAACAGTCACCTTCAATGACAGTTCAGCTGTGACAGAAGGGTACATAGCCACCGAGATGTCATTGTGCCAATGGCACCTAGAACTGTCAAATTTGAGACCACGTATTTGAAATGGACAATATTTGTTAATTTGTAATTTGTTTATATAGTGAATTCCAGTGTAAGGTTAACTTCGCCCAAACTATTGTGTGTACTGCTGCATCTGTATGAATATGAACAGCGTCATATATATCAAGTATTGTTTTTTCAATGAAGTTAAAATTTTCGAAGTTACAATCATCAAAATGTTATTTTGAAACTACATAGTAATATTTTCAACAGTTCCATCAAAACAATATGCAACTCAAAAAGGCAACAACCTGCAAGAGCCCCAAAACAGTGCCGTCTCACAAAAGACGTTTTAAACTAACCCACCCACCCCACCACTACCACACTGTTTCCTTCTTTCCCTCAAAATAAAATAAACAGAACTCCCACAAATTACAAAAATAAAACAGGTTGGAATGCGAACCTAGCTATAATATCCTACATTAATTACTGGATGGAAGTTAGCTAATGTTAGACTTTCAGTACCTGCCATGACAGGGAACACGAGGAAAGAGGAAAATGCAGATGTACATTTGTTTACAAACATCTTTTTCTTCAGTGAAAAACAGCTGTGGTGGAAGCATACATTGTAGCCCTACTACTTTTCTAGAACTGTAAAAATTTACCCCACATGTCTTAAATTAATGACTTGTACTATAGCTGTTTCTTGTATTTAATAATTACTTTTCTATTTCTTATTCAGACACTGAACATGTGCATTAATTTTCTTTCAAAACATTCTAATTTACCATATTTTTTAATTTTTAGACAGAAATTTGGTTTATTTTTGAATATGAATGCAAATAAATTAATTATTGATTTCATTTTTAAAACACGGAACAGAAATTTAGCATAATTTTCATGTTAAACAACAATATTGACACTGCTTTCATTTTTAAATACTGAAACTAAACACCATTTTTTTTTTTAAATACAGAATTTTAACACCGCTTTCATGTTTAAACACAGAAATTTAACACAGATTTTCACTATTGTTTGCACCGAAATCAGGCATTCTATTTTACCATTTTCTGGGGTTCCTAACTATAGGCCCTCACAGTCCTCTCTAAGAACTTCCAGTTCTCCAGTGGCTGCTGCCACTACCTACCAGAGGCCTCAACACCTCCTGGTAATTACAGTCATCAGAAGCTTCGTCTACCTGAAGACACTGAACACGACTTAACACTTCAGTTGTCGACACCTCCTTGGTCTTCAGCTACCACTACTTGCTGATAGTGGCTCCCCAGTTTAAGGTTAGGGCCTCTTCTAGGCAAACCAAGTTAAAGTTAGTTGCGACCAGTAAGTTAATATTTCCCTTGCATCTAAGTAGCCTAGGAGCCGGTCACCTTCACCCGTTATATGCATAGGTTAATTACATCCGCAGTACAGACCTATTGGTAACACATACGCGTCACCTAAGAATTTATTGCTCAATAAATACTTAATCTTAAAAGTATCCAAGAGTTCTTTGTTATAGCTTATCTACCACAAGTATTCGACCGCCAAGTGGCAAGCAAGCGACAGAACATTTAACCTAGAGTAGAAGGTCAGTGCCCCTTCAGGGGTCTGTCAGTTATACACACACCTCATCTTTCGATGGCCACCCATTCTGTTCATCTCGATGTTCAGAAGGGTAGAGCCTCCACCACTAGGACACACCCCATAGAGACGAGGCAGCCAACCTAAGTTGTATCGCTGACCGGAGCGCCTAGCCAAGGAGCTAATAGAGATAGCTGTTTGGGATTGGAGGCTCTACATCTGTGGACAACACCTGGCAGTGGCAGGAAGGCAGTCTACGATCCACAACTCCAGGTGCTTGCACTGTTAGGAGTCAGGGAGCGCACTGCCAGCCATTTTCGGCTTTACAAGCCCAAGTCAGGGATTGTAGATTGCTTGTCACTTACAGGAAATCTAATGTGCTATATGCCTATGCCATTCAACAGCAGGCACAAAGCTCAGAGGGCAGATAAGAAGGTAGAGTATAGTGTTGCCAAGCAGGGCTGTGCAGCAAACCTAGTTGCGCCGGGAGTCGACACTCCTAGGGGGCAGGCCCAAGGCACCCATCATGAGGGGAGACCGGCATCTCCCGCCGGTACCTATGCATTTTACTCCAACCCAGTGAGAACCAGCTATGAGGTACACCCGGTGGTCCGGGCCCTAGTCTGCGGGAGTGAAACCAGGCTCGGATGGACCAATCACACGTCAGCAGCTGGACCACCATGGAGAGGAATCACCACCACCTCGCGGAAAACTACCACAACCCAACATATGCCAAGACCAATGGAACCAAGGACTTCACACGCCCCACGTGCAGCACTGAAACGTCACCGACTAAGAACACTCTGCCGAGCTCTGGTACGAGAACTCTGCCCCAAAGGACCAGTGTCGTTGTGAGACATATTGCTCAACCTAGTACACCTGATTACATACCCAGTTGACAGCCTACTGGACAGACACTGATATCCAGAAAGGAAAGGGAACCGAGTCCCTATTGTAGCGTGACTGATCTAGCGCAAAATAAAAGTCTCTTGACCGAGGTTTAAGTGACACACATGGCGCTTTTGCGTAAACTACAAAGCCTATTACTGATCCCACAGCTGCTCCTCGATCTAGTGCATACTTTGCGAGATATAGGTGAGGCCAAAATTTTCACCACACTAGATATAGATATGTAATCCGGATACTAGCAAATCACTGTACACCCAGACAGCCGCCCGACTGAAGCTCCACGGCCTCACAACCAAGATTTCTAAGAGCCATTTTGGGAAAATATCCATTGAATACCTGGACCACATCGTTTTGCCAGAGGGCAACTACCCGCAAAGCCGATCCATAAGGATGATGCATGCCCGGTTAGACTGACTTGGCACGTTGGTTGAGGATTTTGTCCGCTAGACCAAAAGTGGGACGGTTTAGTTTAGATAGGTGATGGGAGGCGAGGGATTTAGGTTAGCACATACTTACTCCTGCTTCTTTGGCGCTATGGTCGTGGTGGGTTTCACCCAGACGTAGCGAGCTTGGCCCATGCTGAAGCGGCAATTCCCCGGGTAAACTTCGTTGGTTCAGAAATTGATGTTGTCCCAGCCGAATATCAGTTCGGTACTGGTCAACAACCCTTTTGCCACAGGGTGACATGAGGGGCGAATACGTAGACAAGAAGATACGTATACTACAGTGACTGGAGCAGCCAATATATACTAGTGCCTGAGTTGGGCGGCACGGTCCTGTTCCGCCTGCCTTTCCGGTGTAGGTTGAGGAAGTGCACTTAACTGTCTGGCAGCAAGGAAAGCTGCATTTCGTATCCCTATGCTTTTGGCTGTGCCTCTGGCCATAAGGCATCGAGTCTCTGCTCACAGCTTATTGGGTAAACCCTGACGCGAACAAACTAAACACAATTTACAATGTTAGTCCAGTTTTAGCTTGCTGACCAGGCTCTGTAAAGTCTCCACTGATCCCCCACGCTATGCGGCTTGATCAGAGACGGGGAGCCATGTGGGTCACCAATACCTCCACTGGATGTGCATTCATAAACGAACGAGAGGCAAGACTCAAGTTACCGCTACCCTAGCACTAACAGTGCTATGGTGTAAAGAAGTAACCTGGATTTGTTGCCCCTCCTTGAATGAAGGTGTTGCTAGTGGTTGTGGTTCCTCTGTTCCTCTCCATCAGCACTAGACAATGCTCTGACAGTTGTAAAGCAACAGATGACATCTAATGGGTGTGTGAGAAAATATGACAGACCCCTGAAGGGCGCCCGTAGTTGAAGCTAATTTGGTTATTATAAAATACCCGGTTATTGTCAAAGGTGTATGTAGCAACCTGTATCTAGCAGGTAAACAGACAGATACTCTAAGAAATAAATGCTGAAAGGTAGGAAACAAAAGTATGTTTTGATGCATGCCGCTTATACATCTAATCTAATACGATTACAACTCATCGCCAAGAGTACCTCTTCCACCACTATATACGTGAGTGACACGTTGCCTACCCTACAGGCAGCAGGAATCTATAAGCGTATTCTCTCACCTAGAGGATACGCAACCTGACAGGCACGCCGCCCCCCTACCCCTTGCTGAGAGCGAATAAACTGCCTAGATCTCTGGCAAGGTCGAACACCACCGACAAAACACGAAGCAGAAACGCTGACCAGAGTATTCCCACGCCTACCAGGGCAGGAGGACGTCACGCCTTCCCTGCACTGGCAGCCAACAAGCTTCCACTCTATAAGTCAGGACGCTGCCGAGCTCGAGAGTCATTCTTGTTCCTTCTCTTGCGTTTTCCCACAGCATTGCTTTCCGTGCTGGGACCGCCCAAGATCTTTGAAGCATTAGGTACGCCCTCTGCAGCTACTTCAAAGTCGACGACCAGTCAACCAGTAACCTTCAGCACTCAATTGCCTGGTAGGAGGTAGCAATCATCACATTTTTATTGAGACTTCAATGAACATGCTGTTGTTTCCTACTTCTCAGCTTTCATTTCATAGAGTATTTGTCTGTGTGCCTACTAGGTACGGGTTGCTACGTACACCTTTGACAAGGACTGGGGAATTTATAACTACCGAATCAACTTCGGCCACTGGCAGCGTTTCTACTTCGTGCCTCGTCGGTAGTGCTCTGCCTTGTCCAAGGTCCGGGCAGCTTGTTGGCTCTCAGCGCGGGGTATAGGGGGGGAGCTGCCGCATTGCATAACCTTCAGGTGACAAGAATTCAATTATAAGTTTCTGTTGCCTGGTAGAGTAGGCAACCGAGAATTTCATCTGGAGATCCCCTTTCCATGTGTCTATCTGGCGATTCCCTTTCCACGTGTCTCTCATGTCTGTAGTAGTGGCAATAGGGAACTAGTGACGAGTCGTAATCGTAGTTGATCAGCAGTATGAGCGGGACGCGTCAATTGTGAAGCGTGTTGCTCCTACTACTAATCAACTACGATTATGACTCATTGCTAAGGTGACTAGTTCCACTTCTACAGACGTAAGAAGCACGTAGAGCGAATTTTCTACATGAATTCTCAGCTGCCTACTATACCGTGCAACAGTAACTTATAAGCGAATTCTTGTCACCTGAACATTACACGCAACCCAGTAGGCACACCCCCCCCTTCCATGCGCTGCGAGCCTACAAGCTGCCCAGACCTTGGGCAAGACCAAGCGCCGCCGAAGAGGCATGAAGCAGAAACGTTGACTACTGCTGATCCGAGTTTTTTGACTCCCATGCCAACCAGGGCAGGATGCTCTCCCTCCTAGCAGCCCACGCCGACAGCCTACAAGTTTAACCTATTTAAGTCCAGACACTGCCAGCCTCGGGCAGTCATTCTTGTATCATCTCTCGCTGCTGTGATCTATGTACGCATAGATGACCAGTCATCCAGGGAACATGTACAAACGTATTTAACTTCACTTTGTCTCTTCTAGACACCTTTTACTCAGCTCAGTGTAACATTATTCATCTAGAACCAACTATTCCTCCTTTTAACCTAGAACCAGGTCGTCTACACCTGGAAGCGCCAATACCTTCAACACTCCACGGTTTGGTAGGAGGTAACACAGGTAACATGTTTATTGAGTATTCAATAAACACTCATTGTTCACTATTCTTCCGCTTTTCATTTACAGGGTTCTTGTCTGTGTTAACAGTTACAGACAGAATACAATGTGCACTGCCGACAGGAACCGAGAGATTGCCGACAACTACATTAGACGGCTACCTGTTCCTTCCTAACCACCCGAGCACTAACTTAGTGCTGGTGGGAAGAAACAGCAATGCCACAATCACTAGAAACACCTTCACATAGGGAGGGGCAGCAAGCTCAGGTAATTTCTCGCTTCGAGCTCTAAGTTAGTGCTGAAGTGACATTAGCCTGGGGTTTGCCGCTCAACCCTGTGCGAACGCACAACCTGTAGAGGCTTGGTGGTCGACACGGCCCCATATCCCTGATCAGCCTGCATACGTGCCAGAAAGTCACTATTGGGTTACACTGTTAACTGTTCCTGTCTAAGCACATTACGTAAATTGTCAAACCATTTTACTTTATGCCTTACAAGGTAAGGAGTGGCAGAAGATGTAGGGAACAATACCTAGCTCATCTAGCTATCAAACCATGGTTGGTATTATCACCTCCTACACAGGAAAGGCAGGCGGAACGGGACCGCGCCACCCAACTTAGGCACTGCTCCGGTCATAGTAAGCTACTTGTCCCCTTGCCTTCGTACGCATCCATTGTGTCACCCTGTGGTAAGAGGGTTGTTAAACTGAACTGAGGCAAGACACAGCTAGGTCAACCCGAACTTCTGGAGCAGTGTACCATACAACTGGAATCGCCGCTTCGGAGTGGACCAAGCTTGCCACTACTGGGTGAAACATGCACCAACAACACCCCAAGACGACAGTATAAGTAAGCAGTAACCCACACCCCTCGTCTCAAGCCTTCTAACCAAAGTTAATCACCCCGCTTTTGGTCCTGAGGCAAAATCCTTGACAAACATGTCAGTCAGTCTAACCGGGCACGTGTAAAATGATTTTCTGGCACCCATAGTGGGGCGTCAGACAAGTAGCTGTACACAGTACGAACTAGACCAACCATATCCTGAGAACTAAGGGTCAAAACCGAGCATGAGAGTCCATGAAACACCCCATGGCGCCCTTAACCACGAAAATGTCATACTCAGAAGACAATGCCCCCGTGGGCGATAACCACGACAATGAGCACGACATACCCAATGTACAGTGTAGCCATGCCAACTGTCCAGGCAGTGGCACACAGAGAATAGAATGCACATACTGCGCTAAGATATTTCATTATACCTGCCTAGGCTGGCCTGAAGAGGCATGTGATACAGAAGGATTAGAATACCACTGTGCCACTTGCAGTCAACAACGCACGAGCTTCTGCAATAAAATCATGTGTCCTGACCGAGGCATAAATTGTATCAGTTGCACGACATGCAGCGAACTCTATCCTCACTTATGTATAGGGTGGCCCGACGAGCATATCTCTATGCCTGGGGTGGCGTACCAGTGCGAGAAATGCAGAAAAAAGCCCATCTCTCACTCCCGCAGATCCATATACAACCGGGAATGGCACCTAGCCATCCGGCAACTGGTAGAGAGACGATGACATTCAGATTACCGACTTTGCAGGCCGACCCATGAGGACCCGGTAGCATTTATGCAAGAATGCAAAAAAGAGTTCAGAGAATTGGACCTGCCACCGAACAATGGGTCGACAGAGCCCAACTACATTTGAAAGGTCTCACCCTCACATAGTGGGAAAGATATGGCAAGTTCCTTATGGACTGGGAGCAGTTCAGTAACAGATACGCTGTGGGATTCGCTGGCGAGGTGAGAATCAGGAACCTGATGACGAAGCGAAAATATTCATCCGTCGGAAATGCCAGTTGCTCGAAAGAATATTTTCAGGAATTGAAGAAGCGATGACCGTTCAATCAATAGTTTGAAAGTTATTACCTGGGATGTGGAACGTGTTGCTTGCGGCTAAACCCAAGACAATCAACGAATTGATAAGAGTTGGCACATAAGGTAGAACAGAACTGCGCAGCACAGGTTGCACTCAACGACTCTGAAACAGTGGAAACCCCGGAGTCACGAACTCTGTCATTTGAGGCACGTAAGGAAGTGCTTACCTCTACACCACGCCTCTCCTTCATACCGAAACAAGAGGAAAAGGAAGCCACAGTGATGCTCCAAAAGTTAACAAGGAAGCGTGATTCCCATGAAGTGCCTTGTGTAGAGGTCTGCCTTAATAACGGAAATGCAGTGGCGATCCTAGATTCGGCCGCCACAGGTAATTTTATAAGGAGGGACCTCCTCACGCCCCGCCGAGCCAAATGACCCCCTCTACAAGGACAGTCAGGCTCGGAGAACCGAATTGCTTTCTTCAGGTCGAAGGAGGCATAAAACTAACAATCTGGGTACATGATATGACTTCCCATGTTGACTTTCTAGTTACGCCCCATATTAAGGAATCCATGGTTTTGGGTAAACCATGGCTACTTCAGCAGCAATGCGTCCTCGACTATGGACAACGCCATATACAACTGGCAAGAAACGGAGGAACCCTGATTAGCTGGGAAGGTAGCCAGCTGAAGGCTACCCCTCCCGTACTCCGATCCACCTCCAGCAATTACAGGTGTACACGGATCGGCCGGCCCTACATCTCCTGACGAAGACCAGGAGCCAGACCCGAAGAGCCAGACGACGTCATGAGTGGCCTCAGTCCGAAGAGGCCCCAGACCAAGAACTTCTGTGGCCCCCGACTTTCAAACGAGGCCCTACACCATCAAAGGCAGCTCCCGAACTCGAGCATAGGCCGGCAAAATGGCCAAAGGCACGGACCTTGAAACGCAATAGGGAGCAAACCTATTCTCCACACGGGAGAATATATATACCACTGAGGAGCAGTCATAGTTAAATCCCTGCCCTCAAAGCCGACCAGCTATGGCCATCAAGTCAACATCAGACCTGACCGGGCCACCCTAAGCTGTACCGAAGAGTTGTGACGAAGTCCCAGAGACAGGAAAGACAACCAGACATGCCGCAGGTTAAGTCGGATTAGCCAAAATATACGAACCGTCAGCGAAGGAGGTGGAAGCAATCAGAGAACCTTCCTTCCCACCTGGTACAACTCCCGAGCCAGAAATCTAGGACATGTCAACTTCTACGAAGTTGGTTTCTAATGCGGAGAATCTACCGTACCCTCCACTGGGCCGTCTACAGGCGAGCACGCTGTGGATCTAAAACGAGCACCTACCACTTCACATGGTACAACTCCAAAGCCAGAGATCAAGGCCATTCCAACTTCCACGAAGTAGATCTCTGGCTCCGAGGGTTAAGTACTTAATGCCACTAGACCACCAGACACTGTGCTCAGAGCGAGCGCAGATAATACAGAAGAGGAAGAATCACAAGGGGCAGAAGCCAAAGACATGCCGGTGTCTATGACGTGGACCACTGCATCCAAAAACGAAGAACTCTCGCCGCCCAGGACGTCGAGCTCCGATGAGAGTGCTCCGTACCTACAACCTGCTATGCAGGAACACCCGCCTGCCATGGCGTCGAGCTGCAACAGAAGTGCTCCATTTCAAGATTTTGCGATGCAGGAATACCCGCATACCCAGAGGGGAGTGCTCCATCTCAACAACCTGCCACGCAGGAACCTTCGCAACCCGGAAAAAAGGAAGTGCTCCGCTTCAACAACCTGCGACGCAGGAAATTCCGCTGACCCGAACGTCAAGCTCCGACGAGAGTGCTCCGTACCAACTACTTGCCAACTTGCCAAACAGGAATCTCTGCCACCCAGGACATCGAGCTCTGACGAGAATGCTCCGTACCTACAACCTGCAACACAGGAACAACCACCACCCAGGGCATCGAGCTGCAAAAGAAGTGCTCCAGCCCCAGGTCCTGTGATGCAGGCTGCAGAACTGGACGTCAAGCTGCCAAAGTCGAAGTACTCCGCCCCGCCATCTTGCCAAGCAAGAAGCTGCTGTCATCGAGACCATTGATGCCGCCAACTACCTCTCATCTGGCACATTACGCGCAGTGGAGTTCAAGGTGATTCTCCCTCCCACTGCCTCGGCCCAAGGACCTGGCCATTGAGACCACCACTGATGCCTATGGCTTGGTCCTACAATGAGCTATGCTACCCGCAGTCGAGGTCGAGGTCTTTCTCGCTGGCACTGTCCCGTCAGAGGAACATCCTGCCCTACAGGTAGGAACCCGTGCAGTCGGGGTGGAGAGCTTGTCACAACCCCACACTGCCTCAACATCCCTTGTACGAGTACCCTCCTAATCTATTATGGCAGAAGCAGATGTCATGATGCCCCAAGCTGCTCCACGACGCCTGATGCATCCTCATACTGCCAAGGCCGCCCGTATGCCTGGCCGGTACAGGGAATCGCCATGGAGGCCCACAGCAAGGTACATGTGGCTGTACCCTCTGCACGCTGCTCTTCGTTCGAGGGGGAGGCCCGCAAGAGGTAAGAATGAAAATCGCCAGTAAATAAGCCGATATTACAGAGTGCAGTAGCCGTAAACCGCTACTTAGTGCGCATGTAAAGGACTCGTTATAGACCTGTCACATGCACTACATTTAATTTAGCCGCAAGTCAAAGACAGTGAAGTAAGCAGAACAATCACATTAAAGCTAAATTAAATTCAAAGTATCCCATAAGAAGAAGTGTAAGGAACCTAAGAGGTAAATGCATCCTGCAAATTAGCACTCGACTATGTGCTAACAAACTTTTTAATACAGCAGTTAACAGCTGTACATCAAAAAGTAACTTTTCACCACAGTGCAATATACAGTCCATTCCCGATTGGAAGCGACTTATGAAAATCAACCTTTGAAAAAACACTCTAGCCAAAACATGTCAACCTGTTTTTTCAATAACCTGTATTCCACAAATATATAACACTGTGGTTAACTTTAGAGTACTGTATTATTGAATAAATGAAACTTTACCTTAATATCTTCTATAACTTGTAATATTTATTTCTTTTTAAATATGAATTAACAACAGTGAAAATATTATTTTAACCTAGTTTTTGAGTATACTATTTGTAAATTAAACGGTGCCTATTTAAATATTTAGGTAGCCCGATGTCAACATATCTCATTTTTTCAGTTTAAAATAACAGCGGAAAATATAGTGAGTAGGCTGTAATGGTATGGTGGTGTTTTATTGAGCGAGAGCAACTTTGAAGCAACTGTCTGCTGAGCAAGCTTTGTCGCTCTCTCTCTGTTTTGTCTCTTTCACACTCGGGAAGTTTCACTTCATTAGTAAACAGGAATTTTACATGTTTTCAATTGTAGCATATTTCATACTTATTACAGCACAATAATGATTTTTGAATTTGTAATTTACAACTCAAAAGAGATTTTAATGTTTGAATACTTATTTTAATATATTTAGATATGATGACGGGGCAGAAACAAAGTGAAGTTGGCAGACGTGGTGAGCCATGAAAAGGGGGTTGCTGTTTTACCAAAGCGTAAATTATACTTACTCCGAAAAATACTTCAAATTACAACATCATGTTTGTAGATGTTGTGTTTTTTAAACCTACCTAAGCAAGTTACGATGTTGTGATAAATCTGTGTTTCCACAGCAGAAATAAATAAACTGTTACATGTGTTTCGTTAACCGCTGCAAGTGAAATAGCGTGGTGTAGCTGTGTGGTGATCTATACACTGCATCTGTGTGTGTGCATGATTTCAAATATTTGATGTGAACTATTTATACATTGTAAATGTGAACTGTTTTTATGACAAAGTTATTTATTTACATCTACGTCTGTTTATTTATCACAACATTGTACCTTTGCCCTGGGTGTTTGAAACACAGTCGTGTAACGTGATTTATCGCCAATCCCAACCAAATAACCAAGCCCAGCACCAATAAATTTCAATAAACCTAATACACAGTAAGTAGCAATACACATAAATATGAGTGAAATAAAAGTTACGGTAGGCTTGTTTGTGTGCATGTTTACCCCTATATTTTAAGTTTCTATAACAAAAAATGAGCAACACGAGTTGTGTGCTTGATTTTAATGTCGCTTTTTCGTTGGACTGTATATTCCTTCGTTATTCGAACTGAGGCCATCCTTTTAAAGAAATAACCCAACACATATAATAACAAAAAGTTAAATAGTACAGTTCATTACCCCGCAGTTGTAACAGTGTTTAACACAGTCGTGGAAAAATTTTAACGTGCATTATGTGTAATGTGCTATGTCGTGGAAAACAAATATGTTAATGTAACTTAACCATAAGAACTATCGCTATCGTTAATTCAGGCATTTTTAAAACGTCATAAAACTGACCTTAATAATGTTATAGGTCTAAACTGTGAATATTCGTACAAAATGGTTTTTGAAATAGACCTGACAGCATTCTTTGAAAAGCTGTAAACAGTAAACAACACATTTGACAGGTATAAAAGTAGAAGTCACATTTCAATGTTTGTTTTTAGGTGTAGCGAAAGTGTACGAACACATGTACACACACAATGGCATGTAAACATTGATTTTGACAGATGCTACATGCCAGTCAAATGTTAATGTTTGTTTACATTTGGCGGAAGGATACGAAACGGGTCTGCAAGTAGATATTTAGCAGGGCTCCGAGAAAGTTGCTTCCAATGGGGAATGGACTATAGACATTTTACACCTCAAGGTTCAGTTTTCAGTGGCAAACAGCCAACTTAAGTAGGTAGCATTACAAATATACGCTCACTACAGTGACAGTAATAGCTACCATAAGTGCATCACGTAAAGACGCTCACCATAGTGCCACAGAGACTTTGACGTAACAATGAGATATTTAGCTTTTTATATTTTTGATCACTTAAATCTTACTCAATGTGAAGGTAAACCTCTAACTGAAACAATACGTTTTTACAGTGTACTTGTGAAGATTGCCTACATGAAGAATGCAGCCATGCAGGAGTGCATTTTCAGCACATATTAACGTTTACATTCCTTAGGAACTTACCTTGAACATTCCAACGATGTTACACAGTGTACAAATTAGCTATTAGACCTACGTGATAAGATGGATTCCCGCAAGGGATAGCTAGGTTAATTTTTCTACCCTTTTTAGCATTTAATATGATTTGATGTGTAGGCACACAATTATATATAACTATATGTTTTCAAAGTGTATATGTGAAAATCACCTACAAGAAGAGTGCTGTTTTGTAGGAGGGAATTTTTATGTTCTGCATTTGTATGCTTATATTTTTTTTGCAATATCTTGTGCACCATCTCAGTACCAAACCAAAGACTCTGAGCCTCAGAGCTCCCAAAATAAGGTGCAAGATATTATCTTCATTTCAGTATTGCAGTGTCTATGTATGTTGTATTAAAAAATATATAAAGGACAGGAATCCAAGTACTTGTCGATAGGCACACACAAAGTAGAATGAGACAGTATTTCACACAGTTGCACGATTGTGACGTTTCGCTGGCTAAACCAGCTTCATCAGGCCGATGAAGCTGGCGATCGCTATCTCGCAACCGCGTGAAAAAATTGTGTTGTCCTACTTAGTGTGTGCGGCTATTGATAAGTACTAGAATGTGAGTACTTCGATTCTTGTTCTTCATATATTTTTAGTAGCTTAGCGGCCTATTTACAATCTTAACTAACGTGTTTACGTTGTATTTAGGTGACCAATGTGCACACAATTTGCTTTGATGTTCATGCATGAAGTGTACTTGCTTTGTTATTCATTTAGCCGGTCAACCCAGGTATTGAAGGGCCTGTGGTTGTCCACCAAGCATCCTGTCACACATAACTATTTGGCTTGCTGACAGACACTAAGGTTCCCTGGAAAGATTTCCCTTTTCTTTCTTAACTCATTGCAGCAAGCTCCAGGATAGTAGTGGCGTTTCCCCGCCTTCCGCGAGTAAGGCTTGTACATATTTTAATTATTACTACTTTTATTATCCTCGTTTTGCTATGCCATTGTTTTAAATAATTTTTCTTTCAGGTTTTTATGTATGATTCCCTTGTAGTATCCACAAGTGATATAATGGCATGCATAAAATGTAGGCCGGTGGGACACCCGACACATACGTCTTCCTAACCTAGTAATCTTTGATACACTTAGGGAAAAACACTTTTGTGCCGAATCAGCAAAGCCACATAACCAGGGCGAGGGGCAGAGAAGGACGCCTGCCTGAAAGAGAGAGAGAACCAAGGTCACCGGCCGGCAGCCACCTCTTCACATCTCATACGTTTCACTTCGCCGGTTGAGCGACCAGAGCACACAGAACACATGCCACTACAGCGGTCAAGCCACCCAAGCTTAAGACTGAAAATATTTTTTGTGTTATCTGCCTCACCATGTCTACCTACATCTACACAGACATTCTAGACCTTCCAGAGAGGGGACCTATGCCTTTCTCCACAACCTGTTCCAGGATGAGTCTTCATTGCAATTGCAGGAAGGGGGGGGGGGGGGGGGGGGGTGAATTGACACGTGCTGCTCCTATGACTAATCATCTACAATTATAACTCATCGCTAAGGTTCCTATTTCCACTGCTACAGAGGTAAGAGATACGGAGAGCGAATTTTCTACATGAATTCTCGGCTGCCTACTCTACCAGGCAACAGGAACTTATAAGCGTTCTCGTCACCTGAAGGTTACGCAATCTGGCAGGCATGCCACTCCCCCTTCCACCCAGTGAGTCACCAAGCTACCCAGACCTTAGGCAAGACCGAGCGCCGCAGAAGAGGCACAAAGCAGAAATGCTGACTACTACTGACCCAAGTTTTTTGACTCCCACGCCAACCAGGGCAGGATGCTCTCCCTACCTGCAGCCCGCACTGGCAGCCTACAAGCTTCACCTATATAAGTCCGGACGCTGCCAGCCTCAGACAGTCATTCTTGTATCATCTCTCACGACATCCCGAGCACTACTCAGTGCTGGGAACTCCAGAGATCTACGTACGCATCGACAGCCAGTCATCCCGTGAACACGTATATATGTATTTTACTTCACTTTGTCTCTTCTAGACACCTTTTACACAGCTCACTTTAACTTTATCTTTGTATTCGTCTAGAACCAGGTATTCACCCTTTTAACCTAGAACCCGGTCGCCTACACCTGGAAGCACAGATACCTTCAGCACTCCACAGTTTGGTAGGAAATAGCACGGGTCACGTGTTTATTGAGTATTCAATACACACTCATTGTTCATTACTCTTCCACTTTTAATTTACAAGGTAAGTGTCTGTGTTAATGGTTAGAGACAGAATACGATGTGCACTGCTGACAGGAATCAAGAGATTGTTACATCCACATTAGACTGCTACCTGTTTCTTCCCAACCACCCGAGCACTAACTTAGTGCTGGTGGGAAGAAACAGCAATGCCACAACCACTAGAAACATCTTCACATAGGGAGGGGTGGCAAGCTTAGGTTATTTCTCGCTTCAATCTCTAAGTTAGTGCTGCAGTGACATTAGCCTGGGGTTTGCTGCTCAACCCTGTGCAAACGCACAACCAGTAGAGGCTTGGTGGTCGACAGAGCTCCACGTCCCTGATCATCCCGCATATGTGGGGGATCAATGGGGACTCTTATCGAGCTCATGTCAGCAAGTCACTATTGGGTTACACTGAAGTAACTGTTTCTGTCTAAGCACATTACGTAAACTGTTAAATCGTGTTACTCTATGCCTTTCACGGTAAGGAGTGACAGAAGTCATAGGGATGGCAGAAGACGTAGGGAACAATACCTAGCTCATTTTGCTATCACACTGTGGCAGGAAAGGCAGGCGGAACGTGACCACGCCACCCAACTTAGGCACTGCTCCGGTCATAGTAATCTACTTGTCCCCTTGCCTTTGTACGCATCCATTGTGTCACCCTGTGGTAAGAGGGTTGTTAAATCGATCTGAGACAAGATACGGCTGGGCCAACCCGAACTTCTGGAACCGTGCAGCTTACAACTGGAATCGCCGCTTCGGAGTGGACCGAGCTTGCCACTATTGGGTGAAACCTGCACCAACAACACCCAAGGCGACAGTATTAGTAAGCAGTAACCAACACCCCTCAGCTCTTGCCTTCTAACCGGAGTTAATCACCCCGCTTTTGGTCTAGCATAAAAATCCTTGACAAACGTGTCAGTCAGTCAGTCTAACCGGGCCCGTTTCAAGGGCCATAGAAAAAACTGAAGAGCCTCACACTAAGAAATAGCTACGACACTTTTTGGGTTTATGCAACTGGCTCCGTGACTTCGTGGCCAATATTCCTGACCATGGCACCCCTCCATGCATTGCTGGAGAGAAAAAAGTGAAATGGCAGTGGACACCGGACCACTTTGAAGCTCTCAAGGCAAGTTTCTAAAATATCCAATATCTGCATTAACCACAAAGGGAAGGACCCCTCATTCTGAAAACAGATGCATGCCAGAACGGTCCAGGAGCCATCCTATACCAAGAGGACCGAGATGGCAGGCCTCTAGTTATAGAGTAGGAGAAATAAATAACTGCCTGTATCACAAAGGGATTATTCCACGTAGTAAAATTGTGTATGTAAATAATGTAAAAGCCTATTGAACACACAGAAATTTGTAATTACCTAAGTAATTCTTTACGGCACTTGTAATTTGTTACATAAAATTGGGCACTGAAATTTTATTTGCTAATGTTGAGAGAAGTGTCCATTGGCGTTTTGTTTCATGCCATAAGAGAGGTTATGCACCACACCTCCACTCAGGCAGCCGCCATTGTGATGTCAGCCAACCACCCCACCCCCTCCCTGCCAACCGGGCAGATATATAAGCTGGTCACAGGCAGGGTTGAGCCGAGAGTGCACTGGGGAACCTTCCCAAAGGTGAAACCCCAGCATCCACAAGCTCTCCACAACCACTCACATTCTCACCGACCAGAAGCCCAAATATGCAAAATATGCTTGGTGTCGCTGCCTCTAACCCATCCTTCCAGCACCCGGGGCCCAAAATACGCTCAGTGGTGACAGAAGGGTTCCTACCTTTCCTTACCATTGTTCTAGTACCCAGGGACTGAAATACTTTCAGCAGTAGTAGGACACACCTCAAAACTACGAAATCGAATTCGAGGTTATATTGTTAGTGCAGCAACATACAACAGTTTTAATTTCCCCACTAGTGTTATTTTCGATGATCTATTTCAGAAACATTAACATATTATCAAGGTCAAAGTGTAGTCCCCTCCATGCAAGGTTGAAACTGCGGTCGCTGAACTATCGAAAGCAAGAAATGGGTCCGGGGCTGAAACATGCTCAAACACTGTTAAACTCCACCTAGGCACAGAGGACAAAATATGCTCAGCTGACATCCCTCTACCTCTTACTCCAACTACCAGGGTACAGACCTACGTGGATGTTGGGAACGTACCCCATACTTCACCAGAAAAACTGCTAGTTGTCGCATGCGCGCCGCGTATTTCCGGTCATCTAAACCCTGTTCAGTGCCACATGGTCACTATAGTAGAGTAGGTAGGGAGTCATTTAGTGTTGCCCAGAGTATTGTAAGCATGTGTTCTCAAGTGATTGTGTATGTAAAATTGAACTCGCACCAGTGCGGTAAATAAAATCCAGTGAAGAACAAGTGTGGTTTCCTTATGTCAGCTCAGCCACCCACCTATGTTCTTGCTCTAAGAAGGACTAAGGGAGCAAAGAGCCAGTGTGGAGAGATGTGCCACCTCATGGCTTACGAGTGATCCTCCTAACTTATTCAATTATCACAGACCGTGTTCTGCCTCTACCACCACTCCAGAGGAATTCACCACGGGCAAAGCCAGTAAGGAGGTCGGCCAGCCTCCTGCTCCCCGAAGTCCAAACACAACACCAGTTAGGGAAGATACGGAGGTACTACGAGCCACAGTTACCTCCCATGATATCACCAATTAGAACCCAGGAGAACGACCGCTAACCCTACCCAGTACCCCGGCGCATGGGGCAATTGATCCAGGAGCTCTTCTAGCTACAGCCAGCATTTTTCACTTCAGCTTCCGGAGATGGTAAGAATGAAGTTGATTTCAGCCTAGTGCGCATAAAAACTCTCGCAGGCAGATACCGCTCCCTGACACTTGTTAGTGAACTGTGGCTATTCCCTGGTCTTCTTACTGCTTGTATTCACAGGGAATCATTATACTAATCTCCCAGCAGGAGCCTCCCAGTGTCAGTTACACCTAGGCCACCTGTCCTATGTGCAGGTATAGCCAGTGCCAGACAACAAGCTTCTGCGGCGCCCAACATGTGGGGCGTGTCTGAGTACCCGCGTCAAATGGTTCCTCCAGTTCACTGTCATGTGTGTTTCATTTCCATTGTTCAAAGTGATTAAAATCATTTAATTTTAAGTATTTATAATTTTTTAGGCAGAGGCCAAAACATATGGTCATTAAAGATTTGTTTCTTTACCACCTTCAGTAATTAAAAGTTGAAAAGTATCCTCTTTATCAGTTTATACAGAAGGTCAGTGGTCTAATGAAATAAATTAATATTCCAGATAAAGTCCTCTGATTTTTCCATAAGAAGCCACTGAAAATGAACTTCCCGCTTGGTAAAACTTACACACAGTGCAATATTTTAACATTTTTGGCAATACGGGGATTTTAAGCACACATGTCTGGCCTATCACTTTATTCTGAAGACTTTCTACTATTAAAACAAATCAATATTTCACTTTAAAAGACCTGTAGATTTTACACTGATTGAGGAACACACCTCGCTGCAAGTGGCTGTTGTCAAGGCAGTTGGAATCTCCATAGACAGCAAGGCGGCCACTCTTATCAGTGGCTGTGCTCTGCAGCAGACCAAGGACTGGCACACTCTCCGTCACCTTCACTTCCGAGCCCAGGATCTCTTCCCCTGCACAACACCTCTTTACTACCATGCTGCTCACACACAAAAAATTCATACCTACACTTTTCCCAACTGCAACTTACATTATTACAACCCTCACTAAAAAACCTTTATTTAACAAATAATTCCTCACTCAACACTGTAAACACAAATAGCAGATCTATGGTTCAGCATGTAACACTTCTCATATAATTAAAATGCTAATCTATACACTTAATATCAGAAATATTTTAAACTACCAATTCCAAAAATTGAATTTTAAAATTTTTTTATGCTGAATTAAAAATATAAAAATTTAACTTAAAAATCAAAGGGTAACCCTACAAAATATGTTACAAATTTAGTTTAAAAATTAAATAACATATATATATACCTTTAAATTCAGCAACTTATACAAACATACATTTTTTTAAAATTTAAATTGATATAAAAATATTTTAATTACAAGAAAAGTGGTTTATACACCATATTTATACTACTACAACAATTTTTAAGTAAAAATTTAAATACTTTTCCTGGGGTTAGCCTAACAATTACTTAAAAAATTGTAAAACTTAGCCTTTTATCAAGTTACAAAATATTTATATTTTTTTTATTTCGTAAATTTTTATAAAGGGGAAATATTTTCCTCAAGGAATATTATATTTATATTTTCATGATATAAAAATTTAGACCCTGATATAAACATATTTTATAATGAATATTAAATATTTCATTTACATGACAAAAAATAACACATAGAAAGAAAACAAGACTATGCACACTGCATTTATGCACACAAAGTGTAAAAATATTTTGCATAAGAACTATTTCTTACTAAGCAATACCAACACACTTGCTTTTTCCCTGTTTTTTTTTTTCATACTGATTATAAATTAAATACTATATATTATAGATACAATATAAGCAAAAGTCCACTTTAACAAAAAATAAGGATCTTTATTAACATTAACACAAGAAAAAATGCTTGTGATATGACATATATCAAAAGTACAAAATGCTTGTGACATATGACATATTTAGAAAATAATCAAGAACCTCATATATTGGGTGATTTTTCACAGATTTCATTTAAAAGTGTGAAGAAACTGCAAAAGATACCATATAAGGGGCAGGCATTTAACTGGTGTACATAGGTACACATTTACACTTATGATGCAAACACCTTTTTGACTGAAAAATTTTATAGTGAAATCAACTTGATTTGACTCCAGTTTCATACAGCTTGACTTGACTCAAAGCAGTAAAAATCAAACTCCCCAATCACAAAATTTTTTTAAATACCAACCCAAATGTATAGTAAAGCACCCAAACCAAAAACATCAATTAGCTTACGTTTTGTTTTTTGAAAGAATCCGGTTTAACACTACATATTTTGCAAGCAACATTAATCCTGTCTATTGCAGAACCAATTTTTTTTTTGCGTGTGCGTGTGTGTGTGTGCGTGTGTGTGCGCGCACGCGTGCGTTTTGTAGAGAGAGAGAGAGAGAGAGAGAGAGAGAGAGAGAGAGAGAGAGAGAGAGAGAGAGAGAGAGAGAGAGAGAGAGTGTGTGTGTGTGAAGACACACACAACACATGCACGTGCGCACGCATGCACACACACACAAACAATACACCTTTTATTTTCAAACCTATCGCTTGACTGTCAAAAACAACCAAACAATTAAACAACTTGACGCGTAATGCATTTCCACACTTTTGATGCACACTTTACAAAGAACTTCGCCAAATCTTGAGCACAATGTTCAACCCATTAGGCCGGTCAATTTATTCCCAAAAGTACTGCAGAGGTGGGACACATGCCTACGGCGTACGATGGCGCAATGTCAGAAGCGATTACAGGCACGTGATCCTAGCTTGTACTGTTCTCCCAGAATCAAGAAGCCGTCATGCCAACACCCTGTAATGAAGATTGTACTGCCTGACTGAGCCACCGCTCCCTCCAGCGAAGGTCACGCAAGTTCCAGAGTGCGCAAATGGAGGGCAGCACCCATTCTATCAGCATCCAGCGGCCGAGATACGGGATGATTACGCCGGCGCCGCCTCGGCACTTTAGAATTTTCATTCCCTGCAGCCGAGGCTATCACCCCCCTCACCCCTCACCCAGGAGCACCTATACAAGATTAGTACAAAAGATCTGGCGCGACCCCAAATAGTCAGTCTCTGCTCCTCCACCGCTCTCGTATATGGCCGGAATCTCTACAGTGAAGACATCGCTGACCAGAAGCCACTTCTGCCACCGATGCAGATCTCTGCTTCTGGGAGACTGGACCCACGAGAGGCTCCTGAAAACTTTGCTCTCTCCTTACCAACCCCTGGTATTGACACCAGAACCCGGTAACAGGTCACAACAAAGTCCCTTCAGAACCTCCGCGTGTCTCCCAGACAGTTTTGGCATCATTAACACTACCCCAGCAGCGAGTTAAGAAAGAGTTATAAATGACTTAATTTTCTGACACTAACTATTGCCTATTCCAGATAAATTAATTACCAGGTTGCCTTCAGTTGGATTGCTTAGGTTTATACTTCTGTGTCAAAGTAATCTAGTGTAGGAGGTAGTACAGCACCACCATGTTTTATTACTATGTTAATATAACACGTGAATCATAAATATTCTCTGTATATTGTTTGCCTTTGTGTAAAACACAGTAGTTTTCTTATGTAGTTCAGCCCTCTAAAGTGAATCCTGTGACACAACCAGGCACTAAGCCAAATACACACACATTAAGTGACCATCCGAGATCTGCTGCCTGGTAGATTTCGGTGGAGCCTATACAACTAGCAATTCCTTCGCTACGCAAATCAGTGACTCAGGTTATTTCATACTCTGCCAACGCTCTTTATGGAGCCAGAATTAACTCTTACCATCTGACTTCCAGTGGATTCCACACCTGGGTATCCCAGTTGAACAGCTCGAACACAACCTGCCTCTCTATCCATTGCTCCTCAAGGGGACAGGTGAAAGGAGTAATAAGGTATAGTTCTTGCCTGGGAGACCATGAACTATTCAGAAGTACACTATAGGGAAGTTCAGGCACTGGCTCTACTTTCGTGCTGTTTAAGTTGTACCCTTAAACTCCCATGTCTTACACCTGGAAGTGAAGTAAACAGAAGAGGTTACGAAGGGCAGCTGCTGCTCCTGAAACTAGATTGCTTTGCAACCCTCAGACAGAAGTTGCAATTTACACTTTCACCGAATGGGGCAGAGTTCTGACCGCCCGCCCTAAAGAGGGGCGTCACCCTCCTTATTGCAGACATCTTTATTCCCCCTTTTAACCAAACTTGAAGGCCCTCCACATTCCATATTAGAAGTCTTCGTAAAGGGTGAAGAACCTCCTCTTGGTATTGCCAACCCCTGGTTTTGCGGTCACATTCATAAACCTACAGTTGTTAGCAGTCTAACACAGAGCTAGACTATTTCACTGCTCATGACACCACCAGCCCTCATCACGCCAGGGTAAGAGTTTCCAGGCGGCAGCACCACTACCTCAGAAGATCAACAAGCCGCCAGTTAATTGTGTAAACAAGGGTCAGCAAACTTGCAGGGCCATGAAAGTGGTTTTGGATTTTGTGCCCTGAGACAGGCCACCAGGCCTGTTATTTACACTGGCCATGTACCAATCAAACATTGAGGTGCTCAATATTGTGATTCTGGCGTTATGAAATAAATTTGGTAAGGTACCTCCACTTTCTCATTTAAACATTGTGTGACGAAGGTCACTATAACTACTAACCCCAAAGGTCTTAAATCATCATTTGATGTGTCCAGCCCCTCTACGTAATAACTGTTTCAATTATCTTCCCACTTAGGCCCGTGTAAAATAAATTTTCATGGTGCCCAACATGGTGGTTTAGCTATTATTCTTCAGACTAGACCAGGGCTGCCACCAGCCCTGAAGCTGAAATCCTGGATCCTGTATATAATAATCTTGTAAAATACTCAAACCATTGGGTCAAATCTTGTAAAATCCTTGGAATTAAAAAATTGTAAATTACAGAAAAAAAAAAGTAGATATGAAAGACGTTTACATATTTAATGTAGTTTTGGTTTGGAATATACAAACCCTGTTAATTATTTTTTCCACTCACACCTTACACTTCAGTTTATACAATGACTGTGTCAGCGATAATTTTTGTTTCCTCACTATTGTGATATCAATGCCAAACGTAAAACAGTCATCAAATTCGGACTGCATGCATAAAAATGGCAATTCGCTGCAAAGGTTCTTTTCAATAATGGCCTTAGCCTTTGCATGTGATCATACTACTAGGAGCAGAAATATGTAGATAATGGTATAACCACGCCAGTGAATAGTTAAGCAAAATATTTGGGACATACACAATTGAAGCAATGGCATATGTCCAAATGATTTCACTTAATTATCCATATACATTATAAGAATCTTTCAAACAAATGCATCAGTGGAACTGACACACATTGCTGTGGATGCTAGTGTTGCCATTTTGAGCCAAAAAAAAATCCCTAAGTTTGGATGGATTTTTACAGTGTGTTAAAAATCCGTAAAAACTGATAAAATCCGTTAAAATGGCAGGCCTGGACTAGGCAGTTAGGGACTAATCTGGCCATACCTCTCGTTAGTGCCTTAACTGGAAGGGCTAAGCCCCTGATGCGTGACGTACCGGGAATATTACTCACTATATTATCTTTGTAGGGGTCTTTACGTCTAGAGGCTAGCCAGGGGCTTTTATATGTACAAGGGGTTTCAGTTTTGATTGGGTGATGGCACCTTCCCGTTGTAGAAAACTGGCTGTGTGGCTATGTGGCAGGGCACAAAGTCAGGCGTGCACAACAAGATTCGGCATCTAGGTGCCACCACTGTCTTAGCTATACCTGGGCAACGTTTGAGTGGAGTAACATTTGAGAATGGCGAGGTTACTTTGGGTACAGAGTAGAGTTTTTCCGATACCATGTTTTCCGATACAGATACCGATATCCTGAAACCAACGCGATATCCTGATACCAAAAACGATACCAATGCTCTTCGCACTGAATTTTAGAAAAAGTATTACTGTTAATAATACATTAAAAACATTTCTCCTAGACTCATTTAAATAAAGAAAATGTCTTAAAACACTGTATATAATTTAATGTAATCTGACACAAAATGCAAGCTGACCTAAAACTTTCAAACCCTCTGAAAATGTAAATAATATGACACCAAATGTAAGTCAAATTTTAAATGTCCCGTGCACACTATCAGCTAAGAGTGCACTGAGAAGTTATTGATTGGGCAGTGTAATGTCTGTTGGTTTACAAGGGGGGGGGAGATGACCTCTCCACGCTACTACCTGTTGGCAACACATGGCAAATGTCTGTCTTTTAAAGTAATTAATCATATTTTACTGTAAAGAAAACTTGTAATTTTGAGACACAAATGAGGTGACTATAATTGATTTCTTCACTGTATTTAATAATTTATCATTCAAAACCACATATTCTGATTTTCCCTATCACGAGTTACACTGCACTCAGCTCGGTGCTTACCTACCCATTATTATTATTAGACGGCAAAAGGTGTCGAACAGGCTCTTACATATTATCAGTTTATTCGAAGACGCGTGTCTTCCCCCCGGCGAACATGAATCCCTGGCCTCTGCCACAGAAACAAAAAGGGCTTCGTGGGATTATCAACCAGCAACATCTGGGTGTTATTTGAAGGGGGAGGGGAAGCTGTAAACACATCCATCGCAGCTGTGGCTTCCCATGGAGTGGTGTAAGAGCCAGATGATAACAGACAGTCCCTCCACTTCCCTCAACATCCCGGGACAATTAATGCCTACCACTCCCTCTTCCTCTTTTTTTTTCGGTGTATAGCTCACACCCCAGAAATTTTTTCCATTATTTTGGTGAAAAAAGGGTGTGCTATACACAAGTAAATACTGTATTTGCTCTGACTTTTCTTTTTGTTTTAATGGGCGTATACAAACTGGAATGCGGTAATTTTTTGCCTAAAGAAAGTAATAACCTGACCTCATTGTCTACAACCGATACTACAGTATTGGCCCGATACCATGCCCGATACAGATACACAAGAAAAGGAGAAGTATTGGCAGATACTGATACTTAGTAACTTTATCGGAACAATCATAGTACAGAGTTAAGACTAGTAGTAACCTGAGGCCTTTGGCAGAGATGTAGGATGACGTATACCTCATCCTACATCTCTGCACTAAGAAGGCTATTACTGGTATGGGAGGTTGTTCAGGTTGGCGCAGATACTCGATGATCCACCCCGGGTACTCGACGGGGCCAATCCTCTCGGGTGGTGTGAAAAGGTTGCTGGGAACAGGAACTTCCATAGGGTCTTGCAGGTGGTGTAACACTTATGCCTGTTCTTGAGGTGACACACTAGCTATATGCTTGACCAGGGAAGGCTGATATTTGAGTCCTCAACATGAAGCTAAGAGTGTCTGCCTAACCTTTTCCTTAAAGCCTTTCTTCTGGGTGTAGGGCATTCGGAAGTGGAATTTACCCTCCTACTACTGTACCACGTCTGCTGGTTCCTTGTACAATAATACATGCGGCACCACAGGCGGTAGTGGACAGGCAGACACCCTATTCCCAAGTCTGGCGGAGACTGTGATACATGAGGGAAGTCAGGCCTCACCTTGTCCAGATACACACATGGGTGTGTGGCCATGTCCCAGTCTTCCCAACCTAGGGGACACAAGTCTCTTCCAGTGGAGTCTGCTTGGAAGAGGCCAGTTAACACCAAGCTGACAAGCTGTTCTAAGAACAGTGTACCTGTGTGATTCCTTTCCATCAATCCTGGAGAGTTGAGGGGAAGGGTGGCCAAAACTAGTGTGTGTTGTGTAGAAAATAGTGTCAGGTTGTTTGAGTAAAATTCCCTGGGATCACCTACAAACCTGTTACATGAGGGTAACTAGGAAAGGTGCTAAGTCTACAAGGAAGGTACTCAAAGTAAAAGCTGACCCACATTTTATTTAGTTGGACAGAAATTAACACGTGGTGAAAGCACTGAAGCGCTTGGTCAGCCGCGTGAATTTCAGCCGGAAAGCTACAGGTGCAAATTATGATGGCCCGAAGAGGCAACCGACACAAAAAAAGGGGAATGGGGTGTGAGCTGCTGTAGCCGATGCAACAAACTCTTGCATTGTTTTAAGAACGTGTTGTACGTAACAACATAACATAATCGCCGACACGCAGTAGGATGACTAAGCAAGGAACGTGACAGGATATAGCTTTGTAAAAGACACTTTAAAGGAGAGGTCCTCTACAGATACGTTCATAACAGTAGGTGGTCACAGGGTTTGCGGGGTACATAGCGGATAGCTCCTAACTAATGTAACCCAACCATATCGCAAGAGTAGCTTAAGCGATGAACAGGGTGTTGTCGTAAGCAATGGGTGCTAGGACAAATGTAGAACGAGTGATTCATTAGCAGCGACCGTTGAAAAGTGTTGAGATCAATCTGGTGGAGTCTGAGCGGCGAGCACTAGAAACAAAGATTGCTGAGACAATCTGATCACTTCTCAAGCGGCGGGCGCTGGGAAGGAAGACTGCTGCTGTAGACATAGGACATCTCAGCTTTTATACTAATTAATTTCGGGCAGCTGCCTGCTACTGATTGGCTGGTGCCGCTAGGGCGAGGGGTAGTTGCAGAGCGGGGAGTGCGAATGTATGGCTTGCCTCTATGAAGTCATCGGCCGGCTGGAAGGGGATGCAAAACATAAGACAAGCGACAATTTCGATAGGCTATTCACAGAAAGTGATCACTTTTGAAAGACCTCTCATTTGGAATAATAGTCAATAAAAATATTTTATTTTTGCCCTAGGCATTAACTTCCGAGTGATATGGATTATACACACTGTGTTTATTACTTACATGGCAATATTTATTCAAAGAGGTTGTTAAAGGATAAAACGTGGCTGAAAGGAAAAAGTAACTAGGGGTTCAAAAGTGCTCATTTTACAGTGAACAGCCAATACTAGAGCTATCTAGAAGAGAGTAAAAGAACTCGCTGTATTTAAGGATTGTTACGGTGAGCCCATGAATAAAACAAACTGCAAGGCAAACAGTAAAATCTCACACATTAATGGGATAAAGATAGCATTCTGCAAGGTAGGAAAGAGGTCGAAACTCTCCCCCCTTAGAGAGGAAGAGCATATCCTACTCTATTAGCCTCTGTCACAGTCAATCAACCTGCCATCCTTGCGCAGAGACAGAACATCTTCCTTGCCTGAGTTTACCAAGGCTGTAAAGAAGAAAGAATGTTCTGTTCGACTTTTTTGCTGTCTAGCAGCCTGAATCTGTCATCGCCAGAGTGGTGAAGTTGGTGGCTGGTGTAGTGGGCGACCAAGTAGCTTCCTGAGCCTGACTGGAAGCCACTTAGCAATAGCAATTAAAGTGAGCCCGCGCAATGCGAAGAGGATGTTTTAATAACATGATTAAGCAACACCCTGTGGTGCGGACCATATAGCGCATGCAGAGGTACAAAACGAGGCCTGTCGCTGACCTACTGCCGGACAGTCGCCATCCTGAGGACATGAGGCGTTCCGGGACTGCCGCTGTACGAGAGAGACTTCAAACAGCCTTCGGCTTCATACTGATGTAATATAAGTCCATGTGGATCTGCAATAAGACTATTAATTAAATATACGTGGCTGACATTAACTGGAGCCAGTTAAGATATAAATCATTCACCCATTTTAGAGCAAGCATTGTATTGTGTTGAATCTGTTTTTAACTGAGCATTTAATGGTATATAAAGAAATGAGACAATATACCAGAGTTTTACTAAGCTACACCTCACCACTCATAATAAAAGTCTTATTACCATCTGACTCGCTCCCAAGTACGATTAGGTTTAAGCCCATAAGGCAAAAGTCCTGATTCATTACACTGGGCTAGAGCCTTAAGGTGGTTTGTCCAGAAGAGACGTCGTCGCAGAGACCCATTGTTACCTGGGTTGGGTTACTACGAAGGATGAAGTGGCGGTACTGCGGAAGGGGGATAATGTCGGCAGGACCCTCTGGCTGGCGTTGATAACCCTCAGGAGCTGCTGGAGTGGTAGCTGCTGGTAGCTGAAAGAGGCGGAGGGCTCTCTCGAAGGCGGAGGTCCTCTGGATCTACTGGAGTCGTCGACAGCAACTGGTAAACCATGGTAACTGGCATGGGTTGGGGGTCTAGTGCTGGCACACTCTTGCAGATATTCTCTCCAGGCCTTTTCAGGAGAGAGGATAAAGGGTAGCACGGCACTTGCCCTGGACTGTCACCTCAGGCTTTCACATCAGAGAGGTGCAGCAAAACTGCCCTGAGGCCTGCTCTGAAACTCCTATTTATACAAAAAATTTCAGCTTGTAGGTCCTCAGAAGTGTAAGGGAGAAGCTAGCCTTGCTTCTAGGGGATTGGAAGCTCTGACGTCACACATGGATCCCTGGACCCCTTATCTGCTTGGCATGGAGGTGATGACACATTTCAAACCTCTGCACACTCATGGAGGCTGTGATGCTTCACTGGAATGTGTGCTGCCGCTCAGTGGTGCGCTGCATAACTAGCGCAACCCTCCTGGAGGGTGCCGATGGCTCAGTGGATAGTGCACACTTCTGAGAGGGGTGTTGACATGACTGCTTCTGGTTGAGTTTTGGCGAACAGTAAAAGCTAAATCCACATGTCTGCAGAATCAATTTTCACTTGCCAAATATCTTGTAGGCCACGTGTCCTGTCTACATTACTGTTTGATGGAGGTGACGTGCTCCATAAGGAGATAATTGCATTCCAAGATGGGGCAAAGTCGTTTCTTAGAGTACGCTTGCTTGAAGTGGGGAATGCGTCATGCGTCAAATACTACCATTTTTGTAAATGACTGGTGACAAACGAGTTTGCAGTCTCTGGTATCATTTTATTCTGAAGATGTAGGACTACTGAATTACTGCATGCAAAAATCATGTTGATTTTACACTAGAGACAATTGAACATGGAATTAAAATACCCAGTAAACCCTTGCACCACTTGAAGTTCATGACATTTTGGAAGACAAGGGATGCTAAGTATATGCTGCTGAGGTATAATTTTTTTCTCCATAAAACATATTATTAAATTAATTTATACTTAACTAAAAAAAAACATGTTACCTTTGTGCTAGAGATGAGTGATCACAGACTTCATGCGAAAAATTGCAAATTATTATTTATAGGGGCGTGGATTGGGTCAAAATTGTTCCAAAATTCTTCAAAATATCTATAGCGACTGACCTGTCGTAATGACCTATTTCTGGATACCATGAGGGGTCGTTATAATAAGGTTACACTGCAGAAATTTACACATTTTTAAGTGATATTTGTAACAAGATAAAAAAAAAAAAGCACTTAAATAATTTTTTTTCCTGCAAGGATTTATTGCATCTGATATAATATGAAGAAAGTATAAAATTGTAATTGAACAAGCACAGCTTGATATGACTAGTACTTAAGTTGACTCAAAAGTAAACGTCCATTTCACTTGATTCTCACTTATAATCAAATTTGACCATGACCTTAAACTTTACAGAATCATCCATCATCACTACAAATTGAAAATACATATGTATATGTACTTATAATTAACAAATTATTGATATCTGTGTAGTCAATTAAGAAGGACACACAAATAAAAGGATCTTCTACAATTTGAAATTACCACCATACTACTAGCTTGGCATCTATATCAGCTGACCAATGACATACCTTTGTTTATTGTATGACTTTGTCATTCAATATGCATCAAAATTTTTTGGTCACCAGAATGAATAAATGTTTTCTGATTTTTTCTTTTAGTCATGCATGGATTCATGCTGGCAGTGAACAAAGCAACACTGGGTGTAAGTAGACATGTAGGAGGGGATGGAGCAAGCACACACCTTGGTTCTTGAGCGGCTGGGCTATGACAATGCCATTACTGGGGAATCTGGCAATGGATGTCCCTGAGCCGTAGTACATGTCATGCTCCCCAAACATGAAGTCCCCCTCAAAGACATGGTCCCCTAGAGCAATGCTCCACGATGACAGCAGGTCGTTGAGGGCAGGAATGTTGGCTCCACCAGTGTCTGGCATCCACCACTGCCTGCACACCGCACACCAAACCCCACACTCTGCCCATCAGTAAACCCAGCATGCTCTCACAACATGATCCTTCTACATTCACCTGCACAATGCTCTGGTACTGGCAACATCCACACTGTACATAATACACTGTTACACTTGACAGTCTTCCAATACCAGTTACAAACATAGGCAGTTCATCATGTCTCTATCATAAAAATGAACACAAACATTTTCTTTTCAATTATGATTCTCACCAAGCACTTTGTCTGTATTTTAAAATACTTCACTGTGAGATGCAACTAAATGACATGAGAACAAAATCAAATTGTGCTTTCGAGCGAAATCTGTTCCTCGCTAGATGGTGCAACCATAGAATGTGTTGCTGAGACATGGTGAGAAATTTAAAGGATATCTCAGCATTCAACTGTCCAAACATTTTACTTGTCCTGAATCCGAAGGGTTCACAGTTCAGCATTATCAGTCAAGTAAATAGAGTACATAGAAAATATGAAACATGAATAGGAAAAACGTATATTTACAAAATCAGCCTGTATTGCTACAATGAATAATTATTTGAACTGTACTCCTATATCTGATAACTGGTTGCATCATTCTATCCATGAAACAGAGATCCACTGAACATAGTTTAAAAATTATCCACAGATCAGAGTTAAAGGAGTTGCACAAACCAACTCTAATATTCCTTCATTTAGGATACATGCATCAAGGTTGCGTCAAACAGTAAGGCCAACAACACTATATAGGTCAATGCTGTTCAAAGCCTATTGGCCCAAATATTGCGACATCAATATTCATCCGATATTATTTAAAAACACAGAAACTATAAGACACTGTCTTCAGCCGCAGTCAAGGGTGTCTTCTCATAGTCCCTTTCAATATTTCCAGGGTAAATATAACTCCCATTAGGGCACATAAGGTTGCTAAGATGAAAGGATAGGCAAAGGCACATTTCAGACTCCTTAAGCGTCAGAGCTCTAGTCAATATAATAAGATACTCACGCTAGTTCTTTGTTGCCATATTGTCTTGCTATTCAATTAAAAGTTTCCTTGAGTCGCCCCTTTGAGTGGTGAATGTATAACTGTCCAGACTTGAATAAAGTAGTGTTTCATGTAACTGAGTGCCTTTACGTCTGATTACTGCCATCCCTCTATTCAGTGCGTGACCAACTTCCTTCAGGAGAGGTTACAGCAAATGGTGGAGGCGCCTTTCCTTCTAACCTTCCCCTTAATATTACATTAGCAAGTAAAGTAAATTTTAACATAAACCAGTAAAAATTCAGTACGTCAGGAAATAGTGGAGACGCTTCTCGTTCCCCATCTCCCTACAGGGTTTGCATCACCTGCTAATGTGCAGGTTAATGTACTTCAGCATATAAACTTGTCTACCCCATAGCAAACAGTAGTGGCATTGAAAGTACTCATTCAAAGTCTACAGGTTTACTACTCAGCAAATAGTGACCGCTCGAGGGCACGCAAGCAGAATTGCTGCATCGCCAAATCCGCGGCCATATAGTCACCCATTGCCTTGTAGAGTAGAGAATGTGTCTGTGATTACGTTTTTAACAGAGAATTAATGCATGCTAAACCACAGCACTATTGTTTGGGTCGTTTTGCTTTTCACTACTGGCAAATTTCCATGTACAGATTTAGCAAAAGTGGAAATAAAATCTTATAAAAGCTTTGTGTGCATGTTAAAATATAAGGCTACATGGTGTGCAGTTTTACTGACACCAGTATTTCATGACTGGCAATTCGTCGTCATCATTCGCTAAAACAGAACAAAATATACTGAAACATGCCACTATGGAATTAACGGACACACAAAAGAAAGTACAGGCCAGAATTACTAACACCACAGATCAATTCCACCACCTTATAGAGTCCACAGATAAACTTTTAAAACAACACCCTGAACTAACTGAACAGTTTGACACAAATTCAACATGACTGACTCGCAGTCTTATAACTAAAATATTGAACAGTATATTTGTGTTCTGCATACAGTATGTGTTGTAACATCATTGGAATTATTTAAATTTGTCAAGTAGTTTAGTGGTTATTAATTTTTGAAGTAGTCAGGTGGCACATAACATCAAAGTGGGCGCCATGTCGCATCGCCTGTCCCAGTACTACTGACGGGCGACGCGGAGCTCCAGCAGCAAACATGCCAGGTTGCAGCTTGTGGAGTCTATTTTTAAAACAGTGGCTTGATTGGATGTTAGAATTTCAAAGTCGTGGACTTGTGTTTTTGGCTCTCGCGTGTTCTTCGTTATGTTATCCATGGAATTGAACGGTATATAACTAGGTTGCGCTCTGTAGTTACTCACTTCTCTCCGTGTCATAAGAGAAGACACATCATAATGATTCATTGTCAATAACGTGTTTCAAGGTATTATCCTAGGAAGGTAGATAGTAATATTTTGTCTTTTACTAAAGATGTCAACAAGGATGACATGTCTTGAACAGTTAAAGTTGTCGATATAGAAGAGAGATATATTTTATTGTCTTTTTTGTATCGCTTTGGTCTTCAAAACTGCTAAAACTGGTAGCGGTTTGTTGGAATTGTGTTTCTTCCGAAAGTTTCATGTTGACAAGGATCCTGCGCCTAAGGAGATTGGTGATATTGATGTTCGTGATATAATATGTTGTGTTGGAAGGCTTTTCCAGTTCATGAGGTCAGTCATCTTTTACAATCTCTAGGCATTAAGAAATTAACAATTACAGCCTATAATCCGAGATGTAACGGGCTTGTAGAAGCTTCGAACTGCATAATTGGTGAACAAGTCACTGCATGCGCAAACACAGATCAAGCTAATTGGGACCTATACGTAGATTCCATTTCCTTCAATTACAAAACGAGTATTAATACCACTACTAAATTCACCCCCTTTTACTTGCTTCATGGAGTAGAAGCTGCCTTTCCAACGCAAGTGGTTGCAAGCCAACACTTGCCCCGAGCACACAATTGGTGCCAAAAGCTTATGCAAAACCGTGAAACAGCCAAACTCAACTTAATTAACGCCCAACAAAGTCAGACCAATCAGTTCATTCAATCTCATACGAAAAGTACAATCCGTATAAATGATTACGCCTGGGTACGAAACAGAGGCCTTCAGAAGGCGCTCACTCATCGCTATTGCGGGCCCTTCTGGGTTGTTGACATATTAGGTGAATCAACGATATGTATTAGAACCAACAAAACTGGGGCACCTAAATATGACACAGTGTGCACTCGTCACACGAAACCCGCTTTTGTATGATAATTTTATGTTTTGTCGAACATAGTTTATAAGATGTACATGTTCAATGGTTCAAATTATCTTTAAATATGTTACAGTATGATGCATTGTCTTTCTGGAGGATTTAACTGACATGAGCCATTCAGTGAGCAGCTTGAAGTAGAGTCAACACAGCCTATTTACGCCACAACTGGGGCGTACTGACACCAGCTTGGTCTCAGCAAATGTGTACGTAGCAGGGAGCAGGCAATGCAAGGCGTCAGCCCCTACTTCCTAATCGCCGCCCGGCCACGAGCTTTCTGCAGCACACCTACAGCATGGAGAGGGGAGTCATGCCTGCCAACCTCACACAGCATATGGTGCCGCAGCAGCAACTACAAGGAGCTGCTACCTCTGCACGACACCGTTGGGAGTCCTGCGAGAGCACAAGCCACGCTCTGTGCAGGCGCGTGGAGCTCATTCCAATCGATGTGCTGTCAAGGCCATGACAGCACTCTGTGTACCCCTCCCAGCTGTTCTGACACTGCTGGCAACATACAGCATGCATGCTGGAATCTATTGGACTGCGGCAGCGGTCAACTTTATCTACGAAGACAGCCTACCCATTGTTTACACTATTCCTTTGAATTTTCCACAAACCTCTGAGAGTTTGGACCAGTAATTGCACGTAGTGTGTGCAAATCGCACCTCTATTACATGCGAAAAAAAATGGCAAAGTGTTGTATGATTATTTACAGGCAGTGGAGCGTGGTGTTCTCTGCGAGTTCTTGGATGACTTCACTACCCAGAAGAGAGGAATCCAGGTCCTCGGTGACATCAGCACGCGGAGTTGCAAAGTGCTCACAAACAAGCACTTGTGTGCACTGCTAAATAATGATGCCCAACTTGACAACCAAATACACAAGCTCAATGACAACATACACATTACCAAAACCGCACTCAATGTCACCCTTAAGGTGATAAATTAGATTGATAAAGTCACAGACAAAGTTAGTTCTGTATCAAAGGCCATTAATGGTCTATCAGATATTTTGCATAGCCAAAAATCAGCCTTAAGCAATTTAAAAAATATTGAGCCGCAATTCACTCTCCTATCAATACGCATTCTGCAATTAATAAACAATGTCATTATTGAGGAGCTAATGCAAACTTATATACACTCTTGCCAGATCAGTTGAATACCCTTAAGTGCAGTAAAAAAGTCACAGTTGACTCATGATTTAAATAAGTTGAAGGTAGAATTACACAAGCGGAACATTACTTTAAGTATTGACATAAAAGATTTAATCAATTACTACACCAACAACTTGGCTGAATGTAGTTTTACAAGTACACAGTTGGTAATAAAATTACAGATACCTGTCATTCATATCAACTCAAACTAGCAGATTTATAAAGTAATTCCAGTTCCCTATTGTTTTGACAATCATACATGCAAAATTCATGTTCCATCTACCTTTGGGGCAACTGATCTCAATAAGGGCATTGTCAAAGCTATATCACCATCACCTGACATGTCCCCGGATGTTATAGCCATCCCCAAAGAATCACTAATGTGCAAAAATTCAAAATGTATTGAAGCAGCCATTCTGCTGTCGGATGCCAACAATTTGTTCTCGACATGCAAATTTCATTGTTCTCACGACAACTCGTTTTCACTCCACCCCATTCTTTCCCACCAGTATGCATTTACCAACCCCTCCTGACGGTACCGTTATAAGACATGCAAATAGCTCTCTCAATGCAAACGTACAGAACTACAAATTGGGTACTGTTGAATTACATGTTCCATGTGGCTGTCAGGTTGTCACACATGACCAAATAGTAGTAGAGGCTACACACTTATGTGATGTGCGAGCACCCACTGTACCCCTCCAGCAGACTATGATACTGGTGCACTTGTTTAACACGAAATCATTCCATCTCCAACAACTCATGATCACGTCTGGCATACAGTTTTACAACAATACTTCAGCAATTGACACAAATTGGCAAATAAATCATATACTGTTACTAGTTCTGCCAGAATTTCATTCAGAGTGTAGATATGGTAAGTTCAGAGAAAACAAACTGTTTTCTATTATAGACCCTCTACATTGGACTACATTTCATTAGGCATTATAGGTTTCCTCTTATTTATAGTGGTTGCCCTATATATCAAACTCCTCAAGTTTTCAATGCCTACAAACTCCTACTTAAATAGTTCCAGTGCTTTCGTCTGGCCTCTACATAGCCATGTTTATATAAGTATACAGTATTGCATTACACTCCTATGACAAGGGTCTGGAGATATTAGCATTACAATTATTATTTAAAGTTCTGTTTGCCAAATGGAACATTTTTGGCTGGTATCTAAGGAACACCATTAATTATTTTCCATCCGGAACATATTTTTGCATATGATGAGTTCATTTTATTTTATAAGACCATTGCGTCTTTACAAGGGAGTAAGTGTCACAACACAATGTTCAATTATGACACCTTGAAATTACAAGTTTAATACTTGATTGATTAATGATATTTAATGAATACTTTCACACTAGATTAAGACATTTCAATTGAAAGCAACCATTGAAAGCAACCAAGAATTGCTACTAAGAAAGCTTCTTAATGGCATATATACATATGTGTAGATATTGAATCAGTGATTATATTTTTCTTGTGTAACCAATCATTTATCTCCCATTATCCCTATATGTACTGATGTTTTTCTTTAAACCTTAAGGTTTCACAGATTAGGTGTTAAGGTTAGGTACTTGGTAATCCAGCATCACAAATAATTATTAAGATGCTTTCACAAACTCTATCTTATCTTTAAAATATATGTATAATGTGAAACAAATAAAAACCTTACCAAATTGTAGATTTAAGAGAACTCTCATTAAATTAAGACTATTATTAGATGTACATGAAACATTATGTAGCAAATTTATATTTTTTATTTTACACATCTCGTATATTACTATGTTGAATAATGTCACTGCCTTCAAGCACATGTTTATAATGTTGATGTATACCTGATTAGACTGACTTAGCACACTGGCCGAGGATTTTGTCTGCTAGACCAAAAGCGGAGTAGTTTCGTTTAGATAGTCGGCATGAAGCAAGGAGTGTTGGTTAGTACTTATTCACTCCTGCATTGTAGTTAGGGCAGGTTTCGCCTAGACACTATGAATTCGGTCTATGCCAGAGCTGAGGTTCCACAGGTGTGGTTCATTGGACCAGAAGTTGAGGTTCTCCCAGTCAAGTCATACTTCAGTTCCGGTCAGTAACCCTTTTACCACAAAGTGACACATAGGATGTATGAGAATACAAGGTGGGAAGTAAATTACTAGAACCGGAGCAGGTGTGACTGCTTGACGTCTAAGTTCTGTGGCGCGGTCCCGTTCCACCTGTCTCTCCTGTAAAGGATGTGGTAGTGCTATCCATGGGTTGAGACCAGAGTGAGCCAGATATTGTTCCCTACGTTTTCTACCAATCCTCTTTTCGTGAGGCATAGAGCAAACAGTTCTATAGTCTACGTGATGCACGTAGACAAGAAGGCTGACAGTGTAACCCAATAGTGACTTTCCGCCATGAGCTCGATAAGTCCCCACTGATCCCCCACAGTATGTGGGCTGATCAGGGATGTGGAGCCGTGGGGGGCACCAAGCCTCTCCTGGTTGTGCGTTCGCACTAGGATGAACGGCAAAACTTTAGGCTATGGTCACCGCACACTGACTTAGTGTGAATGGTGAGAAGCAACCTGAGTCAGTTGTGCCTTCCGGTGTGGTGTTTCTAGCGGTTGTGGGGTTGCTGTTTCTCCCCCACGAGTGCTGACGTGTGACTGGGAAGAAACAGGTAGTTACCTAATGTGTATGTCTTCTGACGTGCAGATACCTGAAAGGGATCCACAGTCAGGCTTACTCAATTTATCAAAACTCCCAGTTCCTGTCTGCAGTGCACGGCGTATTCTGTCTCCAACTGTTAATACAAACAAATACCCTGGAAATGAAAAACAGAAAGGTAGAGAACAATGAGTGTTTACTGAAGGTTCAATATACACGTGACCTGTATTATCTCTTACCAAGACGTGGAGAGCTGAAGGTAACTGTGGTTCCAGGTGTAGGCGACTTGGTTCTAAGTTAAAAGGGGTAAAACTGGTTCTAGACAAATACAAATTAGTTAAAGTTAAACTGCTAAGTAAAAGGTGTCTAGGTCTAGAGGAGACACAGTCAAGTTAAATACACATGCGATAGTGTTCGTTGGTCATCAGGTAGACTGGTCGTCGACGTACGTAGAAAGTAGCAGTTGGGGGCGTACTTGAAAGTAACAAGATTCTCCAAAGATCCAGAGCACTGACTTAGTGCTGTGGGAGATCGCTAGGGATTCGAAAGAATGACTCCTGAGCTCGGCAGCATTCGGACTCATATAGTGGAAGTTTGTAGGTTGTCGGCGCGGGGTGCGGGGAAGGCGTGATGTCCTTCTGCACTGGTTGGCGAGGGAATACATTGGTCAGAGTTTCTTCTTTGTGCCTTGTCGGTGACGCTCGGCCTTGCCCGAGTTCTGGGCAACTTGTTGGCTGTGAAAGAGGAGGGGGGGGGGGGTTGCCTGCCGGGTTGCTTATCCTCAAGGTGAAGAAAATTTGCTCATAAGTTTCTGTTGCCTGTAGCGTAGGCAAAGTGTTTCTCATGTCCGTAGTGGTGGAAGTAGGTGCCTTGGCGATGAGTCGTAATAGTAATAGATTAGTTGTAATAAGCGGCATGCGTCAATGTTTTATTACTTTAATATGCTATAATGAAAATAATAGTGTGGAACTCCTTGTAAACACACTATCTCTGTAATAAGGAACTACCAAAGTGAGATATATCAAAGTCCACACAAACATAAAAACTGTGTATTACCATTTACTAAAAGATATACTTCTAAGTGAACATTAATTTAGGTGCTTCAAACTTATCCAAAGAAGTTGTGCGTCAAACAGTGCAAAAAACGCTACCAATGAGCAAATTGAGCCACACGTTATAACGAAGCACAAAACAAATATATATGAGCATATATATTTCTCTCCTTGTGAAGTCAATGTTTATAATAACTCTATTGTTCCTGATTATAGCTGTTAAAATTGTTAATAACTCTATTGTTCCTGATTATAGCTGTTAAAATTGTAAATAACTTGTAACAATATAGCATTGCGGCTAGATATATATAATTGGTATATTCGGAAAGTAGTTCAATTGTCTATATTTTAGTCAAGGATAGTAATTCATGTAATATGTGAAAGGTCGTGGCAATGACAACTTGTTTGTATTTAGTATATTTTCGTTTTTCCAAATTTGTTATTTTTCTTTTCTCATTTCATCAGTAGTAAATGACGTCAACAACAGATGTAGGGCGATAGTGCATCTTTTCCTTTTCAATGGGTTAGTAAACTAAAAACATCCAACACTGCAAGGCACAACATGGTGAAACAAGGAAAATAACGGAGGTCACCTTTGACTGACGTGACCGACTGCTTGAAAACAATATGTTTTCAATGAGGAAACTTTCTACCAATATATAAGGAGGCACGACCTTTCTCAGGTATCACAATAGTTCGTCGCAGCACAATCGTATGTCAGCTGTCAGTCGGACAGCCTGCAATGAGTGATCATGTTACTCCCACCGACCAGCACCTGCGACTTTAACCTTCTTTTTTATTTCGGACATTTCAAATAACTATTAAATTTATTTTCCGTCGGTGCGAGGAGTCAATAGGGCGCCGGGAGAGAAAAGTAAAGATTCTCTCTCATCTTCGTAACTCTCGAAGTGAGAAGTTTTGTTTTATGAAGGCTGCCATTGTCTTGTTTTTTTTGTTCGTTGGCTGCCAGTGTCATTAGATATGTCAATAGTTTGTTTTGCCGAGGCGATAATAAATCTCCAGTAAACATTTAACTTCTTTTATTATTGGCAATCGTGGTATCAATAAATTTTCATTATTATGTAGTCAAAGTCTCCAACTCGCCTGAGCTAGTCCGTTGGTGGTTACTGAGAACAACGAGAGAATAGGACAGTAACCTGTTACAACATCTAAGATTAAGTTCCTTACGTGTCAAATTTTAATTGTTCTTACAATAGTCTTCTAGCAAGGTTAAGTGTTTCCCATATGAGACTAGTGGAAAACATAATCTATAATTGAAATATGTTTGATGTAACCAAAAGATGTTATTAATGTATATGTATGTATATGTGTTCCTTGTACTTATCTTCATAAGGCTGGTGAGAAAGTAATTTTGAAGTTGAAAAAACAGTAACACGCTGCAAGACAGCAAACTGCCAGCTCAGTGGTAATATTGCTGCACAGTCTTAACAAAACACAGTGTCCTCGTGCAGCACAGTCAACTTCGGCGTGCTAACACTACCTTTCCTACTGGTAGTAAATTAACTAAAATCTAAATTTCCCTTTTTCAGTTTAACATTGCTTTCGTAATAACTGTGTCTAGTATTTCAAGCAAATAGCAATTAAAATTTTCAATTTTTTAGCCATCTGGCACATATAACAAACTCTTAAGAACTGTACAATTTGTTAAAAAAGTAACTTCCTGGCACGTTGAGTGAACTAGTACCACAAGCGTGCATAAAAATTTGAATTTCCTCTTACCCACAACCACAGCCTGGTCTTTGGGGGCTTTTTAACATTAAATGTGGCACTGTATGTACCTCCCTCTATCCTGTGGTCTCGCTACACAATGTGCATAGGTCTTTGTTTTTTTTTTTTTTGTGTTGATGCTGTCAGGTGAGACATGAGACGAACAATGACACAATTTATTTATGGTAGGTGGGCGCCAGCGGTGTTTCCCAGTCACCACACTGTGAGACTCAGGGTTCTCAGGGATGCTGTGGGTTCTATGTGTCCATCTCACCCAAGTGTACTTACAAAACACTTTGCATTACTAAACATTTTAACACTTAAAAAGATGAGAGGTTGCTGTCGCTACAAGGAAATACTTTATACACTGTTAAGATTGCTTTTATTTTGCCACTCATACAGAATCGTGCCAGAATGAATTTTATGGTTGAAAACTTGGACGTGTCTAGCTAACCCCGTCGGGTGCTCCCCCAGCCGGCAATTAATCTAGCGCACTCCTAGATGGAAGACTTCTCCGTGGTGTTAGAGAACACAGTCTCCACAAAGAAAGGGGTCTAGAGCCGCTAGGATGGACTGTAGCTTTTTCCTGAAGACAGGACACGGAGAATTACAAATGGATACGAATACATGTGATTAAGGTACATCATTAACGCGGACTCGTCGAGACACGTATCCCAGCACGTGGTGAGTGTGGTGACGGTCTTTACACATAGCCGGTTTGGACGAAAATAATGACACCATACAAATTACACAAATACATACGATACAATATGGGACAAGAGATGAATAGTCACAATAGACATGCAGATGCGTGAAAGCATGGTGCGGATGCCGCTGGCAGAGATTCGTAGCAGATCACGTGGTGGAGGTGAAATTGCGGTATTTCTCCGTAAAAACTGCCAATTTATTGTCAGACAAAATGTTAGTGATGTTGGGAAAAATATTCCCTTGAAGATTTAGGCATTTATAAACTTGTAGCACGCCTGATGGCAGGAAAATCAAACATGAAAGAGACTGCGTGGTTATACATACAAAGCATCAATCACGTGAAAATACACGGAACCCTGAGTAAAAGAACACAGTAGAACCTCTCTACTACGACCCCTCATGGTTCTTGAGAATAGGGTCGTAATAGAGGGGGAGTAGTATTTTAAAAATTGGAAAATTCTGGGCCGATTTTGACCCATTCCTAACCCCTATCCCACCAAACTTGCCATTTTTTGCACAAAGTTCATGTTCAATCGTTTCTAGCGTATAAAGAAATACTTTTTAAATTAAATATAAATATGTGTATATTTTAATAGCTGGATGTCTCCTGGTTAATTTGATACCCAAGAAAGGCATATTTGACCACCCCTTGTCCTAAAAAAGAAGGCAAAAACACAGTTTGACATGGCCATTAAAAGTGTGTGAAATATTAGACTATGGATGTATTATTAAAATATAAAGTTATTATTAAAGATCTATTACGCAGGACTCATGGGTCATACATTGCTATCAGGCACGTATTGAGCAATAAGTTTAGGTGGCATTGCGCAATACATGTGTGCGCGCCGTGCTCTCGCTTTGATCAGGCCGTGTACGTAGCTGGGCGAGTGCCTAGATTCTCTGAGGTGTGGCCACGCGCAGGCATGGCAGTTTGCTGCTGAAGCTCAGTCCTAGATCCTCAGGCTGGACAACTGTCAGTCGCTACAAGATGGCAGGCGGCAGCTGCCCGCCCGCCACCACTGCCATCATTACAGGGCCATTTCACTTCGTAACAGCGGCCCGGCATTGGGAAAACATGCTGATAGATGCACTTCACGTCAATGTGTTGAATTTATACGAAATGTAGGCGACGTGTTGGCCTCTGCACTAGTATGATGAGACCCGGCAATGTTTACAGGAATATAAATATAAATATTAATTGTCAAGAATTTTCCATCACAAACTTTTGACATTGCTTATACACGCACAGGGCCTCACTCACCATAATATGGTACCGGTAACATAAGAACACATTTTATTCGCATACACTTATTTTTATTCACTTTACACATAAAATTGACTTCACAAGAAAAAAAAATTGCCCACAATAAAAAAGTATTACATTACGTGGGTGCACATAAACTTAAAAATATTCATAAAAAAAAGGGCATTGAATTAAATTTGAAGTTATCATACATACACTTATTAAGAAACTAGTCTGTGTAATGTGCTGGCGGTTTTTTACAGCAAAAGAGGAGGGATAATGGAAGCGAAAGAAACAGAGAGGGTAAGGCAGAGGGGTGGCATGTGACTAGGACAAAGAATCCTTACTGACCCGGCCTGTAACTCCGCCCACCCCCGAGCTTCCACAATGGACAATACATCAGTGTCCTCTTCTGTCATTAAGTAATTTATTGCTTCACCATGCTTGGGACAACAAATGTCAGTCTATGATGGTAGCTTGAGAAATGCGTGACCACTAACATCAGTAAGGGATAGCTTTCTGAAAAACGTGGATAATAGAAAATTGTACGAAGGTTGGAGAAAAGATCTACAAAAACAAATCAGCGCATAACTGAAACCGTGGTTCAAGATACTGCAGTTGGCGAGGGATTACTGTATTTATTTTTAGACGTGCCTCAAATTTTCGACTTTCTCAACCCACACTTTTCACGGTTCCTTGGGATTGGGTCTTAATAGAGATGTGGTCATAATAAATGAGGTCCTAATAGAGGGGTTTTATTGTACATAGAATCCTGAAATTAATTATGGCGCACATGATATTACACAAATAAACCCTCAAAGTGCATGGATGGCACAGATATTGACTTGGCAGCTGTTAACCACATAGTTGCAAACGATGTGGCCGTAAAACAATTTAAACATGACAAAAAAAACCCTAAAATACATGTATTGAAATAAAGCCCTTAATATTGCATGCATCAATTAAAAAGAAATTACATTGGAACGCCTTTTACATAGGCAGATGGTGCCTGATTTGGACAATAGATTCCTTGGAGCCCCCTGTTTGTACAACAAACCTTGGGTGACCCATTGTAACCCGGCTATAAAAGCTTAGAGCGCCATACCCCTCCCCCCTCAGGAATTGAGAGAGTGATGAAGAAGCGACGACGTATAGTGCTGGAGCGGCACGAAGACGGGGGCAACTTGATACCAGGGTCTGGAGGAGCTCTGGGCCGCAATACACCCTACAGTTCTACAATTTATGGTGAGCATAACTCCAGCTTGGCAGTTAGGTGACATCCTAGATCTCGAGGCCCTGTTAGTAATATATTAACTGAATAATATTCTGGCAAAGCTAGGGATAGCATCATATTGTTTTAATCATTGTAAATGACTACTGAAGTAAAGTAATCACCGTTTATTGTTCTACGTAAAGTTAATGTATTGTTCTGTTCAAGCATAGAGATTGTTATAATATATGTGTTTTGTATAAAGGAGTCTTAATAATTGGTTTAGCCATCGACAGCTACTAACCCCCCATAGGTTCCCCTATCCTAAAAAGTTATATATATATAAAGGTATCGAGCATAAGTGGAGTCAGTAAGTACTATATTAGAGTTAGGGATAGGGACTTCTCCAACAAGACGCACTGAAGTCCTTTAACAAGCTTTAATTGTAACGCTGTCCTTAGTCTCATGCAACTGCCCGTACCCTACGGAGTTAAGATATCAGTGCGCGGAAGGACACTTAATAGTGATACCTTGTCAGCTTCCGCGGAGAAGACAGACTCTCTCTGGCGGTAAACTGCAATTCTGTGCTGGGGACACATGGGCTACCCCCCTTGCCTTAATGCCGCCATACTGCAATACCGGCCCGGCCTCAATCTTACCATCCCCTGCATCATCTGTACCCTGCTCTCTCATGCGAGGACGCATGAGTCTTGTGGAGATGGGGGTCCATGCTGCAGTCACCCACATCTAGGACTGGCAGAAAGCATGCAATTGCGCGGGGCTGCATGACCTCGGCAAGCCAGCCCGGCTGTTATTGTAACATTCCCGGGGGGAAGGGTAACGAGGCCGGGGCCATGGCTATATAAGCTTGGAACAATGGCAGCTCGTGGCCATCTTGCTCCAACCCGCCAGAGTGACACCCGGACCAGTGGTCAGAGTTCAACACCATTTTCAGCCGCCGCCGAGTCTTCTCGTAGTCGCCTTAGATATTTCTAGGATAAATATAACTCCCATTAGGGCGCATAAGGTTGCTGAAATTAAAGGATAGGCAAAGGCACATTTCAGACTCCTTAAGAGTAAGAGCACTAGTCAATATAATAAGATAGTCACGCTAGTTCTTTGTTGCCATATTGTCTTGCTATTCAATTAAAAGTTTCCTTGAGTCTCCCCTTTGAGTGGTGAATGTATAACTGCCCAGACTTGAATAAAGTAGTGCTTCATGTAACTGAGTGCCTTTACCTCTGACTACTACCATCCCCCTATTCAGTGCGTGACCAACTCCCTTCAGGAGAGGTCACAGCAATATGCACGTCTCTAGTTGAATGAAAATATAATTTAACAAAATTTTAAGAAAAGCTCAGATAATATTTCTGTATTAGGTGCACTCGCACAGCAAATCTTTCAACTGGTTTAAACCTCAAGGTAATTTTATATTCTCACATAAGCTCAATGCCTAATATTTTTACAGAAAATGTAATGATTTCAATTTACACTCTTTGTCGTAAGCATGGCCATGAAATTAAACTAGCTATCAGGTACGTTAATTACACCACTCTGTATACAAGAAAGAGGCAATTAGGTTCACTTTTAAATTGTGCATAAATGTAAATAAGTACACGTAAATAATTTCAGGACACTGGGATTAAAGCCAAGAAATTCCTTCAATAATTTTCCATTTAACTAAGGCAAATTTCCAATATTTATTACAACTACTTACAACAGCTGCTACACACCAGAGCTGAGAAAGGCCCAAAGATTCACCAATTTTTGTACTGCTTACTGAATTCATGGCAATTCGATCACTTCAGTATTTATTCAAAATGCATAACTGTTCAAGGACAAATATTCTTTAACATGTAACCTACAAAAATAATTATATTTAAAATATTTCTGAGAAAACCTAACAATAATTAAAGCATATATAATCATACATTCAGCATTCTACCAATCAATTCATGATAAATGCTATGTAATTATGTATGTATACATACAGATAATAAACTAAAAGTTTCAGAAACTATACATGGAGTGTAATCAAATATTACTTCATTACATTGCAATTATATCGACTTGAGAAATGCTAAAACCACAACAACATATGTGACATGCCCACCAATATCCAATGAGCTCAATACATTTCAACTTTGTGCTAAATTATGGAAAATACTTTCACACTGCATGAATTTACCATTATTTACAATCCACAGTTAGCAAATTATATCTGACGGCCTCAGAATTAAAAATATCTCAGACTGCTCACACCAACGCATATGAGGCCCAAAAAACCTTTCTGAGACATAAATTACATCAAGGGCTCCTAACAAAATGTATGCACACAAAACTCTCAGGTGATTGTTATCATATCAAACCAGGCAAACATATTTCATATTAAATGTGTGGAGCCAGATTAGAAACCTTGAATAAATACGTATTAATAACATGCATGAATATTACATTGCATTAAAACCAAGCCACATTTCGGGGCCCACTGCACCTCCCCATTTGATGCCTGAAACCAGTGGAAAATTTCTACACATTCGTGCCTCTATCTTAGCAAAACGTGAACAGGCGGCTGAGCTGGCCTGGTAAAGCCGCTCACGTAATGAAAATAACGAGTAGTGACAAAAAGCAAAAGGGAGACCGGATACCAATATTACAAAACCTCCAAATTTAAATCCAAATAAAAATTTGTGGCAAGGGAAGTTGTGGTGTGCAGCAACATCTAAATGATACCTATCCATTTGCAAAACAGCGGTCAGAGTAAAGTTAAGTTTAGCCTAAACCAAAAATTTAGAACTGGCAAATGGAAAGAATTTCGAATAACAATCCCCAAGCTGCTATATTACCTTTATGCCAAATCTCCTACCAAAAGATATTTCCTAACATCTCACACTTGCACCTCGACTTACCTTATTTGATGCAGGCAGGCAAAGACAAACATAACTGGTCAAAACTCTGAAGTAGGAAAGTGTGAATTCAAATGCATCAGCTCACATATCTCCAAACTTACAACAGGTTTACTGGCGAAATACATGACAAGTGCATAAGGCACACAATTAAAGCAATTGGAATGCTCTCACAAAGGAGAAGAAGGGGTAAAATATTAGTGTACGGGCTTAAATAACTTCTATCCAAGCTATGATGCAACTGGAGGAGAAGGGGAACAGGGGTGGACACTGGAAGGGGAACGAGCCTACATGTAGAATGTCACATGACAGAAGCACACAAAGTAGTTTCCAAACACCAGAGGTACTGGTGTCGCAAACCAGCTAAGTTTTGCCAGACTCATTTAAGGGTGTTATTAACTAAATGTTAGAACCATCTTTCATGCATGTTCTAAAATTTTTATTATTTATTTCTTTTTATTTTATTTTTTATTTTTACACAAAATTATTAATTTCTATGTTATTAGTTATAATGTTTCCTTGAGGTTGCTTGTCTATGGACTGAAGTTTCTTTTAGAGTATTTCATTTTGCTATGCTAACTGCCCATAGCACAATAAATACACTAAGTATGTTTAAATCATTCATGTTTTTGGTCCTTTCTCCGTCCGTACATACGTCTGTACACCCGTCCGTCCATCTGTCTATCCATCCATCCTCCCACCCATCCATTTACTTATTAATTTCATTTCCTCACTCACTCACCTACTCATCCACCCACCTACTAATACACTCATTTATTCTTTTATTTATTCAATCACTCTCACATTTATTTATTTATTTATTTACTAATTTTAAGTATCATACAAAATAAATTTTTTGATAAATACTCTGATCTCCTTGGGCAATTGTTCACACTGATTTGATTTTTTGTCTAGAATAATTTTGAATAATCTTTGTTACCAGTTGGGACTCTTGGTTCTGGCATCATGTTCAGCACTACAAATTATGTATTAACTTGACGCATTCCACCCTACTGCGCAGCGAGCATGCGCGCTATAGTTTTAGACTTTGCCCCATCTTCAGGTGCTGATAGAAATATGGGGTAAGTCACATGACGGCAAACAATTAATCCCGTGCCTACAGGGTTGATTCATGCAATTTCGGACGACTACAGAGATGGATAATTAATGAGATTATACTGCCAACCCATAAATTGACATGTAGTTGCCACCCCCGAAGACGAAGCTTGTTTTAACCACCAAGCCACTGACACGACAGATAGAGAGAAGGGAGTTAGCAGGGTTGCCATAAGAGAGTAGCACCCCTGCGGCCAATGTCGCCGCTGCTGCTGAGCCTAATGGAGAAGCGGTAAATATGTCAACAGCCTCCAGGCAGGGAGATAAGAAATGCGTGGTGCAGCCCACTGCCCTCATTTAGACAATTTACCTATTGGAGACTAGCAACTCCCGCACCGCTGTGACAGCCATCAAGCTGCAATTTTGAGTATATAAGGAGAAATATAACTGCTCTCAGGGGTCACGTCGGCCCGCCGACCTGTATAAGGTCGGAGGGCTTTCCAGAATCTGCTGAAGACTCTCCAGCCTGAAAATGTCCTTCCCCCTCTCCAGTAGTCGGAGGAAGACTCCTTTACTTCTACCAGAAGCTCCAGTTTCCACCCCGCAACCTGCAAATGTAACAGTACAGTAACAGGCCGTAAACATAGTCCCTTCTAGATTAACCACCCCCTTTACTACTCGCTATTAATTGCGACTTGGAATTCCTAGGTTTTAATATTTTTTTCTTTCAAGCAGGTTTGCCTTCGCCTGCCTTAACGTAATGTAAAATAATACATTTTATAATTCATTAGACTTTGTTATAGCGGTAATAAATATGTTGTGATAAACATAATTCTTTGGTGAGGTAGTCCTTTGACTTCTCATATATTGTTTACTTGAGCAAGTGTAAACTAATTATTTGTAATCAATTGCTCATTAATTAACAAGCGACCTCTATGGATCAGTCACGAGTGGGTCGAACCCCTTGGGATTCCTGGAGCATGAAGAAGGTTATTAAGTTTGCATAAGACCGGGAATGTGTCCGGTGCACCCGCGTCAGCCCGAGAAATGCTCCTGTCTAGTCAGCCTTTTGGTCATGCTCATTATCTCAAAACAACACACAGGAGGGCTTGAGTACTGCTACTTGGTTGTGAGCACACCTTCATAAGAAATAGTGTAATTATGAGCCAATTAAGACATTTGTTATTTTACTATTTTTATTATTCATTAATTAAATGCCCAAGAAAGAAGGTGGGCGTAACAGCCAAATGAGACATCTTGCCCGACAGGTTCTTCAATGAGAGGTAACTCCGCCCGCTATAGTAACACCCATCGAGCACCCCAGCGAACCTACCCCACCCCTTCCTCAGTCAAACATAAAGCAAGTCAATCCAGTCAGGGAAGTACCTCCGATATCAGAGGACTGCAGTTCCTTTTTGGATTCGTTATTAGGGATTTGTTGGCCACAGCCGGATAGAGATCATGTCGTTTATTTAGTACTCCCAGCGCTCGAGCCAGTAGCAAAACCCATACCACGGCTATACCCCGTTATCAAAGTACCTCCCACCATTTGCCAGATACATACTGCCGCAGGGAAGGGTCTGAATATAGTTATTCCCTCTAAACCAGTATGTAACTACAAGGCAGTAACCGCATTAACCAATTTTGTCCCAGTACGTAAGCCTACCAGGCCATCCCCATACAAGCATCCCGGCAGTGTAAGGGAAGCTTACTAGGTCACTACCCGGGGAAATTGGTTTATCCCCATCTCATTATATTATTATTCCCCTTTATTTTACAGTAGATTTTTTTAAATTAGTGACAGCTAGTGTCATGCTTCTTGACAGCCTTGACAGTGAGAAAGATCAAGCTCCCTGATACGGAGACGTTCATGATCAAAATCACCCTGAGGTTAGATTCCACTCCATCTACCCCCAGCCCTTCACCCAGTCGGTGCCCCACTAGATCCCCCAACATGGGCAAATCTTCAACCCACCACGCACAATACCATCCATTCATACGTCATTACACCACAGAAGGGCACTAGAGTAACATCTCGGAGGGAATCAGCACAGACAACCACCTAGCTTAGCCCCTCTTCCCATATAGAACCAACTGGGAGTAAAAGTGTAAGGGTAGGGCATTTCATAGCCAAGGGAGGAAGTGTGTCACTTGGGGTACTTGGAGCGTACAGCTCCAAGTAGTTCAGCCTTGGGAGCTGGGACCATGCCAGACACCCCCCCCCCCCCAACCACATTACCTTCTTGCAGCACAGGAGAAATAGAACTAACTGCGGGGAGTCAGGTTAAACACCCCGTGACACTCAACTAAGCCTTGCCATCATGTCTAGCTCAGGAGAAAGCTTACATGAACCCCCCATAGCAGTAGCCCAGGCTAGCTATGTAGGAGAACTGGTGCAGGTGTCAACGTCATCCCATTTACGTATTGCCGTAGGCAGTACCACTATGTGTGCCTAGGGTGGGAAGACATCCCTTGATACACAGATGGTCTAGAGTTCAAGAATCAGACGTGCAGATAGGCTCAGAGATTAGAGGTGGAGGAAAATAGCATTAATTTTATCTTCTTGTAGCATTTTTAAAGTATGTTCATAGCATTTATTAGCATTTATTTATTATTTACGTAGCAAACAGGATTTTACAGGCAATATAGGTGGTAGAAAATGGCATTCGTTTTGCTTACAGAATTAAAACACACACTCAAAAGAAGAATTTTGGAAAGCTGATGGAAATCTGTGTTAAGTAAGTATCACACTATGTACTATTTGATGCTTTAAATAAACATACAAAAAAAAAGGTAAATAAATTTCACATAAATTCTTCAAAATCGGAGAATAAAAGCAGCACTCAAAAAATACTTTAGTAATAATCTTAGGTCAGGGTAACTTGAACAATTCATGTTTTAAACTTATCAAATAAAAAATATTAAATCTATGAGGTTGTGTGCCACATTTCTCAACATAATTCTACTTTATTTATATTCAGAAAATTATTATTAATACGTATGTATGGTTTTTTTTAATTCAGCATACCCTACTGAGAGTAAAATTGAAGCACTGCCATTTATCAAGAAGTTAATGTCAGATTTCATACTGTTTTTAAAAGATTTTAAATGCGGAAATGACAAGGTTGAGCTGCAGTGCAACCCCTGCAAAGCTGGTAATTCGGCGACATTCAACACAGGCTACTGATGATTATCAGTACCTGTCACAGCGGCAGTGGGGTGAGAGTGGCATCTCACTCTTTCCTCTTCCAGTAGATGATTATCTCACAGCAGGGTAGCTTCTCCTGCTTTCCCTTCCACTTCCATGAGTGACAGGCTTTCAGTTAGTTCTTGAAATAAGAACTGCAACTCTGCTTCCTCAAAACAGCAGCAGTTGAGCATGACTTACTGTAAAGTCACCACCCAGTTATTCTCTGGTGTTACTCGAACCAACAACCAACCTGCCTCTTGCTTTCTCTTCTACCTCCCTCCTGGACATTCCTATCAACCACCCTCTGCCCATCCTGGATTATTCATGACCGGCGGCAGCGGTGGCCCGTTTCTGTTCCCTCTTGCTTGCACACACTTCCCTCTCACTTCATGTCGGCTGTCTCACTCGCCTTGACAAGGTCGCCAATCTCAACAGGATGCAGTTGTCAACATACTCACCGCCTTCTATACTGCACTGCTCCCATTATCTATGTTTCGACTATGGCGCCACCCGCCCTGTCTGGAGAAACATTGGTGATGGGAAACCCAAGTTTACCATGCATTGCCAATCAATTGTGTTGTGAAAACCACTGGCTCATGGGTAAACAGTTTCTTCTGTTCCTACAAGTGTATTCTAAATACACACTATTTTGTGAATGTTTTTTAAATTAAATATTTTCCTATTAATTTGCTTTTAAACTCTATTATAGCATTTAATCTCGAAAAATGGCAAAAAAGATTTTCCACCACCTTTAGTCATTGGCCAGTGTGTGACAGCCAAGAGCATCACATGGCATGATGAATAATATACAACCAGGAGTACCACGACAGGTGCATCGGGTGCCCAGATGAATGTACCACCAACCCCAGACAAGTGTACTAATGTGAGTTGTGTGGAAGGGAGCACACGGACCAACCCTCAAACCCCGGACCACGGGCTAGTCCCGTGACCATCGGATAGTACACTGAAATGCAGCAACCAGAATTTAGTGGGAGGCCGCATGAGAACCTGGGAGTTTTTATGAACTAATGCGGAAGGGGAACGAGAGAACATCTCATAACATCCGAACAGTGGGAAGGCTGAGAACGCCACTAACTGGGCAGACAAGCTCGTAAATGGTAGGAGAAGTATGGAGACTTCATTGAGGAATGGACTCAATTTAGAACTCGACTCTCCGTCCATTTTACAGGAGATGAGGTCCTGTCGGGACTAATCACGGACTTCCATTCACGAACCCAGGCTCCCGACGAGGAGGTAGAATTGTTTATCTGCAGGAAGGAGCAGATACACAAGCATATCTACCCAGAACAGAGCAAGTGTCAAAGGGTAAAGAGCATTGCCCACACCCACCTACCTTTATTCAGGAACCTCCTGCTAAACCCACAGCCGCAGACCGTAGGGGAAATGGCAGGAAGGGCAAGGGAGATTGAACAAAACAACTGCCTACTGTCTAGAGTAAATATGCCGGCAAGCGCCGCCAAGGACGCCGGCCCAGCCCCCTTCCCTAGACAGCCTGCAGGGCGCGACACGACCTCTCTGCTACCCGCCGCCCCCTTTCCATGCTGCTGGCATTGCCTGGGCAAGCATTACAACAGGACTGCTGCACCTTGCAAAGGCAGGAAGACACCTCCTCCCAACCGGGAGCCAGAAGGTCGCGACCCGCCTCCTCCTACCATCATCATTCCCCCCTCTTACCAGGACTGTCAAGGACAGCATTCTCATGGAACTTGCCGCACCCGACAGGACAGGAGGGAGGGAAAGGTAGACACTCGGACGCAGAACACATCACCACGTCCCCCCCTTCCTCAAAGACTGGCCCGGCCTAACGAAGCTGCGACCAAGTTACAGGTGTTGAACACAGAATATCTTTCCCTGGATGAACCCCGATAGCAAGTTCGTCTCAATGATGCAATTGTCGTGGTAGTGCTCGACACAGTCCCTACCCACAATTTAATTAGCGGCGAATTGCTCATGCGGTGCCAAAAGGCCCGCTTGACCCCTACAAGTCAGATGGCCAGGATGGTCCAGGACAAATCCCACCTTCATTTGTCCGGGGAGATAACCATAAACTTATTGATCCACGGTCATATCATCGAGGTCCCCATTTTAGTGGCTTCTAATCTGGAAGACACAATGATTCTAGGGTGACCCTGGTTACAGTCGCAACAGTGTCTGATTGACTGTGGGCAACGGCGTACCATCCTGATCAAAAACAGCAGCACTCCCCTGAAGAAATCTCCCACTCAGGCCTGACAAGTCCAGCGCCCTCTGGCCCGACAGCGTAAGAAAAACCCCTCACCCCCTATACAATCTGTTCTGAGATTCTAGCTGCCCAGCCCACAAGAACTCGTACCTCCGTCGGGCATTGTATCAAGAGACCAAATTCCGGTTCATAGTTGAGATAGCCTTGTGGAGCATTTTCGTACCCGGACACTGCCCTCAACACCTGTTCGAGAGCTTTTCCTAACGTCAGCCAAGTGCTGGGGAAAGCCTGTTGACTATGAGGTCATGATAGGAAGCTCTCCGGATAAACACATCACGTCAGCGTCTCCTGCAACCCATAGTACCGACAAAAGGGTAGAGAAAGTGCGTTCGCACGGATCCCTCTTGCTACTTCAAGGTCCACCTTGGTGTGCCGCCTCACAGAGGCGAGACAAGGGGCCACAGTTAATCGCAGAGGCGAGGGATCTCAGCTCGTAACCTAGATGGCGAGTGCATTGGGCACCTTTAATTTGGAACAGAGAACACTATTAAGGAGGTGAGTGAACCTCCAATTGTACCCTAGGTCACGGATAAAAGGCCATAGGGTCCATTTATTTTATCCCTTGCCACACCCCCAGCTGTAGAACGCGAGGAAACATCCGAGACAACATCACCAACTGGCAAAACAGTCTCCACAACCTTCACTCCCATACCAGAGGAAGCGCTACCCCAGGAACCTGAACTTGATAAGGCCATCCATGCTTCAGCTCCATCCATGCTACCCCCAGAGGGCGTGGAAATTTTGAAGGATAGGGACGCGCAGATATGCAACCCATCCTTTCCAGTCTTCTAAGGCAACGGGAGTTATGAAAAAGGAATAGGAGGGAGCCCACCGCTTACCATGGGAGCCATGACAGCACCGGTCAACCAGGCGACCGATGCCACTGGTGAGTCAGCAGATGGAGAGCCCGATAAATGGTTAACGAGACCCTCAGCGCAGGTAAAAGCAGTTTCCTGGATGCTCGAAAGCCTCAGCGCTGTCGATACTGACCCTCCAATATCTGGAGCGGAAGGTAACCGTGAGTGTCACGTTAAAGTTTCCAGAGTTGAATGCATAAGAACGAGACAATATGCACCAACAACCCAGGTCACTGCCCGAGATGTCCGACAGGCAGAGTAGACTGCACCCCAGGCCGCCGTCCCAGGACTGTCACCTGCGGTTGTCCAGCCCCAATGAGCAACACCATTGCGTGCCAGGCACATGGTTCCCAGCCCAGGGCACTACAAGGAAACACCTTGGATAACCCCTTCAACATTCAGCTGGCCTTTAATGGCAGCTGCAACGAAGAAAAGCGAGGATGATTGCTGAAGTACCGCATCAGCAAATGCTATACAGCCCCAGTGTCACTTGAGTGAGTACTTGACTTACACCACTTTCATTATTGCCTCCATTAGGAAATTTAGAGGCAGTGAAAACTATAGTAGGGAGTGATAGTAAAGGGAAAAATGCTGCATACGAGAGTGCAAGACATCGTGATAATTTAGCTTCGTAGGGAAGGATATGCGATGCAGAACATCCTAAATAAGCCCTAACCTTTGGTTAGCAAGGAAATGTAGAAATGTATTAAATTTGTTCGCTGGAAAAGAGAAAATGTAAAAATTTACATAGGTTAGGAACTCAGAAATGCATTGCCAGGAACCGAGGTCCTACACAAACGAGTGCCCCATAAAGATGCAGACGCTCCTCCTGACAATAGGCACCTCTTAACGTAAATGTAAATACTTGTACCCAAACACATTGTGTTCAGGACATGATGTCACACTCATTGTCCACTTGCATCATCTTATGACACTACTGCCATCTTGTGATAGACAAAGCAGTGTTAACATTCACTTGACCACAACAACAGTAAAAGTCACATGTTGAAAAGAACATGTCTCAGGTGTTTTTTATATTTTAAATTACACTTTATTTCCCACATATACATATTCCCTCTCTAAACACAATTTCTTCCTCTTCTGAGTGGACTATTAAGAATTAATGAAAACGCTCCTCTCTCTCCTTCACACACACACACGCGCACGCGCGTGCACACACACTCTCTCTCTCTCTCTCTCTCTCTCTCTCTCTCTCTCTCTCTCTCTCTATATATATATATATATATATATATATATATATATATATATATATATCACATGTGCACACACTCTCTCTCTCTCTCATCCCACAACCCCTAAAAAACACCTGCTTCACTCACCTCCTCCAACTCAACTCCATTACACACTTTATCAACATTTTATTCTACTCAGTTCACACTGACTGCTTACACCAGTAACAACACATTTAGAAACACACACCAAAAAGAGAGAAACATCTAGTACTTGCAAAGTAGTGTGTGGCAGTGTGAATAACAGGATGTCCTTACCTGGTATTCTCATCATAGAACTTGACCTTGCGCATGACAGAGACATTGTACCAGTCTGCAAAGACAACGAGAGAGAGGCCATTGTCTACATCCCTCTTAAGCTTTGCGATCTCATCGGGGAAGAACTCCTCCTCAGGGTCAACGAGCAGCAGAGTGCCATAGTGAGCAGAATTGAAGCAGGTGAAGGGTGCACCCAAAACCTCCACGTAGTAGCCACTGTTACGCAGGTGCTGGTACATATCCTGTCACACAGCCCCACTCACTACAGAATTCCTTCACACACTCTGCTCCCCTACACTCTTTACACACATTACCAACACTGTACAATGGCAACTTCTTCCTTGCAATCAAGGTACTGACTGTCTGGTCACAGCTGGATACAGTTAACTGAACACATTTGAAACTGATCTTAAGTTACCATACTTATTCCCTGCCCATGTCTCTAAATATCATAATGTAAACACTGAATGACATATCAGCAATACTGACAGTCAAATTCTCATACTCAATGTGGCATGAGATATAACCTCATTCCCTCAAAAAATAAATGCCCTGAATTTATGAAAAAAATTGCCATCTCGGAAATAAGGCAGCATTATGTTTAGGATTTATGGTATTTTGCCACTGGAGATGCTTATGAAAAGTAACCTGGTAACGTAAACTGGGCTAACTCGGTCAAGTGATCAAGTTTACCTGATCACTTTTGGTTAACAAGGTTGCTTTGAACGCTTAGAGTAACTCTGGTGTTTTGAGATGGTGGGAACTCAAATTAAAATTAAGCCCAAATATTTAGTGCAGATACTGTGCTAGATGATGATGATGAAGTGTTTTTGTTAAATTATATTATTAACAAACAACTTAAAAAAAATACATTGCATTAAGCAGTACTGCGATAATCCAATACCTATGAATTCAGCGCAAGGTTAGTAAAAAAGAAATGTAATTTCCGGGCTACAATAACTGGCCAAAGCAGCTAAATCAGGCCTGCAGTTTTAATGGATTTTATCAGTTTTTACAGATTTTTAACTCTTAAACTTTTTTTTCTGTGCACATGCAGCACTAGCAGTGTCCACAGCGACGTGTGTCAGTTTCACTGACATTTTGTCTGAAAGATTCTGATTCTTACAACAGAGGTGAATAATATTAAACACAATACTTCGAACATACACAATTACTTCAATAGTGTAGGTCCAAAATATTTTGCTTGATTATTCACTGACACGGGTGTACAATTATCTACATATTTCTGTTCCTGGCTGTATGATTACATACTAAGGCCAAGCCCATTATTGAAAGAACCTATGCAGCAAATTACCGTTTTTATGCACGCAATCCGAATTTGGTAACTGTGTTTTGTTCGGCGTTGATATAACTATGGTGAGGAAACGAAAATTATCGCAGATACGGTCATTGTATAAACAAAAGTACAAGTGTGAGTGCAGAAAAGAATTACTATGGTTTGTATATTCCAAACACAAATAACTACATTAAATATGTAAACGTCTTTCATATCCATTTTTCCCCTTGTAATTTGCCATTTTTTTTAATGGCAAGGATTTTACAGGATTTGACCCAATGATTCCAGGATTTTAAAGGATTTTTATATACAGGAACCAGGATTTCAGCTTCAGGGCTAGTGACAGCCCTGAGTTAAACATTTATAATTTTACATATTTTGATTGCTTCCACATTTCAGAATTCATTTTCGTTTACTTGCTTGTTTTTGTTGCTGCAATGTTTACATATGTACGTGCCATTTCACGTACGTCATCTGCTACAGTCAAGTTACCCTGCTGTCGAGCAGGGTTAGCCCAGAATTGATAGAGTCAAGGATCAAGTTAACCCGGGTAACTTCTCAAAAGTGAGTTAACTTTGATGCGTGTACAATTAGCTAAGGCTGGATCACGGTCGTGTGGCTTTGGTTGCACTTCGGTCGGTTGTGCTTACGGGTTGGCTTATGCTTATTTGTGGCTGGATATAGCGGTCGGGCACGTGGCCTTATGGGTTGGTACGAAGTCCTCAACTTTATGAGTCACGAGTACCTTTGATTGGTTTGGGCTTGCGACTCATTTCGAAGCTAGTAGTAGTTGATGACGGGCGGGAGGTGCTAGGGGTAGGTGCCTTGTCATTTTGCGAGCAAGGAGCAGCTGGATTTAGCTGATTAAGTCGCTTGTCTTCGGCTCGGGCGGTAGCGAGGGCATGACGTGACACAACACAGAACTCGCAGTTCCAGTCCTCGGATGCCCTGCTCCAGAAGTTAATGTTGGAGATGTCTAGCTGGTTCTCGGTCTGATTCAGTAACTCTTTTACCAGTGGATGGCAGGTCTGATGCGTACGCAATGATGGTGATAGGAAGGCAGCTAGATTAATTACTGTCGACGTCTGTGGTGACCAGAGTAAGGAGGCACAATCTCATTTGGATAGTCGACTAGCTGTGAGTGGGGCGAGACCAGCCAGCTGTCTGGCAGCAAGGCGCGCAACTATTTGCTCCTCTCTCCTAGCGCCATGCCTCACCTTAAATGGCACAGAGTGGGTTTAACTACTGAGGACCTCGAACGGAACACCACGGACGTGTATAGCCTGGTAACAGTCTTGCCAATGCGAGCTCCGGTGCTTCGGAAGATCCCCCACTGTTGCGGGCTGATCAGAAGCGTTGGAGCCATGTCGGTTGCCAAGACTATTACTGGGTGTGCGATTCCAACAAAGGCCAGGCCGTAGCACCTAAGCAAATACCCCTGCCAGCACCCAGGTGCTCCGGTAGAGATACAACTCAGATGTACCATCTCTCTCTGATTGAGAAGTGTTGCTAGTGCTCATAGCTCCTCTATTCTACTCCTCCAGTACCTGTATACTTGGTAGGAATAACATATATGGCCGTCTAATGGGTGCGTATTCAACTTGGAGCCGCCTGAGGGGGAGTCTTCAGTTGTAGCTAATTTCGTAATAAGAATAATTTCCCATTTCCGGTCGGCGGTACTCAGCTAGAGGTCCTCCCCCAGTAGTTAGTTGGTGACAAATTACTCTATGAATGAGACTCGAGGGTAAGAGGAACAAAGCCGTGTTTATTAAAAACTTATTAAACATTGTGACACATGCTCTTCTGCCAGGCAGACCGGTGGTTGGAAGTAATCCTACGGTAGCCAGGTGTAGGTGACCTGGTCCTAAGCTAGTTGGAGAAGTGAAGTGAAAACTGTCGAAAATTACTTAGATACAAACCTAACTCTAAATGGGGTGTATGCAGGAGACAAAGAAAATTACATGAGGTATGTACTGTAGCTACAGAACGCTTCTGGTAGCTATTGGCATCGCTGGAGCGTCTGGTAGCAGGGCTGCAGAGAGCTCTTACAGCGACATCAAGGATGGCAGCCTCTAGTGGCTGCTGAAGACTGTTCTGTCATTGGCGACAGCCTCTGGAAGGACTGTTGAAGGTCTAGTAGTAGTCTAGACTCCAGCACCCAGGTGCTCGGAGAAGACTGCAGGAACAACGGTCGTGGCGGCGGCAGGGGAGGGCATGTGACATCCCTCAGGTGCAAGGCCAGAGTGGGGGTAGCACCCTCTGGTCATCTCTCGGCCTTCGCGTATCCTCGGTGGCGCTCGTGCATGGCCCAAGCCAACTTATGGCTTGTAGGCTCTCAGAGCGGGGGAGGGGGGTGACACACCACTGTCTTTCGCAACCCCTAATATCCACGTGTCCAGCCGCCCTCCAGGATTGTGGCAGACCGTTACTTCTGCGTACAAAATGGTGCGGGGTTTGAATCTCACGTGTGTAGAAGTAGTACACTAGGGTTGCAGTGAGATAAGTCGTGATCATTTGCAGTTAATTGGTATAAGCGGCATACGTCAATTTTAACCATCACTTTTCGAATGCACTGAGTAAAAGTTTTGATTGAGTTAACCGGGTGACTTTTTGTAAGTGCCTCTAGTAACATGTCCTGCTACCTGTTTGCCGCCACAGCCTGCAGGTGATCAATGACATCAGAAGAAATAGTCCATTATCTGTTATACAGTCTGGACATGATCTGAATATAAAATATATTGAAACAAAAAAGGCTATTTATCTCATGGCAATTCCCACCTTCAACATAAATATACATACACAGATAAACATGCCATAATTTTTAAATATAATTACTATTCAAAAAGTTATATGCCTATGAAGAACACAAACAACTTAACAAAAATTACAAATGTGAACTGCATGTCTGTCAGGTTGGCTGCATGCTTGCTGACCAGCATGACAATCACCTACCCACTCTACCCTGCTAACAGTCGTCCGCTTTGTTTCTACAAATGCTGTTGCTGACAGAATCCTTTCCATAGCCATACCTTTGTCAGTAGAAGGAAAAAGCAGTCTATGCTACAACGAGCTCGGCTATTTTTAATCCTATATTTTTCTTCAAAACCTTAATCTCTACATAGTACCTGCCCTGCAACTTTTCAAATCTAGAAAAAATGTGTATCTTGTTTGCTGGAAGGAGGAAGCAGAGGAAGGGGTGTAGAGCTCTGGGTGAGGGATGAAAAGGAGAGGGAACGAAGGGGTAAGGGAACAAAGTTGAAGAAGATGAAGGGGAAGGAGACGAAAGGGAGGAAACAAAAGGGGAGGAAACAAAAGGGGAGGAGACAAAAGGGGGACAAAGGGAGGAGACAAAAGGGGAGACAAAAGGGGAGGAGACAAAAGGGGAGGAGACAAAAGGGGAGGAGTCAAAGGGGGAGACAAAAGGGAGAAGGGGGGAAGGGGAAAGAATGTAGTAAGATGGGAGGAATATAGGAAAAGGGGGGGAAGGGATGAGGAGGGGAAATAATGAGGGGAAGAACAAGGGGAAGAAATGATGAGGGGAAGGGAGAGAGTAGGGGAGGAGAGTAACTAAGAAGGGTAAGGGAGAAAGTGATGGCAGTGGAGGGTAAAGGGGTGGAATAAGGGAAGTCAAAGGAATGTACAGGGGAGGATGAAAAGGGGGCAGGGTAAGCTGTAGGGTAAGAGAATGGGTCGTAAGGGGACGAGGAAAAGGTGGAGAGGGTAAGGGGAGCAGGTTAAGATGGAAGAGGGGAAAGGGAAGAGGCTAGTGGAGGGGAAGGAAAGGGGAAAGAGGGTAAGGAGGAGGGTGAGGAAAAAGGTAAAATAGAAGTGCATACGGGGGAGGAGGGTACGGTGGAAGAGGGTAAGTAGGGAAGAGGGGAAGGAGAAGGTTCTCCAATTGGCTATGGAGGGTAGAGATGTGCCTGGATAAAGGTATGAAAAGTGTCCTGGAAACTTCACCAAGTGAGAAGGCTGAGGAAAGGGCAGATTTTGAGTCAAAGGACAAGAAAGCCGGACAGATCATCATTCAAGGCATTTCCGATCGTCACTTAGAAATAGTAAAAGGAGCAAAAACGGCAAAGGATATGGTCACATCACTGAGAAATGTGTTTGCCAGAACAAGTCCCATATCCAAATTTTTTTGTTATGCAGAGGCTGGTAAAACTGAAATTTAATGATGGAGATATTCAAGATCACTTTGTTCAAGTTGAAAGTATTCTGCGAGAATTTGTACCTGCAGGAGCATCGCTGGATGAAACTGACCGAGCCTGTTATATACTTTTATCAATGCTGAAGTCGTACAACACTGTAATAACAGCACTTGCAACGATGACGACAGACTTAACTTACAAATTTGTAAACGGAAGACACCTAAATACTGACATGCAGATGAAGGAACGGAGAGCATTGTTTCAAGATAGTGGATGCCCGTTCATAACTCAAAAAGTTAAGAAGCGAAGTTGCTATAATTGTGGAGATCTCTCACTTCAAAAAGGACTGTCTTATTGCTAAGGAGCAATTTTCTAGAGGCAAATTAAGACTATATTATCGAGGAAGTGGAAGAGAAAAGAGTTTTGTAAATGCAAATGTGGCACCAATAGACTGCGGGAAATAAGCCGGACGTATGGAAATTTTGTTCATGCGTTGACACATGGTTGTTGTTTGTGATGTTCAGCTGTGATAAAACCTGATAATGCACCACATGCTGCTTCCTCTTGCTCCCTGCATGATGTCGTCACCCCGGGTGACAGATAACACAACCAGAAATTGTGAAGGTTGACATGTACAGTCTCAGCATAACACAAATCCCTACAACCTATAAATTTTGGCAAATTGACCAAAAAATAAATTTGTTGCACTTTTTTTGGTTGCTCCACTTGGCATTTCTTCTTGTCAGCCCTGTACTGGACATAGAGAACTTCTAAAAACAGACACACCTCCCGGGCAGCCAGGGCTAGCCACTACCTGACTCCGCCCACCCTTCTCCCGCCATGAGACCGAAAGTTTCTGCGTGACTACCATCTCGTGTTTGTTCTGCAATTGTGCTCTTGCTCGGCAGATACCCTTCAGTAGTATCATTGTATTCATAAGACATATGCTTATTAATATTATTAATATTTTGTTGAAACAATAATTTTGTTTTATTGCAAAAAACAATAAAAATTGAATTTTCACTCAGCAAAAACTAAGTGGTTTCCAATGTGACGCGTGCTGCGTATAAATATAATCTAATATGATTACGATGCATCGCCAAGAGTACCTCTTCCACCACTACAGACGTGACACCTTGCCTACCCTACAGGCAGCAGAAATCTATAGGCGTATTCTCTTCACCTGGAAGATACTCAACCTGGCTGCACCTCCCCCCGCCCCCCTCTGAGAGCTAACAAGTTGCCCAGACCTTGGCGAAAGGCCAATCACCACCAACGAGGCATGAAGTAGAAACACTGACCAGAGTATTCCCACGTCAACCAAGGCAGCAGGACGTCATGCCTCCCCCGCACCTCGCGCCGGCAGCGCTTCCAGTATATAATTCAGGTAGCTGCCGATCTCGAGAGTCATTCTTGTTCTTCTCCCACGACTTTCCACAGCACTGCTCAGTGCTTGGACCTCTACAGAATTTCAAAGCATTAAGTACGCCCCCTGTGGCTACTTCACCGTCGATGAACGTCAACCAGTGAACATGCTCTCGAACACATAAAATTTACTTTGTCTCCTCAAGACACCTTTCTTAGACCAGTTTAGAAGTAATGCATCTTTTCTCGTTTACATATTTCTTTCCTGCTTTTTCCATTAGAACCAGGTCGCCTACACCTGGCCAGCATAGTAACCTTCAGTACTCAATTGTCTGGAAGGAGGTAGCAAGCATTGTATGTACAGGATAATTGATATAACCGATTTAACTTCAACAGCTGGTGCCCCTCATGGGTCCGTCATATTTTCTACACACCCATATACGGACACCTGTTGCTTTCCAACTGCCACAGCACTGTGCCAGTGCCGGTAGAGAGGTATAGACGAGCCACAACTAGCAACACCTTCACCCAGGGAGAAGTGACAGTCTTGAGTTATTACTTTATCCCACAGCATTGTTAGTGCTGGGATATCTGTAGCTTAAGATCTGCTGTCCATGTCTCTGTGAACGCACTTCCAGTGGCAGCATTGGTGACCCAAACAGCCCCTGTCTCTTATCAGCCTGCATGCGTGGGGGATCAGTAGAGACTCAACAGATCCTGGTCAGCAAGCCAAAACCGGACTGACACTATAAATTGTGTTTAGTTTGTTCACGTCAAGGTGTACTTAGCATACTGTAAGCAGAGACTTGAGCCTTACAACCATAGGCACGGTTGCAAATGTAGGGAATGAAACGCAGCGTTCCTTGCCGCCAGACAGTTGAGAGTGCACTTAGTCAACCCACTCCAGAGCAACAGGCGGAACGGGACCGCGCTGCCCAACTCACGCACGAGTCAGTATCGGCTGCTCCGGTAACCATTTTATTTGTATCTCCGTGTATCCGAATTCATCCCTCGGACCATCCCGTGGTGAAAGGACTGTTAACCGGCACTGCTACAGGATTCGGCTTGGATAATGTCCACTTCTGGACAAACGAATCTCACTTGTGGAATCGCCAGTTCGGCATAGGTCAAGCTAGCTACGTCTGGGTAAAACCCACTACAACAACCACGGCACCCAAGAAGCAATAATAAGAACGTACTAGCCATCACCCCTCGCAGTCTATTAACATAGACCACCCCGCTTTTAGTCTAGTGGATAAAATCCTCGACTACTATGCCTAGTAACCTATCAGGGCATGCGTCAAATGTTACAATATTTGTCATTCATAGGCGAAGAGGGAGATGTCACATCTAACTTTTTTTGGTATAATTTTATTTAGAATTAAAGTTTCATTTATCAATTAAATAACCTCTGGTTTCCACAAAAAGCCATTAAAATTAAATTTTTGCTTGGGAAAACAAATAATATGACTCTGATATTCAAGTTTCTGTAATTGACTCGCAACAAAGGAGGTCACACCTTTCTGTGGCGCATAAAATGCATTGCAAAGTGTTTGAAATACTTGTTTTTCTACAAAACTAGTCCAGTGTGCTGATTTAAGAAAATAACACACACTTCAGACATGGGCTGTTGAGTACTTTCAAGATGTCAAGCACATTAGAAACACCATTTCAGAGTACACCAAAATGGTTGAAAAAGGCTTTTTCAAAGTGCTTTACCAGAAAATATACGCTTCAGATAAATACAAAACTACACAAGGGCCCTACATTGAACCTTCCTATAGACATTACACCAATAAAATAATAGTCATCCCTCAAAGTCCCATTGGTACATGCAGAACGACGAGAACACTGTACACCAGTCGAGATAGTTGAGTTTAGTTGTGATGGCACACTTGATGGACATGGCACTGTTGCTCTTATCACTTCTGTGCTCAGCTCCAAATGTTGGTGAAAGCGCTATGTAGGCAGAAGCCTTAATGTTCCGTTGAAATATCCTCTGGTTTTTTCACAAGAGTCTATTAAAAATTGAATTTTTGGGCACCAAAAAGTATGTCTTCTTCAATCTTAGAGTTTTTGTCATTGTTTGGCAACAAGGGAAGTTGCAGATACCTTTCTGGTTTATCATTTTATTAGGAAGACATCTGACTATTGAATTAAATTAATATTTCATGGAAAAATCATGTTTATATTATGCCAGTGACTCTTGAACATGGACATAAAGTACTTGGTGAATCAGTGCACTGATCAATGTTTTTAACATTTTGGGAAATGAAGGTAGGCTAAGTATATGCCTCTCTGATATAATTTTTTAGAAAATGTCGTACTATTGGAATAAAATTATATTGGATTAAAAATACATGTCCTATTCATGCAATAGACAGTCAAACATGGACTTACAATGCTTGGTGAAATCTTGCACCACTCAATATTTACAACATTTTGGGTGACAAGGAGAGGATACGTCTACATGTGTATCTTATTTTCTTTTTTCAGTAGATGTTTGTCTATTAAAACAAATTTATATTTAACTTAAAAAAAAAAAGTTACATTTTCACGCTAGAGACAATTGAACAAGGAATTGATGCAAAAATTGCAAATGTCGACGTATAGGGGTTGGATGTGTGTCAAAATTACTCCAAAATTTCCCTAAATATCTATGTATAGAGACAGACCTGTCATAACTACCCTTTTCTGGAAACTGTTAGAGGTAATTTTACTACGGCTCTATTGTATTTTGAAACGCTTTTCCTTAGTAAATCTTGGTTATAAGAGGAGGAGGAAATTACACAGGCCAGGTGTTATACAGTACCCGTGTACATAGGTATGTATTTACATTTAAGCTGCAAATTAGATTTTAACTCAGAAATTATAACGAAGCTGTAAAAATCTAACTCACCCATCACTAGAAATTATATTAATCACTTCAAAAGGAATACGCCTGCCACACAAGTAAAAATTCGCCAACAAGAAGTGTAGATATAACGCCTGAAGTGAGAACACTTTAGTTGTCTTCATGGCCTTGTTTCCTCCCCTTACATGGTTAGCAAAGTGCGAATTAGTAGCCTAGCAACCAGTGTGGCATACTTACACTCTCCCTCTGGTTGCCAACTGGTTTGGAAGAGAAAGGAACCTGTGGAGAGGTAGATTGTTTCATTCCTCCCACCACTGATGTCTCCCCTTCTGCATCTCGCCCGCCATGAACACACTGCCCGATTGATTACCTCCCTGCATGCTCTAGGTTGATTGAGTGTGCACGGGACATTTAAAATTTGGTTTGCATTCATTGTCATACTATTTTCTTTTTAGAAGGTTTTAAAGTTTGGAGTCAGCTGCATTTAGTGATGGTATACAATAAATTATATACATACTTTATGATTGTATATTCTTTATTCAAGCAAATTTAGTTGAAATACTTTTATTAAAATATCTATTTTTATTGTAAAATCAGTTAAATTTTATTCACATATAATGCAAATCTCCCATTATATTCCACATGAAGTTTAATATGGTTAGATGTATTTGAATGATGCACATGTCAGTTTCTCATCTACTGAAATTGTGGATCAAATTATTTTGACAATATCCTGAAAAACTGTAGATAGTGAATCCACTGTATACTGTACAGGATAGAGCTCTTACCAAGTTGTGATACAACTGGATAACCAAGCATAAAAGGATCCGAAAGCGAGACAGCAACAAACCTTCTGTGAACTGTGACTGAAGGGTTTGTGGAACAGGTACAGTACAAACCACACCAAATGGAAAACCATTAGAGAGAGAGAGAGAGAGAAACAAAAGATGAAGGCTGACCTTAAAGTTAGTGTGTATGTGGTCGCCGTTCCAGTCAAGTGGGTCATTCTTCATGCGCAGGTTGTCACGAGGGAAGTAGCCGGGCGGGTAGCGCAGGTTGTGGTACTGGTCCCAGAGGATTCGCTTGCTGTCCATAAGCACACATGTCACTCTGCACTTCTTACTCCACACTTTCATATTCGTATCATTCTCATCTCTAAACCATTTCACAATTAAACTAGCCATACATAATTAAAACTAAAATATTTATTGTATCCAATTTTGCTATTCAACTCAAAATAAACATACCACATTTACCTCAATGAAGGACAACCTCAAAAATAAGACTACCTCCCAGTGGTGTAAACAAAAAGGTATCAAGGAGAGGCACGGACTTAAACATGGTGCAAATGGGACGATTCTCCTTACAATATTGCATGCATGGAGTCTTGTTTGCTGCTGGATGTGCTCATCCACTGGAAATATTGATGCCTACATGCAGTTTTGCTGGTTAGTCTACTATTTTTTGGTAACTGAAATGGTGACATTTTCTTTGTGTTTCTTTGCTAGTTTCTGATCTCAATCAATGAGAGCAAGGAAACATATCACGTGACTTTATTTACATGGCAAAATTATTGTTTTGGCAGTATTTTCATTTTCAGTACATTTCTTTTTTTGTTCCTTCAGGCAAATCATTCTCTTGTCCACAGTCATTAATTTCTACATATTTTTTTTTTATTTTCATGATCATAAACTGAAAGAAGTGTAACTACAGCAATTTTTCTTCCCCATACAGAATTCATTGTATATAATTTTCGCCAGCTGCCAAAAATTGTTCTGGCTGCCAGCGTTACTAGTTGACAGAATAACTGGCCAGGAAACCCATACTGTGTGCGGTAAAAACCAGTGATGGACCCAGCAAATAAACAAGTTACAAAGTTATTTGCCTAACTCTTAAATAATATCTTAGTGAAACTCAAAGGCAAAATCATCCCATGTGTGCCGGGCTTTAAATAAGAGAGGAGGGGGAGTTTACACCAACTGAAGTGACGGGAGGGAGGTGTGTTACAACTGTATTAGCGGTATCGACATGTGTTAATTAAGATGAATGATAGGAGAAAAATTACCTCACAGTACAATAAAATGCATCGTTTTCAACTGAAATCACTTATTGTATCACAATTAACAGCATATTAATAATTTTAAATTATGCGCAACCTGACGCAGTGCGTCCTCAGAGATGATGAGCTGTGTTCGTGCTCCGCCTGGTATGACAGGTGTAGGGTAGGAACTGGTGATGTTGCCTGGTGCCACGTTCGGTAGAGCAAACACAAGGATGGGGGTCGTACGGTTGATGGTGATCTCTGGATACGCAGTCAATTTGAAGGAAAGTTTAATTTGATGACCAATTAAATTACGTCTATTTTTATATCAAACCCTTTCTAAGGAACAAAGTTGTCGGCCACTTCCCACGCTGATACTAACACTATTTTACCCTGCTTGTGGGAGGCAGGCCCCGTAAAGAAATACTTTTAACACTGGAGGAAAAAAAAAAAAAAAAAAAAAAAAATATATATATATATATATATATATAGACACACACACACACACACATGCATTAGGGTGCAGTGCTAGATAATACTCAGGAGAGTAAAGTCAATAACAGCCGCCTAGATAATGTGTGACAGTTTTATTGACGAAAAGGGTACAACCAAATGTCACTGCAAACAATGCATACCCTTTTAATATGAGGACCCGGCACTCGTGACCTGCTGGTGTCCGTAGCTGTAAAGTAAGGCGAAGGCCTTAAGAACTGTTACGTGAAGAATGCGTCATCGTATGCATGAAGTCCTGGAATATTACCTCACGATGCAAGTTAGGCCTCACCTCGGCTAAAGATAAAGTTAAAAAGTTCTGGTACTACGTTAAACTATTGTCTTGAATGATATCAGCCTCAATTGAAGTGCCAAGAGGGGTAACGCAGAAGCTTACCGCCTGTCCTACCGGGTGACTTGAATAATGAAGTCGGAATGATTTAAGATGGCCGCAGACTCGGCGAAGTCGCAGAGACTGCCGCCAAATGCAAAACATGGAAAAACGTAACTGCGTAACTTACATGATTAAAAGAATGACTACTCGACAAAATTATTGTTACTTGCTAAAGACACGTTGGTGACATACCCGTAAATGTCGCAGCCCCAGATATGGCTAAGAATGTGATGTCACGAGTATGTCACTGCACTTGAAGGGTGATATTAAATGAAATGATGCCTCATGTGTCTTGATTCTAATGAATGAAGACATGTACGCTCTTATAATTAACATATATATGCTGACGTGTCACTATGGCAAAAAATGAGAATTAGCATACGTATTTCATTTCCTGTGAGGACACACGCATTTCACTAAAATGGACGGAGCTATGCCTTGTGTTCTGTGGGCTTTTGGTAACTCTCTATGGAAAAAGGGGCAGCTTCCCTAGTTAATTATGGTGTAATAGTTGCTGGCTGAAACTCACTGTAACTATTTAAATTAAATAACGCTGCTAGGGAGCCACTCACCACTTTACACTTATGCTGGGAATATTATTCCCCATCTTCAGAAACTTCTTGGAGCCTTTCGCACTCCGGATTCGGCCACAAGGCCCGTCGACATTGTGCACATTGAAAAGACGTGAGATAAAGCGGCGCCACTTACACCAGTGTACCCTCTAATGGCTGTTGTGTCTAACGGTTGTGACTTTATGGAAAATATTCATTTGGGCCACATGTCAATTTATTACGACAGTTTACTCTTTCTCATAATAAATTAAAAATATGGTTGCCCGCAGACCACAAGTAAACGTATAAACACGCCATTCTTGTCGACCTGCACTGATCGAGACCGCGACCTAATGACAATCAGTCAGGTGTTGCTGTGTGGTTGATGCATCTGCGGTGGTACAAACAGGCACAAGGGATACATGAATGTCAGGAACATGTCAAACCTATGTCAGTATTGATGCCAAGATTCTTCCACCCTTGGAGCATGGAATCAGTTGCACTATTCACTGGGAACTTTGATAGATGGGCCTTTCCTCTGTAACTCTTAACTAATGCCAACATGCTGTGCTGCACATGTGCACTCTACGGCCGACTCCACCCCATCTGAATGTGCCAAGCGCGGGACAAAGTAAAATTCATTGGCCATTCTGATTTGGTAATGGTGAAGAAAAGAGACTCCATGCATTAGTTATTCATCAACATAATTGTAGTTCATGAGTGAAATTATGATTTTCTACGCTCGATCAAGAATCAGCACGCCAGAGCCACCCCGACGAAGAAAATATAATAATTATTTGAATTCTACTATGCTACACTACCCGGCCAAGAAGTTCCAAACAACCCTAGAGATAGCAGCACCCCTGTAGCCTTGTAATATAACGGCTCACCGGCCTCAGCTAGAGGCGCAAAAAAAAATATCTACGCCTCCACCAGGGATGATAAGAAAAGGAGTGTCGCTACTGCACCTGATAAACCAGCCCCTGCGTTGGAAGGCTACGCTGCCCCCCGCCCCTGTAGAATCGCTGACAGGGCAATTTTTATATAAATTGAAACCCGTTGTCCAGCAGATGCTGGGGCTCGCCAGCCGCTTAAGTTTGCGAGCTCTCCCCCAGTCTGCGGAAGGCTCTCTCCTCTCCTCAGCAACCTGAGGCAGGGCTCGAACCGTCCTTCAACTGCTTGAGAACCAGCAGCATTCCTTCCAGTTCAACTGACCGGCACACGGACAGCTCTTCACGTCCACGGTAAATCCCATGCCTGTACCATACACCCTGACCTCAGTCAAATTCCCTTGACTCCAGAGATAACAGGTCGTTACGTAATACCGTCCCCTTGGCTAAAGCCCCCGCTTAGAATTCATGCTGTAAATAGCATTGATTGGATATAACATTCATTTTTTAAAATTAATTTTTAATTAGTTTCTCTCATGCTCGCCTTTGCCTGTTGAATAATAATATTGATTTCCAAATAACATATTTCTGCATTTTGAATATCAATATAATTTTTCCTACCTTAGGTCTTAGAGTTTATCAGACAGCTGGGCCTTTCCACAATATTTCTTTAAACATAGTGAATACTACGCACTATTGTGAAATTGTGTTTGTAGACTAAACTAATTTTGCTTTAGATCCTTTGGTCACTTTGATTATTAAATTCAATTTCAGTGTGGTGTAATACAGTAATTCAGTTAATTGCGTGAATAATTAACTTTAAATTGCACATCTCTCTTCGGCCATGTAGTGTACTGAATCCCTCAGGAGATGGGGCCTATTAAAGGACCCATCACTGATATTCAGGGACACCAGCAGCCGGCAAGAGACATAAGGTCTCGTTACCTTGGGTTGTCCATTTCAGGGCAGCTCCGCAGAAGTGATTGCAGATTTTGCCCTGCTTAAGGACTGCACGTCCGCAACCTCGGCAACCAGAACCCTTTTAAGCATTCATCTTGGGGGGGGGGGGGGGAGGGGTTGTCTTGTGATACACTAAACTGTGGAGGTAATAATTCTAATTACATTTCATCCAGTCGTAGATAAATTGCATTTGCCTGGTTTTTAACTATATTTTCTCATTCCATGTATTCATTAAAATTTTCTCGTTAATAACTTCAATTCAAAAATCGCAGAGCAATACAATTCAAAGAAAAGAGGCATCAAAACAAAGAAACTGAAAACACTTTCCTGTGACTTTATTATGAACACTATTAAAATTTCTCACTGCACAATATTCTAACTAACTGTATCGTGAAACTATAAACCACAGTTTAAGGAAGAAAAATGCATTTTATTTTAACTTACTTTGCTAACATTTTATCTCATCAATAATGTTGACCAATCTGATTATAAATACCTTGTATACAGAAATGCTTAAATGTTATGTGCATTTTCATCATTTGCAATATAAATATTCAGCACGCACTAATACTATAACCTAACATTTATACAGGTAAACTACAAAAAGAAACTTATAAAAAGTGAACTTAAGACATATACAAACATTTCATAAATCTTACTTTGTACGGTTATATACTAATACAGCACATTCCAAGGACTTTTAAAATATTATCTTCGAACATGTTACGTTGTCACACAAGTTTTGTCTGGTATTCATGTTATGCTGACAGCACATAAAAGTTTATCTTGAAGTAATTCTGTGGCTGGATATACATTCTTTGCTGTATTAGTAACAACTATCACATCTGCAAAAAATTGGGTTTCATTAGGCTATAGGAAATTATAACATGTTTTTTTAAACTGAAAATATGTCTAGCAATAGAGAGGGGGAGGGAATACATAAAACGACAGTTATTGAAATGCAGGATGGATATGCTTTTATTGTGAACAAAAATAAGGATAGTGAAGCGTAAAATACCCATGACTTTCTCTTACTAAATAGTAAATTTAAAATGAAGAAATGAACATAGTTGTCAAATAAATGGTCAATATTAAGACATCTCTAAACATAATTGTATTGCAGCAGAAAATTTATTTTCCTGCACAGGGACCTCTATTATTTCATTTTACTTATACATATCCTGAGACCAAACTTTAAAATTCTTTAAATTTTTTACCGTAACATAATTTCTTGGCATTCAAAAGGCAGCCACTTACGCTCTATCACACCACAAACGAGGATTTTTGACGAGTAGCATCTTGTGCGAAACAACTAACTACCTTCTCTTCGTCTATCAAAATATCCCTATGTATGTGCATTAATGCAAGGCCATTGAGACGTTTCTGCCCACATCATGACCAGAGCCAAGTTAATTCTTTGCAAAGTGGAAAAAGTACGCTCAGAACTAGCAACATTCGCAAGCAAGCTAGACAATATACACAGAAAATTTCTTAAGTTAGGATACAACACACTGTCGTACTCCTCAACTGCTTTACTACAAAACTGTGGAAGATGCTAATTTTTCCTTGCTGCTTTTTCCATTTAGCTGTCCACAACGAAAACTCTGCTTTCAGGTGGTTTTGCAGATTGTTTTCATTTGCCGCGAATACGCTAAAGTACCTATTTGCCAAGAATTTCATGTTTTGTTCTGCTTTGTCATCTCCACGGCCAGGTAAAAACACATTCAATCTTAAACGTCAAGGACTTCACTGGGGAAACGTGACTTGAGATCTTCGATTACAGCTTCTAGTATAGGTATGAACACAAATTTTCTCAAGTATTCTTCAGCAGTATTTGCAGGAATGTTGCAGCGCAATATTTGCCTCTTGGTAGTACGAGGTACAGTGATCGTCACACCTAATGCTTCTGCAATTTCCTCGGCTTCAAAAAAAGGGCTCTAAAGACCTCACCAACTCGAAGTTCATTTCTTTTCTTGCTCAAAACACTAATTGTGTCTTCGATGGTGTCAAAGGCAGTTTGCCTGTCTAGCTCTTTCTTCTGGAGAAACCAGCTCAGTGGAAGTATTACCCATAAAATGTCACTGAGGCATATCATTGTCACAATAAAAGCTGGATCACTGACTGATAACAACAGCGTCCTGGCATTAGCAGCTGACTGCCGTTCTTTCCATTCAGAAACAATCTGCAATGCTTCTGCTGTTTTGGGCAGCTGAGATTTAAATTGTAACTCTGCATCATGACGTTCGACCCAATGAGTCTCACACAGCTTAGTTAGCTGACCTCCAAGTGTTGATACTAGAACAGCATTTTGTTTTGAAGATGCAGTAAAAAAGGAAATTACTTGGCTGATTATTCTGGTTGTATTTCTGACACATTGAACAGTAGATGACTTGGATAGTGATAAATTCAGTGCATGATTGTAGCAGGGACAACAAATTGCATGAACTGCTACTTTCTGAATGTCTGTAATGGCACCACAGAGTTCTGAAGTCATTACACTGCATCGGTCAGTTGTTATTCCAACACAGTCTCTCGGATTTATATGCAAATCTTGTAACATCTTGAGAACAACCTGAGCTAACCTCACACCAGTTAGTACGGGTTCTAAAAGTTCATCCTCTTCTTGTTCATGTTCGTCTTGATCAGAGTCACTTTATGGAGAGAGTAATTTTTCTTGTTTCCTTGGATTAATGAATCCCACAGAATCCTCTCTTATGTGGTTTTTATGTTCGTACCTCAGTACGAGATACAGCTGTGAAACACATCTGTCATTTCATCTAACAAAATACTGTAGAATTTGGATTCTCAAACTCGTTAGAGGATACTGATAGTATTTCTTCTCCACAGCACTCAATTAGGGCATTTTGTGTAGTTTTACTGTTATACAGTTTTCTTGAGGAGGCTGTTGACAAATGCTTCTCGAGAAATGTCGCCACACTCCACTCTAAAACAGAGTAGTTTGCGGATATTACCCTCGTTGTCATTACTACTATTACAATTGCATCGATGAATTTCAAGTGTGCCGTCATCCCTGTGTCCACAAAAGGCGATATTTTGTCTCCCAAAAACACTACGTTATCAATTATGCTACGAAGTCGGGCGTAATTTTCTCTGACCTGCTGCATTCTAGCTGTGTCTATTTGGTTCACGAATACATTCTTCGGATCCTGAAGACTCCTAAGAAAATCCAAACTTTTCTGAACAGCTTCTTTATGATATCTGGTTTTTGCATGTGTCTCCAATGCATCGTCTTTGCAGAGAAGCTTAGTAAATTTTTTACGTGGGGTGGTAACAAGACTCTGTAATGAAACTGCCTTGTGGACACCGCCTACATGCCCTACGGCAACAAAAACAGCAGAACAGCAGTTATAACCTGAAGACCAAAGTGATACACGAAAGACAATAAAATATAACTCTCTCCTATATCAACGTCCTTAACTGTCCAAGACCTGTTATCCTTGTTGACATTCTTAGTAAAACACCAAATTTTTCCAATATTCCTTCCTAGGATAATACCTTGAAACACGTGACTGACGACGAATCATTATGATGTGTCTTCTCTAATGACACGGAGAGAAGTGAATAACTGCAGGATGGAACTTGGTTATATACCGTAGAATTAAATAGATAAAATAACGAAGAACACGCGAGAGCGAAAAACACAAGTCCACAACCTTGAAATTCTAACATCAGGTAGAGCCACTATTCTAAAAATAGACACGACAAGCTACAAGCTAGCATGTTTGCTGCTGGAGCTCCGCGTCGCCTGTCAGTAGTACTAGGACAAGCGACGCTACATGGCGCCCACTTTGATGTTATGTACAACCTGACAACTACAAAAATTAATAACTACTAAACTACTTGACCAATTTGAATAATTACCTAGCCATTCACAAAACATTCTTTCTAGAATAATTAAAAAAGATTTAAATGTCTTTGGTTATGATAGGGTATGTTAGGTAATTCATTGACTTGCATTATCTACTGTTGATGTTTGTTGTGTAATGAGTACTTAGCATTTATGTTATTACACTATATTAAACTAACATGTCTTTAAATTAAAGATTGACAAAAAGAACAATATTTTTAAGGATTATTTAATTTAAATGTTTAAGATGACTGGGTTTAAACAAATATGGCACATAGTAATTCATATACGTGTATTTACCTCTTTGGGAATTGAAACAAAGAATATGTTAGTATAACTGTATATGTCTACGTTTAGGTTGAAGTTTTGACTAAATCATTATGTATGCTTGAATTTTGATGCTTTTCAAAGTAGATAACTCTAGTTACATTTAAACAACACTTAATTCTTGTGTGATTAAAAAATGTTTAGTTGTTTAAATACTTGTTATGCAGATAAGATCTAAGTATTCTAGAAGGATTGAATCAACAGTTAAAAAGAGCTGATCTTAACAAACATTCTTTGATTATGGAGTTTGTTATGTAATAAACATGTTTTGATTGTTTATATGTAGAATGGGATAGCATGATTTGTGTGCGATGAGTGTTTTATTTGGATCTTAATTTGGTTTTAAATGATGTTATATATAGTAAATTAGAAAAACGGAATCTTGGTAAGGCTTATTTTTCTTTTTGTATATCATTATACTTTAGACTGAATATGTGTGATAATGTGTATTGGAAGACAGATGGCAGAGATTTGTTCATTTGTGTTGTATGATAGGTAGATACATTTGTCAAGTAGTATTTAGTTTTGCTTGTAAAATTTGATAGTATGGTGTTTTGCAATTGCCTGATATGGTTTGTGCAAATTAGTTGTGTGAGTGTGTGTGTGTGTATGTTATGAATTTGATGATTGTAGCTTTGTTGTATGGAAAATTATGAGTTAGTATACTTATAAAAGGACTTTAGGTGTGTTTGATCTAGTAGTCTTGTTTGTTGTTGGGGTTGATGTGTGTGATATGAATTTGATGACTGTAGCTTTGGTACATGGAAAATTATAAGTTAGTATGCTTATAAATGGGATGAAGGCATAATTGACCTTGTCAGAATGGGTATAAAGCCTAAATGACTTTACCATTGTGTTGGATATTGTACGCAATGCCTGAGTGATGAATTTGATAATTTTAGCTTTAGTATATGGAAAGTTATGAGAAAGTATGCTTATAAAAAAAATGTAGGTGTGTTTGACATTGTAATCATGTTTGTTGTTGGGGTTGATGTGTGTGTGTTTTGCTATTACATGATGAAATGGTTTATCAGAGAAATTCATTGAAATACTCTGTTTGTGGTTGTTGGTATATGTTGAAACCGCATACGTGGTTGTTTTTCCCTGTTAAGGTTCGTTGACCTGATACGAATAATGTTTTCGCTTGAAAATATCCTATGAAAAATATGATTACAGTAAGGTTTTAGTCTCTACATATAATGTGCAGACTTGATTAGTGTGTATAGTAAATGCTAGTAGTATAGTGTAAGTGTAATATCTTCCACACCTAATAATAATAAAAAATAATACTAATTGTAAATTCTGGAACAAATGAAAAGGTATATGACAGCTGAAGTTTGGATGTTTTGCTAAGAGGATATATTACTTTGGTGAATGTTTAGTTGTTAGTTATTCACGTGTGTAAGTGCATACCTAGTAAATGTTCATAGCATGTTTATGCAAGTATGGATTTTCACGATTATGTTAAGTACACAATTACATCATATAACTTCATTCTCCACCTTTGACAGTTGACATTGAACATATAACACATGAGTTGTGCCCAGATTTTTTTTTTTAAACTACCCCCTCGGAATCAATCTCGGTATTCCAAAAATAACATTACATTAATTACCATAAGCAGGAATAAAAAACAAAACTAAATGTTTGTTAGATTCAGATACTACATAATATTATATGTCCTGACCAAGACTGTAATTCGTTAATCCGAAATTACCATAACATTAAGTAAGCCTAGCACTTACCCAAGTCACAAATAAAATTTTGTTAAAATCGGAACTGAAATAATATTACATGCCCTGACCAATGATCAAACTCCAAAATCTGAAATTAACATTACATTAATTACCCCTAACATCTACCCAAGTCACAAATATAATTTGTTAAAATCGGAAATGAAATAAAATTATGTTGGTGAAGATGTCCTTGATGAGTATATACTTGGTGAATTTATGACTACCTATGTTTATAAAAGGGCTTAAACGCATAATTGACATTGCCAGAAAGGGTTTAGGGCCTACATGCCCTTACCATTATGCTGGAGATCTGGTATGACGTCTATGTTAGGAATTTGATGATCATAGCTTTGATGTTTTGGAAATCATAACTATAATTACAAAAAGGCTTAACTCAAATTAAATGTCTGCCAGAACGGGTTTAGGGTCTAAATGACCTTAACATTATGTTGTATGTAAAGGTGTCTATGTTATGAATTTTATGAGCATAGCATCAATGGTTCGGAAATTTTGGGTACATTTTTAAAAAGGGCTTAAATTCGTAATTGACCTTGTCAGAAAGGGCATAAGTCCAAAAAATTCTTTGTTGTAAGGTAGGCAACGTGTTGTATTTGATGGTCGGAGGGGTTAAATAAATATTTAAAAAATAAAATAAAGATTACATATGTTTTTACTAAAATTCAAGATGGCCACAGTTATGTTTGTTTTGTAAAAAATGAATAAATATAAATTTAATTTAAACCCATAACTTTTCTTAAACATTAAGATAATCCTAACCCAAAAATTAAAGAACCTATCCTCACTTTTTAGGTGATTTACGATAAGGGTGAACAAGGTTAATTCACTATCCTAACCTTGCCTCCGACACTCTCTCCCCCCGGGTTAAACCTTATGGCACTATGCATGATGATGTTGATGAGTCGGAGAAAACCCTTGGATTGAAAAAGAGATAAGATAGAATGATAGTGCGTGAATAAAAAACTCGGAATTATAGAGCACGACAAATGATGTACTGGCCACCAAAATGGCAGAATTTAATATGACGGAATCCAAGATGGTAGTAACATGACCGGAATGACAGAGCGGGAAGTCCGGGAATCCAGGATGGCGACGGGAAATGATGCAATACAAGATGTATGCCATAGACGACAAATGACAGATCAAGAAGCTTCAAGGTGGAATGCAAGAGCAGGAAGATATGTACTGGCTGACAATGTGGTGGAACCCAACATGGTGGTCACATAACCGAAAAGCTAGAGTGGGAAGTCCGAGAATCCAAGATGGCGGCAGCCGGAGCCGGCTCCTGGTGTCGGACCGACTATATTACACTACTCATGGGTTCCTTTTTGCCCTGCGGGCTTATGTAGGATTTAGTATGGTTGTATGGTGAGTGAGGCAGAGTTGAACTACCTAACACCCTGCGGGGTATGGGGCGTCTCAACTTTTAACAAGTGGCAGTATTTCAGCTCTCATAAAGTATAAACAATATCACATGATGTGTAGGAGATAATAGTTAGCCCTTGTATAAACAGGCCAGTAGGCAACAGTCAATAGGTTGCCAGGTAAACCAATGTGTGAGAAATATGTGTAATATAGACATTCAGTGCACTTGCAAATGTGAAAACGAAACAGACACAAACTCGGAATTAGTAGTCACTTAGCTATTCTCAGGAGCCAGTAAAGCATGTATATGTATATATATATTCTCACCAGATCACATTTTCCTAGAGCTGTAGCACTGATAAGATGCTCGCCAGTGACAGTGCTTACAGGATAACCTATATACACTCTCCACAGAGCAAGTAATCACATGAAGAAAAGACTTCATCATTATACATTTAGTAGTGATGTAGAAATGGACTCCCTAAAAGGAGCGATAGTTAGCTTAGCTTTTCCTATAATAACTACTTTATGTGTGGATACACAGTTAAATATAACTATGAGTTTTAAAGTATACTATGTGAAGTTATATGACCTAAGGGATCACAACAAAGACTTGCATTAAAGCGCAGAAGAAAATTAAATCATTCCGATCGTTCCGATACAGATACTAAGTATTGGTATTGGCCGATACTTCACCTTTTCCTATGTATATGTATCTGGTATGGTATCGGGCCGATACTTTAGTATCGGTTGTAGACAATGAAGTCGGATTATTACTTTCTTTAGGAACAAAAATTACCAAATTTCAGATTTGGATATGCCGCACATTAAAAGAAAAATAAGAACAAATACCCTATTTACTCGTGTATGGTGCACCCTTCTTTCTCAAAATAAAGGAAAAAAATTCTGGGACATGTGCTATACAGGAGAAAAAAAGAGGAAGGGGGAGTGTTAGCCATAAATTGTCCAGGGATGTTGAGGGAAGTGGCTAGACAGTCTGTTGTCTCATCTCTCACTCTTACAGCACTCCTCTCCCTTCTCTCTCTTTTTCGCTCAGCCACCCTTCAGTTGTGTGTAGGTCCAAACCCGCCCCCCCCCCCAACTAATGGAATCCTGTCACCAAAACCAGAACTCCTACGTGTTTACGGCCCCCACCCCCTTGTAATAACACCCGATGGATGTTGATGGATGTTGCCGGTCGATAATTCAGACATCCCTCTTTGTTTCCATGACAGATGCTAGCGAGCCATGTTTGAAAGAGGGGAGGGGGAAGGGGGAAGGAAGGGATGAGGAGACTTTTTTTGAGATAAGGATAGTGTGGAAAAAAAAAAAAAAAAAAGAGAGAGAGAGAGAGAGAGAGAGAGAGAGAGAGAGAGAGAGAGAGAGAGAGAGAGAGAGAGAGAGAGAGAGAGAGAGAGAGAGAGAGAGAGAGAGAGAGAGGAGAGAGAGAGAGAGAGAGAGAGAGAGAGAGAGAGAGAGAGAGAGAGAGAGAGAGAGAGGAGAGAGGGAGAGAGAGAGAGAGAGAGAGACGAAAAGAGAGTGCGTAGTAAGGTAAGTGTATGAGGTTTCCGAAATTTTGTAAGAGTATGAGGTTTCCGAAATTTTTTTTATTTTGACTTTTTGCACCAAAATTATTTAAGTAAAGCATTTTCCACACATATCACAATCCCCACAAATTAATGTAAAAAAAAGAATAATTTGTTCCATACTTAATAACAGGGCACTACAAAATTTTGGTGCAATTTTATTTTTAAAAAATCTTTCCCTGGAACTTGTTGCGAAAATCATGGTACACCCTATACATGAGTAAATATGGTATGCATTGCTCAAAATAGTTGCACCTAATAACACTTGTATTTCAAAGCAAATGGTTATACCTGAAAATGTTATGCAAAACGTATTAACGAGGAATTATTATTTGTAAAGATGTTATCTATTGTGTTTAAAGGTTGTTTTATATGGTAATGATGGTGTTTCATTGTATCTGGTGTAAAATTAACATGACTTTGAAACCTAATATTTATTTAACTCAAAGGGCAGCATCTTTGCAAATAAAATTATATGCCCAAAAGAATATAATCTACCACTTGTCTGCAAAAAATTGTTTGAACATCGAGCGATTTGTATTATAAGTACTCATTATCAGTAACTTCTTGCAGGGAAATCGGAGGATTTATATTCATTTATTTCAATAGACAGGCGTCTTTGAATAAACTGATAATATGTAAGTGTATATTCAACACATTTTTACATCTAATAATGGGTAGGTAAGCACGAAGCCGAGTGCAGTGTAACTCATGACAGGGAAAATCAGAGGACGTGGTTTTGAATGATAAATTATTAAAGACAGTGAATAAATCAATTATAATCACCTCATTTTTGTCTCAAAATTAAAAGTTTTCTTTGCAGTAAAATATGATTAATTACTTTAAAAGACAGACATTTGCCATGCGTGCAAGGAGTCCCCAACAGGTTGCGGCGAGGAGAGGTCTCCCCCCCCCTCCCCTCGCCAAAAACCAACAGACATGATATTGCCCAATCGATAACTTTGTGCGCTCTTAGTTGATAATACGCACGCGATATTTAAAATTTGACTTGCATTTAATGTCATATTAGTTGCATTTTCAGAGGGTTTGGAAGTTTTAGGTCAGCTTGCATTTTGTGTCAGATTACAATCAATTATATACAGTATTTTAAGACATTATTTTCTTTATTTAAATGAGTCTGGGAGAAATGTTTTTAATGTATTATTAACAGTAATACTTTTTCTAAAATTCAGTGCGAAGGGCATTGGTATCGGTTTTTCGAATCAGGGTATCGGTATCGGAACAACTCTACTAGGGACCAAGCCACAGAGCTTTCTATAACTCTCACACACCGAACAAAGGCAACCTTCCATTATGTCACAGGTAACTGTTGTACTTACGGTGAGACTCACAGGTTGTCTAAAAGAGAATGCAGGGTTACCTCCAACCTAATACACCATCGCAAGCAAAGTGATAGTTCGCATATATATATATATATATATATATAAAAAATTCCCAATTGTTATAAACGTGGTGTTCTTTTATGTAAATATCTTTCCACAGGTAGCGTTGTCCATAATTTTTATATTAAGCAACCACAGGATTCATTCTGGACTTGTAAATGTCACGTATAATAACGAAGGTTGAGGGGTACCCGTTACACCGCATCACCATTGACAGTAATCCCAAACCAAAGGGGGGCAAACGTATTAGCAGAGCTCTGACACCGGCCGACCGGGTGAGGGGAAGAGAGAGAACCAGCATGCGGGAGAGAGAGAAAGAACTACGGCTGCTGACAAGCCCGGCACAGCATTTCTCCGACAAGCACCAGCACACAGAACAAGCGAAAATACAAAAGTCAACAGACCCACAGTGAATGGGTCCGCCATACTGATTGAAAATTTTTTTTCGGGGTTCCTACATGCTTATACCTTCCAGACCTTCCAAAGAGGGGGATTGGTTCTTCTGTCTCCTACTCCACCTTTACCGACGACGACGGATGAGCATCTGTTGCACCATGGGGGGGGGGGGGGGGGGGTGGCGAATTGCAGTGTGCCTCTTACATGAGTTATACCAAATGACTGTGACTAATCCTAATGTGTTACCCTATACCAGGAACCACAACAATAGAAGCTACATGACTGTTTGCGTGGAGGGACAGTTATACACGTGGTATTTCCTGCTGTTCCAGACCCAACTTTCTCACACAGTACTACGTGTCCTGAGGAAGGGTCAAACCCAACACGTTATTTACGAGTGCATACGGAATCACTCCCAGCCTAGTGGCCGGTTCTCGCACGTGAAATAAGCAATTTTTCCCAGAGGCTGCAGTAACATGTCAGCCTCCCTGGTGCACCTGGCAGACAGTGTGTCGCCACACCAGCAAAGCTTTCTGAAGAGGGCAGAGCACCGCAGAATGCCCAAGGTCATATAGCCGAGGGTAGAGTCTCCCATCCCGCTCACTCCAGGCAGACGTCACACCTCCTACTCCAGCCCAGGCATGGGCAGGCTGAGCGAACTATATAAGGCCATTCGCAGCCGAAGACACGAGTTATCTTCTCCTGTAGCTCTCCTACACACTTCATGTGCTGGGAAACTACTGAACATTAAGCCCTCACAGCCATCTCCACCCTCTCCAAGCAGCCACCAGAGGCTATGACCACTAACAACCAGAAGCTCAAGAGGCTTTTTTCAACAACCACCAGGAGTTCCAGTGGATCCTACCAGCAGCCAGAACAGCCCCAGAGGCTGCTGTCAACGGTTACCACCAGCTCCAAAGGTTCTGCAGCATCTACCGCCATCTCTTCAACAATAAGCCTGCAGACACCGATACTACACACTCTGTTGTCGTTCCTCCTGGTTTGACAACCGCGACTACTTTCTGGTAGTAGTAACTACACCCACTGCCATTGAAAGTAGTGGCACCTTTTTTCTTAAAGTCTCTTCATGACATCCAGAGTTAGAGTATGTGGGACTAAGTTGTTTTTTAAATCCATTGGTCATTCTATACCAAGTTAGTTTAGGAGCAGGTCACCTCTACCTGTTTTACCGTAGGTCACTTCCGACCACGTTTTGCTTGGTAGGAGATAGTACCCGCCACCTTGTTTATTACTACGTAATAAAAACGTATTGTTCCCTACCCTCGTGTTTTTATTCAAGAGGTGTATTTCCTACTCGAACCACACATCGACAAGCAGCTAGTCTGCCTAGTGCAGAACCCAGCATTCCAGCAGTCGACAACAGACACCAGGGTTTAGGGGTAGTCTCAGTGGTACCCAACCACCCCTGCAGTTAGAGAAACAGGTTACGAGTCAGGTGGGCAAGGTACAGAAGTCTGACTGAGTAAGTAAGGTGTGCTCACAGTCCCAGACTTTGTGCCAAGCCGGATGCTAACTTGATCTACTCCGCATAATCCAAGGCCCCGGTATTCCGAAAGTAACCTGTAATCTTGATACAGCGTGCCTGACCTAGCGCAACCAAAACCACATGGACCATGTCTCAGTTAACGCTTCAGAGAGCGACATGCGTCAAGATTCTATATTTTCCCTTAAAACTCTTATCTGCGAGCTTACGTAGCAAATTTTTCGCATTCCTGTCTGTTCTAGATTTTAAAGTGGTTTCTGTTTCTGGTTCAACATAGTTTTCATCCCCTCTTCATCCACTGTATTCAGCTGTATGATGTAGCCCGTGATGTGTTCCGGCATTCAAGTTTCATCCCGTTCCCATGTCAGTCAGCGCACCTCTTCATTTCGACTATCCTCCTTGATTTACATTATGCAACCAGCCAAAACAGTAAAAGTAATATGCAATATATATATATATATTTTTTTTTTTTTTCAGCTGATTAATTTTTTATCAATAGTATAAAAATACATGCATATTTTCAGAGCTTTGTAGGATTCATACCACTTAAATTATTAAATTATTTATATTTTAATTTGTTAAATAATTCAGTGAATGTATAAGACGCAGTCTCTTTTCAGATCTGCGGCCACGGTGGCCTAGCGGTTAGATTGCTAGCCTCTCATCAAGGCGAACCAGTTCAATCCCCGGCTGATTAAATCCAGATTTTTGCAAGTGGCAATCATGCCAAACAATGTGGCTGGTTGGGTTTTCTCAAGGATCTCCAGTTTCCCCTGCCCTTTCATTCCCTTGCTGCTCCAAACTCACCTCACTTCATTCTCATCGGCTCTCAAGACCTTGATGTTAAGAGCTGCCTAATTCTCTTCACTCACTCACTCACTCACTATTTTCATATCTCAAAAAGGCACAAAAATATGTCTTCAAATCATGTAAATACAGTAATTCTTCTGTTTATATGTAATAAAAAGTTAGTTATAATATTCACAAACATTTTGAATAACTGATTTCATGCTCATGCATTTCAGCCATAAAAGTTATAATATGTAGCTGAAATAAAGGAACACAAAATTCACTATAAAAAATATTTTTAACAATAATACCAATATTTTGTTATATACAACCACAGTACTTATTATGATTGTCTTCCTTGCAACAGTGATAAAATGAACACTGCCAGCATGCAGACAGAAAGAACAGCATAGAGCAGAGTGTGTACAAGATAAGGGAAAGCAGGTAGCAAGGTACATACTGCCGAGGCGGAGTGGGGACGATCCTAGCACGCACAGCAAGGCGCACAGTGGAGCGTCGAGGTCGCTGCTCCCCATCCTCTGGTGGGGACTCAATCGTCAACTCAACATGTCCCTGGGCTGTGCCCTCCCAGGTGGCAGCAGCACGCCCCGCAGCAATGCTCACAGCCAGCCAGCCAGACCATGGCCACAGGAGATCAGAGTGAGACAGTGACACATCGAGGTAGTGGCCAAACTGTGGGGTGTATGGATGCCACCGCGGGCGGTCCACCACATGGCCAGACACTCCCAGGCCATTCAAGATGGTCACATTCACAATGGTGGGCATGGCGCCATGGTAGAGCGGTTGGCTGCAGTATGGCCACATGTACTGGCACTCACTCAAGTCTATGTAGCTGCAACATGCACACACAAACACTGCTTTTACCACAACCATGCCTGGCTTTACTATTGCACTTCCACATGCTTTGGCTGCTACAGTACGCACACAACTTACATGACCGACATTTATATCACCAAATGTGTATAAACCTATCCTATTTGTATGTAACTCTCAAATACCATGGCACTTTCGACAGTCAAGAACAAAAGTGGTCACCCCAGATAAGCAAGAAAAGATCAAAGATGTCACTCACTGATTCAGATATTAACTAGCTGTTACCCGCGGCTCCACCACAGTGCAACATATGAAAAAAAAAAAAAGACCCACCAGTGCCTACTCAAATGGTTGGTGGCATATTTTATACATTCCCTAAGAAACTGTTAATTTTTCTGGGATGAAAAGTACCCTATGTGCTAATCCAGAGCATGAGCCACCCCTGTACCAAATTTCACCCACATCCGTTGAGTCGTTATGACATGATTGAGTAACAAACAAACACATAAACATTGGCATTTATGACATTATTAAGATAAAACTTTTTGTATTTACTACAACCCAGTTATAAAAACATGTCAAAAGTTTCCTTCCTAAATAAGTGGTTTCTGGGGAGCCTTGCAACATTACTTAAAAATTTTGGAGGGTCATAAGATAAACACATGAGACACACTTGTTGCCCGAAGAAGTTGGCCCAGCCATCAAAATATCATAACCACACATCCATGTGGAAATGTATTTATCGGACTTTGTGTATGTGCACCTCCACAAGTACTGTGATAAGGGTAGTGTTTGATGCCTCAGCAAAGGCCAGCTCAGGGTACTCGCTGAATGATTTGTTGTTGAGTGGTCTGAAGTTACAACGTGACATTTTGAATGTCCTGCTGCATTTCCGTATACCTAGTATTGTCTTCACCGCTGATTTTAAACAGATGTACCACCAAATTCTGGTGCATCCAGACCAAAGGGACTTTCAGCGTATTCTTTGAAGGGAAAGTGAACTTGGAAAAAAAAGCTTACTTCACGTGTTAGGATCGCCTGCTAGGTTGGCGTGATCCTGTGGGCACTCATGAATAATGTGCTGGGTTCGACTCTTTGTTAGGATACGTAGATACTACATGAGTAGTGAGAGGAAGTTGGGTCTGGTACATCAGCAAATACCATGTGTCTAACTGTCCCTCCAAGGGAAACAGTTTTGTAGCCATCTATAGTAGTGGTTCCTGGTAGATGTAACATGTTAGGATAAGTCGTAGTCATGTTTATATACCTCATATAAGCGGCACGCCTCAATATATACACACAAGCTACACACTATATATACACACAGCATATGGCTAGTGGGTGTGAATTAGCCATCCGGCTAATTGTTTACAAACGCCATAGAGTAATATACCTCGAGATATGGCTAATTTACACTCTAACTGCTTCTGGCTGACCATTAACCATAAAGGTTGGGCTTTTCTGATTTTTGGGCGTGACTGGCTTAGCCTTCCAGTTCGAAATATTGTCGTTAACATTGCACATTGGGCAACTACCAGAGATGGGAGTTAAACCCCAGGGTAAACTTAATCTGATAGTTCTCCCAGAAGAAGAGACTTTAGTCCTGTTTATCTTTAGGGATGCCAAATACCATTAAGCTAGTTTCACGGACAGCATGGGGATGAAGAGGAACTAGACGGGGACCTTAAGTTCCTGCGGTGCCCTGCCTTTATAGAGGGTAGGGCTAGTTGGCTGGCGTGTTGGTACAAATTCGGGAGCAACACAGTTAACACTTTGGTGTTGGGGTACCTGTTTCTGGAGCCAAAGGTGAATGATCATCCTGGTGGATGTACACACTCTGCAAGAAGCTGAGACATAGCTGCAGGCTTAGCGTTTGAAGGAGAAACTGGGGTCGGTTCTACGATTTTGGCTAGTGATTGGGGCACTGTTAAATAACAACTGTGCCAAGGCCAATTGAGTCATAAGATAGCCTCTCTGCCTTGTTGTATTGCCTCAACAGCAGGATGTACACCGGGAGCGACACATATGTGTGGCCCAAATAAAGGTACAAAAGCTTGCTCGGGAGGTGAAGTGTCACTGTTATCTAGAGCGTTTTCCACTGATTTTAAAGTAAGTAGTTCTCTGATGGCTACCCGTGGGGCTTTTATACGCTGTTTACTTCATCTGCCTTTCTCTGCATAGGGCAGTTAAGCTCGGAAAATAAACTATTGATACAAAATGACAAGAAAACTGCTTTAGGGGTGGCTTCCAGAACACAGTGTATTACCCAGCGTTAGCAAGTCCTGTCTTCGCAAGCTGGGTCTTGAATGGTGGGTAGTAGTAATAACTGGTGTCCTGGGAGCTATAACTGTCAGAGGTCGATCAACTCGGATTGCAGCGAGTTCTACTCCGGCCTTTCCAAGCTGAGAGTCGAACCGAACACCCGGTCTGGTCGTACCTCTTAGAAGGTTGGAGTTGCCAGTGATTTTGGCGCAGCCAAAGATCTACCTGTTTGCAAGTCTCAGTTTACCTCTTAATGTGTGTGTTCACTACCGTGGAGGTTTTACACACAGATATCATGTTTTCCTTTGTGGCAGTTAGTTATAGAAATTAATGCAGAGTTTCAAGTTACTAACACAAAATACACAAAAAGGGTTAAAAGGGGTTACACAAGTTACGTTAAAATGACACTCACAGATAAATTCAAGTAATACATATACTGACATGTAATATGAAAACAAGGCGATGCTTTGCTAACTCCTAAATTAAAAGAAATTGAAGCTTTTTAGATTTAAATACAGCTGAAGGCGTTCTGCGCAATAACTAAGCATGGTTATAATTAACTGGAATTAATGATTATCAACAGATGATTCGACAGCGCTGAAACCTGTTTAGGGCGTGTTCTGAAGGAACCTAAATAAATTACTGTACTGGTAATTAAAGTGACTTCAAGGTCCAGAAGGGATATCACAGTGACCTGCTACCATGGGGGATGCTGGAGGTTTACCAGGTAGAAGCAGGGAGGACGTCTTCAGAAGTCTCTGGTTGAAGTCGACCAGCAGACACGGAGTCTGCAGGGTGGCTGCTGGTGGCTGTAGTGGAGTAGAGAGCCTCAGGTAATGTCTCCGGAGTGCGATCACGGAGAGGTCTAATGGTCAGCAACCTTTTAGAGAGATCTCTGGCCTTTGCAAGTTGAGAGAGAAGGGATGTGGACCACTTATCCTGGACACTCGTTGAAGTGCTGGACTTCTTGAAGTGCATTTCACGAACTGGACTAGTGGTTAGCACCCTTAAGAGAGGTTCTCCGGCCTTCGCAAGCTGGGGGAGACGGGTTGGCTACCACTTACCCCTACTGCTTACCATCGGCCTTATGCAAGCTGGAGGATGCAGCGACTGCCCTGGGCCAAGGGATGGCTCCTCCTTTTATACTAAATCTCCAAGCTTGTAAGCTCTCTGAGGAATGCAGGTGCAGTTTATTATGACTCTGAAGGGATGGCTTTTTATATCTTATCGCCTCCAGTGGCAAATTGAGGCACTAGCTTGATCTTCTTGGAGGGTAGTGATATTTCAGCCAACAGTAAAATCCCACGTCGGGAGTAGGGCAACAGCGTGACGTCTTCTTGGAGTTGCGGTGAACAGTATAATTTACGGCCACATGTCTGTAGTCCCGCTGACATATAGATCCACGTACCCTATAGGCACGTGTCTAATTGTAGTGTTGAGGAGTGATGGTTTTCCCCATTGGGGCAAAGTTGAAAAGTAGAATGCACATCTCTGATGCACACAAATGCATCACGCATCAAGCATTATGTTAAAATTTGATACCTTTCTATATTATCATGCTATATTCAATACTATAATGTAGCTATGGTAATTAGGTATCGCAGGATCAAGGATCCCATCCCTAGTCCATACAATCTGTATTGTTTTTAAATTATGCAGCTTCTAACTGTTTTCTCAGATTTTTGTGGCAAGTATTTTGTTTTTAAATTTTTTAACCAATTTTTTTTGTGCAGATTTTTGCACATCTGTCCTTATAAACAAGGTGACCATATGAAACAGATGTCGTATGAACGATGTTTGAGTGCAGTTTAAAAGGACTGCCGTTCTGTATACTAACTAGCTGTAATGATAGCATCAAACACATGTAAATGTTTTCATTTTTGTCTGCAAACACATCCCACATAAAGAAATCAAAAGAATGTCAATGACTTTCCTTCCCTGGGGATCACAAAAGGAACAAATGGATGTCATCCCTTTCTTACCCTTGAATACTATACTGCTTACTCACTCCCCCTCTTGGCCATGCCTGGCTATTGACCTGTTACCAGGCAAAGCTGCATTACTGGAAAAAAGAGTGGTAAGGGGTGGAGATATTAACTGATCCTTCCAGCAGTTAAATGAGGGGCAGTACCAGACAATAAAATACACAGATACTTGGCAACTCGAACGTCAAAACCTTGACAGAGAATGAAACTTTCATCTCTTCGAGGAGCCAAGATTGCATCGCCTGCTATAGAAGTTGGGTGTGGACATTATGTGATGGCAAACATTATGCGTGTAAATATGGTATTTAGAATCACTACATGCACATCTCTCTCAATGTCCCTAAATATTTATCTGCTGTGGTGGTCTGCCATACCCCCCTCCTAGAGGATCAGGTACATGGTTACCAGCACTTAAAAAAAGAAGTACATTCTATGCTAGAAGAGAATTGAAGTTAATGCCACCCCACCACCCCTTAGGTTGTAACATTCAAGAAAGTGCAGCTCACCTTGCTAAGAGTACAGTTCTTGTTCCAAAAACAGGTGACTGTGAGATCACTGGTGGTGCATGACTTGGCCATCTGTTGGCTTAGAGGAAAATGTAAGCTGGGTGACTGTTTGTGATGCTCATAAATTTATCAGACAGTATGAATGTAATGACATGAATGATCCATGCACACAATAATGGAAAATGAGTCTAGATGACAAAGCAATCAACTCTTAATATTAGTCTAAAAGTTCAGCACCCACAATGACTCAGCAGATAAGCACTAGTCTCTCATAACTGTGGTCATGAGGCGGTGAGTAGTGGCTACTACTCACAGCCTCATGAAGCTGGCCTACCCAGCAAAACATTGCGAACATGCATTCAAATGGACAATCTGTTTGTCCAACGTGTGTGCATGTGTGTGTGCGTGTACATGCATGCATGTGTGTGTTCATGCACGCACATGTGTGAGTGTGTGCATGCATGCACATGTATGTGTGCACATGTGTGCATGCGCATGTCTATTCACAAGTACTGCCTTGAGAGTCCTTGTGCATGTTGTTTACTTTTTATAATTTTTTTTAAGTCATAATTAATGCTCATTCAGCAATAATTTCTATCTTTATCTTTATATTTCCTCTAGTTCCTCGACAACTATAAAAGAAGAATTTCACAGTACATGTGAGATAAAAAACTATGAAAAATTTACACCACAGAGATATGTGCATGTAGCAATGCAGCAATAAAGGCAGAGCTACAGGGAGTGTACCTGGGGCTAAGGCTGGCCTGGGGCTTGTAGCTGTTAAGGATGTGGAAGGCTCGCAGCAAGTCCAGCTTGCCATGACCTTGCTCAAACATGTTTACCCCAGGCAAGCGGCGTGCTGATGCCATCAGTGCCTGCTTCATACTGGCTGGGTTGATGGCATTCCCCCGATGCAACACCCCGCTACAACCACAACACAACACCAATACTCAGATCTCAACACCCCACTGCAACCACAACACACACAACACTCAGACCTCCCAGCTCCCAACACACTACAAACTCACACCAGAGAGTTCATAACTGTGCAGGATCTGTATAGCAACTGCTGAAAAGAATCTTCACAGCTCCCTTCATATACAGAGTACTGACAAGTTTACCATTGTCATCTGCTAGTGAGTTTCATTTTTAAGACTTTTAAGTCCACACATTTAATATTGTATGTACTATAATCTTCTGGCAGTTTGAAACATAATACATATAGTAAAATATTAATTATAATATCATTAATAAATAATATAGTTGTTCCAATACTTTGCCTTTTCCAGATGTATCAGTATCGGGTATGGTATCGGGCAGATACATATACATTAGTATCGGTTGTAGACAATTAAGTCAGGTTATTACTTTCTTTAGACACAAAAATCACCGTATTTTGGTGTGCATACAGTAAAACCTTGTTAATTCTAAGTAGATTAATTCAAAATTATATGTAATTCAAAGTGTGTATTCGCTCCCAAATGGGAGAATAGGATTTTATATGATCATGCCAGAGTTTTCAAGTCTGTTGACTGGTTTTCGTTACCTCTACCACCCTCTGAAGAGTTAAAAATATATGACAGTGCCATGCACTGCATGAAGTTTGTGAGAGTAGGACAAAGAAAATTCCAGGCTGCCTGTTGTGACAGTTGGAGGGAGGACGGAAGGCTGGTGGAATGTGGCTGTGGCTTGATGATGGAGAGAGAAAAGGAGTGTAGCAGTGTGGGTGTGGCTGGAGGATGGAAGGAGGAAGGAAGCAAAGCGGTGTGGGCGACGACGTGGCTAATGGGAGGGATGACAAGAAGACGAAGGGAGCGAGCGACGTTTTCAGATGCCAGACCCAGCATAGCGAGGGGCTGCTTGACACAAAAATGCCGGCCATGTCTAGTGTGGGATTGAGACAACATTCACCTGAAGTTTATACATAGTAGAGGGAGCAAGAGGGTTCTGGCTACCACAGCTGCAGTTTTAAACCAAACTTTACCGTTTTTCTTGTTTTTTTATATTTTGGCATAGCAATTAGGCCTAAAGGCAACAATTACAACACCTATATTTTTACTGCACGTTAACATATAATTAATGACCAAGATAAATGCAAAAAACTTATTTTTTGGGCTATTTACTTCAAGTTTTTGCCTTTTTTCAACGAAAAATTTTAAGGTTTCCCAAAACAGGGTTGTAACTTTAAGAGGTTAGTCATTCCTGGGGTCGTAGTTGTGTTTACTTTGGACAGGCAAAATGTGCATTGCTTAAGAGGTTTTTTTACTTAAACCAGTCTAGGAAAAATGTTTTTTAATGTATTATTAACAGTAATACTTTTTCTAAAATTCAGTGAGAAGGGCATTGGTATCGGCAATGGTATCAGGGTATTGGTATTGGAAACCATGGCATCGGAACAACTGTAATAAATACACTATCGACCAAAAAGTAATTGGGCACCCGTGAAGATAGACTTGTGTGGTCGCCATACGCTGCAGGCCGGTATAGAATCAGTTGACAAGGAGATGGTACGCAGTACAGAGCTATCGGACTTCGATAAGGGCGTGATTGTGAGCTACGACTTCAGTGAGCTGTCTGGCCGGGCGATGACACAGAAGGTAAACAGGCCCAAATCAACGATCGCATTCGTCCAGTGTAAGTGGAAGTTTGATGGGCATTGTGCCAATCCTGCACATTCTAGGCGACCTCTAATCTTGACCGACAGAAATCGCAGAACCCTGAAAAGTGAAATTGTCAAAAATAGGGCACAACCCATGGCTACCATTCGACAGGAGTTTCATGCAACAACACGAGTATCGGTTTCCATTGGCACATTGCGTACAGAGACCCACCCGGATATTTCGGAAGAGCAGCTGCACATAAGCCCATCACGACAAGCAATAAAGCTTGGCGACTCAGGATGTGTTTGGACCGCCGCAACTGGACACTGGAGTAGTGGAAATTGGTTCTGTGGAGTGATGAGTTGAGGTTTACATTATTCCGGTCCGATGGATGTGAATGGGTGTGGCGTCTACCCGGGGAATGGCTTCTGCCGGAGTGTATAGTGGCAACTAAGAAAGTCAATGGTGGTGGAGTGATGGTGTGGGGCTGTTTCAAGCCTTCGGCATAGGACCACTGGTGTTTGTCCGTGGTAGCATGAACACAGAGGTCTATTGTAACATTCTGGATAGTGAAATGCTCCCAACATTATGGCGTTTTTACTGAATGGACCTGCGTTACTTCCAGGATGACAATGCCAGGTGCCATATTTCAAGGGCTACTATGCAGTGGTACGCTGACAACAATGTTTGCCGATTGGTCTGGCTCGCCCAGAGCCCCGACTCAACCCTATGGAACATTTTTGGGACAAATTGGATCGCCGGGTGAGGGCTTGTCAAACGCGGCCAAACTCCATTGCTCAACTCATGGAATGGTTGCGAGAGGAATGGCGACGAATCCCAGTGGATGTCTTGCAAACACTCGTAGAGAGCATGCCAGACAGGGTGGTTGCTGTTATAGCCACAAGAGGTGGCCCTACGAGATTCTAACAGGGTGACAACCAACGAGCAAAAATTGTGGACAGGTGCCCAATTACTTTTTGGTCGATAGTGTAAAAAACATAAATATAAACTTTACAACTACAAAACATATTAAAAACCTTAAATCACTCATATTTTTTTGAAAATGTAAGAATTATGTAATGTTAGGTGCATGGCATGCATGATTTCTTGGACAACAGGTGCAGGGATGCGTGGTCAGTTGTTGCCCCTTGGTAAGGACCGCCTTTTGCCCATTCACAATTTTTCAGTGGGTTGACTGATGTTCTGCTGTTTAATTTTGAGTAAATACTGTATAATTTTCCTATCCAATGGTAATGAGCAACTTCAGAGTGTCTACCAAACCCTAGAAACAAAAATCTGCCACTTTTTGGTGATTTTTAGGGACATTTTTGAAAATTTCAAGTGGATAACTTTTTTTAAATTTTAACATCAGCAAAGTCTATTTTTAGTTGCTTCTAAAGGGAACACTACTAAATATTTATAATTATGGTCGATCAAGATCATATATATTACTACTACATAAAAATAGTAGTTATGTTTTGTTGCAATCCTTTGAAGTTCATATGTGTATTTATTTCACGAGTCAGTTCAAGAGCTTATTGGAAACACAAGCGGCCTACCTATATGTTTCTTGTTTACAACGAATAAAGCCACGCAGCTTCTTAACAATTCGCTTGGCACACTTCTTGAATTATGTTGACATTTTTGTTTCTTACATACATTTCTGTTGTGCCTTCTTTAAACTATGAGCCAAAATTGAACTGTATCTAAATGTCTTAGCAAACCTTGAAGGCAGAGAAAAAAGTTACTAGATATGGAGGAAAATTGTTTTTTGAATGACATAGGGATGGGGCAAATCCAGTATTTCCTTGAATCTGAATCCAATCTCGAATCCTTGTCTGAAATTACCAAATCCAAAACCCAACCTCAAGTATTTGATTTTGTGATTTTCCACGTGATATTTTTACGTCACAAAACCAACAAAAGGGTTTTGTGGTATCGTATTTGTCTAAAACAAAATGTTCCCACATGTTTGACATCACTGTCACAATTTGGCTTGTGGATTATACAGTTGAATTGTAATATAAACAATACATACCCAAACTTTAACAAGTACACATTTGGTATATTTAGGCAAATGTTAAATCAATAAAAACACAAAAAACAGAAGACACTTTCTTGCACAACACTCCATCCATAACCTGAAGAAAAAAAAAACCTTATCACCGTAGTTTGAGAAAATGAAGCACATCAGGCCTAATACAAACAAAATTTAAAAAGTCTAAGAAGTCGAGCCCAAATTTTATGTATTCTAGTTCTCATTAAATGAAAACAAAGGAGAAAAATTATTATAAAAGCAAAGTTTTCCAAACAATGTTCACCTTGATGCAGATGGGTTCCCTAGATTATGTGTAGTAGCCAACACATTGACAGGTTGTTCTCTTGTTGCGGCGAACAATACATATGCGGCAGTAATATACTGTTCATTACCGCGGTATGTAAGCTATGCCACACCACCCCTCAAGAAGACGTCAAATGTGAGTGAGCCAGCGGCCAAGTCACTGCTACCACCCATGAGCGGGCATATAGTTCCAGAGTGCACCGAGGGATGGCACCACCCCCACTTCCGCCAGCAATGGAGACCTGCAGATAACCCTTGGCTCCGATTACAGACAAGTGCCTGTTGCACCCCAACCACATCACCCAGGCGAAGGGTTGGCCGGCGGTATATGTACATGTGCCCTGGCCAAGAGTCGCTAGTTGATTGCCGGCTCTTGTTAGAGCCACGTCAGCCCCGGCAGCTCCCTCCATCACCTCATGCACTGGAGCTCTCTGACTGCTCTTCATCGTTTAGACCACTCAGAAACTCTTCAGCATCTTCGCCTTCAGCACCCAGACCTTTCAGAGGATCTCCCCCAGCAGACGTTCGTGAAGACGTCATTCCTCCCCAGCTGATCGCCCCTGGCAACGGCTACCCCGACCCTTCAGGTTGTGGACCCTCTAAGTCCCTTCATGACACAGTACAGCAAACACAGAGAAAGTATTCAGCTACCTTAGTAGAAACAGCCACCCCCTAGTTTAGAACCAGGTCCCATTCACCTGAAAATTTCCGTAGCCTATTACTTTCAGTCAGCTCAAGGTAGTTAGGAGGTAGTATGGGCAACTGGAATAAACACGTTCCTCACCTAAACTGATTTTCATTGCTTAGGTGACTGAGTTTCCCAGCGGACACCATATCCACCAGAGTGAAGCAGGAGACCGGAATTTCAAATTACTTTTTACTGCCTAGTGTAAGATTGCATCCTCCCCTTCGGCAACTTGTACGTCTCGTAACACACATGTTCGACAGCCACCCTTATGTTGCACCCCTGTGTACTGAACGGCAGAACCCGCCACTATTAAAAAAAATATTCACTAGTACTACTCAGACCCTTCTGGCAAATATTGATACTTTCTTCAGAGAGGAAATAATAGGTGCTTCACATAACCATACTCATAAAGGTAGGCAAACACTTTTTCTCTTGTGGAATTTGTTGATTTGAGCTTTCCCTATTCTGCCTCATTCCTTTAAAAGGCAGGGGATTAGGAGAGAGGATCATTCTGGTACTGAACCCGCAGTGAAATCTCATCTCTCACTGTTACACCTCCAGTATTATTTACGTAACGTACTTTCCACCCACCGTCTTAAAAAGTCAGATGGAAATGCATTGCATGAGAGCTTGGGGAAAGTACACTGGACAGTTTACAAGGCAGGGAGAAACGTGATACACCCATTATTTTTCATCCTCTGATTTTTTTAAAGGCATTCAAATGGCATATAAAAAGAAAGGAGGACTCAAAAATCACCCCAAAGTGGATGTACAGAATCTACTCAACAAAATAATTTAGCTAGTAGAGAAACAGGTAGATACACCAGCACCTTTACTTGAAGAGCCAATACTTACGAATAAACTGCCACACCTCATTTATTTATTAATCACACAGTATCAAGACAGCATATTAGGCTATGATCCTATCCTTACCGCCTACCTTCCCGTACCTACCTTTGGCTTGGATTTTTACCTGGTCACACTTTCGCCGCAACCAACACCAGCCGTTGTTCAACAGAGGCCACGAGCAAGACACCAAGTTCCAGCAGCTAGACCGCCACGCCCAGGAGTTTCACAGGTACAGCTTCGACCACTTATTATTCTTTCAGTGCCTGACTTTCTTCCAATGCGTAAGACTATATACGCCCATGTCTGTATACAGGCAAGACATCACTATGCGATATGCCGCAACAGTATTAGGTTTGACAATACTGAATTAAATATCCTTCGTGATGCTGACAACGCAATGTTTATTGTGGACCTCTACCTTTAGAAAACCATTCACTCGCAGGTCTGAAGCATGTTACGAGTTTACGCTACCTCTAAGAGTCCGGGGTTCAACTCCCCAAGCAGCTGTTAATCTTACTCTACCACAAACCTAACATGACAGAATCTCCAACCCCCTTGCCGGCAACTCTCTTGTGACAGACTTGTGACACTGCTCCGACCTTAGATAAAGTTATGTTTTCTTGGACTTCAATTTGTGTAGTGTAATTATAATTATTTACAGTGCCTAAAGGACTGTCATGCGACAATTTGTACCTGACGTGACACACTTTCTGACATTTACTGAAACAACATCGCCTCTTCAGTGCATACCTCCTTGTCACCCCAGGCGGGGTACGAACCATTGCAACCAGCTACCAGAGTGCATACAGGTTACGCCCTTTGTTGCTGGGGCTAATACGGACAAGTCAGCCTGCGCTGTTCGCCCGGCTGTCAGAAACCACGCTAACCCCTCCGAAGCATGAATTAGCCACCGGCCAAGCGGCCGAGACAAAATTCCAAGGGCAGATTGTTCCAGAGCGAGCCAAAAGATGGCACCACCTACTACTTAGCTCTGCCTAGAGGAAGAGCTCATTACCGCCACACCCCGCGCACTGAGATGAGGGTAGGCGAGCAAAAATATAGTGCCGTGCGCTACCCGAAAACGTAAGTTGTTTACCTGCTCTTCTGAGAACAACACACCTCCGACAGCTTGTACCACCACCTTGTGTGCTGGAGCTCTCTGCCAAACTCAATGTCATCGAGACCTTCCAGAAGCTCTTCAGCAGCAACCTACCAAAAGAAGTCTTCCACATCCCCTTTGCATGCCTACCCTTCTGGTAGTGGCAATACAACCCACTGCCCTTCTGATAGTGTCACCCATATGTGCCTTCAGGTCAATGGTACAGAGTAGTTAGGGTTAGTTTCTATAGCTACCTAGCCGAACTGGTTTGTCCAGCCTAATACCAGTCCCTTCACCTGACTTGCCTAGATAGTACTTCCGGTCAGCCTTTGGTAGTTAAGAGGTAGTACGGGCCACAATGTCTATTCCTCTCTGAATAAACACGAGTTCTCTCTTAACCTCTAAGCATCATTCCAATGGTGACTGTGCTATTCCCACATAAACACCACGCCCAACAGAGTGAAGGAGGAGACCGCATATTTGACCACTTGTTTTCCTAACCTAGTGTATGACTGCAAGCTCCTCTCACTGGGATGCACATGCGTAAAAAACACACACACATTCGACGGCCACCCGTACTGTCCACCCTGTGTACAGTAAAGTAGAGCCCCAACCACTAGCAAGACAATCCAGGAGACTAGGCACCCAGCCCAGTTTGTACTCCATCCACTGCACTGAACGGTCGCTGAAGGGAGTACTTGACTGGTCCTGGAGGTCTGACCACTTTTGGAACCAGATCCATAGTCGTTTGATGGATGCCTACGAGGAAAACACTTCTCCAACCACTGCGTGCTGTGTCGCCGGTTGGAGTAAAGGGTATGGCTCTGTGTCGGCTCGCCTTCAGCTGTAGCAGAACACTTTAGTTAGGGACAATTGTCACCTACTTCCCTCTCGCGAGGCCGATCATAGATCCTACCTACGCCTTACACCCAGAGGAGCAGAGCAAAGTGGCAGAAGAAAAAAACCACTGGGTCAACAGCCCATCCTGAACTCCGCCTACCCAGGTAACCTCGTAACCGCCAGCCACCCAGCCTGCCGGATGGCCAAATCAGCGATGGACTTTGTTCAGAGCCGTCAAGCCATGCGCCCCACAATATACATTGGTCATGCCCCAGTCAACCAGTAGGGACGAGATTTGTTAAACCCCGTTTGACTGACCTGCACACCCAAAACGGCTACATTGACTGTGACATCCTCCTCTGTCACTTGGCATCACGTGGCATGCCAAACATTGTCCACTTTGTACGCATTGTATGTGATGAAATTTTCCTCAAATAAAAGTTTTTTTACACTTTATATATTTTTTTTTATAATTTGATGTCCAATACAAAATTCTTCTGTTTTATTGCAGCCATAATAACAAATACATATTAACTAAGTTGTACAGATCACAAAATTTACAAAGTAAATTAATTCTATGTGCTACCGTGTGATACATATATGTCAAGCAGTAGCTCACAGTATTAATTTGACTCGTGCCTGGTTACTGACTGTATGGCTCGATCGTCAAGGTTTATTGAGCTAGACCAAGTGTGCGGTTATTGGTAGCTGATGGGAAGTGTTAGTTAACCTCACTTACTCTGAACATCTTCGGTCGGTTGGTAACGTGGGTTTAATGGCTGAGCGAAGCCGGTGCTACAGTCCTTGGTTAGATTATGTTGTACTAAGTTGCCTCACACCATACTCCAAGTTCCAGGCTGCTGACGCTTGACTCCAGAATCTAGGATTAGCTAGTCTGTACCTAGCTTCAGTCCTGTATACTAGACCCCTCATCACAGGGTGGTAGTCGGGGCTGGTTCGGATGTGCGGAGGGAAATATATATATCGTACCACGGGGACAGTCGAGACTGTCCATAATATCAGTGAGGCGGTGCTGTCCCGTTCCGCCTGTCTTTCCTGCGTAGGAGGGGCTAAGGTACTCCGCTGTTTGGTTGCTAGATGAGCAATCTTTTATTCCCTACACCATCGGCCATGTCTTATTTTATAAGACATAAAGTTTGAGCTGTCAGTGAACAAGACACGTTGTGCAATCCGGACGAGAAACTATCCCCTACAATAGTGTATGTCCCAGTAGCTGATTCGTGGCACAAGATCGGTAAGAGTCCCCATGGATCCCCCACGTTAGCGGGCAGATCAGAGACGTTGAACCATGTGGGCCAGCAATGCTACTACTGGATGTGATATCCAGCCAAGGCCAGGCCACAATACTCAGGCCAATACCGCCTCCAGAACCTAGGTGCTCTGGTCGATAATATAACCTAGGCTTGCTGTCTCTCCTTGGTGGAACGTATTCCTATTGGTTGTGGCTCCTCTGTTCCTTCCCTCCAGCACCTGGGTGCTCAAGGTAGCAGGAAGCAACATGCAGCCGTCTAATAGGTGTGTTACCAGACTGGAGGTCCCCAGAAGGTGGGCCTCAGTCTAGCTAGGTTAGGTTTAAAAAGTTCCCGGTTTCTATCGGCAGTGCACAGTGCGAATTATTCCTAGCGGGCGAAATAGACGTTACTCTAGAAATAAAAGCGTTAGGACAGAGAACAAAGTTGTATTTATTGAAGACTCAATAAACACAGTGACTCGTGCTATATCCTACCGAGCAGACGGAGTACTGAAGGTAAGCTATGTTAGCCAGGTGTAGCCGACCTGGTCCTAGGCTAGAGGGAAAGTGAACTAGAATACTGAATATATACCTACTAAACTAAAGCTGTCTAACTGCGGGTGTCTGGAAGAGACAAAAAGAAGTTTAGTAGCCGGGTATATTCGTGTTCAATGTGTCGAAGACTGTTGTCATCACATGGAGTAGCCGCGATGGCTACTGAAGAATCGCGGTTCACTGGAGGCCCCAGCACTAAGGAGTGCTCAGGGTTTACTCTAGAGAAGAATACAAATGACTGCTGGAGCCCCGCCGCGCATGGACTTATATAGTCAAAAGTCTAAGCTGCCGCGGTTGGGTGCGGGGAAGGCATGTGACATCCTTCTGCTGTGAGGCTGATGTGGGAGGTGAGAACCCTCTTGTCAGCATTCTTGGCTTCGTGGATCTTCGGTGGCGCTCAGCTGCACCCGAAGTGGCCAGCAGCTTGTAGGCACTCAGCACGGGGAAGGGGTGGAGACGGCATGCTCGCTGGTTGCATAACCTTGTAGCCAGGTGTTCGGCCGCCCGGTAGATTTAAGCGGAGTGCAACAACCGTGTATTGGTTTGCAGTAACAACTCTCATGTAGGGTGAAGTAAGGGTATACTTCACGTGAAGAGCGATGAGTAGTAATCGTAATTAATAGCAGTATAAGCGGCACATGTCAATTTTCCCCCTCCCCTCTGTTGAGATGATGACTCATCGTGAAAAGGTGGTGGAGTAAGGCGTAGGCCCCCTCTCTGGAAGGTCTGGAAGGCCTAGGTAGAAGTAGTGAAGAAAGTTGGGAAAAATAAATAAATTTCATCAGGTAGGAGGGACCCTTACTGTTTGGTGCTTGACGGCTGTAGCAGCACTTGCTCTGTACTCTCAAGCCGGCCGGCAAAGTCGAGACTCGTGGTATGTGGAGACAGTAACTCTGTCTCTCTTGTGGCAGGCGGGCTTCCTCTCTCTGCCCCTCGTCCAGGTGGTGCGGCACTCGCGGATGCTCCGAATGTTTTTCTCCCCTGTTGCAGAGATTATTGGCTCAGGAGTGCCGCTGATTATCGGGTGTCCCACCAGCCTACTTTATTTTTGCATGCCGCCGACAAATACTCATCATAGCGCTGTGGATATTTACAAGAGAATATACAATAAGAACCTGAAATAAAAAAGTACATAAAAATGACGGCATGCAAAAAACAAAGGGGAATAAAATACATATGTTCAAGCCTTACTCGCAGAAGGCGGGGAGATGCCACTAACTATCCTGGAGCTTACTGTGGTGATTAAAAAAAAAAGGAAAATCTTTCAGGGAACCTTGGGTTGCACAGCAAGCTAAACAGTTATGTGTGACAGGGTAAAAGTTCGGCAACCGCAGGCCCTTCAACACCTGGGTTGACTGGCTAAACGAACAATGCGAGTACACTTAAAAAACATGAATGAAACGCTGGCAATTGCCGCACGATGGTCACTTTAAATTTACATACATAACACTGCAATATTTTTGAAGCTAAAAATATCTTGCACCTGGTTTCACCGTACTGAGTTCATGGGAGCTTTGTGGCTCAGAGTTTTTTGGATTGATATTGAGTTGGTGCACAAGATATTGCAAACAAAGCACATACACTAGAAAAATATAAGCATACAAATGCATCACAAAAATTCCCTCCTACAAAACGGCATTCTTCTTGTTGGTGATCTTTACATACACACTGTAAAAACTCATAGTTATATTTAAAAGTGTACCTACACATCAAGTAATTAACAAAAATCTAATTGCTACTTTACCTTTCGGTTGTCCATTTAAATTCTAATGTGTGCACTGCGTATTTTCGTAAAATGTTCAAAGGCAAGCACGCAATAAATACAAAAGTCAACAGAGTGGAAAATGCATTCCTACAAAACTGCATTATTCTTGTAGGCAATCTTCACAAGTCACAGTAAAAACTCAAGGTAATATTTAAAGGTGTACCTACAAATCAACATTATTACAAAAATCAAAAATTACTAGTTCCTTTGCAGGAGTCCTTTCTTATTGTAGGCTAAGTCTAATATGTATTTCGTCAAAGTCTCTGTATTCAACTATCACTAGCACTGTGGTGAGCATCCATACATGATACACTATTGGTAGTAATTACCGCACTGTGGTGAGTGCGTCTAAGTAATACTACCTTTTTATGTGGGCTGTTGGCCACTTATTTTTATGGAACCTTGTCGTCGGTGAGGTTTAAAATGTCTGTTTACACTGGTTTAAATTACGTACAGCGTAATGACTGCTGTAATTATGAGTTCAGTTTGCACATAGTCGAGTGTCTAAATAACTGTATGTTGCATTTACCTCACTGGTTCCTACACTTCCTCCGCTTGATGACAGCTGGGTAGGCACTTATACTGGATTTAAATGTCAGTTTGCTACAGATCTATAACGAGTCCTGTAATATTCTGTCGTAGTGGTTTACAACTAATTGTGCGATTAACTTCGTCGAATACTGCATTTACTTGTGTTTGATGAGCTTTGATTTGACTGGCATGCCTCTTGGACGCAGTTCAGCATGCAGTGAGTACGGCCACGGGTACCTCGACGTAGGTCGCCACGGTGATTCTTGGTACCGGCCAGGCGTTGAGTCTGCCTTGGCAGCACGAGATGGCATTAGGAGTCTTGGTTCAGCACGTTCGGTCATGGTGTCTCTGCTTCTGCCGGAACTGATGGGGAGAGCACAGCTACCAGGGACGTTGAGGCAGTGCGGGGGAGTCACACATGAGGGTCTTGCACCCAGACTGCACGGGTTCCTACCCGTAGGCCATGATGTTTCTCCGCTGGCGCAGGGCAAGGGAGTTGCGGCAGGGGACTGCACTCCACCTTGCCTGCGGATGCATCCCGTCGTAGGGCCGGGTAATTGGAGGTATCAATGGTCTCGATGTCCAGGTCTTGCAACGAGGCAGGGGTAGGGTGAGAACTCTTGACATCCAATGCGGGTGTTGCTCCAGTTCAGGGGTAGTGGGAGGGTCAACAGTCTCAGTGCCTGTTGTGGTAGCGCAAGGTAGCTGCGGATCACCGTGCTCTACCTCGGGTATGAGTGGTGCGTCTCGCTGTAGGGCCAGGTAGTTGGAGGCGTCTATGGTCTCGACGTCCAGGTCCTGTGATGAGGCAGTGCGAGGGAGAGGGGCCTCAACCTCAACTGCGGGAGTTGTGCCAGGTGTCTGGTAGTAGGAGACATCAACGGTCTCGGCGCTCCGATAAGTCTATTACTAAACTAAAGCTGTCTAATTGCGGGTGTCTGGAAGAGACAAAAAGAAGTTAAAGTTATAGTAGCCGGGTATATTCGTGTTCAATGTGTCGAAGACTGTTGTCATCATAGGGAGTAGCTGCGATGACTACTGAAGACACGAAGTTCGCTGGGCCCCCCAGCACTAGGGATTGCTCAGGGTTAACTATAGAAAAGAATATGAATGATTGCTGGAGCTCCACCACGCACGGATTATATAGTCAGAAGTCTAGGCTGCCACGGCAGGGTGCAGGGAAGGCATGTAACATCCTTCTGCCGTGAGGTTGGCGTGGGATGTGAGAACCCTCTCATCAGCATTCTTGGCTTCGTAGATCTTTGGAGGCGCTTGGCTGCGCCCGAAGTGGCTGACAGCTTGTAGGCACTCAGCGCAAGGGGAGGGGGCAGGCGGCGTGTTCGCTGGTTGCGTAACCTTATAGCCAGGTGTTCGGCCGTCCAGTAGATTTACGCAGCACGCAACAATCGTGTATTGGTTTGCAGTAACAACTCTAACGTAGGTTGACGGGTATACTTCATGTGAAGAGTGATGAGTCATAACCGTTGTTTATAATAGTATAAGCGGCACGCGTCAAGTTTATGTTGATACGTGGCGCATTGTTATACTATTTATATTTTGCTGCAACTCCATATGATTACGTGCCACAGAAGAGATACAAAACCTGAATGGCAGCCAACCCAGGCTAGTGTTTGGTCTTCATAGATAAGGTTGATGCATGCCGCTTATACCTATATACTATAAACAACTACAGCTCATCCCACATACTTCCACCAACTACAGGAAACAACTACCAGATGTCTAGCAGGATGTGTTCTTGCCAGGAACATTGAAGATACTTGGTTTCCCGGAATGTTCCTGGCCTGCCCTTCAAACTCTACTAAGAGTATTTAAACCCACAAAGGAGTTAACCAAGCACGTTGTTCTAACTCAAACGCACTTTGTATGCACTTAAACCGCCAGGTATTTGAAGCGGCCGTGCAACACATCAGCCTCTCCAGCGCACCCGGCAGACACTGTTGCCACACTGTCGAAGATGGCCTAGGGCTGCCAGACGCCACATCCAGAGCGCACTCCAGGCAGACATCACAGGGGCATGTCACACCTCCCACTCCGGGCTCATTGCGCACTCCAGAGCAGCCATATATAAGGCAGTGCATGGCCGAGGTCAGGAGTTATCGTCTCCAGTAGCTCGCCTCAAAATTTCTTGTGCTGGGGCTCTCTATTAACCATAGGTCCTCATGGTCCTCTCCAAGAACTTCCAGTTCTCCAATGGCTGCAGTCAGAGGCTTCTACCACCTCTAGGTATTGACATCACCAGAAGTTCGTCTACCTGAAGACATTGAACACGGCTTAACACTTCGGTTGTCGACACCTTCTGGGTCTTCAGCTGTCACGACTAGCTGATAGTGGCTCCTCTGTTTAGAGTTAGGGTCTCTTCTAGGCAAACGCCGTTAGGTTTAGTTGCAACCAGTTAAAGATAATATTTCCCTTGCATCTAAGTAGCCTAGGAGCGGGTCACCTTCACCCGTTATCTGCATAGATTAATTAATTCCACAGCACATACCTATTGGTAACACGTACGAGTCACCTAAGTATTTATTCCATTAATAAATACTAAATCTTAAAAGTATCTAGAGTTCTTTGTTATAGTAATATAGCCTATCTACCACCAGTATTCGATCACCAAGAGGCCAGCAAGCAAATAAGTACTTTTAACCTAGAGTAGGACGTTAGAAACCCTTCAGGGGCCTGTCCGTCGATACACACACCATATCTTTTGAAGGTCACCAATTCTGTTCACCTCAGTTTTCAGAACGGTAGAGTCTCCACCACTAGGACACACTCCACAGAGGTGGGACAGCCACCCTGAGTTGTATCGCTGATCGGAGCGCCTAGCTAAAGTGCTGGCAGAGGTAGCTGCTCCAGAGTGGAGGCCCTATGTTTGTGGACAACACCTGGCAGTAGCAAGAAGGCGGGTTACGACCCACAACTCCAGGTGCTTGCACTGTTAGGAACCAGGGAGCGCACCGTAAGCCATTGTCAGTTTTATACGCCTAAGTCAGGGATCATCGATTGCTTGTCACTTACAGGAAATCCAGTGTGCTATTTCTATATGCCTATGCCATTCAACAGCTGACACAGTTCAGAGGGCAGATAAGAAAGCAGATTTCAGTGCCACCAAACAGGTCTGTGCGGCAAACCTACTTGCGCCGGAAGTCAACATTACTAGGGGAGCAGGTCCAAGCCGCCCATCACGCGGGGAGACCGGCATCTCCCTTTGGAACCTACGCATTTTACTCCAACCCAGTGAGGACTGGTTACGAGGTACACCCAGTGGTCCTGGCCCTACTCAACGGGAGCGACACCAGGCTCGGGTGGGCCAACACGCATATTGGCAGCTGGACCAGCAGAGTGGAATAATTGCCATCTTGCGGAGAATTACCACAACCCGACATCTACCAAGACCAGTGGAACCAAAGACTCCACCCACACAGCTTACAACACTACGTCTGTGCCTGCCAAGGTACGTCCACCATGTCCCAGAGGGCCAGTGTCGTTGTGAGGCATATTGCTGGACCTAGTACACCCGATTACGTACCCAGTACACAGCCTAAAAGGCCGACACTGGTGTCCAGCAAGAAAAGGAACAGAGTCCCTATTATAGGGCGACTAATTTAGAGCACAACAAAAGTCTCTTGTCGACCGGGTTTAAGCGACACCTGTCAAGGTGAATGCCTAGAGAGCGGAATGCACCTCAAGGAAGAAAATAATATAAATCGCCTCCGCCTACAACACCCTCGTGAAATGGAAGACCAGTTGACAACGCCAGCGAAGCTGCCCCTAATCTTGCGCAGCCGATACTACCCACACACCAGGAACCCTACTTCCAACCACCTCTAGAGATGGAAGCAAGTGCAACTCTGCCTACAAAGGGATGAGCCACACCACCAAAGCCATCCAAAGCCTGAAGGAACCCAAGACACACCTAGCCCAGCCGAATAAAGGGCCCTGCACCACCGCAGAATGGCTGTTGATTCCAGCATCTCGCCTTAGAACCAGTCGTGCTAAGGCTCTCTGCTCCGTCTGCTCTCCTCCACATACTGAGTATATGCACAGCTATCACCAGTCACCAACACTGGACTTTCCAATCACGTGCTGCAGCCCCAAAGAGTAGCCACCCATCCCCTCTCCTTAATAGCAACTTGCAGTCAACCCCACACCCCATACTGCCCCCTTAAGACCCTTCAGGACAACATAGTGACACATGCCACTTATACAAATAATATAATACAATTACAACTCATCGCCTAGAGTACCTCTTTTACCACTACATAACTCATCGCCTAGAGTACCTCTTTTACCACTACATACGTGAGCAACATGCTGTCTACCCTACAGGCACGCCACCCCCCCCCCCTTCCGGGCTTGGAGCCTACAAGTTGCTTAGACCTTGAGCAAGGCCGAGCGCCTCCGACGAAGTACGAAGCAGAATCGCTGACTATACTGTTTACCCTTTGACGCCGCACTAATAAAGCCGTCAATACCAGTCCGAGCATCCTACTCCTCGGACAAACATTACGTTGACCAGGCGACTGGCAGTGGGAAAGCAAGCCAACAGACATGCCTCAACCCGAGGACATCTGGCTAGCAGCCTTGGCCCGCACCACACACACCCAGCAAGCCCAAACTGCATAAATTCTCAACAAATACCCACAGCCTAAATGTGGGGTACGAGAATTTAACCTAGGGGAAGCCATTTTTCTGCGAAGTCACCCTCTGAGCAAAGCCAGCAACCAATTCAGCACTGGCATTGCTGACCAGTGGGAGGGACCGTACCATATAGTAGGCAAACAAGACATCTACTGGGTCGAAGATATACGAGGATGAATACGAAAGGCTACCTGAGGCCAGATACGACCCTACCCAGGGAACATGCTGACACTTGGGAACAAAGATGCCGAAGAAGATTCTCCTGGCCAGTCCGAAGATGAAGACGAACCCCCACCCAAGACGGTTGCTCTCAATACGAACTGGGACCCATGCCAAGACCTGAGCTCATAGCGCTCATCCTTAACAGGGCTCCCAGTTACATCGCCCCATGGAAGCCCAAGGAAGGATGCCAAGGTGCATTTTCCTTCAGATCAATGCCCTCGATGCAATGCAACTGTACTGAGAAAATCGCAGCCAAACGCGGTAGAGCATATTGTGACTGCTCCGAAGTGCCATGACGGAGTCCACACGACCGAGAACCCCGTCAGACATCCCGCCGATTAAGCCAAATTAGCGAACGATCAAAGGTTCCTTCAGCAAGACGGGTAGGAAATGTACCAGTGCCTACGTCTCCACCTAGTGCAACTCCAAAGCCAGAAATCAAGGCTGTACCTGCTTCAACAAAGTCGACCTCTTGCTCCGACAAGGAAGAACCTGTCACGTAGAAACACCTGCCTATTGGGACGTAGAGCTGCCACGCCGGAAGTGCTCCGCCTAAAGATCCTGCCATGCAGGAACTCCCGCCAGCTTAGATGTCGAGCTTGGACAAAAATGCTCCATCCCAAACTCCTGTTACGCAGGAAACTGCTACCCAGGGCATTGAGCTGCAACAGACGTGCTCCGTCCCCAGGTCCTGCGACGCAGGAATACCCGCAGACCCGGACGTCGAGCTGCCACACTGGAAGTGCTCCGCCCCGCCATCTTGCTATGCGAGAGGCCGCTTTCATTAAGAACTTGATGCCACCCACTACCTCTACACAGGCACATCTCCTACAGTGGAGGTCGACGTGAATCTACCTTCCACTGCCTCGCTCCAGGACCTGGCCACCGAGACCGTCGAGGCCACCCACGACCTGGTACCACAACGAACTGTGCTGCCAGCAGTCGGGGTGTAGATCTTTTCCCCCGCACCACCCCATCAGAGAAACATCCTGCCCTATGGGTAGGAACCCGTGCAGCCAGGGTGGAAGGCTTGACACCCCCGCACTGCTTCAAAGTCAACTACTGAACGAGTGCCCTCCCACTTTGTTGTGGCAGAAGCAGATGCCACGACGCCCCAGGCTGCTCCATGATACCTGCTACCCCTATGTACCACCAAGGCCGCCCAAACGCCTGGCCGGTACTTGGAATTGCCATGAAGACCCACAACCAGGTATATGTGGTCATACCCTCTGCACGCTGCCCTATATCCAAAGGAGAGGCCCGTTGAAGGTGAAACTGAAGATCACTAGTAAGTGCGCAAAGTTTAAAAACAATGTAGTAGCTGTAAACCGCTACTACGTGCAAATGGCAAAAGGAATCATTATAGACCGGTCACGCGCACCACAGTTAATTTACCCACATGCCAAGACAGTGACAGAAGACAAAAATCACATTTAGGTTAAATTAAAATTCAATAGTATTCAGTACAGTTAAAATATAAAGAATCAACGAGGTAAATGAACCAGTAATTAGTCACTCAACTATGTGCTAGATAATTTTTTTCAGCCGTAAAAAGCTGTACGTCAGTAACTTTTGATAGACATTTTACACCTCACAGTTCAAGTGTCTCAGTGGTCACCAGCCCACTTAAGTAGGTAGCATTACGAATGGATGCTCATCACAGTGACAGTAATGGCTACTAAGAGTGACTCACGTAAAGACGCTCACCAATGCCAGTGATTAAGTTGAAGACAGAGACTTCGACACTACAATGACATTTTAGCTTTTTCTATTGTTATAATGATCCATAAATCTGACTTGATGTGTAGGTAAACCTATAAATGTCACAATACGTTTTGAAATTGTTTATGTGAAGACTGCTTCCATGAAGAATACTGTTATGTAAGAATGTGTTTTCACTTTTCAACACTTACAAAAGTGAACATTCCTTAGGAATTTACCATAAACATTCCAACGAAGATACACAGAGTACACATTAGCTGTTAGCCCTACGATATAAGATGGACTCCCGCAAGGGATAGTTAGGTTAGTTTTTTTTTATGCTATTCAGCATTAAATATGCATTGATGTGTAGGCACACATTTAACTATTTTGTTATGTTTTGAAAGGGTAAATGGAAGATTGCCTACAAGAAAGAATGCAGTATTGTAGGAGGGTATTTTTATGTATATGCTTATAGTTGTAAGTGTTTCTGTTTGAAATATCTTGTGCTCCTACTCAGTAAACACTGTGAGCGTTAAAGCTTCCTTAATATGGTGCAAGATATTTTAACTTCCATTTTGAGTGTTCATGTCTATTGTATTAAGTGACCAACATGCACCCAATTTGCTGCGATAATCGTGCATATAGTTGATACGCTTGGTATTCGTTTAGTCGGTCAACCCAGGTGTTGAAGGGCCTGTGGTTACCCACCTCACACTCTGTCACACGTAACTATTTAGCTTGCTGACAGACACAAAGGTTCCCTGGAAACATTTTCCTTTATTTTCTTAACTCACTGCAGCAAGCTCCAGGATAGCAGTGGCATTTCCCCGCCTTCCGCAAGTAAGGCTTGTACATATTCTAATATTCTTACTTTAAACCCCTCGTTGTGACATGCCATTGTTTCATATAATTTTTCTTTCAGGTTTTTATGTACGATTCCCTTGTAATATCCATTATCACTATACTGGTTTTTGTCAATGGCACGCATATAAAATGTATGCCAGTGGGACACCCGACACACACAGCTTTCTAACCCCATAATCTTTGCACATGGGGGAATATGCACTCTCATCGCATAAGTAAAGCCCGATAACCAGGGCGAGGGACAGAGAAGGATGCCTGCCCGCAAGAGAGAGAAAGAATCAAGGTCGCCGGCTAGCCAACACCATTCCATGTCTCACATGATTCGCTTCAGCAGATGGCCGCCAAAGAAGCGCACAGAACACGCGCCGCTACAGCGGTCAAACCACCCCATCATTAAGGGTCCTTCCTACCTGTCTATAAAAATTTTTTTCTGTGTTACCGGCTTCAACACGTCTACCCAGATCATCTAGACTTTCCAGAGAGGAGGCCTACGCTTTTCTCCACCACCTTTTCCACGATGAGTCTTCATCGAAGGAGGGGGTGGGGGGGGGGATGATTTGACGCGAGCTGCTTATACAACTAATCTAATACAATTACGACTCATCGCCTACAGTACCTCTTCCACCACTACAGACGTGAGCTACACGCTGCCTACCCTACAGGCAGCAGGAACTATGATTTATTCCTTCTCACCTGGAGGATAAGCAACCCGGCAGGCACCCCCCCCCCCTTTCCCGCGCTCTTCACCAGGCCTCGGGCAAGGCTGGGCACCTCCGACGAGGTACAAAGTAGAATCGCTGACCAGAGTATTCCTAGGCCAACCAGGGCAGGAGGACATTACGCCTCCCCCGCACCCTGTGCCAGCAGCCTACAACCTTCCACTATATAATTCGGGATGCTGCCGGACATGGGCAGTCATTCTTGTTCCATCTCTTGCGTTATCCCACAGCACTGCTGCCAGTGATGGGACCGCCTGAGATCTCCAAAGCATTGAGTACGCTCCCTGTGGCTACTTCACCGTCGATGACCAGTCAACCCGACAACCAGCAAACACACTTACCAACACATTAAATTCACTTTGTCTCCTCAAGACATCTTCTTTAGACAGTTTAGTATTTTCTCGTTAAGCTCCTTCTTTCCCATTCTCCATTAGAATCAGGTCACCTACACCTGGCCAGCGTAGTAACCTTCAGCACTAAATTGCCTGATAGGAAGTAGCACGCGTTGCATGTTTATTGAGACTTCAAAAAACATACTGTTGTTTCCTACTTCTCAGCTTTTCTTTATTGAGTATCTGTCTGTTTACCCGCTAGATACAAGTTGCTATGTACATCTTTGACGAGGACCGGGCAATTTATAACTACTGAATTAACTTCAGCCACGGACGCCCTTCAGGGGTCCGTCATATTTTCACACACCCATTAGACGGCAATCTGTTGCTTCCCAAACTACCACAGCATTGCTTCTAGTGTCGGTGGGAAGGAACAGAGGAGCCACGATAACTAGCAACACCTTCACCCAGAGAGGGGCGACAGTCTCAAGTTATTGCCTTATCACACAGCACTGCTTCCAGTGCCAGGATATACTGTGGCTTGAGATCTGCCGTCCATTTCTGTGTGGACGCATACTCAATGGCGGCATTGGTGACCCAAATAGCTTCACGTCTCTGATCAGCCCGCATAGCGTGGGGGATCAGTGGAGACTTTACAGAGCCTGGTCAGCAAGCCAAAACTGGACTTACACTATAACTTGTGTTCAGTATTCGAGTCAAGGTGTACCCAGTAACCTGTGAGTAGAGACTTAATGCCTTTCAGCCAAAGGCATGGCCGCAGGCATAGGGAGTGACACACAGCACTTCTTGCCGCCAGACAGTTGAATGCACTTCCTCAGCTTACACTGGAAAGGCAGACAGAACAGAACCGCGCCGCCCAACTCAGGCATGAGTCAGTATCGACTGCTACGGTTGTGGTATTATTCGTTTCTCCGTACATTCACATTCACCCGTCGTGTCACCCTGTGGTAAGAGGATTGTTGACTGGTAGGGAAGTGAGGTTCGGTTGGGATAACATCCACTTCTGAACAAATGAATCTCACCTGTGGAACCGCAGCCACAGTGTGGGCCAGGCTCGTTACGACTGGACCAAGTACACCACCAACACGGCACCCAAGAAGTAGGAGTAAGTGAGTACTAGCCAATACACCTCGCTCTCATCACCTAGCTAACTCAATCACCATGCTTTTGGTCTAGCGGACAGAATCCTCGACTGTCATGACTATTAACCTAACTGGTCATGCATCAATAGCTTCAGTTAGGATACAGTTGTTACCACTGCTACCTAATTCATAGCTCTTGCTCTTTTAGCTCACCCTTCAGGTAAGGCTCTTCAAGACAACAGGCCCCTTCACCCATCTTTTGCTTTGATTTTACCTTCTGTAAGTTAATAAGTGCATTGATTTGCAGCAGGAGAGTACGGGTCACCATGTTCTATACTGGACAGAATAAAACATGTTACTAGTCTTACCGCCGTATGTCCCTTCTTGTTTGTGAGAATTGTGTTTAGTCCTTCCTTGTGTCACCTGTAAAGGAGAGGCAGAGAACTGCAGTTTGAGGACTGGTTTGCAGGACTTAAGAGTAGGACTGCAGCTTGTCCCCTAAACAGGACTTGACGTACGTCATCCAAAATACAACCCATTAGACGGCCACCCATACTGTGGACCAGGTTCGCAGAGGTACCTGGTGCACACTTAAGATAGAGCCACAACCACTTGCAAAACACGCAACAAAGAGGCTGGATCACCCTTGTCAGTTACCTTCTCCATCCACGGCGTACACACCCGCCAGAAGGAGTGCAAGGCCTGACAATAAGGGATCTACCCCTTCTGGGCTAAACTTAGCTATGGGTATCGTTGCCTGCCTCCCCAGTGCAGACGTGAACTGTAGTACCTCACCCCTGGTAGATGATACAGTTCACCAATAGAATGAGAAATAAGTTGAGCGACAGGAAGGCAGATGCTGTCCTCGCAGAGAAACAAGCATTGCTTAACCAACCTGCCCCAGCCTTCAGTTACTTGACCCTCTCTGGAATGAGCGGTCACACCATCTGCCAACAGTCGAGGCCTCACCTCGCTGTTCCCTCTCCCCCAAGTAATTTGTTTTGTTTGGCCTCCTTAGTGAAAACCCTCAGAGCTGCTCATCCTGTTGTACAGTAGTTCTGCCTGGGCCTGAACTGGTACTGGGCTTCGACGCCGGACCAGCCCAGTCAGCCATCAAAAGCCGGCCACACACCTGCCTGCCTCTGCAGAGCCGGCCACTCGCCAGAGTCGACCAACAGATGTCATGCCAGCCAGATGGGCTGTGCCAACAAGTACTCGACCCACAGCAGTGAGGCACATCAGATGTAAGCCAGCTGCCCCACCAATGTCACACACCCGCCCAATTAGCCCAGCTAGTCTTCGCGCCTAGCCGCCCGATACTGTTTAAGGGCACAATTAAGGCCAACTGCCAGATCCCGCAAACTCTGCCTCAGAAAGGTCTGCACCCCCGAGCCTGTGTGTCTGACCTGACAATAACTAAAAACCTAGTAGATGCCGACGTGCTCCTATGCCTAAGGCCGTCACGTGTCAGTGTTGTAAAAGTTTAATTTTCACAGCTTAGTTAGTATTTGTTATTACGGCTACAAAAAAACAGAAGACTTTTGTAATTGACATCAAATTATTTAAAAAAATATGACAGGTAATGCTTACTGGCTAAGAAGGTAAATGACTTTGCTTCATCTACACGCCTCACTGAAAACTAAAAGTACATTGAATGGGGTTAGGAACTGTATGATTTCTACCAGAACATCTACAGGATTCTCCCTGGTTACGGGGATTATTACAGACATGACCGAATTGTACGTTTCATCAGCATTAGCCAGTCAGTAAGCAAGCCTACCCCAGCCTCCCCGTGAGAAGATGCCAAAAATTGATTGCCAGTAATCGAGCCATCGCCACAACCCCGAGCAAATTGAAGGGTGCACCGAGAGATGGCATCACCTGTCACCCTTAGCTCCCTGCCTACACCGTATAGAAGCTCTTCAGCATTGCCTTTGCCTACAGCCAGATCTTCCAGAAGCCCTCCCCTGCAAGCCTTCCAAAAGTTATCTGCCATACTAAGTAGCTTGCCGCCAGCAACGGCTACCCCACACTCTCTTCAGGAAGTGGGCCCCTTATGTTCCTTCAGGACATGTGACACAGCGTAGACAAGGAAAGTTGTAATTAGCTACTTAGACCAAACTGCCACCTTTTAGCCTAGAACCAGGCCCAATTCACCTGTATAGGGTAGTTTATAACTTCTGATAAGCTCAAGGTAGTCAGGAAATAGAATGGGCCACCATGTTTTAATCCTGACGGAATAAACACATTCTTAGCCTATCTTGTACTCACATTTCCTGGAGTTCACCGAATCCATACTAGACACCACATCCCTTAAAAGTGGAGTAGGAGATCAAGGTTTGATACCATTTGCCGCCTAGTGTAGGACTACCAGCTCCCCCTCAGGGACTTGTATGTCCAGAAATACATACCATTCAACAGCCACCCGTTCTGTGCACCACATGTACCAAATGGTAAAGCCATGACCACTATTCATACACTCCTAGAGAAGAGAGACCACTAGACCAGATTGTACTCCATCCACCGCACCACGTGAAAGGACATCACCCGTCAAAGCTATTGGGTCACCTCCAAGAGAACCCCCTCTCCAACCACTGCACCGTTTGTGTTGCAGGCTGGAGAAATTGTTTGGCTCTGCGCCGGCCTAGCTAGTTGAGACGGCAGAACACTTAGATAGGAAACTGCAGGTCGCCTCCTCCTATCTTACGATTCAAGGTTTAGAACCTGATAACCTCTACCAAGTGAGGTGGGAAGAACCTGAAGGAGAGGAAGGCTACCTCTACCTAACAAGCTACCTGGAGCTGCACCCAGGCCAGTAAGTCATTTAGACAAGAAACACCCCGGAAACAAGCTCACGCCGTTCACAAGTTGGTGGGGCTTCACCCCCCCCCCCCAGTTCCCTCCCCCTTCACTGTTTTCAGCTCCCTGGAAGGTACCTGAGATACCGCACACCATGGTAGCAGCCATCAGACGAGAAGAGAAGGTGCCCACTGGGTTGGCCTGCCCATGGTTCCACATCCGCCGCTACCCCAGTCTGCAGAGAGCTGCAGCCAGCAGCAGCAGCAGTTCCAGCCTATGTGGACAGCAGAGTTCTACCAGCAGCCACACCACCAACAGTAAATCCGCAGCTTCAACCAGCCGACCAAGCATTGGAATAAGTAAGCAGCTGACCCCAAAGCGAGTAGCCCAGCTAATAGCCAAACCAGTAAACGACTTTGTGCCTAGCCGACACGGCCCACACTGTACACAGGTTGTGCACCAGTACACAAGTAAAACAGCCACAAGTCGTCCCCCATAAGTGCTCCTGACCTACACTAATAAGTCACTATTTCAAGATGTAGGGACACATTGCTCTGAACCAGATAGCATCACGCGTCAAATATAAAGTGTAAAAATTTTTGATCTGAAGAAAATGTCTTCACATACAATGTGTACAAGTTGAACAATGTTTGGTACAATTATAAAATAATTACAGTCAAACCTCCCTTAACGAATTCTCTATGCATTTTTTGCTTTCATTTAGCGAAAATAAATTCTGTACAAAGTGGCGAAATCCTCTCTACAACATATCACAGTAGTTGATGTTACTGCACAAAACACTGCGAATAATGTCCACAAATAATACCGTATTGGTCTGAATGTAAGGCGACTGTTTTTACATAAATGAGAGATGCGAAAATCGGCAGTCGCCTTAGTTTCACACATTAGACGTGTGGCAGCACAAACATTATTTCCAGGCCAAAAATTGAACTGCACATGTGGGTGGCCGCTTGCCCTTGAGAAGATCATTGACAGGCTGGCAGCTGTGACACGCTAGTAACTTATTTTTTTTGTTCCGGTAGTAGGGTTCTGGACCACTAGTTGAATGACATGTCGATGGAGCGGATTATTGTCCATTCACACTTTCTTGTGCCTTTTAGAATCAAACCTTTGAAAAATCAAACAACAGTGAGAACAGTGACGAGTTGGCAACGGCCGATAAGAAAAAGTTCACAGTTACAATATTTTTTTAACCTCGTTTTTATGTATACTATTTGTAAATTAAACACTGCCAAATTACATACTTGTATTGTTAGGTAGCACTGACGGAAACACATTTTATTGCTGCAGTAAAAAATATCAGCGGAAATTACAGTGCTTAGACTCCCTCTAATGACACTTGTGATTTTTTTCCATCCGGAAGAAAAGTTTAAGTGAAGCAGATCATGTCGCTCTCTCTCATTCTTTCTCTTTTCTCTCTCTCGGGAAGTTCACACCACCTGTGTGGCAGGAAGTATAAATCTTGTTAATTATAATGTCAGCACATTTTATACTAATTACAGCAACAATAATGATGTTTGAAATTGTAATTTACAACTGAAACGAGATTTTAAAGTTTAAATACCCACTATATGTTATTTACATGTGATGCGATGGCACGACGCTTACAAATCCAGCAGGTTGGTAGACATGGTGTGGAAAGGAGAATCTAGTATCACGAGCTTGTCCCAATCCAACCCAACCCAATATGGCGGGCGAGTATACCCTTTGCCTCACGACTTGCAGTGATGTGGCGACGTGTCAATGACACGGCGTGTTTCTGAACGAAGCGTCAAGTTCGTACTCGTGTTTTTTAAACATCCTAGCAAGTTACAATGTTGTGGAAAAAATGTGTTTCCACGGCAAGGTTAAAAGTGTTGTGTTGTTATCGTTGTGTTCGAAAGGTTGTGGTGGTTGCGTTGTAATCGTTACGCAGGCCAGGTGTGTGTGTGTGGGATTTCAAATATTTGCAAAATGTATACGTTTTAACCATGAACTGATGTTATGACGAAGTTACTTATTGAAATTCCTATCTGTTTATCACAACGTTGTACCTTTGCGCTAGGTGTTTGAAACATAGTTGTGTAACGAGCTTACGATTCTGTGATTTGAATGTCTGCCACAATCCCCTTAAAATACTTAGCCCACCCAGATAAATTTAAATAAATAATTCAATAAACCTATAAACCCATAGTACCAATAAATTTAAACATTAGAGGAATAAATGTTACGGTAGGCCTATATGTTTGCATGTTCACCACTATATTTTACGTTTGTCGATGCTACAAACAATAAATACATGACACGAGCTACATGCTTGAATTTACTGTGTTCCTTCGTTTTAATTTCTATTCCAAATAAGCCATCCTTTTAACAAAATAACCCAACATCTATTAATAACAATAGGTTAAATATTACTGTTATTTCCGCCACAGTTGTAACAAACACTGTCGTAGCAAAATATTAATGTGTATTCTGTGTAACATGCTATATCGTGTGTAACAAATAGTTATAATAAAGCCGACCTAATTATTGTTATAGGCCTAAATTGTGAACATTCGTAGGAAATATGACAGTATTCTTTGAACAGCAACCAACGCATTTGACAGTTATACAAGTAGACGTCACATGGTAGTGTTTATATTTACGTGTAGCGGAAGGATATGTAATCAGTAACCAAAAGTAGATATTAGCAGGGCTTCAGAAAAGGCAAAAGTTATCGTGAATCAACTATAATTGATGGATTAATGACTAATCCGATAAATTGTTTAATCCAGTTAATCCTAATCCGATTAATTTGCAAATTGCTTAGTTGAATTAAGGCTTAATCCGTTTTTGGAAAATTTCCCAACACATCTATTTTTTTTATTTGGTTTTATTTTCCTATATTTGGATTGGTATGTGTACAGAGGATTTATTTTTAGAGCGATGTTCACTCTCGGACGTCTGGCAGCCGACTGAGTGGAACATATTGTGCAAAAAGAACTTCAGAACATGTCCAAACAATCAAAAATTGATGACTATTTTGATAATAGCACTTCGGTCACTATAAATGCTTCCTCATCTTTACAAATATGTATGTTGTATTACCATGAGTACAATATATTTTTACTGTACAATGTATTTTGCTCTGTAGCTTGTGTACATATTCATCATTTATATCGTCAATATGTTTGTATACATACATTTTCATTGTACCTCCATATAAAGTACCTCCTTATAACAAAGTGTTACATTTTTGGTGCCCTGAGTTTAGTCATATAGAGGTTTTACTGTAATTTTTGGGGTTGAACACCGTTAAAGTAATATTCCATTAAAATTTCACATTAATATTATGCCAAAGACAATTTAAGATGGACTTACAATGCTCAATAAATCCATGCACTGCTAAATGTTTTAAACATTTTTGGTGAAGAGGGCAAGCTAAGTATAAACCTCTCAGTTATAAATTTTTTCATATAATGTCTCCCTATTAAAATAAAATTTAAAAAGTTTCATTCGAACACTAGAGATGATTGAACACAGACTTCATGTACAAGATTACAAATTTTGATGTAGACAGGTCAAAATTGATCCAAAATTCCCCAAAATGTCTGACATGTCATAACAACCTTATTTCTGGAAACCATGAGGGATCATTTTACTAAGGTTACATAGAAATTTATCTAATTTAAAACAGTTAATGTATCTGAAGAAAGGAGAGTAACAAGCCAGCGCTAGCATTGTACCTGGCAAGAAGGGTGACAGCCCCGGCGACAACAGGAGATGCGACACTCGTGCCGGACAGAGTGCGACAGCCACCCTTAATGCTGGAGCCACGCACTGCTGAGCCATATGTCACTATGTCTGGCTTGACCCTCCCATACCTGCACATGACCCCAACACACATACATGCTACGCTCTACAACAGGACTATTCAGTTAGTAGCCCACGGGCCATGTGTAGCCCACCAGACTTGACACACTGGCCCGTGAACTTATTTTATCATTAACTCTCTCTTTGAAGTATAAACATCTGAATTAAAAAATTTACTGTTATTAATGTAAAACTTGTAATAAATTTATATATACAGTGACAGTCCTTTGTAACAAAAGTTTATAACGGCATAAAAAATTGTAGCTACAACGGACATTGGTTAAATTTTTTTTTTTTTAATCCCATAGTTACAAATTTTTTATTTGTGCTGTATATCAACTTTAATGACACAACCCAAAAAAGTAAAAAGACTGATAATATAACTCAATAAAATAAGATTTAAATGGTGCAAAATTTAATCACTAGCGGAGAACAGATGCGATGCATCGTAAGGTTTAGAGCGGGGAGGGTGGCAACGCTCAATGCGAGCAGCTGTATTCCAGGTCGCCCAAGATAATAACTCTTTCTGTCGCCATGGCGGAGGCTGTGGGCTGGGACACGGAGACACACGGGCGACGTATGTATGCAAAGTCACTTGGCACTTTTTTTGCTAAAATTAAATGAAGAAATTTTATTACACAATTAATAGTTAACAAAATCCGTCTTGTTAGTGACTATAAAAATGCAGATTGATTCACAAGATAAACATTAATTAGCAAAATGTGCGACAGTTTAGCACCAAAATACACTTAAAAAAACTCACACGATCACTCTTTTTTGAAATAAGAATCAATTTTTGTTTGTTTCGCTTTAACAGCTTGGCCTTATGACAAATGACAGGACCTCTTGTCTTGGAAAGCTAGCAACTATCCAAATTTACACGTGGTATTTGCAGGTGTGCAAGGCATTTACGTAATTCAGGCACTTAAAATTTCTATACGTATTATTCTTATACTGCCTGATAGTATAAAAATATTTGGCAATCTTAAAATCGCCAGACAGATTGCTATTCTAATTTACGCAACATTAATATTAGTATACAACAATAACAAAGTTCCTGAATTTCACGAAACAAAAATTTCCACAAATGCATAATCCGTACAATGAAATGGTAACTTTCATAAATAATGTCACCCAAACAATTGTTATGTGTAGTACCACATACAATAAATACTGTACTATGGTATGTACAGGCTGCATGAGACTTTTTTTTTAAAGATTGTGGTTTGTGAGGTTTGTTCATGTACGGGAACAACTGGTATTTGTCAACTACATGCTTCGCTTCCCCGAAGCGATTTTAGGCATCCTTTGTCAACACTACAATTGTGATGCATGTGACTAATGTGACCCTATGTGTGACCTTGCCAGCAGGCGGTTTACAGCTGTGCCACCGATATCGATCACTTCAGTTCATTCTCCCTCTCTCTCGTCGTGCGCGCTCCCCGCTTCACAGATAAATAAACGTGATGCTGTGATCCAATTAGTTTCTAGTTTCATTTTTATTAATTTGTGTCTAGCATTTTGAAAAGTTTAGTCAAAACAATACAACGTTTACTGCATAGTATGCAATGCTGTATTATTTCGGTATTCATGATTTCAAAAATAAAAAACTGATATGGTGGTGATTTGGTAATTTGCTGACTTCGAAGTTGTCAAAAGGCAAATTACAAAAATACGTTGTAGATTTAGTAGACAAACAGGCCACATGACCATTTTGTTAACAAAAAAAAGCCAATTGGAACACTGCCTCGTGATAATGGAAAAGGAACGAGCAAGTTATTATGCAAAATTTAAATTGATGGTTATGGAATATGCATGTGAACATGGAAAAAGGGCAGCTGGTCAACGATAAAAATGTACATTGCTAGTGCGAGGGGAAAATATACGCTGTAAAAATTGCCCAAAAAAAAGTGCTTTGCGAGGCACAATATGTAAACATCCGGAACTGGAATAATAGCTGTTTCATCAAGTGCGCACCGCACCACTAGGAATAATGGATTTTCAGTCACCACAGAAATGCTTCCTTTTGAAGTCAAGGAAATTGCAACAAGCAAAAACATTCCCCTACCAGAATTTAATCCGGACATTCGCCAGTGACTCAATTGCACAATATGCCAGCGATCAGATTACCCAATTCTTAGCAACTGTTCAGTGCAATATAGTACATATAAATAACTTACTTGTAATCTCAGATCGGTTCTCTCATGATGCAGTGCAGGAACTTAGATGTCATTTTATAATGGCCAGAAACGTTTTTACAATTTACACATTTTTTCCCCCAAAAAATTCTTGTGTATAGGCAGCACTCTATATTTACACATGAAAAAATACGGTAATTTCCAATGATTGATTCAAAGAAGTTTAAGTAAAAACACTAATCCGTAGGTAAATTTAGATTCAATTTTATGTTAGGGAAAGATATTCATGTTGCATTTCACCATCATCTTCGGCCGATATTAATACTTTCCGCTGTTTTGTGTCAACACAAATACACAGTGGCGAGTGCACAACAAGTAGCATGTGATGTAACAAAAACAAGTGCTGGTGCCAGACCAGACAGCATGGTGCCACGCAGCTATGACAGATAAGCTGTGCGGCATTGCTAAGTCTGCGCGCTGCCAGCAACAATGTTGCCATGTTTCATGAAGTTTACGCACGGAAATCAAAATCTTTTCTTAATATTTTTTACACAATAATTTCTTCTTGCATTGTTTTCTAAGGAAACTGCTGAGAGCTCCTATTTAAGCTTTCGTTATAATGAAAATAAGCCCACACTGCATTCGTTATTACGGACTTCTTTTCCCACAGAGTATATGGGCAATTGACAGTGCCGATAAAAGTTATCGTTATAACGGATTTTTTGTTATAAAGCATAGTCGTTACATCGGACTTTCACAATAATTTTATTTATTACATCTTTATGTAAACAAACTATGTATAAGTGAGCTAAGACTCTGTAATAACTGAGTGTTACCCTTGCATTGTAATCTAATAGCTCTGCTCTACAGCACACAGCAGCTTTGGCCCACACTCCACACCTGCACGCACTATTATAAGCCAAACAGAAACAATTATGCACAGAACTGTTCCCAACTTTTATGGCATGGTCAATATGTATGGGTAAAATAGTGGAAGTCTGACAGTGTAGCATACTACCCTAGCTGATAAACATATCTCTCTTTCATTGCTTGCGTGGAAAGTGGGTAAGGTGAAACAAGGTGTAAGCAATTTGTATCTAATATGGAATGTTTTCCACACAAATATTTACAGCTTGCTTTAAACAAAAACTTTACAGTATTTTTGGCTCATTTTGACGGCACGAAAAAAAATTACATTTAGTACAGCTAAAGCATTTTCTGAAAATCCCCGAGTAGAAAAGAAAAAACGATACATACAAAGTCAATTTTCTAATGTTTTCAGTTATCTAAAGCTTAGTTTACATAACTACAAAACACTTTCACCAGCCAAACTTAATTTATTAATGATAACTATAATGCAGGATGGCTACAAGGAATCAAAAGATAACTAACAGATACTTGAAGCGGAAAATGGTCCTTAGGTCCTTTGATCAACAGCAACAGACAGCAAGTACATGCCAGTTTGGAATGACCAATAATGTGGCAAGGGGACACAAACAGCTGCCACTCACCCCTGTGGCAGCTCCCAGGTGGTCATACCACGAGATGAGAACTTGGCAATCTGGTCCTCAAAGTTGATGCCACCCACACCAATCACATCCATCTGGTCAGCTGGGTTGTTCAGTGTGCTGCACAGAGCCTTAACCAGTCACTCAACAACTTCCATGCCCTCAACATAGCACAGACCTTGTTTCCAGCCAGTACACACACAAATATATTTTTCACACACTAATAAAAATAGTTATTACCATGTTGATTTGTTAGAACATTCACCTCTCTAGTTGAGGCCACAGGCAGCAGCTCAAGATAAGTGACCACGGATCATTGCATCTGGCAACACTCATTCACATTACTACTTGTACTCATTATATGTATTTAATGCAATTAACACTGACTAATTTTATTTGTTAAAAACAATAACATGCTAATTACTTATATACAGGAAAGCACCACTATAACGAACTTCAGGTTAAAGAACACTTCACTTACACATACACATAATTTAATCCCACCAAAACCCTACGTCACAGCCTTGAATTTCATTTCATTTAAATAAAGTTTTTGACAGTATGAAATATTGATGCAGATGAATAACTGACGCCTCAACTAAAATAAATTAATATTGAAATAAAACTATTAGTTGAGGGATTTATTTAGTGTACAGTGGGAAAGAGGTGAGAAGACACTTTAACATGCATTGACCCATGACAGGGTTCCGGTTTGATCTATTCTTTACGTAGTACTGGGGCACGTCCAGTGTAAATAACTGGCCTGATAGCTTTACAGCAAGGCATGAAGTCTGGCTCCGTGAGCGTTATCTTGCGTTTCAGTGGATTGGCTCCAAGTGGTATACCTGGGTGACGTGTAACCCTATCCCAGCACTCAGCATCGGAATGCAGTGAGCACTAAGTCAGATCTCACTAGGCGACAGTCCCTGGACATGGGTGAGTGTCTCAGAAGGGATCAGTCTCCCCCAACTCAAAGAACACTAACTCCGGCACCTGCTGGCGCGGTGGAGAGAGCTGCTGAGCCGGAAAGCTGGCCTTAAGAGATGGAGTACCTAGTGTCGGGGCTCTACCGTTCTGCCCACCATGATGCACAAAAAGGGTGACCATCCAATGTGCATGTGGGTACTCTGATTGGTGTATCTGCATATGAGTAAAATTCCCTGGTCACCTACAATCCCTCGGGCGGCGTGAGGTCCACTGGAAGAGAAATTACAACTATGGGAAAGAATACCCTTGAGTCGGTTAAAACATCTGTTTATTCCTTTTTATGGGACGTAAACAGAGTGGTGTCTCACTACCTCCTAAAGTTGGCAAGAGCTTACGGAAGTTTAACCTACAATGAGCCAGGTGAAGGCAATTGGGCATAAACTAACAATGGAAGAGTAGACAAGTGTTACAAAACTAACTTAAACTGGTACTACTCCTACGCATGTGTTGCCCAGAAGAGGGCGCAGTGTCTAGGTATGTAGACGATATTTGCAAGGATCTTTGGCATGAATGTGGTGAAGAATAACCAGGTTTAGAAGGATGACTCCGGCAAACTGGTTGTGATGGAGTCAAGGAAAGGAAGCTCCTTTGGCACCAATGTGGTGAAAGAAGGTATATTTAGAGCAAGGCAATCAGGCTAGTCATAAACTCCGGCAAGGGTTGCGGTGGAGAGGATGAAGTCTGAACGACTGATGGCAGCGGGCGAGTGTCCCGCTATTTATACTCTGGACGGTCCTTCTCCTTCAGGCAGCTGGATAAGAGTGGTGATGGAGAAAGGGTAGCTGTTACATAGCTTCACCAAGGCTTGACATCACTAGCCAGCTTGGAGATCGAGATGTGGCAAACCTTACTGGTAGAGCTATGTGGTGGGAGTACTGTGCTCCTCTGTGCTTTGGGTGCATAGTCTCGGTGGCCGGTGAATAATACAATCTCGGCTGGAACAAGTATTCTTGCAATGGTAGACAGTAAAATCTGGCATCTTGTTGCGCAGTCAACAATAAAAACTCAGTTCGGATCAGACGGCAAGGTTTGCTACTGATGAGGCAAAGTCATTAATTTCATTGTTGAAAAGACATCATGCATCATCATTTACACTTTGAAACATACTTGACTTACCACATACTGGGGATACACTTTGATAATTCAATAAATAATTGCACTGTGTGTGCTGATAGTGTGTGATTGATGTGAAGGGTTTCTGTATGTACTACTGACACGTGACACATTTCTGCGCTTCTAGGAAGTGTGCGCTAATGAACGACTTCACCCCATCTTGGAGCGCACTCATCCTTATGGGGCAAGTCACACCACTTAAACAGTAACTGAGGCGGGAAACGTGCCTACAACGTACATTGGCATGCTCAAATGATACAAGAGAAATGTGTTTCTAGATTGTACTGTTCACTGACACTTGCCCAAATGCTGTCACATCAACATCCCTTTCTGAATATCGTACTGTCTACCCAGCCAGGGGCACCCTCAAGGAAACTAGGGGTCAAGACAAATTTTGATGAAAGATTTTGAATTACATTTAGTTTACTGGTGCCCATTGATAGGAGGTAGTTTACATTAGTTTGGGACACTCTTTCAGGTGAGGGGCCTCGGTTCCTATCAGTGTGATTATTTGAATTCTCATCCTTAGAAAAAACACGTTACAAATTTACAGGTTATGCAAGCAAAATTTAATTCTTGGGTGGCGACGTGGACTCTTAACGTCGCACTGCCAAATACTAACTAGCTAGAATTTGTATGGTGTGCACTGACATCTAGCTGTCCCTTCTAAAGAGCTACGAGTTCTTGCACTCTCGTTTTACCCTAGGGTTCAGGCATTCCTATTGACTATCACTCCCTACTAATTACATACTTGGGGTTATATGAAGGAGGCGCAATAGTTTGTTCTGGCATCCGCCAGGTACTCACTCGGATGCTGGCGTTGTTGGAGGGCGCTGTCGCATGGTGATGCGGCGCTTCTCTGTAGCGTCTGGTTATATGATACGTGTGCCTGGCAGTACAGGGGCCACTCGTGACGTGGGCCCGGAAGTTAAAGGCGGCATGTGGCCAGCGTCCTGGGTACTGGTGCCATCTGCTTCAGTGGTAGCCTCTGAGTTGCTGGTATCCTCTGCTTCTTTGATCATGGTGAGGCTGCAGTGACCTCTGTTTCACTGTGAGCCCTTGTGGCAGTGGTGTGATGTAATTTGCGGCAGCGGTGCAGGTGAGTGATGCGCAATAATGACTGTCGCTATCTGCTCCCGATGGTGGAGTGATTTCATGGGCACTTGTGTTAATTTCTCTCATGGTCTGCGCAGCACATCTATCATCCTCTCTATCCTGGTCCGTTGAGCTGCAGGCGCTGATCGACAAGTTAACTGGCTTTACCACTGATGTTACCAAGGACTGCAATTTACTTTCTTCCTCGGCTTGTCAACTTTCTGTATTCTTGCCGGGGACGAGGTAGGAAAGATAGGGTAGCAGTGCGTGCGTCCTAGAATCCCTATTCTGGTGGGGCTTCACCATTTCAGGGGAAGGCGTTACTGTGACGATCCTGGCGGGAGTGGGTACGCAGCCACATCCAGGTTGTTGTCTGGTGTGAGCGCTTCTTCAGCTGCAGAGAAGAAGGCCGGTGAGACTCGCGCAATTCTTGGTGCTTGACAGCCAGGGAGGGGGCAAGAAGGGGGACGAGGGGGCTACACTGTTTAACCACAGTTCTCTCGGAGGAGGTAGAAGGGGGGTACCACTTCACTAACGGCGCTCTCATAGTTCCGTTATCGGGTGAAAGACAATCAGCGGGGTCATGCCACGATACCTTAGGTTGGACATGAGGTGGTGTCCGGTGGGATTCGAACAGAGAACTTCCTCTAGAGTCGTGCGAATAACGGGGTTTTGCAGAGGGAATTTACCACCTTCTCCCAGTAATCTATCGCCTCCCAGAGGGCTGACGCTGTGGTCAGAGTAGAGGTCGGTTGCACCGGCAGTAAGGGGTTTTCCTTTCATTGTTGTCGGGCACGAAGACGCCTGACTCTTCTGCCTGAGTGGGAGTTCTAACGCTTGTTGTGTGGGGAGGTGGTGCAGGGTCGACTCGTAGACGTAGCAAATGAACAGGGGAAGTGGTAGGGGTAGCCTGAATCAGTTCACCTTCCCAAGTGACTACCATGCCCTGGCATTCACCTGAGGTGTTGCGTAGTTGTCCGCTGCTCTCACAACTAGGGCTGTCCCAATATCATCTGCTCTCCTAGATAAGGGGTCACTAGGAAGGGAGTTTTAACGCATTGCCCGTATATCCTCAAGTTGAAGGTAATCTCCCCAGATAATTGTAGGTGGGCCTCACTGTGGGTCATTGTGGCAGTTAAACTGGTGGGGTCACGCTGGCCCTTTTGCGCAGCGTGAGGAGTTCGCCACTGATAAAATTTCGGTCAGCAGCTGTGTCTAATATGGGCGCGACAGTTGTTCCCTCGAGTTGTACCTGTAATCAGGGTTCGTCCGAGTACAGAGGGGAGGTATTTATTGCCTGAAAATGGGGCACTGCTTCTTTAGTCTGGGCCTGCATTTGAGGGGGGCAGGGGATGGGTGGTGCGCTCAGCACCCGAGTGTCTGCCTTACCTTTTCCCCTCACCTGCCGGGCAGTGCAAGCTCCATAGGAGTGCTGTCCTTGACAGTCTCAGCAAGATGAGGGAGAAAGGAGGGGGTGGAGACAGGACGCAGCCATCAGGTGCCCGGAGGGATGGAAGGGTTCTCCTTTCTGGAGCTTGCCGGGCTGTATTGTCCCTGCGGTAATGCTCAGGCCGTGGCATTGGAGGTCCTGAGTTCGTTGTTTCACATGGACCAGGGTGCACGTAAATTAGGCGTAGAATTTGAGGCCTCCTGTTCGGTGGGTTAAGGTTTCTCTCTGCATTGTGGTTCCCACGAAAGGGATCACTTGCCTCCTGTGGTTGCCGCCTTGGACAATCTGTGTTGTAATGCCGCCCCATGCAGTACCAGTAATGTGGCAAAGGGGTAAAAAAAAAGGGGGCAGTGGGGGTTGGCAAGGTCGCTTCGTGCTCTACAGATGGTTTGAGGTTTTGTGTATGAGTTCTTTGCGCCTAATATAAAGCCCTACCTCCTCTTCATGCTTTTGCACACTGGAGTGAAAGTCCGTTATCAGCTCACTAAGGAGGTCATTGCTGGAGAAATAGGAAATAAACTGTGCCTTTAATAGTGGCCAGCTTTCCACAAATTCACGGTTTTCTTCCCACCATCGTTTGGCGGGACAGGTGAGGTGATGGTAAGCCTTGCTCACCTATTGTTTGTACGGGATCAGGTATTCCCTTAATTCTCGTTCGCACTCTGCAAGGAATCTCTCTGGGTTTGCATAAGCTTGACCGTTAAAATTGAGGAGTGACAACTCACAAGGTAACATGGGAATGATCAGGCTATGCCTGTGGGGTGGGTTGCATGGTTTGTACGCCTGCTCCCTGCGGCAAATGTCGCACTGATAAACCTGGCCGGGGTTTCGTATTCTCTCATCTGCCCAGCCTATACATACATGGCGTAACTTCCGGTTGCATAAGATGCAGTGCACGAGATGCCTGCCTTGGCCCTCACACTCTGGCCATTGGCATGTCTGCAGATCCTCCTGCCTACATTCACTACAACAGTACTCCAGCCCGTCATTGAAACGAGGTGTACCCTCCCAGTAGATACACTTCTAGTAATACTCCCTGTGACAATAATTACACAGGATGGTGTTCAAGCCGGTGCCTATGCAGTTGGGCAGGGGCCTTACTGATCCCAGCAGCATGGACTTCGGCTAGAGTGTCACGTGTCTCTAATTGACACGTCTCTTGAGTCGGACATGGTTGTAGTGTAGGCGCCACAGGGTGTTTTTCAGACTCCTCAAAGTTGTGGGTGGAGTCCTCTGCAAGGAGTGGTCAAAAACGAAAATTAGATGGGGGTAAGGGTGGTTGATTGGCTAGATTATCGCTCCCAAATCTAAGCTACCTGGAGCGTTTGGCCCCGCGTTGGGCGGCAATTGACAAGTGCTCCCTCTTTGGGTTAGGGGAAAAGAGGTTAGGGCACTGACCATCCTCCCTGACATGGCAGAAAAGAGGGGAGTCAAACCTCAGAGTGAGGTGGAATGAGAGATTCCCGTCCAGGGAGGTCTGTCCTCACTACTAAGATCACAAAAAGTCAGGATGCCAGTTGTCCCGGAATGAATGCGGTGAGCAATGATTAATCGGTTATGGGGGTGGGGGTGGATGACCTGGCTAGTGATGCTGAATTGATACGAGTTGGCCTGGTTGGATGGCGTGTCGGGACGTGATCTAGATGTGGTACCACGACACTGAGTTTGGGGGCTACGTGTAGTACGAGTACCCATACAGACTTTCCAGAGGCCAATTTAACAATACAGATTGGGAAGAGCAACCTCTAGTGGGTGTTGAACATGGATAAGCTTATCTGATGTCAACTTGACAAGGCTGGATGTGATTGGGTGACCTTATTGGGAGTCATACTAGTTACCCGGGATGACTTACTATCCTGGCGCGTCTGTCTCTTGGCACGTGCCTGATAAGAATGACTTGGCTAGTTAGTCAAGGATTTTGACAGCTAGACCAAAAGCGGATTAAATGGCTTCAGATAGCTGGGGTGAGACGAGGGGTGTTGGCTAGAACTTACTCACTCCTGCTCTTGGATGTTGTAGTCGAGGTAGGTATGGTTTAAGCGGCCTTACGAATCCGTCCGCGTATATCCTCGGCCCAGTAAACGTTGTCTCGCTTGCCTACTATACGGTATGGTCCATCCCATTGTCAGCGAGGCCAGTGCTGAATTGGTTGCTGGCTTTACTCAGTGGGTGACTTCGCAGGAGGATTGCTTACCCCAAGTTTTCGGTTGGGGATATATATATAGCTTTCCACGCTATTTTGGGAGTGACAGAGTACAGTGGCAAAAAAAGACAGTGTTGTAATGTGGCGTGGCACCTATCTGTCAAACACGGGGCAAGTGTTGTTATTTACCACTGTAACTCGTGAAACGTTTAGCCCCCTGCTATCGGAAAATTATTTTTTTTAATATGCATCACTGGACTTGACAGCACCTAAGAGAGAGAAACAGAAGAGAAACACGCTGTAATGAAGGGTCACATGCATTCAAGCCAGAATAACTAAAAAAAATACCACATTTCCAGGCAAAGGATGTACTTATTCCACCAAGGAGGGTCTTCGCTGTAAGTTGTTTGTCACGTGGGTTGAAGAAGGGGGATCACCACCCCGCCTTCTGCTGGGCCTGGTTGGAAGGAAGTGAAAATGAGAAAAGAATACTCTTGTCCAAAGGTCGAATGCACACTTTCACTGCAGATGGGATTTATCAGTCCTCGTGTGTTGTGAAACATGTCGCTTGCATGGGTGATTTGCATTTTACAAAAGGAAAACTAAAACAAAAAAAAAAGCTAATTATTTGTGGCATGCAAAGAAAGACAGCTTTTCTGCATTAAGCCTTGTCCACAATAGCTTGTCCGCTCGGAAATTTTTTTTTTGAAAATAGGAAGACATACAGCATAGCTGTACATACAATATAATCAAAGTGTCGACATAATAATTATAATGATTATGTAGAACTATATGATGCAGGAGATTAATTATAGGCCTGTAATTGACTTTGAACATGAATTTCGAGGCCTGCCTCAAATTTTGGAACATTTTTTCGAAAATAGGAACATATACCGCATAGCCGGTATATATACAATGTAGTCAAAGTGTCTACATCATAATTATAATGATTACATAGAGCTTTACCCTGTAGGAGATTAATTAGAAGGTTGTAAATGACTTCGAAGCATGAATTTTGAGGCGCGCCTCAAATTTCGGAATTTTTTTTCGAAAATAAGAAGACATACTGCATAGCCGGTATATATACATTATAATCAAAGTGTCTACATCATAATTATAATGATTACAGAGAGCTACACCCATAGGAAATTAATTATAGACCTGTAAATGATTTTGAAGAATGAATTTTGATGTGCGCCCTAAATTTGGGAATTTTTTTTATGAAAATAGGAAGGCATACCGCATACTCTGTATATATACATTATAATCAAAAAGTTTACATCATTATTATAATGATTGCATAGAGCTACACCCTGTGGGAGATTGACACAGCAGTTTGCTGTTGTCGCTCATGCCTAGGTCGTCGGGGCTGAGCTGCTGTCCGTCGGTCGCTACAAGATTATTCTGGCGGGTGACGGCTAGACAGCCGCCGCCACTGCCGTCATTACAGGACCGGTTTAATTTGTAACAGCGGCCCGGTATTGGGGACACATGCTGATTGATGTGATTCACATGAATTTGTTGAATTTCTATAAAATTTAGGCGGCATGTTGGCCTCTGTACTGGCATGATGAGGCCCGGCAATGTTTACGGGAATATAAAAATATAGTGTGATCTACTTGAAATATTAATTATCCTGAATTATTCATAAAAAAATTCTGACATGGCATATACACGCACACGGCCTTACTAGCAGATATGGTAATATAAGAACACATTTTATTTGCATATACAGAAAAACATACAATATTGGCTGTAAAGAATCAGTAAAATAGATCTCTGTGCTGAAAGGAGGGAGAACGTGCTGCCACTCCCTCCACCTAATCAATCAACGTTCCCGACTCATGACCACCTGCAGACAGACCACACGCCTACCTGACAGCACACTTTCCACTTATTTATTTATTCAGGCTGGGGGACATAAATTGCCCCGCGATATAACCGAATTCACTGTATACTGGGCCACGGTTTTCCGGGCTTCCACTGTATAAGTATTCTGAGCTCTTTTGGCATGCGTGGTATGTGCTAGCCGGATGTCCTCGGGTTGAGGCACATCAGTAGGCTCACTTTCCCACTGCCAGTCGCCTGGTCAGCGCAAGGGTTGTCCCAGGAGTAAGACGCTTGGACTGGTGTCCACGGCCTTGTTCATACGGCGTCGAAGGGCAAACAATATAGTGGGGATGTGCTTATCCCAATGTCTATGGTCATTACCCACATTGATACTAAGGCACTTCTTGATATCCTGGTTTCCCCGTTCAGTGGGATTGGCTTGTGTATGGTAGGGAGGGGTAGTACAGGTTTCTACCCCCTCCCCTCTTGACAGGCAGTTTGCCATTGATGGTTTGTAAACTGGGTGCCATTGTCTGTCAGTATGGCTTTCGGATAACCCCTTCGTGCGAAAATCTCCGCTTACATTTTCTGCACGATTGGGGTGGTTTCTTGGCTGGGTAGCAAATGTGTCTACCCACATGGAAAATTGATTGGTCACTATGAGGAGGTAGCGATTTCCTTTTGTGCTATGTGGATACAGGCCCATCAGATCGACGGTAATGCGGGTCCAGGCAGTCATGGGTCTCTATGGTTTTGCGGTGGGAGAGGGAACCAGGTAGGCTTTGCCACAGCAGCATGCAATGCAGTTGCTAACATATTGCCGGACATAGCGGCTTATTCCGTCCCAATTGTAAAAGGTTTTATTGTGTAACAGGGTTTCCTTCGTACCCGGGTGACCAGCTTGGGGATGGTCGTGATGGTGCCTGCATATATTGGCTCGTAGTTGCAGTGGAACCCAGATCTTCCACGGTGTATTGGGTTGCCCACTGCTTGTCCTATGACGTCATCCTGTAATGCATATCGTTGGGGCTGTTCCTGTAGTGGGCATCGGATATTGGGGTCCTCCTGTTGGCTTAATGTAATTTGTTGACGGGTTATTTGTAGCTGGAGGAGTAAAATTTGCTCTTCCGGACTTCTTTCGATCTGAGGGGGAGGAGACTTTTTTCCTCCTCTTCCTCCTCAGCTTCTTCCTCCATCAGGGAACGAGACAGGGTGTCTGGCAGATCATTTAACTTCCCTGGGCAATGTTGAACCTTGAAGTCGAACTCAGTAAGGAACATGTCCCACTGACCGAGCTTGGCCTTCGAATTCCGGGACTCCTGTAGCCATTGGAGAGCTTTTAGAGTTGGTTCGCAGAATGAAGTGTTACCCTTAAAGATAATACAGATATTTCTTCACGGTCCAGATAATGTCCAAACACTCCTGCTCATTAATGTGGTAGCACTGCTCAGTTTCATTTAAGCAGGTTGATGCATACACTATCGCATGAGGTTGTCCTCCTTCATCTTGCTGGTATAATACTGCGCCCAGGCTGTTCTGACATGCATCCCTTTCCAGTATTAAGGGTTTGTCTCCTTGCGGCCGATGGAGTCGATGAATATTCTTGAAGCTGTTTTCAAGTCGGAAAACGCTCGTTGTTCCGGACCCCATCGCCAACGGGTGTTTTTCTCGAGTAGTGGGTGTAGTGATGCCATGTATTCCGCAATGTTTGGAACAAAGTCTCATAGACAATTACATAGACCCAGGTACTGACGTAGTTGCCGCTTGTTTGAAGGTTCTTCTGCCTCTTCAATTGCTCGTATTGAACTGTGTTGTGGGAAGTTCCCCTCTGGCTATATGACATGTTACAGATAATCGATTGATGTCTTGCAGAAGAAACTTTTAGATAGCTTACAAGTCATCTCATGTAATTTGAGCCTTTCCAATATTCTTTGCTGATTGCCTTGATGTTCATCCCATCTATTAGAATATATTATTACATTGTCGAGATAAGTGAAGCAGAACTCGCCGATGTAACCTGTTTGTACTTCGACGACATTAATCATTGGAATATTGCGGTGGCATTTTTCCAGCCGAAAGGAATGACTCAAAATTGTAGGGTTTCGCCCTCGGGTGTCGTAAAGGATGTATACATTCGATTGTCCAGGTGGACTGCAATTTGCCAGTATCCAGACTCCATGTCAAGAGTACTGAATATTTTAGCCATTGCCAATATCTCGTAGTGTATGAGACAAGTCTATAACTAGGGGAGCAATTGGGTTGGTGACTTCATTTAGCAATTTGTAATTTACGCAAAAATGCAATTTCCCATCCTTCTTAAGTACAAGTACAACGTACGAGTTATATGGAGAATTCCATGATCCCCTGGTCCTTCATGTCATTGACCTGTTCCATGATGAGGTTACAGCGGCGGGCTGACATTCTTTATGCACGGTTTTAAACTGGTACGTCAGTTGTAGGCCATATTTCATGATGTATGGACCGTGTTTATTGTAATAGCCCTCCTTGTCCGAAGGCACGGGCGTGCTCATCTGGTATGGCTTTTAACTGGCAGAACTCTTTTTCTTCGAGTTCATGATTAGTGCTCATTGGATCGATGGGCATTGGTGGGATGTAGTCTGGGATTTTATCCCAGTTTACACTAATACGGTTGGTTTCCCACAAGTAGGCTCTACGTTGTCCGTGATCAAGAATACATTGATGGCGGATAAGCCATGGGCATCCTAGTATTACGGATTCGGACATGATTGGTGAAACAATAAATTCTGATGGGGTATCAATATTACGAAATTTTTATATTTAAGGTAATTTGGCTGGTTACTTCCAGGGTGACCTCGGGTTGCACCATTCTTACCACTTTGTTTTGTGGTCGTAGTTCGGCTAGCTGGTTTGATGTTAACAAATTTCTTCTAATGAAATTCCCAGTAGCTGCAGAGTCAAGTAAGGCTAGTACCCTGCCACTGTTCACCTCCACTTCTGTGTGTGGGGCTACGGGAACTGGTGCTTCCTCACTTAGTCCATGGAGGATGGGCCCTTGTAAACTGGGGATGGTGGCCCGCTTCGTTCCCTGGCGTCAGCGTTTCCTGGCTTGGTTTCGGGAGTTGGTTTTCCAGCTGGTCGATGTAGGTTATTTGCCGGCGTATTGCCAATGCAGTTTGGTGGAATTGCAGCTCCTTCTGGTTTCCGTGAACAGTCCTTGTTCCAATGATTCCCCGGACAGAACCAGTATTTAGGTACAAAGGCCGTGCGAGGGGTTGTCGTTGATACGCCTTTAGCAGGCGCAGCAGGTAGCGTACGCACCTCGGGGGCCTTGGTGGAGACTGGTTTTTCGAGGCTCACCTGGGCGGCAAAGTTTTGCTCAGCTTCTCGAGCTCGATCAACTTCATCCATGGTCATGGGTCTTGCTGTCAAGAGTATGTTCCGGAGATTTGGCAGTAACATTCGGCCAATTGAGCAAACTGTGGTAGCTTAATCGACTCCTGGGAATAACCATAGAAACATTTGTTCTTTTCTTCGTATGAAGATTTCTGCTTCTTCGTCGGGTACCTTGGTATGGCTATAGAATTGTGTTGTTAACCTAGCCAACACCTCCTCTCCCGTGAATTCCACCGCTATAAGGTTACTGAACTGCTTAGAGTCCGTAAAAAATTCTCCGTATCTTTCCCACCATGTGAGGGCGAGCCCCGTTAAATGTAGTTGAGCCCGATCAACCCATTGTTTCGGTGGCAGGTTTGTTTCTTTAAATTCTTTGTCGCATTCCTGCATGAATGCGACGGGGTCTTCGTGTGGGCGACCTGCAAAGGCAGTTATTTGTACATCATTGTCTAAACGTCGTGGGATGGCCAGGTGCCGTTCCAAGTTGGATATATACATAGGGAGGCCTGGACCTGCAGGAGTGAGAGATGTGTTTTCTTCGACATCTCTCACACTGGTACGCCATCCCGTGCATAGAGACGCGTTCGTCGGTCCACCCTATGCATAGGTGGTGATAGGGTTCACTGTACGTCGTACACCTGATGCGGTTTATGTCTCACCCAGGGCATGTAACTTCATTACAGAAACTTGTTGGCTGTTTACAGCACTCTGTACAGCGGTACTCTAACCCATCTGTAACTCTGGTATCTTCGGGCCTGCCTATGCAGGCATAATGGAAAAGTTTTGTGCAGTAGGTGCATTCTACCCTTAGTGTGCCATGGCCTGGGCAGTTGGTATGGCTACACCGTACATTAGATACGTCGGGTTCATTGCCAGAGATCTTGCAGATGACGGTATTGACCTCACCATCTGACATGGCTGTGATTAAGGGCACCACGGGGTGTTTCAAGGACTCTCCGAAATCCACTTGTCTGATCGTATTGACCCTTAGTTCTCTGAGTATGATTGGTCTAATTCGTGCCTTTTACTGCACACAGCTATTTTTCTGATGCCCCACTTTGGGCGCCAGAACATTTCTTGGTGCATGCCCAATTAGACTGACTTGGCACATTTGTCAAGGATTTTGACCGCTAGACCAAAAGCGGATTAAATGGCTTCAGATAGCTGGGGTGAGGCGAGGGGTGTTGGCTAGAACTTACTCACTCCTGCTCCTGGATGTTGTAGTCGAGGAAGGTATGGCTTTAAGCAGGACAAATTTGGTCGATGCCGGAACGGATGTTCCACAGACGAGCTTCTTTAGACAAGAAGATGAGATTGGCCCAGCCTAGGCGCACTTCAGTACCGGTCAGGAGTCCGTTGACAACCGGGTGACACATGGTATAAATGCGGACACACGGTGGAAAATCAATTACTAGAACCGAAGCAGGTGCAACTACTTGTCGTCTCAGTTTGGCGGCACGGTCTCGTTCCATCTGTCTATCCTGCATAGGATATCCTCGGCCTGAGAGCAGGGTGAGCCAGGTGTTGTTCCCTGCATTTTCTACCACTCGTCCTCTCGTGAGGCATAGGGTAACAGTTCTCTAGCTTACGTAATGCACCTTAGACAGAAAGAATAATAGTGTAACCCAATAGTGACTTGCTGGCTCAAGCTCGATAGGCGTCCCCACTGATCCCCCATCGTAGGCAGGCTGATCAGGGACATGGAGCCGTGTGGATCGCCAAGCCTCTACTGATTGTGCGTTCGCACTAGGAGGCCTGACAAAACTACAGGCCACAGTCACAGCGCACTAACTAGTGCGGATGGTGAGAAGCAACCTGAGTCATGCCTCCTGGTGTGAAGGTGTTTCTAGTCGTTGTGGAATCATTGTTTTTCCCCCCACGAGCACTAAAAGTGCTGATGTGTAGCTGGGAAGAAACAGGTATCCGTCTAATATGTACGTCTTAATTAGGCTTAATAAAATTCCCAGTTTTTGTTCACAGTGCACACCACAGTCTACTTTCAACTGTGGATACAAATAAATATCCCGGAAATAAAAGCAGAAAGGTAGAGAGCAATGTGTGTTTATTGGAAGTTCAATAAACACATGACCTGTGCTACCTACTACCAAGTTGAGGATAGCTGAAGGTAACTGCGTGGTTCCAAGTGTAGGTGACCTGGTTCTAAGTAAGCGGGAAAAAGCTGGTTCTAGACAAATATAAATGAGTTATAGTTTAACTTCTAATATAAGGTGCCTAGAGGAGACAAAGTGAAGTCAAAAGAAAATATTCCTGTTTGTATTTCGTCGGGTTGACTGGTCGGCTATGTACGTTGTAAATAGCCATGTGGCGTACTTGTCAGGTAACAAACTTCTCAGAAGATCTAGAGCATTAGTAGTGCTGTGGGAGGTTGCTAGAGATGCAAAAGAATGACTCCCAAAGCCAGCAGCATCTGGACTTATATAGTGCGGGGAAAGGGTGATGTCCTCCGGCCCTGGGTGGCATGAGAATCCTCCTGTCAGCGATTCTACTTCATGCCTCATCGGAGCCGCTCGGCCTTGCCCAAGGTCTGGGCAGCTTGTAGGCTTCGAGCGCTGGGAAAGAGGGGGGGGGGGGGGGGGGGCGTGCCTGCCGGGTTGTGTATCTTCCAGGTGAGAATAAATTGCTTGTAAGTTCCCGTTGGATGTAGGGTAGGCAACATGTTGCTCATGTCTGTAGAGATAGAAGAGGTGTTCTAGGCGATGAGTCGTAATCATATTAGATGTAGAAGCAGGGCATACGTCACTCTCTCGGGATCATATTCTGGCCAGCAGGCTCCCAAAAGGTGATTGGACCATGATTCCTGAGTGGGCAACAGTAATGGCGAGTCACGCTGCCGAGATAGGGCACTTTCTAAAGGCAGTGTTTCTACTGGAGTAGGAACGGCATTTACGGTATTGGCCTTAAGTGCTCTTGCTAAAGCACGTCACTCTCGACATTGTTGACGACATGGTAAGCCGCCTTTCTTATTATTGTACATTTGACTTGTCCCGTGCTCTGTCCTGCGTATGTGCTGTCCTGGGGGCGTGGCTTATGCAGGCACACCCAAGACCCTGACCTTCAAACAGCAATTTGGTATTGGGACTTCACTGCGCAAAATTACTACAGAACAAAATACTTAAAAATTACTGGGCCACTACAGTAAAAAATTATGGTAATCTGAGGTGTTAGATATATGTCATATTTATTACATCAAAAAATGAAAGGAATGGAAAGTCCCAGCTAATTTAATAACATAAATAAATCTAAATTAGCTAGGTGGAAAATACGACAATATTAAAATATCTTTATTGTGAATATTAGGCGAAGGCGAGCCTAGGAAGTAAAATATTAATTACCTATTTTTTTTAAATAAAAAAAAAATCTACGGTACGCAATTTACAGCATAACGGGGATTTTTCCAGAATCGTGACGACCTGCTACTGCAAGAGTCAAGGGAAGTTGACTGAGGTAAAGGGTTGTGGGTACAGGAAGTGGATTACCTCTGGAGGATAAGATGCTGTCCTCATGGTCAGCTGGGCAGTGGTGAATGAGCCTTGTCCAAGCTGTTGGAAGTTGCAGTCTTCACAGTCTGCGGATGTGGCTGAAGACTTGTGAGTACTTCTGGACCTGAGGTACGTTTCAAGCTCGGGGTGGAGCCGTGTTACAGCCTACGAGAGGGGAGAGAATCTTCTGCAGATCAGGAAGAGCTCGCGAACCTCTGGGGCCGGCGTCCCTGCTGGACATCTATTTATACTTGGAAACTTACTCATTGGCGATTCTTCGGGGTGCGGAGGATAGCGTAGCCTTCCAACACAGGGGTAGGTTTATCAGGGTGCTTGAGCACCACTCATTTTTAATCGCCCCACTTGGAGGCGATGACAATTTTATGCGCCTCTTCCCGAGGCTAGTGGGCCATGAGGTCACAAGGCCACAGGGGTGCTGCTATCTCTGGGGTTGTTTGGAACTTCTTCCATGGCCGACTGAAAAGTAGTGGAATATCAAAAATATTTTATTTTATTCTATTCATGGGGGTGGCGCTTGCATGCAGGATTTTCGGTGGGCATTGAATTTCATAATTAAGCACGTTAGTTATTGTTACATAGTCAGCTGTCCAATGCTTGGTGTCTGTTTGCTCAACATGTGAAATCATTGTTGCCACTGTTAATGACTTGTCCCGAGCTCAGGTCGCTCGTAAATGGGGCAAAGTCGACCGTAGTGCGAGCATCTGTGTCGCGCAGCATGTTGGCATGCATCAAGGTTAAACACTCCATCGCTTGCTTGCCACTTGGCAGTTGAATACTGGTGGTAGATAGGCTATAATACTATAACAAAGAACTTTTTGATACGTTTATAATTAAGTATTTATTTAACAATAAATACTTAGGTGACTCGTACGTGCTACCAATAAGTCTGTGCTGAGGAAGTACTTAACTTAGGCATATAATGGGTGAAGGTGACCTGCTCCTAGGCTACTTAGATGCAAGGGATGCTAATTACTTTACTGGTCGCAACTAGCACTAACTGGGTTTACCTAGAAGAGGCACTAACCTTAAACTGGAGAGCCACTATCAGCAAGTAGTGGCTGCTGAAGACCCAAGAGGTGTCAACATCTAAAGTGTTAAGTCATGTTCAATGTCTTCAGGTAGAAGAAACTTCTGGTGACGTCAATACCAAGAGGTGGTAGAAGCCTCTGGCTGCAGCCACTGGAGAACTGGAAGTACTTTGAGAGGACCGTGAGGGCCTATGATCAGTAGAGAGCCCCAGCACAAGAAGTGTTGAGGCGAGCTACTGGAGATGATAACGCCTGACCTCGGCCGCGAACTGCCTTATATACGGCTCCTCTGGAGTGCGCGGCGAGCCTTGAGTGGAAGGTGTGATGAGCCCTTGTAACATATGGCTGGAGTGCGCGGGGTGGGAGAACTACCCACTCGTGCTCGTGATATCAACTCAGGCGCTTGGCGGCGCTCTGCCATTTTTGGTGGTGTGGCAACACACTGTCTACCGGGCGCGTTAGCGGGGCTGACGTTATAAGCAGCCACTTCAAATATCTTTCGTTTACAGTGTATCCAAAGTGCATTTAAGTTTAGCTCATTCTATACACATTCGTAACATGTGCTTGGTTTGCTTCTTCATGTGTGTACACACTCTTAGTGGAGAGAGAAGGGCGGGTCAGGAACAGTCCGGGAACCAAAGTATCTTCCATGTCTCTGACGAGAACCTTTCCTGCTAGACATCTGGTAGTTGTTTCTTGCAGTTGTATAAGCCCGTAAGATGAGCTGTAGTCGTATTATATTGGTGTAAGCAGCACACGTCAACATGTATGTTTTAAAGGTGGTACTAAATGGGGTATGGATGCAGGAATGTCGGCAAGGAACAAAGACAAACATGGCCCCTGAAATCACAGTTCAATTGATATATACTTTTACAAACTGTGTACACTCATGTGAACGGGTACACATTGTATGTGTACAAGCTGTTTAACGTCCTTCAAAGTAGTCTCCAAGGTTGTCCGCGATTCATTGGCAGCGATGAGGCAGACTGGAAATACCATTGAGTGCACGAGATCCGTCAATGTGCATCACCTCTCGTCTAAATGCTCTCTCTATCTCTCTCTAACTATTTCTATCTATCTATCTATATTTATATCTTTCTCTGTGTATGTGTGGGTGATGCATGCACACCTGCAACATTGCCAGCCCGGCATCAGTGAGCCCAGTTTGCGGCCCTGGGCTGGCAGTCTACGCACAGCACACATGGTACGCAATTCACATGCCATGTTGAGGCATTTTGACTAGGGATGTCAAAATATAAATTTTTCTCGATTCCAACAGCAAAACCTTTCACTCGATTCCACCTCGATTCCGATACCATAATATAAGATATAGTGATTATCAACATGAGCCTACAGTCAATGTATGCTTTTGAAATTTTGTTTCATAGGTCAAATTAGACACAAATATGAAGACAATCACAGGAAAGACTTTCTGGTCTGCTAAGTGAAGTTAATTTCCTATATTTATGTAACACTCAGACTTATCTAATTAAGCCTAACAAGTTCATATCAGTATTTTTGATGAATATATGATTTATTTGAAATGAATATAGACAGTATTATACAAAAAGTTAAACAAAAGTTCTCAACTTCTCAATTCAATGTTTTAGGCCAACTTATGAAACTAACCAATATGTACACAAATATTGATACTATTTAGTAATGAAACTGAAATACAAATAACCTTTCATTTAGCATTGTTAAATGAAAATGCTTCTACCATACATTTTAAGTTGCAGGGACAGTGGATGACTTGCTGCTACACACATATTTGCCCAAACGATCTTCTGAATCATAATTATTGGCAATTTTCTTGTACTCGTCATATTTACATAAGTGTTTTCTTATGTTACTAGCTGTGCGACTAACCTCACCTTATGAAATTTTTACCGAACACAAATTGCAAAATGAGTAATTTGTGCCATTTACGTCAACTTAAAAAGTAATTCCACAAATTGTTTGACATTTTTTTCATGTCTATGAAAATAAAATCCTTAGTACATTGAAAACTTAAACACTACCTACTTTAAAAAAAAAGAGATGGATATTTTTGGTAAAGGTCAACACGAAAAAAATATTTGCTTTCAATTTCGACTACATCAAAAACGAAAATGTCACTAACAGGGAAGTGTATGGTACGAAAAATGTACCTGTTCTTTATCTAATGTACCGTTAAATATTAGGTAAACAAAATCAAAACTCCGAAAAATAATACCAGGAATCCTAGTATTATTAAGGATCCTGGCCCAGGATCCTTTTGCTCCTACTACTAACAACTATTGCGCAACAGACTAAAAGCCAATGCATATTCCGTGTTAGCGACCCGGAACTCGAGGCGCTTGCTGCTAGCGAGGGTTCTTATCTACAAACCACATGCGGTTGCAGACAACCGCCATGGACTTCGGGTGCGCGGCTTATCAACTAACGCTGATCACAACACTTATGCACAACAAAGTGCTATCTCAAACAGTATCCGCATGTGCGGTGGTGGTCTTTCATCCGTGACTGCCAGTTTGTTTTAGTGTTTCGTCTATGCAGACATTTACAGGTTTAGATATTGTGCGGTAGATTTCCAAATGCGTTTGTAGCATTCTTGCAACAGTATACACGTAGTACTGAATCATGTCAGAAAGTGCGCAAAAAATAAAACAGTGCAGTTTTCCCATTAAAACCACTTCACACAGCACATAGAATGACGTCAGAGTGAAGCGAGGCAGCCAAATACTGATAATAGCCATCTGCCACAAGGCAGCCATCAAGATAATAACTACTCGTTTACCACGAGTTTTGATTATCCGACTATCTTTTCCCCTGCATTATCATGGATAATCGAGATTCTGCTGTATTACCTTAATTCTTTCATAGTCGAACCATCATTAAATTGTTAATTCTGGTCACTGCATGCGAGATCGGTACAGGTTCAGCCTATTTGGAAAACCAAAGACCTGTTTCTGTGCAACATAACCTCAAAAAATTATGTGAAAGTGGACAAGGATTTTCAACAATTAACCGTTCGATCCTCGACTCTTCGATACCTGTAATAATCGACTATGACATCCCTAATTTTGACATATGCAAAAAAGTTTTAGTGTCTTTTGTAAATTTTTATTAACAAAAATCCAACATCTATGATTATTTATATACATATTGTATCATATGGTAAAATAAACTTTCTCTTTGTTTTGCAAAAGTGACAAATTTGCATTGGGGTCGCACCCTATGTTTTGGACACACAAAATTTCCATAAAATGTGTGACCAATACTTGGGTAAACACAGTAATATTCTGAGGTATAATTTTATTTGAAAGACGTCTGTCTACTGAAATATTGAAATTAATTAATATTCCATTAATAAATTGATTGATTTTTCCACAAGAAGCTACTGGAAATGAACTTCGCGCTCACTTAACGTAACATGGCGCCCAATGTTTCCTCTTTTTTTTAATTGTGAAAAGGAAAGGGCGTATTTGCTGTTCTGGGGTAATATTTTATTCGGAAGATGTCTATTAAAATTAATTAATATTTCATTAATAAATTATTTAATATTTCCAAAAGAAGCTACTGAAATGAACTTCCCGCTCGCTTAAAGTAACTCAGCGCCCAATGTTTACTTTTATTTTGTGACAAGGGATAGTTGTATATATGTACCATTCTGGGGTGTAATTTTATGTGGATAACATCTGTCTATTGGATTAATTCAACATTTCATTTTAAAAAATGATATTTTTGTACCAGAGGAAATTAAAAACCAAATTTATGCAAAAATGCACATATAATGCACTTTTTAGATTTTTGGGAGGCCAAATCTGCCTGCAGCAATTTTGCAAGGGCATAAATTTTGCAAGACCATTTTCAGGAACCATGAGTCCTTCTAAAATTGGGACCCGAATGTATAATATATGATGGTGTAAAGATATGGGTATCCCGGTAGTAGTCCTGTTACCCTCTTATTGCCGTTTATCCTTTATAGATTGTATAGACACCTCATCCCATCCTGTTGCGAGCTGCTAGCTATCCTACGTCACCTCACTCCAAGGCTCGTCACAGCAGTTACCTCACCCAAGGTGCCATATCCTACAAGACACATAAACAATTACATTTTTTATGTTTTTGCATCTCGAATTCTTAACACTGGTATAGTGTGAGTGGAGATAAATAGTTTCTTTCCTGAAATGTGGAGATACAGAGAGAGGAGGAGAAGGATGGAATGAGAGACATATGGATAAACAGACAGAAGAGAGCTAGGATAGCTAGAGTTAAGAATATTCTACTCAGTACCTATGTAAGATATGATTAGTAAACTAAATCAGTTCAGTTTCAACTCTTTACATGAGAAATCCTACCCACCACTACTGCAAACATGTCTCACTTTCAGGCAGTAGCATTGTGTTGCTATATTAAGTACTTTGACCTTCTGTTGCTGAGACTAGAAGGAATCCCACTTCAAAATGCAACAATGTCATTAGATAAACAAAGGTGTTAACATGTCAGGTGTATATAAGTTTGTATATTTTAATGATGGAACTGTTCCACTTTTTCTTGGTCCCAGTTCTTGCTTCCAGTTCCTGAATTTCAATTCTCAGTTTTCAGTTCCAGTTAACGGTTTTGAAGGACGTGCAAAATATTTAGAAATAACTTGATAAGAAAGGCTTTTTAATAATGTGAGAGATGTGTTTATGTTATATATTTATATATTTTTGGTTAAAAGTGTTTTTAGATACACCATGGGATGTTTACGGTTCACAAAAAGTGCACTTTTGTTATTGCTAACATTGTCAAAATTGTTTCAAATATGTGACATAATTGGACAGTAATTTAAAATATTGCTTCATTTAATGCAACGTTCATTGCCTGAACTATCACACCACTGCACTTTCTGTTGTGATCGCCTTTGCGTAAGGAGCACTAGTAAACTCACCCATAGAGGGGTCCATCATTTCCGATGGCAGACACCATGATGACGCGGTTAGCCGTCAGCTCCCACACTTTGTCCACAAATGGGTGGTCCATGAAATCTGGCCCACCGATACTCAAGTTCAGCACTCCTATCTTCTTCAGAATAGCATAGTTGAATGCATCCAGGAACCACGACGTATATGATACCTTACAAACATATACCACATTTCACTCACCGGATGAATATACTTCACACTTTACAACAAGAGTGCTAACCTGAAACACAAATTTTAAAATATGTATAGTCATAATTATCAATTAAAGAGAAACTGGCTTCTATGATTTTAACTAGAGCTGGGCGGGATAGATCATTTGGGCCCGGGAAAATTTTGGGCTGGAAAAATAATTTCCTGCGGGAAACTAGACTGGGATTGGGAATTTGTCGGTACATTAGAGAATTAGCAAAGTGTACTATCAAAATGTGTTTTCAATACTTTAGAGCAAGCTTTGCATTTTGCTGACACATTGTATGATAGGCGTTATGAAGTTCTCACCAATATTTATTATATCCATATTACTTCTAACGAACTACATAAACCAACTATAGAGAGAGTAAATAATACATTAAAAAAACGTATAATGTTTTATACCAAATTAACGTGTCATAGGTATAGGTTACCGCACTACAAATCAAACAATATTAAAACTTTAATTCAAAACTACAAGTTTATTGATACACAAAATCTCTGAATGAAAATTTAATTGTTACATAATGCAATCACAAGTACGGGTGATTAGCAAAATAAAAACATAATTAGTACTGTTCCTAACAACGACTATCATTGTGTGACATTCTACATCATGTGATGTTCTCGCCAATAATGTACCACCTTAGATGAAGATGGGTTGCACTCTGCAACTGTTCTGCAGTGTAACCTAACACGAAGCATGTGGCTGTAAAAACGCATGATCTTTCCGATTTTATGAGCTTAGTACGTGGAAATTCAATTGCATTCACACCAATTTAAAAGTGATTTTGCAGTTGATATGCCATTTGGCCCGTGAAGGAATTATTTGGTAGTGCATATAAGAAGTTCGCAAAATTAAACAAAGTTACGAGTGTGTGAAAAGTGAAAGACTGATTTCATAACTATCTCGATTCTTCAAACTATACTGGCTTAAAATCCAAATGTTAGGCCTAAATTCTTAATGCTTGCGAGCAGTGTGCATTAATTCAGCTGCTAAAATACGTGTATACAAAAATGTTTATTCACGCACAACTGAACGTCATTATATTGACAAAAACTACTTTTGTTTAGAAATATATAGGGCCTAGTTCAGATTTCTATATCAAGTGTTTTACCTATAAAGCAATGAACAGCAGAAAAAACACCATTCGAGAAATGGGAAATACAATTTATTATGCGGAATAAGCAGTTAGTATTAGGAAGGCACACTGAAGTTTGTTTACATACAATGGCCGGTGGCAAACTTCGTATGTATTATATTTATATGAAACCATTAATAATCATAGGTAAGTTAACTTGCATATATTTATTATTTACTAATGCTAGCAAGATTAGGGCCATGAATGCCCATGCTTACATGTGTGTTGTAGAATAGAGAAATAATAGCAAAGTAGCTTAAATATTTTTATGCTGAAAAATTGACGGGAAAATTATTTCCTGCCCGAACTTTTGGGAAAATATATTTCCTGAAAAGTCTGGAACCTGCTGTGACGAGTGAGTCATCACTTTGCTGGCTAACAGCCAGTGGGGCTAGAGCCTGTAACGGTGCTCACCACGCACATGTCACGTATCCTGCACGTGCGCAAAGAGGCCAATAATTTTGAACTCTCATATAAATATTATTTATCAGTGTAAATGTGTTTTATATTTGTATTTGCAGGGTTTAATATGTCTTAAAATGTTTTAAAGTGTTTGTTGCTGTTTGGTACTGTGTATATAGATGTCTTTGTAAATATTACTGTGTACAGATTTGAACTTCCTGCCATTGCTATCAGTGGCACGCTTGTAGTGCTTCTAGGAACTAGAATATTTAGACAAGTCAGTTGTTTGCAATTCGTTCGGGAGAAATGGTGTTTAGTATTGCCCGCCAGTTCTCATGTCAACAAACTTTCGTGTAATACAGTCTATCATGATGTTCGACGCAACATTTATTGGTCCAACCGGGCCGGATATTGTTCCGACATAGTTGATTATCTACCACATTGCTCTTTTGTGTATTGGTTGGCAAAGTGCTACTCTGGTCATGACTCATGCTACCTCAGTCATAACTCGAATTTTGTCAAGCGTTTTCAGAAGTTGTGGTGGAATTTGGTCCCAGCACGTTGTAGGAGCATTTATATATCAGTACTTTGCCAAAATGGGCATATTTGCATGTAGCTGTATTGATGTGTAAATCTTGTTCGTAGTCACAGTGATCTACACATACTAAGGATAAGGTTAATGTACAGTGGAACAGTTAAGAAATCACAGCTACTTAGTTCCACAAACTGTGATAAAATCACAGTTATAAAAGTTATAAATCACTGTTAATTTTAAAGACTGTGCTAAAATCACTGTTACTGATCATGGTAAGTTAATCACTATTACGAACAGGATTATCAGCGTACGCAAGCTTCACGTGCCTGTTGCTTTTTGACATTAATAGTACGGAATAGTGGTGAGCATGGCTGATAAACATGTGGCACTTCAGAGACGTCTCAAAAGAGTAGAAAATCGACTACCCCGTGGATTTACATTGTCAGCTTCTGCGCAGATGACAGTAATGACATACGCCTCTTCCTTTCTACTTGCCAGAACTTAGCTCAAATTGGGAATGGTTTTGATGAACACCATATCACACTGGAAGTTGCGCTCAAAGGCAGTAGTGAGTTTAACACCTAGTCCCATGCCCAACAGCTTATCAAGTTTGATGGTGAATATTATGCCGTAATGGCCATACATGGCCGTGTGATAGCGAGCAATGGTAGGAATGACAAAGGAGCTGCCCAATCACATTCAAACTCATTACATGTCAAGTTATCCACTATTCAGTTTCAATGGTGATCCGAAGTCATGGTCGAACTTTGCAAACTTGTTTCAGTCCACGGTAGTCCATTGAAAATTCCTGTGGATCACTGGGACTTGTTGCTTCACTTGATGGAGAAGAAACTGAACCCTTACCTGCGCCGCCAGTGGGAGCTGACAGTAAGTGATTCATCACTACCAAAGCTGACAGAATTCATAGAGTTCTTAGAAAAGCAGTGTCAATCAGCTGAAGCAGTCGGTTTGTACCATGTTAAGACCTCTATGTCAAGGACTTCAATTGTGTCCAAATCCAGCAAACATAACCACTGTTTTGCTGTCTACTGCTCTAGTACAAATCCAGGATTCATTTGGAGCTCCCCAACAAGTACGTGCCCATCTAGATTAGGCTAGTCAGGCTAGTTTCATAACCAAGGTCTGCCTACAGCGATTGGGACTGTCCAGACAGAAGATTCAGCTCTCGATCCATGGATCATCCAATGTGCCAGTCAGTGTTTCCAAGTCAACCACAACTTGCCTAATTCGTTTAGGACAAACCTCGCTATCATTCAGTCTGGATGCCTTTGTTCTGTCGTGCATTTCAAGTGATCTCCCTAATGCTCAGCTACCCTCTAGCATTTGTGATGCTGTAACGCACCTGAAACTCCCATATCTTACCTTTGCCTGTCCAGACCCAGTCGACTTGCTGATAGGTGCCGAGTTGTTTCCGCACTTGATGACTGGCCGCAAAAGGGATGGAAGCAAGGTAATGCCCACCGCATTGGAAACTGTGTTTGGATGGATCCTCATGGGAAGGGTTAAAACTGCTGTTCCATCGCAACCAAAATAACATCATGTTGTATTTCATTGTTTACATAGTCTCCATCGCTTGAATATGCTGTCAAAAGGTTCTGGGAATTAGAAGAAGTTCCTTAGAAAACACATCACTCTCCTCAAGAAGCACTCTGTGAAGAGATGTTCGTAACAGCTCATACAAGAGACCAAACAGGGCGCTACAGTGTTGCTTTGCCCTTTTGTCAACCAAAACCACAGTTAGGGGAATCTAAGAACCAAGCATCGTCTCGACAGGCAACTGAAACCCTCAGTAAAAGCCCAGTATGCAGACTTTATGGTAGACTACCTGTCATCTGGACACATGAAAAGGATTCCAGAGGGACAAATCTCTGGAAGTGAGGCCTACTACATTCGTCACCACTTTGTAGTAAAGCCTGATAGCACCACCACTAAGTTGCAAGTGGTGTTCGACTGCATCGGCAAGAACCACAAATGGCCAATCGCTCAATGACATACTTCCTATAGGGCCAAAACTACAAAGCAGCATTGTTGATGTGTTGCTTCAGTTTCGTATGTACCCTATTGTGTTCACTGCAGATATCAAACAAATTTATCAGCAGATATCCATTCATCCCAGTGACAGAGATTATCAGAGGATTGTGTGGAGGTCTTTGGATGATGAACCCATCATGGAATACAGACTGAACACAGTTACTTATGGGATGTCATCTGCACCATATCTCGTCATACGCACTCTCTATCAACTCACAGAGGATGAGAAGAGCAGATTTCCTGTTGCAGCAAAGATCTTAACATCAGACATGTATGTAGATGATGTAACCACTGGAGCTTGCAGTTTTGAGGCTGCACTCAATCTATAGCAGGAGCTCATAGCATTACTTGAGGTGGGTAAATTTCTATTGAGAAAGTTTATGAGCAACCATGCACTTGTTGGACTGGCTCCCACCGGAGGACATCCATGCACCATCATCTCACTCGTTTGATCTTGACCATGACTTGGTTATTAAACTCCTGGGCCTGCAATGAAACCCTTCCACTGACTCATTTTCGTGTGTAATCCATCCCAATTTCAATCCGCCTACAAAATGCATCATCCTGTCAGACTTGGCTCGAGTGTTTGACCCACTTGGTTGGCTTGCTCCCTTAACTTTGTTTGGCAAACACTTGATTCAGCTGCTGTGGATGAAAGGTGTATACTGGGATACTGAGCCACCCTTGAAAGTGCGTGAAAAGTAGGACCGTGTCACATCTGAGCTGTCATTATTGTCATCCATCGCAGTGGCCCGTCCACTAGTGAATCTGCAAGGGTGCACATATCAAGTTCACGGATTTGCTGACAGTTCCAAAATTGGTTATGCTACTGTTGCATACCTTCAGGTGAAACCTCGGCAGGGTCCAGCAAAAGTTCACCTGTTGGTGGCCAAATCTAAAGTTGCACCTGTGAAGAAGGTGTCGCTACCTCGCTTAGAACTCTGTGCGGCTCTTTTGCTAGCTCGGCTTCTCCGTCTCGTCAACAACAACTATGAATCGAGGCTGCACATTGAGGCCACTTACGCCTGGACAGATTCTAGGGTAATTTTATCTTGGATTACATCATTACCTCACCTCTGGAAGACCTTTGTGGCCAACCGAGTCAGTGAAATTAAAGATTACATATCAACTGGATGGTGGCATCATGTTCGGTCGGAGGAAAATCCTGCTAACTGCACCTCGCATGGTTTGACGCCCACACAGCTACAGCAACATCATTTGTGGTGGGCTGGACCATGGTGGTTGAAGGAAACCAGTGATCATTGGCCCTGCTATATGTCCACAGAAGAGACCTCGACATCAGCCTCCATCATTCCTGAACAGAAAACTCTGTCAGCAACTTTGTAGACACCAGCCCTTAGAGTTATTACTTGAAAGGTGCAGCAAATTGAATAAGCTTATCCGCATAATAGCATATGTTGTACATTATATTCAAAATTATAGAGTGCCACAAAACAAGGCCACTGATGGCTTACTACCCCATGAACTAGACAAAGGCTTGAACATTTGGCTGAGGTATGTCAAAGTTTCTTGCTTTGAAGCTGATATTAATGCTCTAAAGAAGCAGCAGCATGTGTCACCTCAGATCCAGAAGTTGGTTCCATTTATTGATCCCTGTGGAGTAGTCAGGGTGAGCAGTAGGCTGCCTCAGTCAAACTTACCATTTGAGCAAAAGCACCCAGCTTTACTGCCCAAATTGCACTGTTTTTCAGACTTAATAATAAGTCATTATCATGAAGTCAATCAGCATCCAGGTGTTCAAACTCTTCAGGGTATCCTCAGGAGAAAATTTGGATACTTACAAACAGGTCTGCCATTCGTCGCTGTCTTTGTTATTGCCTCAAGTGCTTTAAGACAAGACCTGCCTCTTCGGCACCATTAATGGGAGACCTTCCTGCCATGAGGATTCAGGAGGTGAAACCCTTTGCAAAGGCCGGGGTGGACTATGCTGGTCCATTTACTATTAAGCTGGCCCGAGTTCATTGGCCCAGTGTTGTTAAAAGCTTATCTTTGCCTATTTGTTTGTTGTGTAACTAAAGCAGTGCACCTTGAGTTGGCATCTGACCTTTCTACAGATGTATTTCTAGGTGCATACAAATGCTTTCTTTCCCATCGTGGCAGGTCATCTGTCCTATATAGTGACTGTGTAACAAACTTTGTGGGTGCTAATAACCATCTGAATGAGCTGTGACAGCTGCTTGCTTCTCCCAACCACCAAGAGACCATGGCAAGCTCATTGGCCACCCTTGGAGTAACTTGGCCTTTCAATCCCCCCGCAGCACCTCACTTCGGTGGATTATGGGAAGCCGGAGTTAAATCGGTAAGGACCATATGAGGCGTGTTATTGGAGAGCAAATTCTCACTTATGAGGAACTAAATACTGTTCTGGTGCAGATCGAAACCATCCTCAATTCCAGGCCTCTTTGTCCATTGGACTCGGACCTGAATGACTTGTCCGCGATTACTCCTGGTCATTTTTGACTCTTGAACCACTTGTCACAGTTCCAGAGCCAAACCTGGAAGATATCCAGCTAAATTGTTTACAGCGTTGACAACTCATGGAGAAGCTTCAGCAAGATTTCTGGAAAAGCTGGCATCATGTCTATCTTCATACCTTACAGCAGTGTCCAAAGTGACAGGAAGAAAATCAACCTTTTCACCCTCAGCAGCTTGTATTAGTAAAAGAGAACAGGTTTCCTCCACTGCAGTGGTGCTTAGGACGCATCGTTGAGCTACACCCTGGTCGTGATAAAGTGCCTAGAGTAGCCACTGTCCGCACAGTGGATGGAACCGTTAAACGCCTCACCGTTAAACTGTGCCCACTGCCCTTTAAGGGTTGAAATGAATATTTCAACGTGGGCGGTGATGTTTGGTACTGTGTGCATAGATGTCTTTGTAAATATTAATGTTTACAGATTTGAACTTTCCCCCAATGCCATCAGTGGTGCACTCGTAGTGCTTCTAGGAACTAGTATATTTAGACAGTCAGTTGTTTGTAATTCATTCAGGAGAAATGGTGTTTGGTATTGCCCACCAGTTCTCATGTCAACAATCTTTCGTGTAATACGATGTTCAACGAAACAGTTGCTATTTTAAAATTGTTTGTTTATGAAATTCAAAGTGCCCATGGCACCGAGATTAAGAACATTAATATTCTGGTGTGAATGCCGTCATAAAGAGACACTGAAATAATATGAAGAATTCATAAGAAAATTATAAAAATGTGAAACAATATTTAATTTAATTTGTGCCATTTTATTTTCTACAATAAAATATTTTACTCGGCATGCATAGCACTTCCACTTATGTGAACCCCGTAGATGGCCATAGCAGAACCGTGTGACATTTGCCTCTGGAAAGTAGGCTGAGGAGAGCTGGCAAGGTAAGACACTGTCACGTACGCACTACAACCTTTTGTTCACTGATGTAGATTTCAATAGTCAATTTACTTTACCAGTCAACCTTTGCTTGCGTACGTTTTGCCAGACATTTTGCCAGCATTATGCTTCCGCTTTACTAATTTATTTTGCCCTTGTGGCATTTATTCATTATTGCTACGTGCAATTTTAAGGGCTTTGTTTTCATGTATGTATTTGAGGGTATTTTTCATGTTTGGATATTTTACAGCAACATCACGTATAACCACGTAGCTGACCAACGCCAAGTATTAGTATAAGCCATCATTGCGTTTTGAGAGCTTATTTATAGAACATCGTATGTGCAATATTTTATTTAGGGTTCTATGTTCAATTTTGTCAGGGTTCTGTGTAATTGCATGTAAATTTAGGCTTTTGTACTTGACCACGCAGTTATGTTAATGTTTGATTTTACCGCCATCAGGCATGTTACAAGCCTGTAATCATGTAAACAATAAAGCGAATAATCCTCTCAACAAGAATAATATTTTGTCTGAATTTAATTTGCCGTTTCCACAAAGAAATATTGCAATTCCACCTGCACCACGTGGTCCGCTACAAATTTCATCCAGCGGCATTCGCGCCATCTAAACTTGTTTTCACACATGTGTGTGTTTATTGTGAATACTCATCTCATGTCCCATTTTGTTTCATGTATCTTTGAGGGTTTATGTCATTTTGTAATTTGTGTACGGTGGAATTATTCACGTCATAGCCGGCTCTGTGTATAGGACATCACCACACTACCCATGTGCTGGAGGACGAGCCCCGACGAGTTTGCGTTAGTGACGCCGAGTAATAACACGTGTTAATATGTATCATCAGGGTTTCCTTTTTGTAATTCACCGTGTCCTCTTTTCAGGGAAAAATCATCAGTCCACCCTAGCTGCTGTCGACTCTCTTCCCTTGTGAAGATTGTCTAGGTGTGTGCTAGATTAATTGTGGACTGGGGCGCACCCAAGCGGAGTTAGCCAGACACGACCGAGTGTATCATTAATTTCACGGCACGTTGATTTGTATGCACAGTATCCATAAAAACAAGTCTACAGTGAACTTACCTCTTTCATTTGTAGTGACAGTGTCCTAGCTACATGTGTTTTTCAAGTGATAAATACATTTAGTAAAAGTTTTGTATTGCCTACGTGTTTGTAAGTACGAATAGGTGAGACGAACATACAGAACCCACAGCATCCTTGAGAACCCTGAGTTTCAAAAGTGCGGTGATTGGGAAGCACCACTGGTGCCCATATTACCAGTAAGTATTTGTCATTGTTCGTCTTGTCTCTCACCTGACGGCGTCAACTTAAGAAAGGTATGCAGCTGTTGGTAATTTTGAATTGGGCGCTCGCTTATTAGTGGTTACTATGTTATTAAATACATGGTTAGGCCAGCCAGCCATTTTTAATATGTTTTGTATTATACTTATATTTAGTATTTCTATTTTAGCATTGTGTAATATGTTAAGAGTTTAGTTAGCAATTTTATATTATTTTTGTATGGTTACTGAGTGCTGTAGAAAGCCAGCTGAGCGCACGCGTCACCAGCGCTGCCACTTGTGGTAGCGGCCGCGCAGGGTGGAGAGAGTCGTGAACTGCAGCAGACTAGTAACATATGCACAATTGTAGTACACCCAGCTCTGGTATGGCGTTGCCTAGTGAGCCTCAGTACGAGCTAGGTTTTTTTTTTTAATGTGTCTTGCGTTCAACATTGTATGCAACGTGATTGTTATAAAACTTGTGGAAATAATTGTGGAAATTAGTCTGCCTACTCGTTCTAAATGCTCATATCTTGTGTGTTGAGCTTGGTGGGAAAATGCTGCTGAATTTCTGAGGAGCCCTATTTTTCTGCTATGGATCATTGCCATGAAATTTGCCTAGGAGCTGCATACGCAATCAGCGGGGAGTTTCGCCTTTGCATTTCCTGGACAGTGGTTTGCAGTTCATAAATGTCCACGAGCTGCGGACGCTTGTGTGGAGGCTCATGTCGGCAAAATTTCTCTGCGTCCTCAAATTTGAAGGTACTTTCCAGCTGTTCTTTTATGTGGGGGCAAGTTGCGCTTGATGCCCGTTACTACTTGGATAATGTTGGCGATAGTGCCGTTCAGCTGGCCAAAAGAATAGTAACATTATCATAATGTACTGACTTTTTGTGGCAAGAAAAAACTGTTCATAGAAATCTAAATATACAGAAAATTTGGCGCATGACTTCTCTTTAATTAAATGAAATTCCTAGCCACAGGTGTAAGGGGAAGGGAAAATTGATTTAATGTGATTGTAAAAAACTGTACTTGTGAGGTCGCTTTGACCCTCCCCAGTCGCCTCACGCTTGGGGGTTCCACAGCACAGCTCTAATTTTAACTAATATCTGAATTGCAAAAAAAGACACAAGTACAAGTACTTGCAGGTTGGTGCGAACACGAAAACAGATAGAAGGATCACACATTTTTACACACAGTTTCATAACTGCTATGTTTTGCTTGCTGGACCAGCTTCTCATGAAGAATAAAAATTGGTTGGTTTAGTTCGCTAACGACTTCTGAGAACTGCTAATTCTGCAAACAGGTCAAAATAAATTTTTTACCAAAATTACAATGACAATGACATTCATTATGTTGGGTTTGCAATGCAACACCATTAGTAAAAATTACGTATTTTATCCCCCCCAACATGCACTGAGCACTGAACCACTTGATTACCCAGTAAGTTAAGGGAAAGTAATTAAAATTCAAAAATTTTATTTTGAAAACAAATGCCTTTGTATGTAAATAGTTTCTTGAATTGATGAACAATCTTAAAACATTTATAATATGTACTGAGCACAGGCAACATGGGTTAAGGATCTTCAAAAAAATATGTGGGCTATATACGCCTAATGGGGAAGAAAAATGGTGGACTGAAAATTCTGATGAGATAATATTGAAGTGACCATATTCATGAGAAGAGAGGTGGTTAGCAAAATGTAACCCAATCAAATCTACCTCCTCATACCTTTTATGTACAAGTACACTACACCTCCATTATAAGAGACTAATTGGGGCTAAATGTTGTCCATTTTAATGAAAGTCTGGTTTATAACAAATCTTAAAAGGCTGTATTTACATCAATGAAACAATGTAAATAGATATAAAATGTGTTCATTTTATATTGTTAAAGCATAAACAGTAACACTGACATGTGGTGCTTACTTGCTATTAAGAACAAACGACTTTGCTTCATCTACAAGCAACACTGAACGCGATTTGGAATCATATAATTTCTACCGAACCACCTAAAGAATTTTCCCTGGACAAGGGATAGTTACAGATGTGACAGAATTGTACGTTTCAGCAATACCGCTGGCCAGTAAGCCACGCAAAGTGCTACCTACCCTCGAGATGATGTCAACAATCAGTTGTCAGTAATCGACACCTAGTTGCAACATAGAAGAAATACAAGGGCACACCAAGAGATGTCGCACGCCAACAATGGCCGCCCTTAACTTCACCCAAGATGCATGCGCATAGTACTCCCCACCATCGGGCCAGTGTAAGTTAGCTGCAACTTTTTATAATTACATATAGCATTGCTCTGCTTTGAATTTTCCCTACCTTTTTATTGGCAGTAAAATAATGCAACACGATATAAATCCTACATATTTCATTTTCATGCTCCTCAAAAATTTACTGTTCTTTTATATGTACACATTAAATTCTACATTAATTCTTTACATAGGCTATGTTATAAGAAAACTCAACTAAGCTTTAAAAATAATAAAGTTCTGAAAAGTTCAGTACTACAACAATATATATTTTATCCGGTCCCTGAATATGTTTTGAGAATAACATGTGGCATTCGAAAAAACTGAACTTGGGTATCGCTGGTATTCGTCATTACCCTGGGGACAGGAAGGTAGAGCTGCATGCACAACTGTCGATAAACAATACAAGTGGTTTGTGTTATAGGTCATTCACTGTAAAGTGAACACTTTTTGAAGCTGTTTCATCAGACATAATAACCAATACATACATTTAATTGTAGCCTCAAACTTTTGGTTTTGGGTATGGTGAATGTATACAATGTGTTTATTATTTTCATGATAGGGTTTAGATTAATAAGTGGTTTAAGAATATAGATTGGTTGAAAGAAAAAGTATCTAGCGCTTCAGAAGTGCTCACTTTACCGTGAACGGCCTATAACATTATTTTTTATTTACATAGGGATTTCCCCGGGACAACAAAAAATTGTTGGTGGATGTAGTTTATTGATACATGCAATAACGATACATTGAGAGTCGACTGTACTCTGGTGTTTGGAACACACAGTTATAACTGGTTCTGAAAACACATGTTTTAGCCATTTTCACATTTAAAAAAAATAACCCTTTAAGTTGTAATAAGAACTTAACATTTGTCTTTGAGCAAGAAACATTTCTGAAATACTTTACATGTTTAGACACCATTACAAAATATCAAACCATTTCTGAATTACATGTTTTCTACTAAACCTCTGCAATGCACTTCATGCGCCAGCCAAGCGGGGCCCCTTAAGTGACAGATGGTGAGTATTGGCTAAACAACTGCTGAGCCATGGAAGTACATGCATAAATGAGATAAAGATGAGTGTCACCTGGTTGTTGGTGAAGACACGGAAGATATGAAGCTCAGCATCAGGGGCAAAGCCCAGGCAATCTTGGCTGGAGGCAATCACCCCAGCCACAAAGGTACCGTGCCCCAGTCCATCATCCAGGGTCTTTTCCGTAGTCCAGTTTGTGCGTTCCTTGATCCTCTTGAAGTGTGGGTGTGTCTTGGCTAGGCCTGTGTCGAACACAGCCACCTTCACGCCCCTGCCTGCATTCACACCCCAATACATATTATTACTTTGCTGAAACTACACAGTGCAACATCTATTTCACACTTGTCAAGGGAGCAAGAATAAATGTTGCTAAATTTAAAAAAGAGTGAAAGTGAACAATTTATTTTAAAGAAGCTTAGTAGAATAAGTGTACATCAGGAGATGTTCATGCCTGAGTGATGCTAAAACTGGAGTCAGACCTTTGTTCTCCATAGATTTATTCAAGACCTGTTGACACAGTGAAAGGTAGTAAGATACGAGATGGCAGGCAGGTAACTTCATTCGTGTGTGCAACAAAACCTGTGTCCTTGATTTGGCACAACAGAAAACATATAGTGTTTATAAATAATTAATGATCCTCTGTGCTGAATATGAGAACCAAGCAACTAACAAGGCATGTGTGTTTATTTCCATGAGATGAATAAATAGTAGCGTGTTGTAAAGAACCACATATTTGTTTAGGTTATTATGGCGGCAATAACGACTGACTTGCAACTTATAACCTTTGATTATGTTATTGATAAAGTAACTGAAGTTAATCACTTTATAGATGAAGCAATCAATGACCTAGGAAAATGAGAACAGTTTATTGAGTTTAAGAAGTGTCTGATATCACTTGGAAACAATTCTGCATTGTGTGTGCTCCCACCAAAGGCTGAGAAAAGAACTATTCAAGACCTGAAGGAAGTCTTTATGATGTTTGAGAAACATTTCAGGAGTTGCACATAACAATACAGTAGAATCTAACTAAAACAACCCATCAATGTTTCCAGAAATAAAGTCATTATGATGAACTGGTTGCTATAGATATTTTGGGGAATTTTGGATCGGTTTTCACCCACCTCCAACCCCTATACAACAAAATTTGTAATTTTTAAGTCCATGTTCAATTGTCTCTAGTGCAAAAATGAAAGTTTTTTAAGATAAATGTAAAATTTTTTAATAGGCAAACATCTTCTGGAAAAAATTATGCCCGAAAGGTTTATACTTAGCTTCCCCTGATAACCCTAAATGAAAAAAAAAAAAAAATAGAATGGGACATGGATTTACTGAGCATCATTACTTGTAAATTCAACATGATTTTTGCATTAAGTATAAATTTAATTCAATAGTCAGTCATTTTCCAAATAAAATTAAACTACAGAAGGGCATATCTGCAAACTCATTTGTCGGCAAACTGTAACACTGTACACAGCCTATTTTTCCTGAGCAAACATTCAATTCTGGTAGGCTTTTGTGAAAGTATTTAAGGATATTTAAATAAAATACCAATTTATATAAATAAATAGATGTCGTCTAAATAAAATGATACCGTAGGTATCTGTCTCTTCCTTTGTCCTCAATCAAAAACGTTAACATTGGACACTGCCTACTTTTTCTGAGCAAAAATTCCATACTTGGTGGCCTCTTGCTGAAAACCCTGGGAATACTTCAATAGAACATTAGTTTTTATATTTAAAAAAAAGTACAGTATTTTGAATAAAATGTTGTCCCAGAAGCATAACTGCGACCTCCCTTGTCACCAAACAATTACAAAAAATTTAACACTAGATGCTGCATAATTTTTTTGTATCATACTTACAAACAAAACTGAAGCTTTGTTGTTTACCGTACATATAAACACTTACTTTATGAAACCCACGTTACCAAAATTCTGGTTTTAACTGACCATATAAATGCACTGAGCACTGGAGGAACATCTGTCTGTTATGTCCAATGAACCCCATGGAATTAACCCCATATAAAGGATGAATGTTGATGGGGAGGGGGAGAGGAAATTCTGTAGATGAGGAAGCGAGAATGTATCTGGCTCTCGTCCAGTGTGATGGACTGGCAAAGGTGCAAAGGCCACAATAGCCGGAAGAATTGCTGTGGTTTCACAGTCCAGAATTCTATTTTTGATTCAATTTGTAGGCTTCCATGCAGCTGATGACATGTCCAAAAAAACTATGTATTAAGTCATTAACAAACAGTAATTAAACCCCCAGAGAAATCCTGGTCCTAATTACACAAACAAAGTGAGCGAGAGCAATATGGCGGGACAAACACGAGGGCAGTCACAAAGCATGTGGAAACTTCGGCGGCCTAGGGTGTGGGGGACGGCCGAGTTAATAGGTATTGACTAGTGCTGGTGGACTAGAAGTGGGTCTACTATTAAATATGAGCTGGCCTAACTTGTAAAGCTCTCACCAAGAGAAACACAATACTCATCAATCAAAAGATGGTAACAATTTTAATGTTCTGCATATTTCCCTCAAATCTTCAACTTTTTTTCAAACATATTTTATAGGGTTCTTCAAAAACGAGTCATTACAAAAAGACAGTTGATTTAAATGGGGTCATATAGAGAGGTTCTACTAGATGTACAGTTCCATGTGCAGTGCTGCTGCATCTTCCCCTGCCGGTGTTTTCAGGCAATAGAGCCAAATAAGCTTCGTTTTTAGGAATGTTCCGAACTTGCCTAGTGATCCCCCTAAGGACCTGAATAGTTAAATGGAACTTCATATTTGTTTGGTGTTATTGTGTTTGTAACTTGTGTGACTTTGTTTTATATGAAAATGTTGGCACAGTGATTGTCATTTGTTTTCTCCAGTCAGTGAAATATGGCAAGATGGCGACATGATATGGGATTATGTGTAAACTGTCACGTTTATTGAAAGTTGTGAAAAGTTTAACGTAATTATGATGGAACAGATCTACTGAAGGGTTCGTACTCCTTTGGAACCAAAACTTTTAAGGACTTTTTAAGGGGACACAAAAACTTATCACAAAAAACATTTAATTATAAAGTCAGAGCTCTGTAACTTACCAATTGCAGTTATTAATAATTATATGCAATTACTGTAAATATCTGCAGTTCATTGGAAAGTGAAAGGTATTCAAATATATTTTTCTATTTATAAAAAAAACAGGCGTTCCTCTTGCTGTACGTGCTTCTAAAGCTATCTGGTTCATTTGTCCTGTAACACATACTTTGGTGCATTGTTGACATTTTGCTTTGTGCTTATCCTCTTTGTAAGAAAGAATCTAGAATTGTTTTTTCTTGAACCCCAATAGAGTACAGTAAAATTCCATTATTCTTCAACACACAAAAAAACATGAAATTTGCTAAGCCGTTTATAGTATATTGTTTGTATATACGCTGCGAACAATCAATTCTCACTGTCAAGTGGTAATGCAGCCAATCCCCGAGTGTCAACATAAATTAACGATGTTGACTTGAAGTACCACCATTTTTAATTCTTTCATACATTAAAATATGAATGTATAGATGGGAAACAGTGTATACGTGTATTGATGTTATATATATATATATATATATATATATATATATATATATATATATATATATATATAATTTTAACCACTAAAAATGCTAGAAACTGTGTGTGTCGAAGTACTTTGTTTCCCCCATGAAGAGCATGTTCAAATATCTCCCTCATAAAATCAAAATGGCATTTATGTAAAATACACTGGCAGAAAATGAAAAATTTACACCACTAAAGCAGTTATGTAGAAACACCATATGTGCATGGGGCATTGATAAAGGGCAGTACAGGCAATGATTAATAGTGCTACACTGTGGACAGAGTAGGAACCACATATTAGGCACAGCACCGCTTAGCCCAATACAACTGTAGTTGACGCAGTGAAAGAGAAGTCTGTTGTTTCAAGCATCAGCCTGTGTCTAATAAGCATTGTAGACATGCCAAGATGCATAGATGACCACACTTTATGCAATTAATGGACTTTGAACGAGGTTGTATTGTGAGCCTGAGGGAGGTTGGATGGTCCTTCCGAAGAATTGTTTAATGCATAGGACGTGAAATGTCTACTGTGCATCATTGGTGGTACCGGTGGTCCAACAATGGTGAACATGCTCGTCAACCTGGTTCAGAATGGCAGCGAACGACGTAACTGGAGGCAAGAATGGCACAGAGTTGTGTTTAGTGATAAGAGCAGATTCTGTTTAGGCGGCATCGACCGACCAGGAGAGCGCAATAACCAAAGTGTATATGGCAGCATCCAGGAACAACTCCTGGCATCACGGTCTGGGGGAAATAGCCTACAATGACTGTACACCTCTGGTGTTTGTTGAGGGAACACTGAACAATGAACACTACAGCCAAAACATCCAGCCCATTTTGTAGTCGTTCCTACAATGCCAAGGAGATGTCCTCTTCCAGCAGGACAATGCCCGTGCATACACGTCTCTTGTTACACAATGCACTTTCGAAGCTGTTCGTCAACTTCCCTGGCTAGCACAATCACCTGACCTGTCCACCATTGAACATGTATGGGACATGATGGGACGGCGTTTGGTGTGGTCTGCAATAATGGCAACAAACCTCCACCAATTGCAACAACAGGTGTAATTAGCATGGAACACCATTCCCCAAGATGACATCTGACACCTTTATGATTGTCTCTAAGCACAACTGCAGGACTGCATCTTCGCTAAAGGTGGCTACACAAGACACTGACATTGTTCAAGACACTCTGTAGCCTTTGTCCATAGGTGTATGACCCTGTGATTATTGTACTATGCAGTGTACAATCTGTATAATTATTCATTAAAACCTCCATTCATGTGGGATCATTGCATTTGTGTGTTCATTCACCATCTTCCACCTGTGTATTAATATAAATTAATAGGAAGATGTCTTATGAATAAAATTACACCCCAGTATTAAAAATGTATATTAATATTGAGCAGCATATTTTACTGAATGCATTGTAAATTTTCAAGTGCATACAGGAAGAAAAACATGGATATTTTTCTGCTATTTCAAAAGATAAATATCTTCTGGATAAACTACTGTGTTATTTTTTATGGTTAAATGATGTGATTTTTTCAAAGGAAACTTCACTGATAAGTAAGCAGTGTGTACTATTTGCAAACCACACATTCTTTATATTTGCAGGATGTAATTTGTGCATTCTCATATTTTAGAAAGTATAGTTTTATACTCCTGTTTTAAAGAATACTACTTTGTAATTATATATTAATTTTATTTACTGAAATTACTAATTGTGCCATAATTTTATGAGGCCCATATTGTAAAAGTTTAAATATAGTACTTTCAGTATAAAGAACTTTCATTTCTGGGTATAAAAGTTGAGGTTTTATTCAAGTAGGTTATCAAGATTTTACTGTACATAGATAGACCTTGAGCATGGTGCATTCCTACCCATCTGAAATGCACACTCTACGTTCCGACTTCACCCTCTCTTTAGAGTTGCTACACTTGTGGGGAAGGAATTTTACGACAGATCAAATAATAATGTGCCTACAGGATCACTCCCAGACTAGTGAGTGATTACAGACACGTGATATGAAGGGAGGAATTGTACTGTCTACCGAAGACACTATGCGGTCACCAATTTTTCCCTCCCAAGATTTTATTATTCAACAGATCATCGACACCAGTCAGTCAGAGATGCAAGTTCCAAGGGATGATGCAAGATCGCAGCATTCCCGCTACAAGAACACCGAAGCTGCCAGAGCCTCGTGCTGACGTGATAAAAATGTCAACAGCCTCCAACGGGGGAGATAAGGAAAGGGCGGCGCTGCCCTGAAGTTGGAATAAACCAACCCCTGCAAAGAAACTAGCACCCCCCGCACCCCTTCGACAGCCCACAAGCTGCAGATTTTGGTATATAAGGAAGCGCAAGTTCCCAGCACTGCAATTTTCACCCGCCATCCAGCCTGAATAAGGCAGAGGGCACCTCCTGCCTGAGCAAGGCTAGATAGGGCACTCAAGCCTGAGCAAGGCTTAGTCTAGTCAAGGGTAAATGGTTCTGATCCTAACCTAAATAGTCTGTACAAGACTCGAACTAGTCTACTCCAGGATTCTGACCACTAGGCCACGCACGTCGGCAGTAGCGAGTCAAGTTTCCGAGAGTAAGCTGTGCTGCTCAAACCCTCACAGTCCACGACTTGAGATATCTGAGAGAGCAAACTCTGTTAGACTCCACGCCTCGAAAGCACAGTCTCCTACGACCTAGCAAGTGCACCACGTCAGTTGCTTCAAGCAGACGTCTCCACGCCACCATTCAGAGATATCACTACGTCCTCACCTGAAACCCTACCCATAAAGCCTTATCCTTTAGTATCCATGGTAGCAGATAATGACGACATCCCTTCTGGACTGATAAGCATTTTAACTTTCCCCTATAGCATTTAACATTAACATATTTTGCTCCATACACATTTTTATGCAGGAAGCCTTCACCTCCATATAATTCATATTTTTATTCATTATTGTGTTGTATAGAGCTATGCATCCCATTACTTTCCTAATGTATTTAATAAATATGTTAATTATCAGAATTTGTGCATGCTTCATTTCTTGTTACCTACTTTTGAGTAAATTATAAATTAATTTCATTTCTCGTAATGGTCCTAGGTAAAATTCATCTCACTTGCTGATTAGTGCAGGTGGAATCAATTACCTTCAATTTCCTCCAGCCTGAGCAAGGCCAAGGGTTCCAAGATTTATTGCTGACCATCTGACCTACCAAGGAGTAGAACAATAAAAACCACCAGGTCACTATCCCAGCCACCATCTCAATCCCAGGATGAACAAGGCCGGATCTAGAAGATACAAGTTGCTGCCAGGAGTTTTGGGATTCTCTTCTTTTAAGAACCATTTCTGATTACAATTCATAACTTTCAAATACAAGAATCTCCTTTTACTTAATCCTGAAAAGGAAGTACGGAACAAAGTTTTCTGGATAGCCCCAGCCTGAACAAGGCCGGACTATTCCAGGAACCCCCGAGACGCCTAGCCCTTCAGCAGGATATAACCCTGGGACCACAGGCTTGTTCCCTATAGTTTGTTTCAGTGCCAGCCTGAACAAGGCCAAACCGGAGAAGGTTACTGCCCAGTGGGTCTGGAATATATCCTAGTGCTTTTATTCTAATTATCAAGATGCCATACAACACTAAAGGGCGTAAAAGCCATTTAAGAAGGTAAGTTCGACGAGACCTACAACAGAGTTAGACACCCTGCTAATAAGTATCCCTTCAACTAGTGAAATTAACCATTCTAGTACAAAAACAGCAATCGATTCGGAACTATTATTTGGACCAGGAATTAAACTAGATAGTCGCACACCTTTTGGAGGTGAGGCCATATTGAAGGGTGGAAACCCAGTTGTCGGATTAGATTGGCCTCATTACACGGTGAACTATCTTGATCACTTTACCCGGAATTGTTACAGCCCCTTCCGCCTCCTCCTCAAAACATAGGACCTGTTAACGTGCCAAGTGCACACCGTGGCTGGTAAACTATCACTGTCCGCATTCCCCCACAGGCGACTAGTCGAAGTAAAATAGTGACCCTCACAGCTGACTTCGTGCAGACACGTATACCCACTAGACCTGCTCCATATAGAGGACGCCGCGGGCCAGAGCCAACTGACTCCTCATACTCATTCCCCCATTCACATGACAGCTGGCGTCATGTATATTTTTGACAACCTTTACAGTGAGCATAACCAAACTCCTGGGAAGGTAAACATATTTGGTTAAAGTCATTATAGGGTATGAATCCCCTCCTCCTGTCAAGGTAACCCAACCTAAAGGACACATATTCCCACCTTTCAACGTGGGAGGACCTCCGACCCAGCCAGGCAAAATATGTCTAGTACTACTCCTTCCCAACGGGAACATTGAACCTCTTTCTCCCAGGAGGGAGAAAGAGGTTCAAGGTTCAAGGGACAAGGAGGAGCCTCCCCACCTCTAGGGATTAATTTGATTAATTCCCGAGAGAGGCAGTTGTGTCAACCTATAGTTCATTCGAGTTCAATTTGGAATATGCCTCGTACTTTTTGGACGTAATTATAAAGACCTGATTAGTGAGTAAACATTTTACCTCCAAGTAAATAGTATTTACGTTTTAGTAGCACTTCAACATGACTACACACACAACTATGCATATAGCTCTTAGTCACCGAACAACAAATGACAAATACATAACATTAACAGTCTCTACATTTCTAGTTTGCAAAAAGAAATATTAATTATAATATTTTAATTACTTTGTATTTGGAAATCATTAACGAGACTTACTGGCCCTTAAAAGTAATGTTAAAAATCAAAGACGTTTTAAAGACTTCTAAAGACCGTATGAACCCTGTATTGTTCATCAAGATAGTACATTGCTAAGTAACATGCAGAAACTGCATCATTTAATAGGTTGCTTAAAAGATGAATCTAGAGAACTGTTATGAAACCTGCTACTTACCAATGATAATTATGAAGTTATTAGGGCACCGCTTGATAAAAGGTACTGCATCTCTCATCTGTGACTTCCAAATCAGCAAACTCATTGTCACCTTTTGTTGATGTAGTTCACGAGAATTTTAATACATTGACAGCTGACCATTTCCCAGTGTCTGAGTGGAGTTTCCTTTTATTATTGAAAAATTAGATCCCTCTCTGGTCCAAGACTTTGAAATGTCAGTTGAATGAGATTTGCCAACTTCTGACTATCTTCTAATGTTCTTCAAGCAGAGTTTTGTGGCAGGTGAACACATACAGTTGGTTGGCATGCAGGATGCATCCATGATGAGTAATGTATGTAGAACCTACAGCAGACCTTTAATGTCGAATGTGAAATCAAATTAAAGACAAACTAGTGGTTACTGCTGTACTACATTAGTTGCATTGGAACAAGCTACATACTGTACATTATGCAAAGAGAGCCATTTTCTTTGTGTGAACATCTTTTGTCAAAATCTGTTGTGATAGGATGGCATTAGTGAAGGATCAGTCACTGTGCTTTAATTGTTTCAAACCTCACCACAGTGTTGTGAAATGATTGTCAAAATTCCCATGAATGCAGTAGGGGAAAAAATAAATAAATAAATAAAAACACCCACCATTCTCTTCTTCACTTCACCCACGAGAAGCCTCCAAGCCAGATACTACATACTCAGACTCCAGAAAATAAAGATTCATCACACAATTATTCCAATGATAAATTGCCAACAATACGTTAGTAAATAACACTTGAAATCAACAAACAACCATTTTGCTTGCAACTGCTCTTGTTCAGGACAGCAGTGGATAGTTTCAATTTGTAAGAGCTTTGTTAGGTGATGCATCACAAGCTACGCTTATAATAGAATTATGTGTGTGCAACAACTGGGTTTAAAATGCCACCGTTAATATGAGTAGAAATTGCTGGCGTTGGCCAAAATCCTGTGCTCACTCAGTGCAAGAGGGGCTTCACATTCTTCATCAAACCTGTGGGCTCACAGGGCAATCATTTTGACATTAAGGCCACAATTTTAAGTGAATTCACTCATCCCATGCCATGTTTAAGAATTGTATCCAGTTCCACCAAGAATCTTAAAGGTTTAACTTAAGCCAATCTACTAAAGTCCTGGCTCTGGTGACATGCTCCTATCAGCAGACATTGTCAGTAGTAATGATGGAAGCTGAAATACTGTGGGGCCCTCATGCTTTTCATTCAGTGTTTAGCTGGATTGTGACTGGTAATACACAATGTTAAGCATGTGTGAATCCACGTATGTATGTCATTCTTGAGCAGGAAAACTATGCTGAATGTGAAGCTACAAATACTTTGGGAGATACAGGAAATACAGTGAAATCCCTTACTTATGAGCATGACCTATTACAAGAATTTTTGTAATTATGGCAGTTTTTTTTTAAAAGACAGTCATATAGTACTATACTACTATGGTTAAATTATCTGGTTACTGCCAGTGAAGTTATATTTTGAATTATTCTGTTTTCATAAGCAATTCAAATGCATTTTTATGAAATCTATTTGCCTGTTCTAACAATTGCGGTGAATTAAAATTGCTTATACTGTGTAGAATAGTGTGTATTTCACATAGTTAGTTTCATTAAATGTGTATACGCTACACTCCATGAGAAGTGGCAATGCTGTTGTGCAGTAGGTGTTGCAATGCCGCACCCTTTGTCTGACTTGTAGGACAGTGTGTGGACTGGTGTAATGGCAGACAGAGTTGTGGGCTGTGAGACAGGAAACTAAGAACATGCATCAGCCTGTGATGATGAGTTACCCTCCTCAACCTCCTTGGAATCAAAATGCAGCAATGTGTGGTGGTGAGCACCACATTGATGACACAATGAGCACGATGGACCCAGTGGTATGAAGGCAAGAGACAATTCAGACATAATTTGTGTTCCTCAGCAACTGAGCACCACTGCTTAGGGTTAAAACTACCAAACTCTGAACACTTGTAAAGCTTGTGAACAAAATTTACACAAACAACACTATGACACGTGTAATTTACACTAGTCAATGTAGCTTTGGCATGCGCTAGATCAGACATGCTCTGGTATACAATTATTGTTTCTGATTGGGCTTTCTGCCAGAGACTAACACCAGTTGGGTTGGCTCACTACTTGGTACAAAGTCAACTGTGGATGGTACTGCAATATGCCAGACTACAACCTTCGCCCTTTGAGGTAGGGCTGACTTACAAGGCTACTCACTCACCGGTCTCCTGGGCTCTGGGGTAGAGGCACGTCGACTGAGACCAGCAGTCACCTGGATGGTGCTGGCTGATGAGTTTACGTACCAAGAAGTACTGTATTTCTTGCTACACTTGGCGGTTGCACTGCTTCCAAAGTAGGAGTTGGAAACGCCCAACCTGGTGTCACTCCCAGTGACTAGGGCACAAAATGCAGGACGACTCTCAATGCCAAGCCTAGTGTGCATGGAGATATAAACAGGGATGCTGGCTGAAGAGGAAGTCATCTCCAGGTGTCCAGCAGTCTGAGCTTGTTCCTGTGGCGTATCTCCACCAAGTGCAGAGGGTCTAGTAATGCATACTTGCTTAGCAACAAGGAACTTCTCCTTTTTATCCTCCCTTTGAACTCTGTGCCTCTCTCTGAATGGCATAGAGGTAACAGTGATACTTAACTTACTCCTAGTCGGGCGCAGTCGACGGTACCCTACGTGTAGAACCCAACAGCATTTGACAGCACGAACAATGTGCTCGTACAGTTCTGCACCTTGGCGCACAAACCTAGAATGGTGGGTCGTGTGGGCCATCTTCCTACTACTGTTAGGGTGTGGTCCAGCAACAGTAAGGCCTCCAGTCCCACGCAAAATACCTCTGCCAGCACCAGCGGCACTCTGGCAGAGATACAACCTGAGGTGGCTGTCTTGCTCCTGTTGGATGAGTACCTATTGGTTGGAACTCTACCATTCTGTACATTGGGGTGCACAGAACAGGTCACCATCGAAAGCGGTGTGTGTTGCAGACGTACAGATTCCTGAACGGGATCTACACTATGGATCGTAAAGTTATAAAAACCCAGTCGCTTACTTGTTCCGTCTAAGGGCTGAGTACCTAGTAGTCGAAAAGGATTTACCTCTGTAACAGATTTACTCTCCGGATGGGATTAAAATGTATTTATTACGAATAACAAATACTTGTGACACGTACGCTTACTACTAAGCAAAGTGGAGACGGAAGTAAGCTACGCTTTACAGGTGGAGGTGACCTGCTCCTAGGCTATCCAAGATTAGAATGACTTTGATGGCTATAAAAATTACTCGAATGCAGTTACTCTACCCTGGGATTATCTAGACGAGACTTTACAAAAGGGGCCACTACGTTTAACGGCAGTGGGTGTAGTTGCCACTTACCAGCAAGTAGTGGCGGCTGTTGAACCAGGAGGATCAACAGCGGAAGTGTGGAGAGAAGTCTTGCAGGCTTCTGGTGTTAAAGAGCTTCTGGAAGCTGGTGGTGGTTGAAACCTCTGGAGCTTCTGGTCGTTGGTGGTGGCAGCCTCTGGTGGCTGCTGAAGATCTCTGCCCTTTGGCCACGCACTGCCTTATATTGTGCGCTCCGCCGACCCATGTCTGGGCTGCAGTGGGAGGTGTGACGTCGCGTTGTGATGTCTGCCTGGGGAGGGAGAATCCACCTTTGCACTCTGCAATATGGCTTCGGGCACTCTGCGGCTCTCAACCCTCTTCGGAAGCTTGGCTGGTGTGACGACGACACTCTGTCTGACAGGTGCGTCGGGGACGCTAACGTGTTACTGTGGCTGTTTGGAAACATTGCTTATTTCACGTGCTAGAACCACTCACTAGGGTGGGAGCGATTCCGTTGCACTCATGAATAATGTGTTGGGTTTGACCCTTCCTCAGGATACGTAGATACTACGTGAGTAATGTGAGAAAGTTGGGTCTAGATCATCAATAAATACCACGTGTTTGTAACTGTCCCTCCATGGGAAACAATCCTGTAGCCATCTATAGTTGTGGTTCCTCGTGTAATATTAACACATTAGGATAAGTCGCAGTCGTTTGGTATAACTCATATAAGTGGCATGCATCAACTCTACCTGGGTAGAACTCACCAAGCACTTTGACGACTGGTTGCTGGACTGGTTACGAGGGTGTCTCCACAAGGGCACTGCAGATGTGGGTTTAGGCATTGTAGGATGTGCCCCAAAGGCCTCGGTAGATGCTGCATTCAGTGTATCCTGGACATGACAGTGCTTCACAAAGAATGAGATGAATTCATTCAGGTTGGGTAACTCAGGATCAAGTGTGAGCTCCCACTATGTTTGATGCTGAGCATCAAAACACTTGCAAATTATTGATAACAACACTAAGTCCTACTTTTCTGCTAGGACATCAAGGGCCCTACGTGTAAACACATTTTCAGTGATGACACTCAACAGTCAACGTAACGAGGTAAGTGTCTTAGAGGAAGCTAAAGGGACCTGAAGTAATGTCGCCATATGTACATTAACAAGAAGTCGCTTGTTCTAGTAATGCTCTACAAGCAATTTCCAAGCAACCTCGAAATTAGCCTCAGACATGAGTAAAGACTGGATAATACAAAGAGGTTCCTCACTAAGTGCACCTTTCAAATAAACTAGTTTCTCAACAAGAGTGAGTGGAAGTGAATGACTGAACATTCATATTTCCGCGGCGGCAAGTCAATGGAATGTTTGGAATGACAAGCGAGAAATAAACCAGTAACCATATATCTGTTATAAAAAGTGAGCCAAAATAATTATCTTTTTTGTGGCACATGCTGCTGACCTTGGTTGTATTGAGTTTCTGTATTTATCTGAAGAATTTTCTAGTGGTTTGCTGCCCTAGTTTCTCTAAGTGTAACTCGGGGTGCTTCAATATTTCCAGGTCAAGGCCAGCAGAATATTAATGGTGTGATGCTCCTTCGGGCCAGGAGTTGATGCATGAATGAGTGGCTTGAGTTTTAGTGATAGATGCGCGAGAAGAGAAGTGATCAGCAGGAGGAAAATCTGCTACTAGGAATGTTACAGTAGTGAAGAGGACGACTGGCATGCTGAACTATTAGACTGGGTGTGTGAGTGAAAGACATTACAGATGATGCCAACAGACAGACAAAAAGTGTGTTCATGATGAATATGAGTTAATTGACAAACTAAACATAGACATTAAATATTGCGCTCGTTGGGAAATGAAGAGTAATAGTGAAGATAGATATATTAATGCTGTAAATAATAGCTGTGTGAATAAATTTAAATCAAATTTAGTTATTTTATTTTTTGTTAAGACATCCATCTTTCACGAACTCAGATACGCCCCTCAAGCGTCTTGCAACAATAGTGTATTACCCAAATTGAATATCGACACTTGTCAGTTCGAGTTGGCACACAGTCAAAATACCTAGTTTTAGCCAGTTGCTTGATTTTGTAATGCTCTGGTAACTGTTGATATGTTTGCATTCTCTAGCATATCTTCCCCATGTGATGTTCCAAAAAGCCATTCACAAGTCCGTGTATCTACAGCTGTGGAAAAAAAAAAAAAAAAAAAAAAAAAACAATCTTTGCCAGTATTTCCCAACAAGACTGTGTATTGTCAAACAAGACCATTGCATTTATTGGTGTCCAGCATTTTTTAAACAGTCTCTAAAACAGAGATGGGACACTACAAAATTGCATCTTTTGACTGCCTAAAACAACACAGAGTTAAGGACTGCACATCAAAATTTAAGCGTTATTGTGGCAAGATACATCATTCACTGCTTCATGTAGATGAGTCAGTGGCTGCTGGTGCTGGCCAACCACTTCCATCATTGGATAGTATAAAACTAATACATGAAAGTGAGGCATCTACAACTAAGACTGGAGTTAACATGTTAACACATCCAGAAGACAATACTTGCTTTGTTACCAGTTTCTTGTCCACAGGTCCACTCTGATTGTGTAACTCGTCCTTCTAATAATAGTTAAGAACTGCTGGGAAATAGCCCACCAATACATCACCAAATCCAGACAGACACTTGGCCTAAACATAATATAACCCTGCCATATTTCAAATTCCCCGCCTCACCCTGGTTTGCCTCCTGGCTGCTAGGTTCACTGTTTTCCAACTACCAATCACAAGACTGGAGTGTGCCACCGCTCATCACCTGACGAAGCTGGTCTAGCCAGCTAAATGTTACATGACCGCACATCCGCGTAGAAAATGTATTCATCTGACTTTTGTTTGTGTGTATCTATCTACATGTACCACCCTGTGAGTACTTATGCATTCTGTCTACTTTTTATAATATAACAAATAATAAACGGTTAGATAAAACACTTTTTACTGTTTTGTTGACAATCACATAAAAAATTTGCATTTTTGTTATGATTTGGAATTTTTATAAGTCCATCATAGTTAGGCAGGCCTATGAACTTTGTTTTGATATATGATGTGCATAGCGACCAATTTATTAAGTACAATAATGTTACATGCTTGCAGCTTTGCATTGCTTCCCGTGCACCTTTCCACTTGAGTGAGAAAGTGAATCTGTCTAGAGCAAGCAGTAGTCCAAGGAGAGTGCGGAGATTTACAAAGGCATGCCGCTATCGCCACAATAAACTTATCAGGACACGTGCACTCATATCCCTGAGCAGATTAAATTTCTGGGGTTATCATTAGTAAAATGTACTGGTCATTGCTATTGTTCTCTCCGCAAGACTCGGAGTGCAGGTAACCTTCTTGATCAGGCCAGCGAGACTATTTAAGCAGCGATAGACCACTGAGCAGACAGTCTCGAGTTTGGTGGGTTGTACGACCTTAAGCACCAGGTGAACGAAGATAGCAAAGTGACGAGCCAACAAAGTGACTTGTGGCGGTGAGAGCGACCAGCTGGAATTAAATCTGGGGACTATGAGCATTGGCACACTGGAAAGTGAGACTGACGGGTGGGACTATTGGACTGGATGCATGAGTGTCAGACATTTGGAATTATGGCAATAGACAAGATTTAATATGTCTAATAAGTGTGAATTGACTGTAACCAATATAGATACAGTGATAAGGACTTGAATTAAAAATGAGAAAGACGTTAAATATGGTGCTCACTGAGAGAAAAAAAAGAATAAAAATGGAGACAGATAGTTTAATGATGTAAATAATAGCTGTGTGAATATTTATAGCAGTATAAATAAATTTCAAAAATAAAATTTAGTTCTTTAATTTTTATTATGAGCTCCATCCCTTACAAACTTGGATACACCTCTAGTATCCTGTTACAATACATTCTTTATGAGCTATTATGAAGGATAACAAACCTCACTCTCAAAATCTAAATTAACTAAGAAGTCTGAGATAATATTATAGAATTACAAATTAATATTATTTTCATATGTCAGTAACAGAATTAACTAAAACTGTATTCAGTTAGAATTTAAAAAATACATACATAACAATCTAAGATATAACAACTACGGAACTACATAATTACATCATTATTTTAAAATTACACATATAAAAATTCCAAAATTTTAGCAATTATAAAGACACCAGCAAACAGCAAACAACTGGAACCAGCCAAATAAGTTAAGTGATTATTTTAGTATTTATAAAGCCTAAAGTACATGTATTTTCAGAATGTGTGTGTTGCGTATTGTGCAATATGCAGTCAGACTTGTTTATCCTTCCACGGAAATCTACTTTCTTCTACAGCAATGGCGTCGCTGCACATAAGTAGTTTAGAAGTTCCTGACACCATCGTGATTCAAGATGGCGACATGATAAGTCCGCCGCGGGTGTGTCTGGTAATATAAACGCATAATTGTGTGTTATTTCTCAGTCAATGCTAAACATTTTGGTCCTCCAGGCCGGATTCGTGCTCGCGTTTATTCCATACAGTGAATGTGATACGTTTTTTGGTCGTTTTACATGTTCTGCGTAATTTAAGCTTTATTTCACGCGTGTGCACAAACTACCGCCACTGCTCTGAATCCATTCATAACAGAAACATCCCAAAAAGGAACCAGTATTTTTTTTATCGCTGTCCAGTACATTTGTGAAAAATATTGCGGTTTCGTGGAAATTCCAGGGAAACCACTTAGTTGTTCGTATTATTGTGTAATGTTCTATTACCAAACTGTGCTGAACACGTGGGTGAGTAGTTTTTTTTGTCTTTTTGTTGCTTTATCCCGTTTGCAGTGTGTTTTGTGGAGCGAATCAGCATTTATAATCAGGAAGGTATGCAAGACGTCCTAACCTAGCTTTTGACGTCTGTTTTGCTGTATTCCCATATTGCATGAAGTGTTGATAATGCTTGTTTGTTATGTGGTCGATTGGTAGGTTCTAGACATGGAATTCAAAATATTTTTGGTGAAGTCTGAGTTTCAGGAGAGCAAACTGAAACACATAAATGAAAGGGTGCAAGTTCTTGTTAAGGCAGAAGTCACCGTAAATTCAGTTCATAAAGTAAATGCATTCGAGTCCGAAGTAAATTCTTTGTGCAACAAACTATTACAAATTGAGCCCCTGCCGGGTAACATAGACGAAAATGTGCTAATCACGAAGCACGAGTTTTTCTTTGCTATTTTGTCAGACGTCCAATGCAACATAACCTCATTCTTGTCCATTCATGCTGTACCAGCTTCGTCAACCAATAATCTTACCTCCACATCAGCAAATGTTAGACTTCCGGAAATTATTTTGCCCTCTTTCTTCAGGGCAGTGGGAGGAGTGGCCAATGTTTTCTCAACTATATCAAGCTACAATTCACGAAAGTCAAGCATTGGTCAACATCAAAAAATTCCAGTACCTGTTAGGATGTCTCAAGCTGGAGGCTTTACAGTTGGTCAAAAATCTACCTGTTACTGCTGAAAATTATTTAGTAGCCTGAGAATTTCTTACATCCCAATACCAGAACAAAAGAAAACTCACCACCTTGTATATTAACAAGATTATCGATTTGCCTAGTGTCGACTCCACAAACCAACAATCTATTCTAAACTTTATCAACACGTTCAGTGAAAATGCTCGAGCCCTCGAAGGGTTAGATTGTGACATAACACAGAATAATCCAGTGCTTGCCACATTTTTGTTACGCAAATTAGATGTAGGTGTCAGAACAAAATTTGAAAACTCACGCACAGAAAATACTGACTCATTTCCCATTTTTCAGAGCTTATTGATTTTCTGCAATCAAGGGTCGCAAAATTGGATTGTGCAGTTGATGTGAGCTAAGTTGGGACTGGTCAAGTGCATCAGAAAACATCCCTAACTAAATCAGGTCACATAACCTCACAACCACGGTCAGTCCTCGTTACAGATTCTGAACCTAAATTACCTAAGCCTTGCCCAGTTTGTCAGAACACCTCTCACAGTGTTTACAAGTGCCCAGAGTTAGTCAGTGCATCATCCACTGACAGGCAGTCAATGGTTAGCAAAAGAAAACTCTGTTTCAACTGTCTTGAAGGATCCCATGCAGTAGCTGATTGCGCCTAATCTCACACATGTTATCGATGTAAACAAAAACATCATACATTGCTCCACATCGATGGGAGGTCTAATGTAACTTCAGATCTCGAAACAAAGTTTCTGTCAGCACTGAGGGTCCAAGCAGTACATTTGCATGTGTGTCAGCCCATGATCGTAAATCTGTTTTATTGTATACAGCTCTGGTCAAAGTGTATGGTGCCGATAACAAACCTCATGTCGTACGCTGTCTGCTTGATAATGCAGCTCAGGTATCTTTCATATCTGAAGCCTCTGCAGAGGTACTGTCTCTGCCTCTGCATAAGGCACGTGAAAGGGTGTTTGGCCTCTCTCAAGATGCTGTACATCTGAAAGGAATGATTAGTTGTAAGATACAATCCTACAGGGAGCCTCAGTGTACCTTCAATCACTCACTCTTTGTTGTGTCAAAGATCACTAGCAATCTGTCACGGGCTTCTGTAGATCAGCGTGTCCGAATACAATTGGGCTCCCTTCCTCTGGCAGACCTCCACTTTGACAAACCTGCTCCAATTCATATGTTGTTAGGTGCTGATGTTTATGCACGTGTGTGTTTCAGTGGCAGGTTATAATTAGGACAGCACATGCCTGTGGTGTTGGAGTCTCAGTTAGGATGGGTACTGCTGGGTGAGTACCCAGAGTCATGCACCGATTCTGATCAAGATGTAATTTCAATGTTCATTGGCATGGAGGATCCGTTAGATTTGACTCTAAAGCAGTTTTGGGAAGTTGAAGAATGACCATGTGTTAATGGAAAGCCGCCAGATGCTGACTTCTACGAGAAACATTGAGGACACCCATTCGCAGGACGACAAGGGGAGATATAAGGTTCGTCTTCCTTTTAAACCTCAGGCTCAACCTCTTGGGGAATCATATTTGAATGCTGAACGTAGGTTCTAGTCTTTAGAAAATAAACTTACATTACATCCTGAAATGAAGACCATGTACACAGATTTCATGACAGACTATTCTGAGTCAGGCCATATGAAGGTGTATGTTCCCTCCACCCAGCCGACTGATGCTAAGGAGACCACAGAATATTTCATTCCACATCATGGTGTTCTAAAAATGTCTCGCACAACCACCAAATTGAGGGTGGTATTCGATGGTAGTGCCAAAACCACCACTAGGGTCTCACTCAACGATGTTCTGCTTCCAGGACCCACACTTCAGAATGAAATCTGTGATGTTATTTTGAGATTCAGGTTATATAGTGTAGTATTCTCCTGTGATATTAAGCAAATGTACCAGCAAATTTTAATCCATGAGGCTGACCGACAATACCAACTCATTCTCTGGCGTGACAATCCATCCCTTCCTCTCACAGTTTTTCAGTTGAATATGATAACCTATGGTCTATCACCCTCTCCATTCCTGGCTATTTGAATACTACACCAGTTGGCCTTGGATGAGGGTGCCCAGTATCCTCTTACAGCAAATGTTCTTCACAATCATATTTTTGTCGATATTGTTACGGGAGCAATGTCCATGGAGGAAGCACATACTTTGAAATCCCAGTTGATTGAACTTCTGCATCAGGGTGGGTTTGAACTCCGGAAGTGGTCCAGCAATCAGCCTCAGCACCTCGATGATATTCCTGTGTTGTAAATGATCTCGGGTTGTACTGGAACCCAGAAAAGGACTCACTTTCTTATCACTTGAGGATCAACACCGGAGTTCCAACCAAACACTTTGTCCTTTCACAAACGGCACAAATATATGATCCTATGGGATGATTGTCGCCAATAATTGCGTGGGATAAGATGCTAATGCAGTGGGTATGAACTCAGGGCTTCGGTTGGGATGACACTCTTCCATCTCTGGCCTTGGAGAAGTGGAACCAGTTCTTTGATGGGCTAATAGAACTAGAAGTACGTAGTCTGCCTCGTTTCATGTGACCTGATGTCGTCAGTGTGGAGCTGCATGGTTTCTTGGACGCTTCGGAGAAAGCCTATGCAGCTGCTGTATATCTCAGGAGTGTGGATACTCGAGGGAACATGTCTGTGCATCTCATCCTGGCAAAGTCACAGGTAGTTCCACTCAAGCACGTGTCTCTTCCTCAATTATTAGAATGGTGTGGTGCTCAGTTACTGGCCAAACTTATGCTCTATTGTCATGCCTTCCTGGTACAGCACTTGCAGGTCACTGCTATCCATGCCTGGACAGATTCCAGTATTACTCTGACTTGGATAAAGACCCAGCCCTACTTACTGAAAACATTTGTGGCAAATCATGTTGCACAGATCCAGAACTGGGTCCCTCCCAGCTATGGAAACATGTCATTTCCAAAGACAATCCTTCTGATTGTGACACCCATGGCATGCTACCTCATGAACTCCTCTCGCATGACTTGTGGTGGCATGGCGCTGGCTGGTCAGTCGACCCTCCAGGGCAGTGGCCAGTGTCCACAATTAATCAGATGGACAAGATCCCAGAATCAAAGCCCCTCCTCAGTTTACATTACTTACCACACATGACATTTCTGAAGAACTTCCAGTATTGCAACAAATTTCCTAGTGGCCCAAGCTGGTTCGTGTCATGGGATATGTAAAGCATTTCATCAATCACATTAAAAACAGCCTTGTACCAGTGGCATCCCATCCTGTCTCCTGCCGAACTGAAAGAAGCAGCTGCTTTAGTATACAAATGTATTCAACAGGAGCGTTTGTTAGAGAATTTGAAACGACTCAAAGAGGGGAAACCTTGCTCAACAAGAGTGCAGTGTTTGGCACAATTCTTGGATGAAAATGGTGTGCTCAGGGCGGGCGGCCGTTTGTCACATGCCAACATAGAATTTTCAGTAAAACATCCTATCATACTACCTACAAACCCTGTAGCTGTTGAAGCTTTGGTAGATCATTACCACATTAAGTATTTGCATGCAGCACCTCAATTGCTGCAATCACTTTTGTCACAATGGTTCTGAATTCTCTCAGCACGGTCCTTGGTTTGTTTGAGAGTTTTTAAGTGTGTACGTTGTTTTCGTTGTCGGCCTGTAAACAATTCCCCATTGATGGGCGACTTTCCTTCTGAATGTGTCACATCTGCTGGGTGGGACCTTCGAATGGACTGGTGTGGACTATGCTGGACCTATCACCACAAGGCTCAACGAGCTGCGTCACATGGTCACCCAGAAAGCCTATCTGTCCATTTTCATCTGTTTTGTGATGAAAGCCATACACATTGAGGTTGACAGCTGACAGTTTTGTTGCAGCCCTTACCCGGTTTGTATCACGGAGAGGTTTGTGTGCTCATCTACACTCTGACTATGGGACCAATTTCATGGGAGCTTCAAAACAGCTCAGGCGATCCTTCACCCAGCTCCTCCGATCTCCCTCCACTACTGGAAAACTTTGCCTTGGCCCATTCAATTAGTTTTCATTTTCTCCCTCCTGCCAGTCCTCATCAAGGAGGATTGTGGAAAGCTGCTGTAAAGTCTGCTAAATGTCATCTCAGTCGAGTAATTGGGAACCAAATTCTCACTCTAGAAGAATTGATTACGCTCTGTACTAGAGTCGAAGCAGTCCTCAATTCCAGGCCCCTGACTCCACTGTCTTCAGACCCAAATGACTTTGCTGCCCTCACACCTGGACACTTCCTCATTGGTAGACCTCTGGTAGCTGTACCAGAGTCCTCTGGAAATAGCGACATATGTCTATAGAGAACGTGGAAGTTGGTGTGCGCATTAGCAAACCAGTTTTGGAAGTGATGGTATGGAGAATACCTGCAGCAGCTGCACCCTAGGGGTAAGTGGCAAACCCAATAGCCAGCATTCGAAGTTGGAGATCTTGTTCTTGTGGGAGAAGAGCGCTTACCACCCTTTGGCTGGTGCCTAGCTAGAGTGGTGAACATTCATCCTGGAAGAGACTGTGTGATCAGAGTGGCGGACGTGTGCACCTACAAGGGACAGCTGCGTAGGCCAGTACACAAGCTGTATCGTCTACCTGCATAATGAAGTCTGCCAGTGGTGTCATGTAAATATGTATAGTATCTGTAGCATGTAAAACTGTGTTGTGACTTGTTGGACTGAATCTCGGAGAACTCTGCCGGTCTCGGCAGGCAGTATGTTGCTGTATTGTGCAATATGCAATCAGACTTGTGTATCATTCCACGGAGTTCTACTTTCTTCTATGGCAATGGCGTCGCCGCAAGTAGTTCCTGATGACAGTTTGATTCAAGATGGTGACGTGGTAAGTCCGACGCAGGCGTGTCAGGCAATATAAACACATAATTGTGTGTTATTTCTCAGTCTATGCCAAACAGTGTGAGTTATAACAGCAACACTGAAAAAAGAAATTGAATTGGACTTGGATACAATTACATTTTTTGTGAACACAAGATTACTTTGTAGTGACTGCAACAGTGTAATAGAGACAACTACATAAATTATATTGTTTTCCCTACAACAAAAAAATTTGGTGGTGTCAGTAATAACAAAATAATTTATGGCAACCAATTTTTTGGTAACAAAATCAGTAAAAAGATATTATTTTAAATTTCTTTACTTGTGAATTTTGAAAAACACTTAATCTCTTTATCGTATGATACACTAGTTCCTTTTATATTGTCGTCTCACTATTTGGCACGATTGACTAGTGTCAGATGCATTTTTCCATGCCAATGACAAATTTACAATATGTACATGCTTTATCTGAGACTCAAAGCCACTAACTTACTCTTCGATACAAAGGATAGTGTGATATCAAATGTGCAACGAGCTACATAGATACACAGTCTACATGTCGTTGAGTACAAAAAGTAATATATGTACATAAAGTGCCCGTTTTACGTCATTGTAATAGTACAAATTTTTCTTGTAATGAAGGCGTCTAGTGTAATTCGGTGTGTATAAAATTGTTTATGCAAAAAAAATTTATTTGACATATGCGCTAATGCCTTTCTCAATGCCCGGCTGATGTATGCAAACATTTACGATTTGAAGCTTGTGAAAATAAAGTGAAACTCCTGAATACAGGACACCTTTCAGGAAAGGAGAAGTGTCCTTTATTGGGAAATAGGTTAACATAAAAATAATTTACAGTAGTATATTATAATTTTAAAAAAATAATTTCATAAAGTGTAGTATTGTGTTTCATGTCCATTACGACAGTAAACATTTCAAAAATACAGTATAAAAAATTATTCGTGTACAGAAGGCTTCTTCACTATTTAAAAAAGTCATCAATTGTGATTTACTTTGTGGACAGCATTGTTTTTCCAAGTGAATCTCAACATCACACATTATTTTCAAACCATCTGCATCCCCTTTATTCAAAAAATAAAACTTCAACTGCCTTGTCTCATATGCCGATGTGTTTTAACACAGAAAATCATTTAAGGGTATGAACCTCAGATTATGTTATATGACAGTGTGACGTAAGATATGGGATATAAATTGGGTGTCTCAATAATAAATATAGATAAACGTCTAAACAACTCAGCAAATGCCGGGAAAGGTTAACAACCTGATATGTGTCTAACGAACCTGGCCAATGACAGTACAGGTTATAAAAACATTTGTGTTTCCCAAAAACAATATCTGTTATTAATAATATCAATTTACCAACATAAGATTACTGTAGATCCTGATTTAGTTTTCAATCATATTAAATTATACTTTAGCTTGTTGACGTCTGTTTTAAAATGTCCCTTTTTAATGTTTTTGTTTACCTTTCTTAGATGTACGCTAAAAGCTGGTTGAAATTCGTTTTTTTTATTTTTCTTCGTTAATAATTTGGTAACTGTTTACTTTCGGACACGGGATACATATTTAAACAAAACCATAACCAAACTGTGTAACTTCGCGGTTGAATTGGTCACAATCCGACCACAACAGAACATTTTCATTCACAAGCGAGATTGAAAATGCTTGCTCTGAGGTTGCTAACCAAATATGGCTGTCTTTTTACATACTTTAACGTACAGACACAGCAGTTTTATTTTCCATAGTGCTCAATAGAGATGTTTGTGTCTGTGATTAAGCATGTGACACAACCAAAATTACACACATTGTTTATGTCCGTGTCCTTTATCAAGAATGTCCACTTTTCCAAGTCGTTACGTCCATTATAATCTGTATTATCGTGCCGGAGAATTGAAAGCCCAGCCACTATTGGGAAATGTCCATTTTAAAGAAATGTCAGTTACCAGAAATTTTACTGTAATTCTAATAACCCGTAAGTCAATACGTTTACTTGTGCATTATTAGCCATATTTAAAACAATAAATTTTCCATTTTGGTAACACCAGTACTGATAAATAGTATTATAGAATAAAATGTTATCACATACTTGCAACCAGTTAACATGCCTATTTACAGTTGTTTGGTTTGTGTAACATAAATGTCTCAGAAAAAAATGGGCCAACAGTGTGCTGGATACATGAAGGCACGATTGTGGTGCAGTGTACAAATTATTTATTTATTGCATTTTTGTAAGAAAGTTCTTCACACTGGCTAAAAATGTACAAAAAATTTATCTATAGTGGCGCATGGCACAATGTTGTGTTTGTAATAAGTGGAGGTGCATGGCCTCGTGAGATGTAATTACTATCCGTATAAGACTAAAGCTTTTTGAAATAAATTTGTATTTCATTAATAAATCTTCTCATTTTTGCAAAAAGTATAATTGAGAATGGATTCCAGATCCGTGCTCAATGTTTGAGCTTTTTTCTCATCAATGTTAGGTAGTTTACGGTCTTGTGATAATATATTTTTATCCAGAAAGCTTCTGCCTATTCATGACATATTAAAATTTTGTTAGTAAATTGTTTAATTTTGTACAAAATTTTGCACTCATTAAATGAGGTGCACGATATTTAAACATTTTCCTTGTCAACCCCAGATTGTTTAACTGTTCTCTTCTAAACAGAAGTCTATTTTCACACCCACCACAAGCTCAAGTGTTGTTTTCATTAAGTAACTTACTTGTGTCATGAATGACAAATTCACTCTCAAAAAGATAATCCCTACTGTTTGTTCAATTGCTTGGTAAATTATACAAGCAGGAGACAGAAGTAACAGAGCAGGAGAGCAAAGTGCTAACCTGTGATGCCCATGCTCCAGAGGGAGTCAGCTTGCAGAATGGAGGTGATTTGTCGCGGGATGGCCCGCAGCAGACGCCGGCTGGTGTGTCGCCCTGTCGCCTGCCAGAACTGCTGGTTCTGCAATACCAACAACCCCCTCTGACACTTACTACATATAACACTACTACCTCTTCATAGTGTCTCCTCTCTATTCAAAAGGTGTAATCACAACACTACACTTTATTTTGACATTTACTTCCACCCATCTCCCAAAAATAAAGTTCATATTATGTTCCCCAAAAAAGAAATCTGATGAGGAGCTAACTGAGTTAAAATGTGAAATGAGAAGTGGTGGATGGACAAAACTAGATGGGGAGTGATGAATATTATAGCTCAACCATGGAGGCAAGATTTGACAGTTGAATGACAGACAGAACAATTAACTATGTAATAATGTCACAACAAACAACACCATTTGCACTCTACCTGCCATCAGGCCTGAAAAAGGTGTGCACAGAAGAACTCAAAATTTAAGATTCCCATCAAATATTAAAACTAGAGCTTTGCTGATTCACAAAATTATGCAAATGTACCATATTACCGATTTGCTGATTCTGTAATGCTGATTCACCAATGTGTTGCAGATGTGTGAAAAAGCTTCTTGCTAATATTTAAGTTTAATTTAGGTTACTAATGTACGTAAGTATGAAATTGGTGAAATGCAGCAAAATAAAATTCAATTTTTAACTTATTTTAGTTTACAGTGTCCAAAAAAAATACACTAAAGTCAAACCATTTGAATTCGAGTCAAGACAAAAATTAAAAAAATATTTTAGTCTATGTTCATAAAAATACTTATTTATGAACATATAAAACATTAAGCATGCATAAAGAGGTATTCATGTTTTGTTGCTGTTGATAGTCAAGAGCTACCCTTGAAAAAAAAAATGGTGGATTGTTTTTTATGTATGCACTGATCATGGAACATACTAGATTAATGTTACTTGCAAAACATGTAATGTCACACCTGATTCTTTCAAAAGATCAAATATATGCTGATTGATGTTTTGTGCTTGGGTGCTTTGCTAAACATTTGGGTTGATACAAACAAACTTGTTTACGAATAGGAAGATTAAAATCTAATGCCTGCCACAGAATTAATTTTCAAAATGGAAGTGTTACTAATGAACATGTAAAGACAGTGGAAACTTGTTCTGATGAAATCTGAAGGGAATACTTTCTATGTTCAGTAGAGAGAGGAAACTTCACTTGTATACTTTTCATATGATATACAAAACTGATGTAGCATATTTGAAAATTTACAGCACTTTATAAACTCAATAACCTATGACAAAGTATTTGTAACTGATATTCACACAAAAAAATATGAAAATGAACCCAAGTCAAAACTTAAAAACAATGTACTATATTGTAATCTATTCACGGTTCCTTCGGACTTCTTGAAACAAACCTTTGAAAAATCACATGTCCACCTGTTTTACTAAATAATTTGTATACCACAAATATTTAACACTGCAATTAATTTTAAAGGATTGTTACAAGATGCCTGAGGGGCGTATCTGAATTAGTGACAGATGGAGGTTTTAACAAAAATAAAAAAACTGAATTTGATTTTTAATTTATTCACACAGCTATTATTCTTTCTATTTCTCAGTTAGCACAATATTTAATATCTATTTCAACTCTAATTAACATCTTTCTTAATTTTTCTGTTTGGTTATTGTCAATTATCTCATACTCATCATTAACACGTGTTCAGTCTATCTGTTGCCATCATTTGTAATGTCTTTCACTAACGCATCCAGTCCAATAGTCCAGCCTGCAGTCATACTCTTCACTGCTCTGATGTTCGCAGTCGCACATTTTTCTCCCGCTGGTAACTTCTCTTGCCGCGCACTTCTCTTCTCGCCAGTCGTCTATCGCTGAAACTTATCCATTCAACAACTGCCGACTCTGAGGCCCGACATGTTTTTCATAGCCATTGACCTGAACCTGGAAGGTTCACAGCATCCCAAAACACACTGATAGAAATGAGGTCAGTAATCCAGAACATTCTTCAGATATCTCAAAGACACCCAATACCCTAGGTCGCGAGTGGCACACGCCCTGATATGCCTAACAGGCATGCTTTGTAAAAATTCCTTTGAGAAAAGCAGTTGCATCTCCGGTTGCAACAGACAGCATGCGCATCCATAAATGATCTAACTACTCTGTCCTTCACTTGCCCTCACTTGAGTGCGTGAGGACAGCCCCGAGTTCACACCCAGAGTAAAGGTTCAACAAGTGTTATTAATTATTGCATCACTGATTTACACATTTATGTGATTAGTACATTCATGATATTTATTTTAATATTTAATTCAAAGGAAACATTGTAAATATGAGTTTATTTATACATTTTGCAACACTGTCTATGTGAGCTTGTTTTATTTTGTATAGGGACATAATATTATCTTTGATTGCCATAATTTATGTTCGGATATCAAGTATGTCAGAAGGATAGTATGCAAAGTGCACGTGAGAAAAACTGTTCGGAAAGCCTTCGCATATGGTAGTTTAGTATTTATCCTTGCTATTTGAATGTTTAAAATTATTTTTTTTCTTTAGAAAAGAATAAACAAGCCAGGTTGGCATTGACAACGGCGAATTATTAGGAACAAATAATAGAACATTAGTGTTCTATGTATGGAGGCAATATAAGTATAATGCTCCATATAAATGTAAATTGGAAGAGAATACATATGGAAACATAACTTTGTACTGCACTACAATTCATCCGTCCAGAATCCTGCATCTTTAAGCTGCTAATATAATTTGTATGTATTATAAGGAGTTTGCTACGTAGAGCAGATGTTGCCTGCATGTCGTCACAGGACCCAGGCTTAAACCGACGCAGTTTCCAAATATGGAGTTCAATGTCCGTTGTCCCGGTCAGGAAAAGTACGAGTGAAGGGCGCCTGCTAAGGGGTTTGATCACCAATGGCAAGTCTACAACAAGGCAGCTGGGACGAGAGTCGATGCCAGGACCACGGTTCCAGTGGACAGCCGAGGATGACCAGTTCCTGCTGACAAGGGGCGAGAACCAATTTTTAGTGGCAGGTCGTTCCAGTAGCAGTTGGTCCAGCGCGTGTGTATGTATGTGTGTGTGTCTATATATATATTAAATATGCATGAACTTTGAAAGTAGGGCAGTTAATGTGAAACAACAAAAAAATGGGTGGTTCCAGTGCACACAGTGCAGCATCAATGTTGCATGTTTTTGCTTGTGTGGGGTATGAATGTAATCTTTACCAAATTTTTTTTTGTTACGTCTGTATGGTTACAAAATTTATGATTATTAACTATAATTCATATGCAAAACATACCAAGGAGAGTCTTTACAAATATGATATGCAGATTAAAACCTATAAATAATGAATTCAAATCACAATTTTTTTGATTGTTTGTTAAAATCATATTAATGGTGATTACTTTATTCGTCTAGTGGTCTTATCAATTCAATGATTCAATTAGTTTTTTTTTTTTTTTTTTCCTTTACTTGATATCTATTAATGGAGGTTTATGTAGATTCAGTTGTCTAAATAAGGATAAGTTGGTCAGGCCTTAAATTTCTGGATCAATTTCTATAAAGAGGAAATTTATGTTATGTAACAATGCATAGTCTAATTCAGCTAGCCGGAGCATTACATAACTGACATTTGTCCATATTCCTTAATTTTATTTAGGCATGTTACAATTTATTTAGGAATCTAGACTCATGAACCAAATTTCAAGTGCTCTTTAAGTTGTAAGATGAAGCAAATTATGTTAGGGTTACATAAGCCAAGAATCAATATTGTTGACTCATGTTATGTAACCCAGTTGTGGATGCTCAATAGTTTTGTGGGGTGTCTGAAAT